>CM060948.1:120264423-120436923 GCA_030765055.1 Mantis religiosa | reverse complement strand
AGGGTACTTAGAGACAAGAATTCTGACCCGGCTAATCTTGCCTTAGCCAGCTTCAACCTGGGTGTCTTGGGTGTACCGTCTATCTATCACACGAAGGCAAGAGACGAATGAAGGGGAGAGGAGCCTGAACTGTTTATCTGCTCTGTTCGTGGATCTGTTTACTAGAAAATGAGTGTGCGAGAGTGCATATGAAACACCCATGCTGACAGATCTAATGTTTGTTGCAGTAACTGTAGTTATAGGTATTATGCATGGGTGAGTTATGTGACAACACTGGAGTATTTTAAACGAATCTAGCATCCTTACCATACTGGTAAGACCAACATATACACCGTGGGGACAGCAAAAGTGATTACGTTACACATTCCTATAGCTTGCCTTCTTGTGTTGGGCAGACAGCAGTGAGAGTGCTTCCAGAAAGTAAAGATCCTGTCAAGTGGCAAGGAGAAATCTTACTGTAACGCAAATTCCACCGCCTTAGAGCAACACACCAACCGCCGTAGCTTTGCCGTACACATAAGGTGAATCACGTGAAAAGAAATTAAGGTTACAGAAAATTATGGGCAGCAAATTCGTGGAGAGGGGCAACCACTCCGCATTTGCCTACCTAAGCGGGAAAATCACGAAGAAAGCCTTGGCAGACTGACTTGTTATATAGAAATTGAACCTGAGACCTTCAAAAAGAAAGTGTCGTTTTTTTCTTTTTGTAATTTACGTCCCACAACGTTAGGTCATATCAGACGATGAATGAACTGGGTGAAATGATGCTCAAATGAGCCCAGGGTCCATATAGCTTAGAGTTACCCAACATTTGTCTTTCAGGATAAGGGAAAACCCCGGGTAAAAATCTTATCCAGGTAACTCACCCTAACCGAGATTCGAACTCGGGATCTCTTGAACGTGAAGCAGACTCTACGACCACGCTACCGAGGCGGGCTTCTAAAGGAAAGTCTCACAGCCACCGCTGAATCATCTCGCGCGGTTACATACGAGCCCTAAATAAGGTAATATTAGCTTCCAGGAACACAGGCATCTACAACATTCGGTTTCAAAGACCGATTGAAGGTAAATTGTCCGCATTTTTCGGTTCAACAAGCTACAGTTAACCTAGTAATGCTATTGATTCCTTTCACTGCATACGAATAAATTTTGTTGAGAATATTTGTTTTCCAAAGATTTATTTTGAACCACCTCAAAGCTTATAAAATATATTCTATGAATAGATTTGCTTCTAAACTGGATGCAGCAAAATAAGATCTTGTTGAAAGCCTAAGGCCTTTTCTACTCAAGTGCACATTTTTAGGGCGCGTCTTCAAGATTTCATGGGGAGTATGGTCCACGGCGCACCCTATTTGCTCTAAAGCAGAGCAATCAGGCTGCATCACACTTAACCTCTATGGTGCACCTGATGCCCGGAAAAGAGATTGAGTTATAAGTTCCCTTCTCCAGCTAACTCCGAAAATAACAGTTTGAGAGCCGTACTAAATTTCACTCAAAGTCACCATGCTCTAGGATTTAGTTAGCTTTACTTTGCGGGAGACAGAATTCTTCTGCAAATCCTGTATTACCAAGAAAACACACTGCTTCCAAATGTACAAGTTTACAGTCTTCTAAAGTCAAATCAATTATTTAACTAGATGTTAGATTTGTCTCGCGCAAACGAAATCATGTTCTCCTTTCGGAAAGATTTGTTATCACTTTTCGTCGCTCCTTCTTCTACAATTCTCATAATATTCCTAAAATTATTAAAATCATTTAAGAATTTACTGCAAACAACCATCACAAGAAAAATGCGTTTCGCACATCCAATTTAAAAATTTTAACAGCCTGTACATCGTTTTTGTTTTGTGAGGCTATTTATATTCAGAGACGCTTAGAGCTGCTGCTCAATTTCTTCCATTGTTTTGAATGACTGTTCCAAATTGGAAAAAAGTGGTACATAGCGTTCGTATGTGCGTGAATAACCCAATATTGAAGTGTTAGATAAAACCAATTTTGATATCTTAGATCACAACATAAACATATTCCGGAAAATACTTCCACCCCAAACTACCGTGTATTGATATTAAAATGCTTTTACTATTTGATTAGTTTAAAATGGCTGTAAGAACTTTAATTAAAATGCGGCATATTTACACACATTTCAAGAATAATAAATTTCAAAACTTTATTTTTCAGTGAAAAATCTGTGAGATACTCCTCATTATGAATCAACTTTGGTTAACGATGCAGAAGTGACAAACCATAATTGGTAGACCAAAATTTTGTATAAAAGAAACGTAGATCTTGTTAAAACACACAATTTATGTTAAATAAGTATTTTCTGTCATCAACTACTTTTTAGACATTCGTTGTTATTGATTCAAATTCCCAAATACTTTACACATTTTGAGGCGGTAAGTAGCAATTGTTTTATTTTCAGTGACGGCACAAAAAGACAATTAAATTCCACAGTTAATATGGCTAAATATTTTACTGACACTTCATTCTCTTGTATCCCTCCTGTAATTAGAACTAAACCTGTAATGAAATAATTTCCTTTTTCTCAGTTGATATTGGACAGATAGAAAAATAAGTATTAGTAAGAATATTTTATAAAAGAGGCATACGAAACTGGCTAGAGAAAGTCAGTTGAATGTAGCAGATAAGATCATACGGTGACTATGTTACAAGATAGAAATATATAGAAAAATTCTAAAGCCTTTTGGACAATGTATAAGACACTGGGCCGAAATGAACTAGCCGTCAACTTGTCCTTGAACCCCACACACTCACTCACTCACTCACTCACTCACTCACTCACTCACTCACTCACTCACTCACTCACTCACTCACTCACTCACTCACTCACTCACTCACTCACTCACTCTATAGTTTCAAATCTGCAAGGAAACCAGTTTAAGGAGGTATCGCCCTTTGTGTGTGTGCGTGCGTGTGCGTGTGTGTGTGTGTGTGTGTGTTTATTTTGTAATTTTACGTCCTCCAGCGTTAAGTGATATCGGACGGTGAATGAAATCGGTGAAATGATGCTCAAATGTGTCCAGAGTCCATGGAGCTTAGAGCTATCCGACATTCGTCTTTAAGGATAAGGGAAAACCCCGGATAAAACCTTATCCAGGTAGGTCACCCTGACCGAGATTCGAACTCGGGACCTCTGGAACATGAGACAGACACGCTACCATCTACGCTACCGAGGTGGGTGCCGTTTGTGTTGCTAAGTGAGAGGGTATTCACTGCTGTATCAAATGCTAAAGCAGGTCCTGGAAATGATGTCTGTGCTCCATTCTCCTCTCTTTGTTAGCAGCGCTGGGAGAATAAAAAGTGATTGCTGATAATGGCACATTGTTCACTTGGGATCCAATTTTGAAATTTTCAAATATGTTAGTTCAAGACTTTAATTATTTATGGACTATGTTAGACTTCAAACGTCGGCTGTGTTAAATTCGTTTCGGATTCTCTATCATCACATCTCAAGAACATTGTTCTACGTCCATTTTTATCTCAATAGGTTATTTTAAGATGACCTTGTGTATAAAACTTGCTGCTTAAATAAAATAAAAATATGAACACATTTTGAAAGCTTTAATATCTTTAAAAACCTGCATATTCCTTGCACTATCCATAGCAAATGCCCCTTCAGTTTCTTCCAAAATGTTGCTTCATTATTAGCAGTACATATTATATTTAAAATAACATAAGGAAATAAGGTTCCAGAAGAAAATTTTAAGTTTACTCTGAGTATTATTTCCAGTACTTGAGAAAGATGCATACAGTTTTAATACTAAATTGAGGCAAAATTAATGGCAACAAACCACAAAAAAGACTACTTCAAACACTCGAAACTCGCAAAACCCTAGATGTGTTGACTAACTGATCATATTTTGCCCCAATGTCTGCATAAAAAACCTCTCTACCTCTACCCTGAATGAAGTGAGGATAGCACACTTTCTTACACGTACATATGTTGCCGTTTCGATACCAAAGTTAATACTAGTTGCGATTTCAGTGGCAAGCGCTTTGTAATCAGGTTGACCTCTGATTCCATACACTTATTGGATATAGAAGGATGTTATCTGCACCTGAAACTTTGGCTTCAACTTCCAAGAAAATCCGGAGGAGGAGGAAGAAATTAGGAGGAAGGAATGAGGAAAAGGCTTCGAGAAAGAGAGAGAACTGGGTCTCACGAGATTCGGTTGATTTCGCTGTGCAGAACGGGGATTTTCTTCTTCCACCGCAGTGGAATCTTTATTCCTAAGTCCCTCAGGGATCAGGGATAACCCCAGCACTCGTTATGACGGCTTGTGTGCAGCCAACGTTTGTTGCCTGACAATCATCTAGTGATACTGCATTTGCAATGTGTACTTATAATCGATAATATGGAACATTGGTCTTAAATAGATACGCAGGTTCTGTCATAATACAAAACATTGTGTCATATGATCAATTTCACACGCATTTCTATGAAAACATTCTTCATTAGCTTCGATATCAGTTTACTGCGCAAGGTTAGGGAACTACATGTATCATTAAATTTTAAATGAATGGGAACCATTTAAAAATTAGCAGCTCAGAAACTAATCATAAGACTTATCAAGCTACATAGATATTAATTTTGAAAATTCTAAATGATTTAAAGTGCAATCTCACTCCGCACGAAACGTGTTCCATATCAGGAGACATGGCACAACGGTAAAACTTGACGTTCGCATTTGGCAGCTCTCCTAGGACCAGCCGTACTGTCCATGTATTTCTTCTTCGTTGTTTCGTGATGGTAGGCAAATATTGGGGTAGTTCCTCTTACACCTACAAAGTTTTCATACCCATCGTTTCTTTTCATTTGTTTCAAATCATGAGTTTTAGAACCTGGTCCGGCCATGGCAGTTGGTATGTTGCGGCATAACGGTGGAATATGAGTTTTTGACAAATTTCACCCAGGCACATAACTGGTCTACTGGGACCCCTTTCCTTCTTAGGAGCTGCCCTGTCTCTCTTAATATCCCCAGGCTGTGGATGACTTAGACAGAGCTGGCCTATGTCAGGATTGGTACCATGTTGGAATTGTTAGGGTACCGTCGTTGCTAGCACATATGTATTTCCTGATCTGGTCATCCTTTGGTTCCCTTTTTTCACTTAGTCTCATAGACAATGGAGGCAGAAAGGCCTCACTATCACTTTTTGCACTGCTGGTCTGCATTTACTTACTGGAGGCCTCTCCATCTGATTACTCCTACCTCCTCCTAACATACTTCACTTAATTTGCACAATACGAGGTATTACGAGGGATACTTGCTTAAGCAAATACTATTGCAACACTTATTGTTTATATACCTATATTTGATAACTTTTAGTTTGTTACTGATTCTTTGATTAGCGGATATCATCACAGATTAGCGGTGGGGCGGGGGGAGGCGCTTCCCGCAGGCTGGGATAAAGTATCGTTTCCTCTGGTACGAGAAGTCTAGAGGCTAACAGGTATTATTTCTACCACTGGGAGTTCTCCTGCTGGATTAATTCAGGCAATGAGTTCATGAAGCCATATTCCTTCCCTTCCATATATTTTGGGAACCGCGTGTGTGCATATAAACAGTATCTTCTATTTTAATGTCTTATATGTCTGGAGGCAGGAGATGCGTCATCCGTGCGATTTGTAATCGTTTAAGAGAAGCTTTAAGCGAGATAACGTTGCGCATAAATTATTTGCTATACTTATTATTTTATTTTGAGTCCCGATATCTACGGCTCCGTTTATCTACAATGTCTTATATATTATATCGATGTAGTAGTATACTTAACAATATCAAATATACAGAGTAGAATGTGGGCTTGAAAGCATTCCTGGTTCGAATCCTCAACGAGGCCCTAAACTGGAAATTTTGAGATTGCCTTAAGGTAAAGCATCCATACAATTTTGAAAAACAGGGACTTTAATAGCTACTTTGAGTTTAATAGCCAATTGTCTCAACTGTGTATTGCACCAACGCATGTAAATTTTCACAAAACGAGTTTGTCAGCGTCGTTGCGGCATAAATATCCCGATGTTATTCGTAAGGATTTGCTGGAAACCCACAAAACTCGGGAGGAATGCTGACATCTTTGTTGAACAAGCAAGACCGTCTTGTGAAGCTGAGCTTGCCACTGATGTCGATATGCGACAGATCGATAGTAACAGAGAGATGAAGTGCTTGGTCAGAAAACAGTCAGCTAATTGGGATGCACCTGCTAAGTCAGAAGCTGCAGTCACACAAATATTGACTCTCTCGCGACAATCTCCAGCAGTAATCCTCTAGAGTACACACACATTCCTTATGCGTCCTTGGCGCTCATCCTGATTACCTTGCAAATGTGCGTGTACCTACAACACAGTCTGAAACCAGATCTAAGGGATATCTAATGCAATTACAATAGCCACGGAAGCTGGTTTTCAAGAAAATTGTTCCAAAATTGATTAGTTCTTGATCAAACTCTTCCTGCAGCTCTGAACACATACTCAGGTGGACAACCCAGAATTTCATGTGCAAACCTGAAATTAAACACTGACTTCTGCTCTCCATCAGTATTTACCTTCCTGTTAAGCATATTTCTCTATAAAGTTCTTCAAGAAAGACGGAGAACAAATGTTCTCAATTATGGAGTATGGAATGTTCTAGTTATATGGCTGTGACACAGAAGATCCAAAATTCCAACATATTTCTTGTTGTACGAATTCTTCGAAAATGTAATACCTATATTTCCTTCACATTAATAAAATGGATGCAAGTAATTTAAAATACTCCAAATAAACTAACTTCTTATGGTATATTCTGTAATAAGCGTTAGTCAGGAATGTCATTTGTCGCCTCTCTGATCAACATTTATTTGGAGAATTCATAAAGAAGTACTTCTGGCAAAAGGAATTCTTTCTACTATATATATCGATACATAGATTTCGCAAGAACCAAAAGTTCTCAACTCTCCGAATCCAAAAAACGAATATAAAAAAAATCTCGGAAGCGAAAACACGCAGAAATAACTTCATATTTCAATTCAGTAGTTTTAAAGGATCAGACACGAGCAATCTGGATTAATTTTACGGATAAACAATGAGATAGGGAAACCCCTTCTTTTATAAATACAAGAATAAACACCTAAAGCTATTTTAGTTATTTGATGGAAATTAATCATTTCCATCCATATACTAGCCGTATATAAGAGTTAAATGATGAAGCCTGGGACTCAAGTACTTATGATAGTAAGTCGCCACAAACGGGGTATCTTGAATACGAGAGACCCTAGTGGTTTACCCGGGAAATATGGGTCAATTGGAGAATTTAATGTCAGGACGGCACGTTGGCCATGGTAGCTCAATGGGTTAGAGCGACTGGACGGAAACCAGGAGATCTGAGGTTAATATCCGGGCCATGGCATTGAATTTTTCATGTTGACTCTACCTAAAGTGATATCCAGTTCATTGTAAATTGGTGTCATTGCATATTAGCACGCATCACTGTACTGGTTGGCATGTGATCTAGAATTAACGTTTTCGAAAATATATTGCAGTCGACATTCAGCTCAAAATGACGGAAAAATGTATTTTCCAATACGTTACTACTGAATCGCCTACCAACCAATGATGTGTATTAATATATGAGAACAAAAACTTAATACACATTAATTTCGGCTGCACATTTTATGTCCGATTAGACTTTTATGTCATACATTTCCCAGATATCCATTATTACTGGGATGAGTTTATCAATGTGTTCTTCTTATAAATAGTATGCACTCTTGGTCCTTGGGGTCATAGTGACCCGGCGCAAAAAATTCAAAGATAAGGCATTAAGAAGATATAATACCTGAAAATAAATATAATTCAATTGTTGTTTCACACAGGCCAAGCATTAAGAAGTTACATTTGATCCAGAATTATATAATTTTGTCAGTATTTCGACCCACTGTTCCCATAGGTCCCTTATAGGAGGTAGTTTGTCATTTGCGGTTTGCACACGTCGATCAGCTTTATCATCTAAACCTAAGACCCAAGAGATAGGAAAGTACATCTTTAGTGATATTATAGCAGGAAAAATGACTCTACCTGATTCTGGATCCCATAAACTGATTGTTGATTCACCATACGATTTGTCAATATCAGCTTGTAATAATACACTAATATAATGTATGCATCCAATGTAATTTCATCCAAATCTTAACATTTAAAACAGTACTCTCTCTTCAGCACTCAATATTAGTAATTTTCAACACAATATTGCGTAGGGTTTTGTTCATAATTATTTAAAGGCAGATTTGATATCACTTTGGACGTAGTATACCTGGTTGGACCAAGTGTTTTATTATATTTACACGTAAAGCCCTTCCAGGTTGTTGAAAGGATACTAAACGCAAACTGGTGTTCTTATCTTTCGAATGAACTATTGCTGCATCTTTCAAATTATTACTGTCATTACTAACCTCATTGTTTGAAGCAGTCTTCTGTTGTAGCTTGAGTGCTATCTTTACTAGTATCGTTCTCTTCTTCTAAAATTTCCTCGCTATCAGATATATCGCCTAAAGATTCTAACTCACTTTCAGTTAGGCAAAGTTTTGCCATGATAGGAAAGCACCGCTATTTACTGCAAGAACTAAAATAATATCTTCCTTCAACAATCAATCAGATGTAACTGATTTATATTCTTGCTATATTCAGAGGTTCAGCAACATATCGTCCATTGTTGCAAAAAGTAAACGGCATATTTTATTGTGTATGCTACCATGCACATGGATTTGAATATGATTACTTAAATTAAATTATTATTAAAACAATCGGGTCATATTGTTCTGTGGAACAGAAGTGTAACTATTTCATATACAAGAAAAATTAGATAATGTTTTTCCAAAAATGGAACAGTTTATAAGAATTAATTATGAAGTGCAACAAGTACATAAAATTACAAGCACCAATTATTGCACCTAAATGAATAACGGAAAGACAAATTTCTTGTCGGGTCATATTGACCCAAGGACAACAGTAAGGTTAAGATGCTGGCGCTAATCAGTTACTTTTCATCATCTCATTTGAAGGAGTACTGAATTTAAAGGTTAGCATACTATAGGGAACCATTTTAAACATTTAAATTGTTTCCACTTCCTATGTATCACATTTACTTCTTTGAATATTAAAGTTGTCTGTTACATCGTTTTCTAACCGCGGAGCCTTTTAAACAACTAGGGAGCCAATGAAAGTACAACGTTTAACAAAATGTTGTCTTCTATGATTATCTAACCTTAATTTAGCATTCCGATAACTTTTTCATCGTTAAATCTTACTTTCAGGGATACTTCATCTGCAACACTTGGACGATTGTTAAGAGAAGATTAAGGTAATTAAATAACAATTATGCCTGTATTACATACGCATTTTCCTGAATATCGAGTGGAATATCACAGTGACTGCATGCAGTTACATCTGTAAAATGCATATGGGTAATTAACCTACAAACATTTAATATTATATATATATCAATTGACGTTTTTTAGTCTCACAAAAACTCGAGAACCGATTTTCCGGTTTATTTATTTATTCATTAATTTATTTAATTATTTATTTAGGTATTTATTTATTTATTTACTTATTTATGTATTTATTTATTTATTTATTCTTTTTTTGCAATATTTGTATGTGTCCAAGGAAGATTTAAAAGGTTAGAAAAAAAACCTGAACTGATAATGACCGTATTATTAACGAAATACAAAAATACACAATGAAAATTTTATGGAACACACAACTTCTTTTAATTTTAATAAGCAAAATCATAACAAAGTATAAATATATTCCACTCCTTGCCAAAGTCTTCAAAGATATTTCACTTAACTTATTTTGTTAAATAACGTTTATCAGTTTTTATCAAACCTGAAGTGTTTTATGTAGCATGATGATATACCTTTCGAAGATTACACACAAAATTAATTTCTGAACGCACTATAACACAATAAGTATTTTTCCAGAAGGAAATTGTTGTCAAATATTGTTGAATCCGTGGCTTACTTCTTTATAATTTGTGTTTGTGAATTGGAGAATGTGAATTGAATTGACACAAAATTAATTCAATTCCTTTGTGATTTTATAAAGTTCCCAGAAGCTTTTTTACTACGCCAACGAGAAGACCACCTGAGTTAAATTGCAGAAGTCAGTCAAATATGCGACGACCTGAATCACATGCTGACCACACTGAAGGACAGCGAGACGCAGATAATACTAATGGTCGTGTTGATATGTCGGAATTGCGTTCTAGAGTGTTTTTTTCTTCCAGGGAAGTTGTTTCCGGACAAATCAGTTGACACAGTTATAAACCAGGATGACGTAGTGAACTATCTCACAAAGTTCTTAAATTCATTACAAAAACCTGGATTCCCACAGCGCAATTTAAAATTAAAAGTAGGATTAGTTATGATCATGCTGTGTAACTTTAGCCAACTATGACTGTGGAATGAAACAAGACTGGCTGTGGAAAAGGTAATGAATAGCGCCATCGAAGCAACAAAGTACAAAGGAGAGGATATCTTGATTCCGCGCATTCCGATGATTCCAACGGATTTACCATTTGATTTTTAGCATCTACAATAATTTTCTGAGCGTTTGGTCTTTGCGATGACCATAACTTAATCCCAAGGGCAGTCGTTGGAAGTTTGGGAAATCAACTTGCAATTTCCCTGTTTCTCTCATGGACAATTATATGTCGGTGTTCGCGAATTGGGAAACCATCATCTTTATATATTTACGCACCATAAAAAAGACAAAGGTAATGCTTATCAGAAAGCTTCACCATAAATTGCAGAGTAAATAAATAAATAACTAATCCGAATTTGTTTTATTTATATAGATAAGTTCAGACAACCTTTATTGGCTAGCTGTATTATAATTTCATAAAGAAAGAATACAGTAGTCTTTCCAGGTTCAAAAAACTACCTTCACAAAGCAAGATTTGCCGGTTGTTACTGATTATACTGGTACTAAGTTCAAATAATTGGAGATCTATATGAGACCTCAAAATCTAAAGATTTTTTAAACAACAAAATAAATTTGTTGGCCCATAATTCGTGAGTTTCTTTAAGAGGAAGTTTTGAGCGGAAAATAAAATATTTTGGCAGTGCATTTTATGTAATTCGATAGGGAAATACTAAATACTAATCTTTGTATTTGTAAGTGTGTTCTTTTCAGATCAGTAAAATTGAGTGTCAGGTCGACAAGTAAGATCATTTTCGACACCTTCTACTTTTTGCGTTTACTCGAGGTAACAAAGCTGCTGGCATAGTTTTTGTCTTTGACCCTCAGGTAGCTTCATTGTGCTAAGTAGCCACTGTTGTATTATTACACGAAACATGCAACTGCTGACGCTAGGAAGGGAATGTTGATATTGCAAACTTCCTCAGGCATTTACTAGCAATGGCTCTTCGGCTTAGAGTGCTAACTATTCATTACAATGCTAAGGTTAATTCATATTACTAGATAATATTAATAAATGTCCGTCAATAATAGAAATAACGATATTTAAAAAGGCAAAATAGCTGGTAAAAGTTCTTCTTATAAAAAGGGTCATAATATGCCCTGAACTACTTAAAGGGATACAGTACAAATATGGACAATTAAAGGCAATTTAAAATGTGTGTATTTTACTGGATTCATTTAAGCATGAAGGCTCGATCCCAAATAAAGGAACCAAATAGGCAAATAAGCAAATGCCGAGCTCTAATCATAAGCATAATCGATATTCTTATAATGACAATGATTTTTAATATCCATGAAATCAGAGTAAGAAATTATTTCACTAATTAATTTTGAGAACATTAAATACATTTTAAGAGGCGCTTAATAACTACAACAAAAAACAGGTGCTTGGGAGAGTGTGTTATCTTCAAACCCTGCTCATCCACTTACAGGCCACGCCGTCTCTTTTCTGTTCAGACTTGTAAAATAGCATTAACGACAATGACTCCAGCAAAGAAAAGAAGTGCCTATCCTAAAACAGCAGTAGAGGGAGCTCCCACACTACCCTTTAATTGCAGCCCGGTTTCTCCGAAGTGTAATCTCTAATCAGTTCTCTCTTTTACAAAGACCTGTCCTCCTTTTCCCTTTCTTCTTCCCCGCCCACGCCATTTTCCTCTCCAAGTTTTCCAGCCCTTTTTACAATCCTTTTCAACTTTCAATTTATCACGTATTTAAACTCTTTCATGGGTCCTTGTACTTTTATTCCGCAGCAGAGGGCTTCAGGCTGGATTGGATTTTTGTTGGCTCTTAGAGAAGCTTCCTTCTTATTGGCGCTAAACTCTCTTCTTCCCTTGTGTTCTGCTTTTCTAATTTCTGCTAGTAATCCAGACCCGATCTCTTTAATCATTTACTTTTTGTACTCTTTTATTACTTTTCTTTCTTTTAGAGACATGTAATTTAGGGAATTGGAGCCTAAGTAGACCACTGAGAACCTAGTGCGGATTGGATGGCTTGGGTTCGATTCTAACTGCAACAGTACATTTGTCTTATTTAAATACGGCTTTCCTATTCTAGTTAATACACATTTTTTTACCCATACTTTCTTTTACCTCATCTTTTCTTACACTTAGCTTTAATATCAGCCAGATACAGTTGCTATTGTTCATGCAGTTTTGTATGCATCAGAGTGCCATTTTAATCCAATTTTAAAATATCTAAAAGCATATTTGGTTTTGTTAACAAGATTTCCATTGCCAGGATCAACGCCACCGATTTACCAGAATTTTCTCCTGCAGGAGATTTGCTACGTGTCAATAAATCTACTGACACAGGGCTGTCGTATTTAAGCTAACTTAAGAACCATCAAACTGTGTCGGGTTTGAATCCGCGACTTGGCATCAGTAAACCATTATGTAACCAACCCAGCAAATCAGAACAACATTGAATCTTCTCAATGGCCCTTTAAATTATGAGCATAATTTTACCATTTACTTCAGACTAATTACGATCAGCATGCGCATAGAACAGATTTCAATGACTCTAGCATTGATCCAAGCAATTGTTAGGTATCATTACTATCATAATCAGCCTGTTTCGGCTCAAAGACTTTTAGAGGGATTCAAATAAATATTTCCATCTATATGTATTTTTGGTTTTACAGGAATGTCTTTGTTGTTAGTCTTTTACTGTTCATTTACAACGAGGTATGATCAAGGAATAACGGGAGGTTTAAATTTAATGGGCTTTTATACATCCGATTTTCTTACCCATTTTTTATCTTGTTTGTACGCATATACGTGATGCATGTTTGGAATGTCAGATGTTTTCAATATTTGGTTTATTGTTGACTGGAAAGTTTACAACGGTTTTCGAGTTCTCGGTGAATTTTTATTTAATCAGCAATAAAGTTTGCTTGGTAAAGTGCAGCACAGCATTTGAAATGTTGAATGTAGTTTCTGGCTTATGGACGGTAGAAACATTTCAAAAAAGGTGGAGAAGACGTTGAAGACGCCGACTACTCCCCATAATCTCGCACATCAATTACTAATGGTAATGTGGAGAAATTAAAGAAACTGATTCTGGAAAACTGCCGAATCACCAACACAAATGCTTTTGATTTGAATTAAGGCAAAACCACTCGTGGAAATTGTTACATGTTAATGTTCAAGCTCACATCTCAATACTTGGCTGTGATTTCTTTGTCAAAAAATGTTATGTTGTCTCACCCACATATTCGATGGACATGGGATTTTGCGATTTCATTTTATGCCCGACACTGAAGAGGACCACGAAGGTACGTAGTCTGCTACGACTAATGCGATAAAAACAGAATTTCTGAAGGAGCTGAGCACTTTAAACCTCTACAACATTCAGCCTTGGATAGTATTTGCTCAATAGCCTTTACCCTCTTTTGAGGTGTTTGAAGGACACCACAGAAGATATATAATTAAGAGTTAATTTAAAATTTTAGTTCGCTATAAAGACAAAAATATTGCGGAAATACTATGCAAAGGTGCTTTTGAACAATTAACACAGTTAATAATTATTTCTCATTAATGGAGCCAATTTACTTCCAAGTTGACGCATCCTGTCTACCTCGTCGCTGTTTGTAGGCTTATAAAATCTCAATTACAGTTTAAGTAACTTCAATAAATCCTTCTATTTCACAAAATACTAAAGAAACAAAGTGAAAAACAGAAGGATCGATTGTGATCGGTTCTAGAGAAGCGATTAACGAACATTATATGAATTCGTTGTTGCATAGTTATTTTGTGACGCTACAGGATGAAAGGGAACATAATATGACAACTTAGATACTTTTAAATGTATCTCTATTTTCTGCAAAAATTAATTAGGTAATACCTGTAGTTTCTTTCCATTACTTACTGCTGTAAATCCTTACACTTTTGGTTTATATTTAAGCCAAAATTCCGCCTCACTATACCAAATGCATTTGTATTAATTGTGTATGTCCCTTAAAGACGTTTTTGAATAACTTGCCCTTTTTTCCTGGCGTGAATTATTTTTATTTCCTCTTGTATGTAGCAAGATCTGAAATTCGGTGTGAATGCCAAGTTGTATGAAATTATATTTTATTTACTCAGTTCAGTATGGCAATAACAAATAATACACTGCAAAAATGGTTTGTAGAATAAATATAGTAGTAAGTTACAGTGATATAAAAGTCTATATGAATTAAATAATATTTTAATAACCATATGTTATTTTAACATATCTAGTACATAAACTAAACGACACTAAAATAACGTGCGGAAAATCTGCATAGTAAGAGGTATTTAAGAATTATTTGATTATAGATTATAGCGGAATATTTCATATATATGTTTGCATTTAGCAATGTCGTTTGGGGTATTGGTGCACTTATAGTTTCTTTCTCGCGATGTGAATAAGTAGAATTTCAAAGACAATGTGTAATGAGACGCTTTTTAAAGTACGTTTTTCTTTAACATCCGTCTCCTGAAACAGAGTAAAAATGTATTCCAAGTATCTAAATAAATTATTGTATTCACAAAACCTTGATTTACACAAAGATTAAAACCAGCAATTCAAATATTTCACTTTAAGCTTAAAATAGATCATAAATGATCGCGTTATACAGTGCAAGTTGTTAATCTTAAAAACGTACGCCATTATAATTTATCATGTACTATGTTATAATAATTTAAACTGGAAATTTTTTAGACGGTATTTCAATTAACTAGTTTCTTCTCAACAATTCTGCATATGCTTGTGTGAGATTTCTAGGTATTAAAACGAGAGATTTTGTTAATCAGGGTATTTTTCTTTAGGGAATTAGTGTAATTCTGTTAGGTCTTGGATTAATGAAGGTACATTCGTTCTCTTTCTATCGCTCGCTCGCCCATTTCCGACTTCCCTTCATGTTCAAGAATAAGAAAATTAGTAGCAAACACTACATACTATACTTACTGCATCAAAGGGAAGGAAAAACACAACAACGAATAAAAACGTGCCTCGAATGTAATTAGACGATAAAAATCCGCTGAGAAGAAGAGGCAGTGTTGGAAACAAATGAAAGGAGTGCAAGTAGCCGGCAGAAAACGTTAATTAGGTTTCGAGAACAAAAGAGAAGCAATAAAAGGCACAGCTTAAGGGAGGAAAAAAGTTAGTGATTAAAATTCACGTACTGCGTACCGTTTGAACGTATTTTAATTTTCCCGCTCTTTTGGTTGTGTAGGATTGGGCATCTAGCCAACCTAAGGTTGAAAATATCCTTGTTTGGAATGTAAGTCCACGTTTGATGGTTTAATGCACATTTGAAACCAAATAATGCTTACAATCACTAAAGGACCATCTAGAAATATGCATATTATGCAAGGTTTGTGATTCTAGAACTCGAAACACAAAATTGCGACGGCAGAGTACAGAATGGGAGTTCTCATGTCGTCACGTTCCACAAAGTTTGGTACTCGTTTTTCCATCGTACTTATTTCTTAGACTAGAACCACGCCATCAACGCGCCATGTGTGTTTCCTTCGTAGTAACCTTTAGACCTTCTGAGCTTCCGACATTTGTGATTAGAGTGAGGGCACGTGCAATACATTAAGGAAGAATTCATTATTCAAAAAAGTAGGCAGAGAACACTCTTGTATGACAAAAATGTAGTTCTTCTAATTTCTAAAAGGATACAAAATGATAGTTGTGTGTCTGTTATACTAATAAAAATCATGTTGTGTGCACTCTCATGAGTTTCTCCACTCGCTATTTTGCAAAATATTCTTAAAAATGCTTATTCTTCTAGCTCATGTGAACCTATATACACGTTTGTATAAGTAGTTTTATTACTATTTCCTTATAGGTACAATGAAAATAGATGAATGCAGCAAGCTTAAGCGATACTCAGATCTTCTGAGAGCTGGTCGCCATATGATGACACTGAAATTGAATTCGCTTTGCATGACGAGGTCTTAAAAAGGAATAAATACTTCTTTTTTTAAAAGGAAAGTACAAGTATTGCAAAACTCTATTATATTTTACATAAACTGTCTCTCTAAAAGAGAGGTACGTACATTACTTGTGTATTAAGGTCTTGTCTATCTCTTACCATATACCAGTTTTACAAGAGTCATCTAGAATGAAGTGAATTTGACTGTTTTCTCAGAAAATGAAAGATTTACATTCATTTTCCCGTAAAATATCTTAAATATGTGTTATTTTAGTCAAAATTGTTTGAGAAATTTTTGAGAAGATCGACATTTTCAAAATCCTTTCATGTACATATATGGACTTGGATGTGGAGGGATTTCTTTGGAAATCTTTGTGTCGCATTCTTGGATGACGCTGAACTTACATACCAGGTTATGTTTTTAAAACTATATTCGTATTTAAGTTATGATGTTCAGGAATACAGAAATGTACCAGCAGGAATCACGTACCCGCAAAATATCGTCATGGAATATTTGGTAGAGTACATTGCTTCCCTTTTTTACTAAACGTGGTAAAGAGTGTAATAAAATGTAACAGTCATGATAATGTAATTTATGTAAGAACTATAATAAAAGTGACTCTATCTCCCATTTAATTCATCTTGAAGAACACAGCATCTGGAAGATGATATTATCTGTTAATTTAATTTTGGAAGGAGTGTTCCAGTTTTTTATTTACTCTTGTATTATATTCTGAATAAATTGGAGTTGTCATTTCTTATCCTAAAGTGCACGTGAAAGTTCTCCATAAATAAGTGCCATTGTAATATTTCCAATGGACTTTATGCAAATCAACATCTTACATTTTGGTGCATGTAGACCATAACGTTTGTTGAAGTATACAATTTTATTTTATTTTATTTATAGATGTACCTAATCTATTTGTCCCTTACCATAGATTTTATGTCTGTTTCCTAAGAGGATCTTTCGCGAAAGTTTCTACAATACTGAGAAAAGAATGCATTTAAAAACAAATACTTTAATTCATTTCACACTCACCCCTTTACTGCCGCACAAGCATCGCGTCTTAAAGCAAGAGGCAGAAATAATTAACGTACAGAAAGGGGAGAAAAAGGAAGGAGAACGTGGGTGACATGAGCCTAAATTGCGGCGAGGCAGTAATTGATTTGGACATTTGGATAAAGTACGGAGCTGACTTCTCAAAAAATGGCTTCCTGTGAGATGCAATTAAAGATAAGTCGCATTAACTTTCTTACTTAGAAGATTAAAAACAGAAAAAAAAGCTGGATGCAACATTCCCTAGATTCTTTGGGTACGTTTTATACCACTCTTTGCCTCTAAGTGTGTAACTTTAAACTCTTTCAAGGCTTTATTCAATATGCACACTCAATTCAAATTTTAATTTGTCCACTACATACATAATAGGTATAAAAGATACTGCACACTACTCAAGGTTTCGATATTTAACCGAAATACACGTTTTAAGGTGCCCTGTATCCAAAAACGCATTCTTAGAAAAAGGCCAGAATATATAAATCTATGAACTCAAAAACGAAATGCCGGCTAAATAACAAATGTGGTATTTAAGTTTAACGGTTTTTAAGGATATGGCAGCAAGATTTTCAGGAGAATCTTTCCTCACCTCATTATTCTTGAGAGGAAAAAGGTTAAACATTTCTTATTTTGTTTAAAATGTTTAGAAGTTTTTGTTTAAAATACCATATAGGTATCTAATATGTTTATATTAAACATTAACTATGTTTCTTGAAGGTTTTTGGAACAGATTCACAAATTCTCTTTATTCTGAATGGCTTTTGCATAACTGGTATACCGTAAGGGCTGTAAAGGTCTTACCAAGTAAGCAAATCTAAATCTGGTTAAACTACACAGTTTATGTCAAATACATTTTTTTGTATGCGGGACCACTTTCGAAGCATTCCTTGCTATTTGCGTGAATTTTTCAATATTTTTCTCAAATGGGAGGCCATATTTTTTTACTTCCTTAACATGCAAACAAAATGGAATGTTAAAGACCATCACACAGCGACCAACCCCTAAAACAGTTGATTATCGCCTAAGCTAACCGTATTATCCTATTACAATTGAAGCTATAAGGCAGCAATAAAGCCTTTCATAATGTGTATCTTAAATGTGTATCTCAATTTACAAATTTGATAGAAAAATAAGCGATTTTAACAATATTTTGTACAAGAGTATGTAGAGAAAGACATGTGTACATATTAGATTCTTTTAACAACATATATATGCTAGTTGTTCCAGTTAATATATATTATATATCTGGCTTTCAAATGCTTTGTTGCCTGATCGTTTCTGAATTTTATATAAGCAGTTCCCTATTTCGGTGTTGTCTTTTTGTCAGCATATATTATATTTACTACAAATCACGAGCCATAATTATTGGAATTTTATCAAAACTGTTTCATTGTTGTAGTTTCCTTCGTTCCCAATATGTCCTCTCTTCGGTGGTAACCTCGGGCAAGAGGTGGCTGGATTCATTTTTTTTTTTTTTTTTTTTTTTGTAGGATTCTGAGCGAAAACTTCTCTGCTCAGCAAAGGTTTATATGTGAGGGTTTAGTAAGTTACTACTACTACAAAATGGTTGGAAGTATCACCAAATGAAACTAGAAAAATGTGAAAGTGGTTTTGCTTCTGCTATGGAGAAAGAAGAAATCATCTCACTTGGTAAGCACGAAGGTTGACTACATTATTTAATGACAAAGTTGGCGGGGGTGTCTTAGTCTTGATCCGCATATCTTTTGTGCGTATGTCCCTGACGGGCGCCCTCAAGGAGGGAATGGTGCCGTGAGAGAATACTAGGGGTGATCGGACCTGAGGAGACACCTCATCAATAGCTGCAGGCTGAAATTCTCAGGTACCCAGAGAAGTCTCCCGGACCGGAAGTCAGAATTTACAGAGAGCGAATTCCTTGATATTCAAGCCGAAACTCCCTCCGACACTTTTAAACCTTGGAACAGCCAACCAGAATAAAAGGCAAATAAAATGAAAAGTGAGATGAAATGGATAGACAGGGAACTCGGAAGAAACCCCCGAAACAACGTATGCGTCATGGTAATCGAAACCACAAACTCCCGAATGCAGGCCATAAACGCTACCGTCTGAGCCATCTTCTCGCTATGTACAAAAATTAAGGCTGAGGTAAGAGTAATTACAGATTGTGTACGTGAACTACTGTAGTCAGATCAAGCATTACTTATAATTGAAACACCTCTCTTTAGGATAGGTTTAGAGCTTTACGGTTTTTACTATATGTGCAATTTATGCCACAGAAAATATTGCATATTTGGTATAAGAATTCGATATGGCTCATTTAGTGATACTAAAAATAAAACTAAAAGACAATGAAAAGGAAACAGAAATAAGGAGTCAGAACTCTGACTCCTCAGAATTCACAGATTCACAAAATTTTTGACACTTCCAATTTGGAAGACATACAAGCTACCCGCATATTATCGATATAGGCTCTATCTCTCTCACTTTCTCTGTCCCTCTTTCCTCCTCATAATTCATATACATAGCTATTGTCTCCGAAATTCACATTTCTCAAAAAACGTTGTCAATCATAAAGTCTTTCTTTCTCTACTATAAAAAGCTCAAGCTTTGTAATGTCCTTATTGACTGTGTTTACGGCAATTTATTCAGCTAGTTTGTTTACGATTTTCGAGATGATCACTCTATACTATCACCGATTTTATCTGCCTTATTTTCTATTAAAACGGATCTAGAATAGTTCCTGTCTAGCACCGAACCAGAAGCCTAAAATTTATTAACGGTCACTACGACCTGAAAATTGCATTGTGGGTTACGAAAAGTAATAGGTATTTAGGAATTTAGTTAAGTAATGAAAGATATGCTTCCTGTTTATGAGAAAAGGTTTGTACTCGTAGTGCACCTCTGTTGGGACCATTTCCCCGGCGACTCTCCCGCGCAGTGGAGAGTGGCCGCGAATGTGTTGCCATATGCTTTTATGACAATAACGTAATTCCACAGAATCCAAGAGAACATGGAAGGCAAATTACTGAACGTTTCAAGCAATTTTGCTTAAAATGGAGTGGAATGGCTTAACGAATAGCATTGACTATTTTGGAAATTACTAGAAAGGGATTTATTTCACAAATGCAGTGTACTTTAATGACATTTAAAACAATTTATTTTAGTTATGAAGGTGTATAAAATTTAATGGAAATAAAGACATTCTCTAAGCTTATTTACATAAATTTCAAATTTCAAATCTGTACATTACCTTTGAGCCATAATATTCAGTATCTCTTGTGGCCTCCATGCTCTGCAATTAGAGGTGCTATACGCCGTGGCATTGCATCTAAACGGTTCTGAATATGTTCCTGAGATATTTCCCTCCACGCAGTTTGTATTCGAGCTCACAATTCCGAGACACTAGTTATTGGAGGACCACGACGCACCAGGTGCCGACTAACCATATCCCAGACATGTACGATGGGCGAAAGTTAGGCGAACGTGTAGGCCAGGGAAGCAATGGTACCCGATGCCCTTCCAAAAACGCTTGTACATTCCTCGCAATATGTGGCCGGGTATTGTCCTATTGAAATATGGTCTGAGGAGATCCCCGAAGCAGGGGAAGTACCTCAGGCTCTACAACCACCGTTAGGTACCGTTTGTTATTCAAAATGCCCTCAATTTGTAGGAAGCGAGAGGTTGTTTAACCAATAGCACCACAAACCATCCTATTTGGCGCTTGTCCGCTATGCCGTTCAGCAATACAGCCCAACATGTTGCGCTCACCACGGTACCGTCGTATACGTATGCGGCCATCACTGTAGGACACGTTGAAGCGGAACTCATCCAAGAAGACCACATTTTGCCATTCAGCACCCCAGTGACGGTGTTCACTTTCCCATTGCAGTCGGAGGAGCATGTGGTCTCTGGACAATGAAAGACGAAGTAATGGCTTGCGTGCAACCAGTTCAACCTGCAGCAGATCGCAACTTACAGATGATGCAGACAAGTCCACACCTGTTGTAGTGCTCCAGCGCCGAGCCAACACTGTGGATGAAGCTGTACGGTCCGTTATGGCCATATGGACAAGATGACCTTCATCTATCCACTGCTTCCACACATTCATCACTGTCGCAGGAGTATGCCCTGTACGAGACGAAACGTCACGGTATGAAAACCCGCTTCCCGGAGACTGATCATTCTGCCCCGTTCGAACTCGTTCACATGCCGATATGGCTCCCTTTGACGCCGACGAAGCATATTGGCACTCACTTTATTGTTTACACCTTTCTTGACAGCTCTGCCCAGACTACACTGACCTTGTTGGACTGACAATCGAGGGCTCTGCTTGGCCTACGTGTACTCCATCTCTCTGCAAACCTAATCACTTATTGCTTGCATACTCTTCTACACTTCCACCAAGTTTAGTTATTCGGATAACTCCTTTTGGTATTGTAATTTTCACAAGCAGTCCCTGTAGTGAATCCTTGGGTTCGGTCACCCTCTGTCTGCTCTCACCCCATCCTCCCTCCTGGGGGCACTTGGGGCATAGTTACAAAAGATCAATCGGTTCGAGGTGCCAAATCCCCTCAGAACAATAAAATCCAAAGTAATTTGGAACATTAACTATTATACGTTGTGAGTGAAGCTGAGTTAGCTGACGCAATATTCGTTTTTACAATAGCCTGATTTTGTGATTCATTTTTGGACATTACATTTAACTGCTTCATCGACCCAAATCTAATAATCCAGAAAAAATAACTAATCAGAACATAAGAATGAAATGATATAGCGTATGGAAATATTCGTCATTTTCTTCCATCTGTTTGTGTTTTGCAGAATAAACTCTGACCCCGAGCGCACCTGAAAAGTGTACCGTAAGACTAAGTTCCGCAAAGATGCGGTTTTACCGATATACAACAGTGATATGGTATAAAAAATGAGTGCAGTGTGGTATTATTTTGAAATTGATGTTACACAGCAGTGAGCAAAGTTTGCAGGAAAACATTTTCGTGCACTGGTAAGTTACACAAAGCAACAAAAGCAAAGAAACGTGTTCCATTCATACACCAAGTGAAGTTTATATAACCTACACTGAAAAAGTAATGTACGAGTTTCCCGTTGCTGTCAGAACATAATGCTATGACATCTGAAAATTATGAACAAAAACAAAACAGGCTACTAATACGAGCGTAATCCACAATCGGTGAACAAACTATTGCATTAACAGAACTTTATACGTGAGTATTGATTATCGGTGCTTAACATCATTATCGGTATCGAGTATCGAGTATCGAGAAATAGTAGTATCGTCACATCACTATACTCATATATTTAGTCTAGCATAGTACTTCTACCAAATATCTCGTATCCTTCAAATAAAACCTTTAAATGACTAAAACTATTTTCATTTGTCTCAGCAACTTCATTTTAACCAAATTAATAGATTGGCAGATTAAGCTGAAATGGAAGGTTTTCAGTTAAACTTAGATTAATTACCGTGAGATTATATGTAATCTGAGATGAATAAAGTTCTTTTGCCACATGATATTGAAGGATGTTTTGGCCTGTTCTGCAAATCATAGCTAAGAAAATTCTTGTCCACATAAACCTAGCTAGCACAAATATTTTAGGCTATACACTGCCATATGACCTGTAAGCTAGTAAATTATCCCAAGATTCACCCTGTATACTTGATAACAGGTTTCTTAGCCAGAACAAACAGCTGGAGGCAATGAAACTTTTACTAGCGACTTCCTCTGAAAAGCGATTTTCGAAAACGATTCTTTTGCTTTTTTCCCTTAAGAGCAGTTGAGAAGCTATGCGGATCCCAAAACACCGCCGCATTGTTGTCTTCTCATTATACATTTACAAGATGGCAGGCCTGTAAACAAGGACAGATTGCCGCACAGCATGCGAGCATTGCTTGAGCACGTACCGCCGCACAGGTACATCATTGGCCCCTGCAGACCTAACCTCACAAACATGGCGTCTTCCGTTTGTCGACATGCGCTGTAGGAATACAGTTCAACAGCGTTCAGCCACAAACAAAGAAATTAAAACATGTTTTGGTATTTATTGGTTGTAAAACATTAACAATTCTTCAGATAATTTCAACTATTGCTTTAGCTACTTCCATATTATTTCCATTCCGGAACTTTATTTGTCTTAGATCTCACAATTGCAAACCTCCAAATACGAAACTTCTTAACATTCTGATGTTAAGGCTATATACAGATTTTCAACAATTTAAATTAATATCCGCAGCTAAACCGCTAAGTTTTGTATTGAACATGCATTTTTTAAGAATGCTTTAACATTTTCAAATAATTGTAAATTTTTCATTTTCATTGAAAGGAAATATTGAAACTTCTAATAATAAAAGAACACTGACAATTTGTAAAAACATTGAAGGCTTTTAAATTTAATTATAACAATTTCCTTGAATTTTTCTGTTTCAGAAATAGTTTTTATGGCCCTAAACGAAATAATCCTCAAGACCACACTTTAAACACTTTTGATGTTGATGGCAGTAGTGAAATAACTTTTGCTATACTTTAAGTTCCAGGGGAAAAAATTTAAATAATCATGTTTATAAACTCATAGATAAATAGGATTAACATTGCGCATGGCTCTGATGAAAGTCTCAGTCACGGTGAGTTACATAAGCATTTTCAGGAGTTTACATTTGATACAGAGAAAAATGGTTTCTTTAACTCTTCCTTTAAATGATGCTCTGGTTGCTGGCATGTTCTCGATCTCTTTGTTATTGTATTTCTTTCAGAAACGAATATTTAACAGAACGTGGAGTGTCACATATACAGATATTATTATTTAGAGGCGATATAAAACTATGACTTGAATAAATAAAGGCACCATATAACTTTTTAAGATAGTTTCCTTGAAATCCAGCCTAGATCTGCTACAAGTGTCATAACTATATGAAATGGAGCTCTAGATCTCCATGTTGTGCAGAACATAACCTTTAGAGACCTATCTCGAGTTGGAGGAACATAGCCAAGCCACCCCAAGTCCGGTGTCTACCGCTGGATTACCCAATGAAACACCTCTCCTCAACCGAACCTGCTTTATTAATAGTCTCCCACCCTCCTCGGCGAAGGGGTGAATTATTCACTAATTACTGCGGCGAAGGCGAAGCACCCGCTCCTCCAAGGGGGAGACTCAAGGAATCTGCCTGCTGCCATTATATTAAACCCTGAGGAATCTTTGCCGGAGGAAGCAAAACGTTAGCACTGAGCCGGCCATGGTGGAAACCTTCAGCAGCTTTAGTCAGATTCCTTATCCTGCATTATAGTTACACGAAACACGCCATTATATTGATCAATGTGTTTGGGTCTAATGTCTTGCTAAGAAAACCTTAATCAAATGGTCACAAGATTTTCTCAACTTGTCACTTCTTATCCATTCTGCAGCTTTAGTTAATATTGCTATATATTCATGTATTTGTTAGAGAGACCTTTTATGTTTCAGTTAATTAACATAAATCTTCTTATACTCAACAACATTGTAAATTAATTGTTCTTTAAAGGAGTCCTTACTGTGAGAGAAAGATATTGTGAACATATTATTTCAAACTTTTAGAAAAAAAGAAAAAAAAGAACAAAAAATAGATCCTTATATTTCTCTTACAAGCTTTTTGCCTTTAACTTTTATTAATCTTTGAGCTGTGTGTTTTTAAAAAATTCTGGCAGATATTATTCCTTTTTTTTCTTTTTTCCTTTCTTTGTTTCTTTTCTTCTTTGTTTCTTTCCTTCTTTCTTTTTTTTACTTTTTGATACAGGAAACTCTCGATACTCCTACTCTCAGTTAAATCGCAATATGTGCCAGAGAAAATGGATCTATTATGCAGTAAAACTACTTTAATAAAACCAAATTTACAAATACTTACACCTTAAATCTCGTCTTTTAAAATATTTACTAAAGTATTGCACATGCCTTTATCTTGAAGATTGGTATACATAAATACATAAGACGCACACCAATATAGGACGTCTAGGAAGTTGGTTTACATAGCAAATTTTCTCCATTGCACGGACTACATCTGTAGTAATCGTATTTAGTTTTTAAAGTCGACAAGTCCGTCAATTTTAGTTCTAATAAGCAGTACATGATTCGTAGTCCTAAATAAATTAGGATGACGTTTAAGGTTATACTCGAATTGTAGGCTAAATTCTTCAGATAGTCTTCGATAGTTTCAAGATATTAAGTCACTTGTATTGCTATGCAGGTGCAACATCTTTTGAAAAGACGTCGCTGATATAAATCGAAGACGACATAGAAGAACATAATATAACTTTAAAGCCAGTTTTACATATTTCTTTTTAGGCTCTTTAAAAGTTGAATATTTCTGCAAAAAATCAATAAATTATATTACGTAAAAGTTTCTTGGACTATAGCATCATGCGTAAGTTTCAGATTATACTTGCTCTACGTGATGTGCTAAATTCAACTTTCATTCAATATTTATGGTTATGTTCCTTCAGGACTTGGGAAAACAATGTTTAAACAGATTTGCTCTTTTATAAGGAGCTCCTGATATTAGCAATGAAATATGGAATTATTAGTTTTCTGACACCATAGTTCCTGTGTTACTGTTACTGGCCATTATGAAACTTTATGTAGGTGATAATGATACCGATGAGGTTGAGCTATAATTTTTTTGTGCTATATATTGTAAGCGCACAAGTGATAAAGTAGCCTGCGAATTATATTTGTGATTGAAACAGATCAATGATCCCTTTCCTTATCCTACTTAATACATTTCTTTATTTTGGTTCAATCTTCCAGAGATAAAAAATTCAAATATTAATTTTATTCTATTAATGTCATTAAACTTTTCACCAAAGCTTATGTTTTCTATGAAGCTAATCTAAATCAAAGAATATAACTTTTACATTAATGTGTTTTAATCAATACATTTATTTTGGTAAAATGAGTTGCTACCAAATAACCTTTGGCCAGAATTATTGAAGTTCTAACATTGTATAAAGTTTATTAGGCCCCTGTTACTATACTGTATCTTACTTGTCAATTAGTAGCTCATTCTGCGGAGCTAGCGTTCAATTGTACATGGATCAAGCTGCTGAATAAAATTTTAGTGCGTATATTTTTCAATTTTTTCACATGAATACCATGTAGCCTTATCACATCAGAATCCGAGGATGAGAGCAAGTTTAGATCATACTGTCATTCGTAATTCAATTGATTTGCTAGACTAAAGAGCACTGAACTATAAAATGAATATAAAACACAACTTTGAGAATTAATTTGAAAGCTCGAGTTCCGTTTTTTGTTGCGGTGTGAATGATGAGAATTTTTCCTTATCCTGAAAATATAAATGTTTAGTTACTCTCATGTTTTGGGCTCCAGGCTCATTTACGATTCATTAACGCCTATCACTCAATAAATTATATTGTATGTGGAGTAATAAGCCAGTAAAAATAATGTTGTGAATATGTCCTTTTAACTCGTATGTAGTCATTAATACTGCTACTTTTGAATAAGAACACTGTGCTTAATCCCAGTTTAGTAATTTTTTTAAATGTATAAAGCCAGTTTTCGATTCATATGTGAAGGGAATATTTGTGATTAATTTCGAGAGTCTATTTACCTCTATTAGCATTGTAGAAAAGTTAATTTCATTTAACTGAGTACGATTTAGTCGATAGTTACACGCACGGATGTGACAGCATAGAAACAGAAGCATGAGCTTGCGGCAGATTCCGATGCAGATATAACTTTATAAAGAAGATGCTGGAAAGACATTAGCCTTGTGCTGTTACATAATTCGAAATTTATCTGGTTATCAAAAGGAAGTACAATGCCGAATTACTTACCAGTGTGAATGTAGGTGTGTTTCTTCATGTCGGACTTCTGGTGGAAGCGTTTCCCACAAAACTGACATGGGTAGGGCCTGGTATCCGAATGAATTAGAAGATGTGTCGATAAGGTCGAGGATCGCTTGAAAGACTTCCCACATTGCTTGCACTCAAAGACTTTCTCAACATTATGCACAGCCCTGGAAAATAAGAAATAAATATACAATAATAGAAAAGAATCCATAAACAAAAGTCAAAACTACTGAAGTCATCATTAACCTATAGTGTGGACTGCTTTATTACACTAGTTTGCATTTTCATATAAATGTCAGATCGATAACATCAATGAACTGGTTTTAAACATCTGACTGCTGGTTTTATTTATGCTTCTATGTAATGACAAACCGCTTATTGAAACCATTTCTATGACTAGCAGGGAGTGCTGGGTGAAACAAGTTTTTGATAAACTGTTTGCAGAATATATAGAGGGTAGAGTAATAATGTTTTTTTGACATATTGCTAATTAGTTTGAAGCACATTCTGGGTCATAAGGCAGGTAATTCGTAACAGATGGTTTACTAAAAATTACTTTTCGTTAGAACAAACCTTGTTCTTTGTCTAGATCGTGAAAGAAGAGTATGGTAAAATACCGGAGAAAACTCAGTATTTCAATTTGACTACCCTCGACCATGTTGAGGAACCATACCAATGTTTCGAAGTTGCTCTAAAAATATATCTTTTGAAGCTAAATTCCTTTATTTCTGTGCTTTACCCACATTAATTATTGTGAGAGTGTACCATAAATTAAAATAAATTGATTATAGCATAAAGGAACAGTTTAGCGCAGTGAAGAAAGCACAATGATAGCTTGCACTTCATTACAACGCTCCACTATAAAGGACCAGAACTTATAAAAGCCCTTCGCGCACCTTAATAGCACTATCGTTCTCCGATGATGGGATAAATATGGAAGTTGACTTATCACACCTGCGCAACACAACTGTCTCGTTTGAGCATCATTTCACCCATTTCATTCATCGTCCGATATGACGTAACGTTGGGGGACATTAATTTTTCGAAGAAAAAGCTCTACGTAATTTTATTTTAAAGATGTCCTTTATCCGAGCATTGATGCGGGAACTCAAATGTTGATTTCTTAGTTCTACTTTTGGTGACCGCAAAGTGAGATTTGAGGTGGACAACACGGCGCTGAGGCGGGTTTTCTCTGGGATCTCCGGTATTCCCCACCATTTCATTCCACCGGTGCTCCATCTTCATCTCATGTATAATTAGATTCACCACCTGCGGTGTCGCATATAGTAAAACCGGACGTTAAACACTACACTTCTATTTGTTTTATTTATTCATTTTTATTCTTAATCATTCGACCGAGGTTATAAAATATTAATAAAGTACTGTATGGCAACCACAGTAGACAGGGACTTTTTCATAATATTTTGGCTTTGGTTTGCCTCACGATTTTGGTTATTATACCATACGTTCAAGATATTTTCACCGAATGATAAGTATAACTTGAATTTTTTGGAAATGTCGTAAGAAGTTCTCTTCATCCTGGAAGACGTAAGTTTAACTGATAAAGCGTAAGCATAAGAGATACATTAAATCTTAATTTGTGAAAAGTAAACAATTATTTAAACACACACTTTATATGAATGTTTTTTTTGCAGAGTGAACCATTACCGAGATATTCCTTGTTATTGTTTTAATTTTCCAAAAATTACACATTTTTTCAAATGAGACTCTGACACAATGGCATGGTTCGGAGTTGGTACTTAGCGCCTCGATCTATAGAAGATGTTTTGTGCTCATGTCCCTCACAGAGTGTCCCCCGGAAGAGATGTGTGATGTGAGAGCATACTAAGGGTGAGTGGACCTAAGAAGAAACAACAGCACAGAGCAGGGTTCCTAACAGCTTCAGATTGAAACTCCTCATGAAATATGCTCCATTCTCTACTGTTCGATGGTGATTGGACAGACAGTTCTTCTTTTATCCCTGTAGGTTTACACATTGTCTGGGGTCTCGGGACTCGGAGATCTCCCCCAGGATTTACAGAGAACACATTTCCTGCCGTGAGCATCGAAACTCCAGCTGAACTTAGAATCCTTATATAGCCAACAAGTATAAACGTTGAAGTAAAACGAAATGGGGGATCAGCAAATTCACAATGTGTAAATATCCTTCTCACCATACTCCTGGAAACCAGCGCAAACCCCGAAAAATCCTATGGATCAGAAAGTCAGCTAGGGAATCAAACAACGATTCCCGAAAGTAGACCATAGGCGGTACAGTCTGAGCCACTGAGCTATTCCGCTCGCTTTCTCTAAAGAGAAATCATTCGTTTTCTGTATGTCCTGGACCTGCAAAAAGAATGGACTTTCAAAGCCATCACGTTGAGACAAATTATTATTAAAATCCTGCTGCATGTCCATATTCTCCTTCTATCAACGAGAACGTTAGCAATAAAATTTTGTTTATCTTAATTGACACGACGTACACAGAGGAATAAGCGTTTGTACGAATTGTTTACGTAAGAGTAGAGAAATCATAGGAATGCAACACATCAAATTTTTATAGGTTATAAATTAACTAGGTGCGGTTGATTCATTCAATATATCTTCAGACTGAGAGAGAGAGAGCGAGAGAACAGTCCTAAGGAACCAGATAGAATGGATTGTAGGTCGATTGTTGCGTGACAGAAAATGCAGCATGAAGCTCTTCCGCAACAAAACCAGAACTTTACGATCGAATAAACTGAGAGAGAGAGAGGGGGAGAGAGAGGGAGGGAGAGAGGGGGGGGAGAAAACAAAACCCTATCGAAATGATGCACAGGACTAAAGAACTCGAAGAAAAGACGTAGGGTCACAGCTTTCATAAAATATTCATACAGTTTGGATATGATAGCATGTGTTTGTTGTTGCTTCACGGAATCCAGTTCTGTGGGCGTGCCATATTGCCCGTCATATCTGTGCATCTCACGTCTGTACTTCAGGAGTATCGGAGTAGACAATGTCTAGTGGAGCTGCAAACAATGCTTTCTGCATGGAAAATGTATGCATCAATATTTCAACAACTAGAGGGACATACGGGACTACCGCAGCACTATATATTTTTTGTCTTTAAGTCCCTTCCAAATACATTTTAAATTCGCTATGTTGTTTGAATCTTTATGCACATTCCTTTGTGTCATCAAATGATGCTTTTGGATTTGATCAACACTTGAATGTGACATTATTTTATTTAAATCACTGAAATTGATTTTTACCTCATAAATATCCTTTGTGTAAATTATATGTCCCACATAAATAAGAATACGCTGTGATTCGCTTATATGATATTCTCTACTCACTTCTCCAAAATTTTCTTACAAAAATTTGTTCCTCTAAAACATTTTGTTGCATTAGGCAACAGGCAAAGCTAGCAACTCTTTTCAAAACCTTGTTGCTCTGTAATGACTTTGAAATTCCACGCGCTTTGAGTACCCACGAGAAAGAGCGAATTATTAATTCCCGTTTGTCCAAAGTATAGGTATTTAAAAACTCAAACCAATAACAAGGAATATCTAAAAAAAAAAGCGTACTCAAAAAAGGACAAATCTCTGTATGTGGGATAAATATTATACCTTCATGAACTCTATATTTGTTGGAAGCAAAATATTGGTTATCCATTTCCTATAGTTTATCAGTTAACAAAAGCAACTAATGGTGAAAAGTACTCCATTGGCTGTTCCCAGAAAATTCATGGTGTACTTGGCATTCAGTTTTCATGAAAGTGTGTTATTTAAATCGTTGCTATCAAAAATGTTTGAAAGCAAAATATTTCGTAAAGTTTTTTACGAAAAAAAAAGTAGTTTGTGGTGAGGATATGTGCATAAAAACCTACGTGTAGTACGTATCCTTGGAAAATGCTAAACTTTAATATTAAGTTTGGTGTTTCACTGTCTTTTCGTTTTCGAAGCACCCACCTACACACACACACACACACACACACACACGCACGCACGCACACACACAACCACACACTCTCACACAAATACACACGCTTTATATTTTAAAAAATTCCTCCTTTTTGCATTTAGAGAGCCCCAAAGCATAGACTTTAATGCAATTTTGGTGAAATTATAGGTCAGCAGTAGAGAGAGTGTCAAAATTAAGCACATGCTACTTTAATCCTAACTATTTTTGAAAATTAATTACATTTTAATTGTATCCAAGCCCTGTGCTTAGTATGAATATGAAAGCTGTTACGAAAGAAATCAAGATCACATTCTTGAGTTATTTCTTTTTTATCTGCACATAAATATTAACCACCGTTACAAACATAACAGTTTATGGCTGCCTTCTTCATTGTACAATCCTGCCTGTTATGAAAGCTAATATGTTCGCACATAACCTTAAACATATCACCCATATCATTGAATTGTGAGGTCTGTATCCATAACTTCATTCCATATATTATAATTAATTTCTATGAATCAGAGTATACAACTTATAAAGCTGTTTACCACTCGCACAGTCTAATGTATGCTGAGAATATATTTTATATTTACTTTGATACAATTTTATAATATCAAGGAAAGTTTATTTTAAGTTTCTTGAGAGGGAATAAGCATTTCAATACATCCAGTTTTAAAGCTGACGCAGATACTTATAACTATATATTTCTGTTTTAGGTACAAAATGTTTGTTGTCAAAATGTAGGTTAATTAGCACAACACAGAAAAAAATTAAAATAATTTGGAAACTATTAATGAAACAAAATGTTCTAACTGTGAACCAAGGGCAAGGATGATGGTGGAAAAAAGAAGCAACCGAGTGCTGTTCAAAACATGACTCTTAGAAATAGATCTGTAGTGCTATCAAATGCTTTGAAGAGGGACAAGAGGATATAGAAACAGAACATATGTTGTTGAGGAAGCAAGCTATTCTTCCTCGCAGCAGGAAATATGCTTGAACGTTGGACAAAGGCTAAAAAAAATAAGTAAAATAAAAATAAAAAAAAAACAGAAAAAAAAGGCTAGTACTAATAGTTTGTGAGACATACACCTACCTGTGCTGACTAAGGCTGATCTCGTGTCCGAAAGTCTTGTTGCATAACTCGCAGGCGAAGGGTCTTTTACCGTTGTGAGACCGCCTGGCATGAACCTCTAAACCATGTGGCGTCGAGAACATCTTCTCACACTTGATGCAGGAATATACATCCCCCAGGGGCACAACACCAGGACCGCCCCTCATCAGCAGGTGATGATGGTGATGATGATGGTGATGTGGGTCGACGTGACTGGGTCCACCACTACCAGCGACACCACCTCCACCCGCGCCTGGTGCAGATCCCGCAACAGCCGCCATGAATTGGTGCCTCAGCCTAAAGAGTTCCTCTGCTGTAGTAGGTACCACACCTGGATGGGGATGGTGATGGTGGTGGTGCGGGTGTTCGGTAGAGTTAGCGTACGATGACGATGATGGATGTCCAGTTCCTGCCGAACCTGGCCCCCCGCCTCCACTAGATCCTCCAGGGTTGTTACTCGAGGATGAGGATGACACTGAGGAGGAATTAACCATAGCAGCTGCAGCAGCCGCCGCCTGCACGGCTCCCAGACTGAAGTACAATGATCCTACCGCAGAAGGAGACGTCAAGAAGTTCCTGTTACCGTCCAGGATCTCGGACTTAGCACCAGACTGTCCTGCGGTAGCTCCAGCACCACCAGCATTTCCTGGCAGTGCTGTAGTAGCCGCTAAACCAGCCATTCCTGGATATAGTCCTGGAGGGAAACCGAAGCCGGGACCAACGAAATGCCTAGGCAAGAAAGCGGGAGGTGGTGGATATTCGTGTCCTTCACTGTGTTGTTGCTGGCTCTTCAGCATGCCATCCCGCATGAATAGATCAGCGAAAGGAATACCGGGGTACAGGAAAGACCTAGTGACGGAAATTGTTTCGGAAGTAAAAGCCGCTGGATGATGTAATCTCGAAGCCGCTTCCGAAGAGGCCGATTGCTGCTGAAGAGGGGAGGATTGTCGACGAGGATTGTCGGGTCGCAAAAGAGCGCTAACGCTAAACGTCTCGGAGCGCTTCACGGGAGGAGAGATGCCCGTAGATGTGGTGGCTGTGGGGGTGGACCCCACCACTTCCGTTACCGGTGATGGTCTATCGTGAAGTTGAGAGGACTGGGGTGGGGTGGGGGAACGAAGACGAATATTGCTTAGTTCCACTGGAGGCGTCCTGCAGGATGAAGGTGGCGGGGGCGGACTGTCTACTTCTAGCTCTGGTGAAGTTGAGATTCTGGATCGTTCGTCATCATCTTGGTCCTGGTGCCCAGAAAGATTATTTCCTGGTGACCAAGGTGTTGTGGGTGTTGGACCGTCCTGCTGGCTGCATGGTGGACTCCTGTTTCTGGGAGACGGACTCTCCATGATTGGAGATTTGTCTGTCATCGTGGTTACGTCAGACCGCTTTATCAGGTGACTCCCATCGCTATTGTTGTTATTGTTGAGACATTCATCTGCCTCCTCTCGATCCATGGGCTTATCCACAAGTCGACTCACCCCAAATTTGATGGCATCTGTAAAACAGCAAAATTTAGAGAACTTGTTAGAAAGCAGTGGAATTGGTGTTACCATGTACTACATATGGGTTCATACTTTATATATGCCTGTCCGTTTCATAACCAGACTGAATGTTATCCTGCTTTAAAATGCTATTAATACACACCTTTGTGTATTACTTTCTTTACTGACGTTAATAGTGTTTTACGTTCCACAACTTTATAAATTGAGCAGGCATATTGCTTCCAGTTATTTTATTTGTGTCAGGTGTAATACTTATAATTTATTTTATTAATTAAGACTTGTTAGTGGCACTTGAGCATTTACCAAACGCTTTGAAGAGTGTTTAATAACCTGGTAAATGAAGGTTCTGATAAAAGCATACGATTCACATCATACACCTGGTCAGTTTTAACTAGGCCTAGGAAATTGAGAAAAAATCCTTTATTTGTCCGTTGTTGCTCTTTTGGGTATTTTTATATTTGAAAGTTATTTGTCACATTTTTGCTTTCGTTTAACACTTTTTTTTTTAAGTTTAATTATTTTGACTATGTTTTCCCTGTTCAACAGAGTCTAGCGTAAATTCCAATTTCTGTTAACTAATTCACTTCTAAGACTGGCTAGAGCAGGTAACAGTAGAGAGGATTCTTTTATTGTATTAGCACCAGCTGAGAACATTGTAAACCCTCACTAAATATCCCGTTATTTTTGACCAGCATATGAAATGCCCTCGACCACAGAATGGGAGCGATTATTTTTATTTCACCACTGCAGTTTCACCTTTTGCGAAAGAAATCCTGTCCGTTAACTTCCGAAAACTAAGCCTAATAAAACGTCCTGTTTGCGACAACTTATAACTGTATTTGGAGCACAGATATTTTCTACTGATGAAAGTACTCCTTTCTGCAAATATTGTGAAGTTTCAGAAATACAGAATGTTATTGTCTTTTTAGCTATTTATTTAAAAGTCATTTTTTACCTTTTTTATTTTGTTAAAGTGTTTTTTGCAACTTTAACTTCTTTGACTGTCTCTTCTGTTCAACAGACTCTAGCACAAATTCCAATTTCTTTTAATCAATACACAGCAGCATATGTCCAGAAGCATATTGGGCGTGAGAAGCACATGAGAGCAGCCTCCCTAGCCACGGAGAAGAGGTAATAGCAACTTCTGTTAGGACAAAGTACGAGTAGTTCTAAATCATTTCTTTTTACAAATATCACTGTAGTGCCTTACCTAGCGCGAATATTCCGTTTGCAATCATACGAAATGAATCGTTCAAACAGTTTTTGCAACATTATACTAACTGGAACACTCTCGACGAGTCTACCCTCCAGAAAGAGTACGTGCACTGCTGCTATGAAGACAAAAGAAAAAATTCGCACCAACGTTACGGATATATCAATATTTATCTCTATTGATGAAGCAAGTGACGAAGTGAGTCGTTCCGTTGCAAATGTAATTGTTGCTATATTAGAGGAAAACAAACCTGGGAAAATATTTCTCGTAATGGAAATCCTGGAGACAGTGAATCACCAAGCCAGCTATTTGATAAAAGCCTCTTTCTCTTGTGGACATGGGGAATAAAATACAACAATGTGCTGCTTTTGTCACTGACGGAGCACCATACATGGTAAAGGCAAGAAAGGAAATTAAAGCGTTTTATCCGAAGGTTCATCTAACCTGCCTTGCGCATACTTTGCATCGAGTGAGTGAAGAAGCGCGGAATCACTTTCCAGTTGTTGACAAACTAATGCCCAGTGTTAAGAAAGCATTCATAAAATACCCGGCTAGAGTGCGCCATTTCCACGATAATGTCCCTGGAATTCCATTACCTTCGGAACCAATTCTAGCACTGTGAGATACTTCGTTAAGCGCTTCTACGTATCATTGAAATCATTTTGATGTGATTAAATCTGTGATTGATAGTTTAAATAGGGAAGATGCTGCTTCCATTGCCATGTCGTAGGATTTGATGGCTAAACCTCAACTGAAGAGCAATTTGGTATACATTAAAAGTAATTTAGCTAATATGGTGACAGCCAGTAACTACCTGGAAAAAACGAAATGAAACCATTCATTTAGTGACCTCAAAGGTGAGTGATGTGCAGCAACAATTGGAATATTGTGAAGGTGAAACTGTAAAATCCGTCAGTTATAAGAGAAACTAGTAAGTACTTAAAAGATCAGGGATATGAAACAATGTGGAGAGTAAGTGAAATAATGAACGAAGAACAAGAGTGCTTTTGAAGAGGAGTTTCCTCCAGAAGATTATATTCCTTTCAAGTATGCACCAAAGACATTCGTTGATATGAAGAGAAGCTTTGCAATGTTTGGAACGTGCTGTCAGGAAACCGACCATCCTTTACATCTAAGAATTTAGAGATGACTGTTTTGATACTCTGGAATGCCATCTGAGGTAAGCTTTCTGAAGTTGAATTCCCGTAGCACGAGGGTGATCAAACCAAGTATGGTTTAGTTAAATCTATTTCAATTTCCTTGCCCAGAATTTCATTTGCTCGTTGCTGAAGCAGAAGGATTGCTTTCGTGTATGATTTCTCGTTCAATGTGTTGCATATTACTTGAACGTTGTACTTTCAAACTTACTGGTTGAATATCTAGTTTAATTATTTTGAAAGTACAGCTTCTTTTCATTATGTTTCCCGATCTTCAGGTACTTTTTGGAATTTTAGGTCCTTTTAAGGGTCTCTTTTAGAAAATGTATAGGTCCTCAACTTTATAGCCCTAGTTAGGTATAGCATGTGTAGACTGTCAGTTTCCAATGAAGTACCCTAAGCTCAGGCATGGAGCGTTTCCTTATCAAATTCCCTTTCCTAATTATTGTTTCGTATACCATTTGTGTCTACCGACTGTAGTGCCATATTAAAAAGACGTTAAAACTACTAAAATATTGTATGCACTGCATTCACGTGATTTTTTATCCTCGATGGCTTATTTTTATATAAGTAGCTTTCAAAATTATTCTTACGAAATCTTAGTTGTCTATTTCATATTAACAAAAATAAACATTCACATAAATAATTGATTGAACCGAATTGATAGCCTTGTTTGGAAATTGATATGCTGTATGCTGACATTAAAATTCTTTATTTATTCTATACCATTACGAGCAACCGCACTTAAAAATGGCATAGTATTGGAAAATTCAAACCAGTAATAACAGCTACCTGGCATTGTTTGTAATATAAGCTTATTGTTTGAATTAATCTACCTTTGTTTGCAGAGTATGTTTTTATCTCTTACAGTTCACCTTTTTATAAAGGAGGGTGTCAAAACATGTATTCGCAGTAAGAATTTTGGCTGGAATGGAGTAATTCCTCTTACCTACACACTATACGTATTAAGTGAAGAAAAAGTAAAATTGAGTACAGCTGTATCTACCTTTGCCTTGGACGCGTAATTTCTTTCTGAGAGTACGTGGGTGTTTGGAGTACATTCTGCCATCCTTGTAGCGCAGGCGGTAGCCTGTCAGCCTCACGTTCAAGTGGTCCCGAGTACGAATCTCGGCCAGAGTGAGTTGTCTGAATAAGGTTTATTCCGGGGTTTCCCATATCCTGAAAGAGCTCTGAGCTTTATGGACACGGGACTCATTTGAGTATCATTCCACCCATTTCATTCGTGGTCCGATATAGCTTACAAATACGTCCGATATTTGGAGGACGTTAGTTACCACACAGAAGCACTCAAAAAGTATATTCAAACTTAGCCTGGTGAGTTTGCAACCTGCAGATCACCACTATCAATTGGGCTGCATGTAACAAGGCAACATGCAGGCATAATTGCTACAATTTTTAGGTGCTGATATCTTCAAGGACGGTGAATGAATTGGATGAAATGATGCTCAAATAAGTTCAGGGTCCATGGAGCTTAGAGTTACCCGACATTCATCCTGAAGGATAAGGGAAAACCCTGGAAAAAACTTTATCCAAGTAACTCAACCTGACCCAGATTCGAACTCGGGACCTCTTGAACGTGAGGCAGACATGCTACCATCTGCGCTACCGTAGATAGTAGCATGTCTGCTTCACGCTCAAGAGGTCCCAAGTTCGAATCTCCGTCAGGTTGAGTTACTTGGATAAGGTTTTTTCCAGGATTTCCCCTTATCCTTCAGGATGAATGTCGGGTAACTCTAAGCTCCATGGACCGTGGACTCATTTGAGCATCATTTCACCTAATTCATTCACCGTCCGATATGACTTAACGTTGGAGGACGTAAAATACAAAAAAAAAAAAAAAAAAAAAAAAAAAATCAGCAGTGGTCAAGGGTAGCAAGAGAAAGAAGAGACTGGAAATCCGGAGATGCATCTGTATAGGGACTAATTGTGAATAGGTAAATATAGAACCGTGTGGTCAAATAGTGAATAGTGTAAATACTAAGTAGCAGTAACTGAATAGAGAAAAGTAAACACAGAGAATGGTAACGGCTAAATAGTGAATAGTGCAAATATGGATAGTAGTGACTACATAGTGAATAGTATAAGCACTAAATAGCGTTATTACTAGGCAATGACTAAATAGTGCCCCGCATAATCAGGCAAAAAGGACAATAATCATGTCCAACGTCTAACGTGGAATAGTTCACCACGTTTGAAAAGATTAGCTTTCCCTAACCGATAGGAGGCCTTTACCCTTCACGGTACATTTTCATCGCATGCCCTTCTATTTTCTCTTTTTCCCTGTCTATAAAAATGTCCGCCGACTATGAGAGAATATTTGAGACAAATAATTTTCGAACACTGTGAATTACTCCCAACTGTCTAAGGGGCTAGTAGTAGTAGTAGGTAGTAGTAGTAGTAGTAGTAGTAGTAGTAGTAGTAGTAGTAGTAGTAGTAGTAGTAGTAGCAGCAGTAGTAGTACCAGTACTATTAGTAGTACCATCGTCATACCGTAATATATTAAGAATAGTACGTTAGTAGATATTCGTGTTATACGAGTATTATAGTATTCATAACACTATGCGAAATAAATAATGTTTAGTAAACAATATGTCGGTTATATCGATATTAACAAACAAAGCTAAATGTTACTATGCCACTTGCACCTGTTACATCCCGGGGAAGGTTTTTAAATAAAAATAGCTGAAACAGAAGCAAGCACATCTATATAAAAACATTGAACTACCTTTTATGTTCTCATTTGATTTGCCTATTCACACAAAGTGGTCGGCAATTCGGTAATACCATATATTCCTTAATTCTTAAAACTAGCACTTTTGGTACTTTGTTATTTGATTACATCTATGGCTTCTGCTTGAATGTTTGCTTGAATCAATAGTTTATATTCATGCCTCAGTTGTCATTAAGTACGCGTGTGCACTGGTGGGGGTGAGAGAAATCTGGAATCCGACACAAGCTTATCGCCTAGGTTAACCCATATTTCTCTTCCATCCACCATACAAATGGCATATGCGAAATCAAATTCAGCTGTTTATTGGTTCGATGGTCACGCGGGGAAAATGACGCAATACGAAAAAGAAGAGAAGGCTAGTTCTGGATGTATATATGTACGTATGTAAAGAATTTACAAGCGGTTTATGTGAACCGGGTTTTACACATAAACACTTTTGGGTGTGTTTTGATTGTGTAATAAACGAATTTCCATTTTGATGACATTTTCTCGCTCCCTCTGTTTTATTCCAGCTTCGCTCTCTCTGTTATTTTCTCCCGCTATTCGAGGGCGCGTTTGCCAAATCGGATATGGATTGTGTGTTTTTGTAATTCCGGCCGTATTTAAACCAAACATTGTACTACCCAAATGTGGCATCCCCTCTTTCGCGTTTTGCATGATTTCTAACTGAAAAATCTCGCGATGCGAAACCCTGTTAGCGATCAAATGGGGTTATTTATTGTCAAATTAGGAATGAAAATTTCTCCCCCTCCTCCACCATCAACGCCCCACTCCTACCGGAACAATTGAAATGGTTTTGTACTGCACGTGTTGGACATTTCAAGCTTCGTTATGTACATAAAGAACCAACGAAAACAAATATTGGGAAAGTTCTACGGTAAACGTGCTAATGGTTTATATTTTGATATTTTTGACGGCGAATGGAGGACGGGCAGTTGTTTAGTAAAACGGTAACCGGTGCCACGGACCCAATACTAAATAATAATTATGGCACTAATTTTGAATTATTCAGCGTGGGATGTTTTTCCTGTACAAATGGAGTACAAATGAAGCGTTAAAAACATTAAACGAAGCATTTACTACGTACAATGCATATTTATCGCAAAAGACTACCAGTTTTCAGTTATTTTATTTTAAAATACGTATATTAAAACTTAATGTCTAAAATATTTATTGGCATGCTCGCACTTAATATTTAAAGGAATGACCTATAGCCTTAAATTTACTTGTTTCTTTCCTTTCCTCATCGCCCACCTCAGTAGCGTAGATGCCAGCGTGTCTGCATAACATTCAAGAGGTCCGGAGTTCGAATCTCGGTCAGGGCTGTTTACCTGAATAAGGTTTTTTCCGGGTTTTCCCTTATCCTGAAAGACGAATAACCGATTTCTTTAAGCTCTATGGACCCTGGGCTCATTTGAGCATCACCACTCATTTCATTCATCGTCCAATATAACTTAATGTTGGAGAACGTAAAATTAAAAAATAAATAAATTTTCTTTTAACTCTCCACTTCTAGTAAGTGGAGCAGGTATTGCACTCCAGCCAAACATTTTGCTGAAATATACGAGTTTAACCTCCCTGCAACCAAAAAAGAAGCGTTTCTAGAAAAAAAAAACATTGTGTGTGCGTGCGTGTGTGTGCTCGTCAGTTTGTAAATAGCATAACTGAAAATAAACCTTGGTTAAATATCAGATTTTGTGTTCATTATTCATTGAATTCTTAACGCAAAAGAGTAATCCTGTTTTGTACTGTACATCAGCGCTATCGTTAAACAAACAAACAAATGAGCACATCTATGGAATCTAGGAAAAATGTATGCAAAGAAAACGCTGTGAATGATAGTTCAGAACTGTTTTTAACATGGTATACTGAATATCTTGTACATAGGTTTAGAAAGTTTCAGGTTACAATAGTTAAAGTAGCAGTTTTAAGTGGGCATTATTGGTTTAAACTTTTTAATACTTTTATTATTTTCCCAAGCGTCTTTGTTATTGTGCTACTTCTTGCAATAAGGAGTATCATGGAAAGTTTTACGACATTAGCAGGTCAGCATAGAATGACTTTTGAATATTTGACTATCGGATTGGTTTATTGTTTCATTATACCGTCAATGAAGTGTGTAAGGAAAATATTTCTGCTAAGGTATACTTCGACTAACATGACACCAATATATGCATTTTTAAAGTGTAGATTATAAAAAAATATATTGTAGAAATAAACAATGCTGTGTAGTGGAATGTATGTGAAAGTAGCTACTCAGACTTTTATTTTCTATACTACACGCAATAAATAGAAGTATGGTATTGCACCTAAAATTTCGATGTCGAAATTTTTCGGGAAATGGGTATATGTATGTTTTGAGGCCCCCTGAACACAAAGAAGCATTTTTGGAAACAGATCTGTATGTTTCGTCTGGCTGTCTGTGAATAGCATAACGTTTTGAGGCCCCCTGAACACAAAGAAACATTTTTGGAAACAGATTTGTATGTTTCGTCTGGCTGTTTGTGAACAGCATAACGTTTTGAGGCCCCCTGAACACAAAGAAGCATTTTTGGAAACAGATCTGTATGTTTCGTCTGGCTGTTTGTGAACAGCATAACGTTTTGAGGCCCCCTGAACACAAAGAAGCATTTTTGGAAACAGATCTGTATGTTTCGTCTGGCTGTCTGTGAATAGCATAACTCAAAAACCAAAAGTCGGTTAAATATCAACATACCTTAGTTCAAAATCTTCCCAGAGCGGGACGGCTCAGGCGGTTTCATCTGTGGCCCGCATTCGGGAGACCCGGGTTCGACTCTCGTGGCCCGCCTACCTCACGCATGGGGTTTTCTGGTAGTTTTTCAAATTCTCTAGACGAATGCTGGGTAAGTGAATTACATCCCACTTTACCTCCATTATCATTTCACATCATCTCTCATCTGGCGGTCTCTTTCAGGGTAGAAGTGTCGGCGGGAGTCTCGGCATGGTGCGCGGCGGGATTATATGCCCTGGGTGAATACTTTCTCCTCCGGCGGGACGGACTCCTGTCTGCGAGCCGACCTAGTGGGCCGATACAAGAAAGCGGCTGGTGGGATACCGGTTGTGCAAGCCTGCCTTAGCTCTTCCTTACTCTGGGTGGTGGTGGGGGGGGGGGTGGGTTGCCTCAGATATCCGAACCGGCCTCATGACTTCTTCGGGGCAACGGTAGGTGGGATGATGATTGTCCTGGAATGCCGGGGAGCTTTTATCTACGAGGGCTGTTCAATAAAGAATGATCACAATTGTTTTACGGTCACAATTTTTCGCACTAAATTTCAATCTTATTATATTCTGTTAGCATAAAGTGAAACAAACTCGCCGTAGTAGTTCCATTGTTGGTACTCCTGTTTCCCGCCTGCGAGAACCACGCAAGTTCAGACATGTGCAGTATCGCCTACCACTGCAATGGAGGTAACACGCAAGGAACAATATGCGGCTTTGAAATTCTGCTTTCGTCTCAACAAATCCTCAGTTGAGGCCTACACAATGTTACGGGAGGCCTATAGGGAGTGTTATTTCCTACAGCACAGCTAGAAGGTGATTTAAAATGTTTAAAGAGGGGAGACAATTAATTTCAAAGGGCAGGTGGACCCGGTGTTCAAGTTACTGCTCTTAGGGAACAAAACATCAACACTGCTGCTACCATTGTGAGAGAGGATCGACGAAATACCTTAAGATCACTTTCTGAAATACCGAACATTTCATTGGGTGCCACTCACATATTGGTGACAGAAACATTACCTACACATGAAACGTGTTTTTGCGCGATGGATTCCAAGACTGCATGCAGTTAAAGTTGATGTTAGAGGAAGATGCCGAGATTCTTTGAAACGTAATCACTGCTGATGAAACTTGGTTACATCATTTTGATCCTGAGAGCAAACAGCAAAGCTCAGCGTGGAAATCTTCTTCATCACCAACCCTCAAAAAAAGCAAAAGTGGTTACTTCTGCTGGGAGAGTTATGGTGATCTCATTCTTTTATATTCATGGAATGGTTTATTAGCATTTTGTACCTGCACACACATCAGTAACTGGACAATACTACAGGGATGTCCTGAAAACATTACGAGTCCATATCAGGTGCAAAAGACCACATTTCCGTGAAGCAGGCTGGATGCTGCACCACGATAATGCGCGGCAGCATATTGCCAATGTTGTTGCTGAATATCTTGCAAAAATCAACGTGAAGTGCAACCCTCACCCTCCCTATAGTCCGGATTTAGCCCCATGTGACCTTTTTCTATTCCCTAACTTGAAGAAACGCCTTCGTGGGAGGCATTATCCATCATCTGGAGCAGTGATGAAGACTGCAGAGGCGATTTTAAAGGATCTCCCAAAAATTGTTTCCAGCATGTCTTTGAAGACTAGCAGAAACGCTAGGAGAAGTGCATCGCATTCAGGGAAGACTATTTTGAGAAGGGCCATCATAATTATGAGGATGAGTAAAGGTACGTTGCCAAAATAATTGTGATCATTCTTTATTGAACAGCCCTCGTAGTAAAGTGTAGGAAACCGACCCTATGTGTCTCCTTGTGGTCGGTGGCGCTCTGTCTCCTCTCACCTCATCCTCCCTCCCGGGGGTTGTCTCACTTGGGGCATAAGTAAAAAAATCAGTCAGGTCGAGGTGCCGAATCGCCTCCGAAGAATCCAATCCAATCAACGTATTTCAAGGATGACATGAAGAATTTTAATATGATCGCCACCCCAAAATACCCTTACATATATTATCGAACATTTTTATTTTCTCTAGCCAATTTTGATTAAACTGGCATCGTAAGTTTGAGATATTTTGGAAAAAGTTTAAATGTACATATGTCTTGAATTTTCAGGGAATAGCTGCGGAATTTATCTACATTTTGAACTTTGCATAACTGATTAACCGTAAGAGATGGACAAAATCTTACTGCAAAAGTGTAAGCATCATTAAAAGAGACAATGTATATCAATATTTTTGTGAGGATAACTATTTCTCAGATAGTCCTCGTTTTTTGTTTGAATTCTGAAATATCTATACTTCTTTGAAATAGGAAATATTTATTCATATTTGTGTCCTCTCCATGCAAAGAAAATTGAACTTCAATGCCTTCACATAATATCCAGCTCTTAAAATATCGGACTAATGCTTAAGATATTATTCTGTTTTCATTGTAGCTAAAAGGAAATGTGTTCTAAAAATATTAACTTCAATTAACATGAAGTAGATAGAAGAAGAATTATTTGTACAAGAATGAGTATCTAGAGAAAGTCATGTAGTGCTCAGCTAAGGTATTTCAGCAATGTAATATTTGTTTATAGTATCAATGTTTACTTGACCTAACAGGGTTTGGAAACACATGAAGGTATCATAGTATTTTCTATCACGGCGTGACAACTAGTTACCCCCTTCCCTTTTACCATTTTGCAGGCGACAAACAAAAGACAAGCGATACTAACCTCCCCTTCGCTGTTCGTTTCTGTTTATTATTTCCTTGGCTTCCGCCCGAATGACGCGGAGTAATGAATTATTCATAATCGACAAAGAGTGACATCTGTTGAGCCTCCAGGGAGCTGCTGACGCGGAGGAAGTTTGATAACGTCATCACGATAATCACAATATATTACGTGACACTCCATGTGTTGATATTTTCACATGAAATAGCGTATTAATGATGTGCCCTGACGAATAGATCGCTTCTTTGCTATAGTGCAAGGTATGTCACAAAAGTTTTATGGAAAGGTAGTTATGATTTACAGGGAGCAAGAAGTTTAATTTTAAAAGTAATTGTTTCAAGACGGAGCAAATAAAAACATCTAATAACATTTTCTTCTCCATGGATTTAGATGAAAGACTGCATTTTGATACTTGAAAACTATTTATGAACTTGTCTTTAATTAGTTTAAAAGTTTTTAAAAGATGTAGTTTTCGTAGCAAGTAGAGATGGTAAACATTCGAACCAAAAATTTGATATCGAGATTTCACCAGAAATACATGTTTTGATGCCCATGAATAAGCAAAGCAGGCATTTTCGATCAGTGTCCTTCAAAGCTGCGACATAAGAATTTAAAACAAAATCCATTCCCCAACTAAATTTATATGAAACATTTTTCAAAAATTTTGTTTCTCTCAAATGTGGTTAACGATTTTTTATTAAAATATGTACCATATGCTTAAGTTATTTTAATGAAAATTGTATATCTTGAATTTTCCGGGAGTATCCTCTAAAGTTTTCTTTATTCTCTTTATTTTACCGGTATAAGCGTGAGCCATTAGTAAGACAAAAATTTACTTCAAAAAATATAAATTTCGTCAAAGCACGCAATTTAGTCAAAAAAAACGTTGGTGAATAATTCTCAAATTATTCATTCTTATAGAATTTTTAAGTCCAATACTTTCTTACTTTACTATATTCTTGAGTACACACTCGTTTTCTTCTCGTGATCATGCAAACAACATGGAATTTCAAAGTCATTACAATTATAACGAGTGCTATTTAAAATCCGACAATCACTTTGGCCTTCTCATAACTAAAACGATATGTATAATTAAAGTTTATCTTGATTAAGACGAAATAGGAGAAAAACAAACTTTTGTAAAAATAGAATGTAGAAGAATGAATAGGGAAGGTCATGAGAATGCAATGTATTATATTTGTATAATATTTACCCTTGCCATGTAATTCTGCTTTACATTTAGCCTTTGGTAGTAAATTTAAATGAGTAAAATAAAAGCAAGTTTGCTGGCTTAATTTAAATTGTGGTTGGTTAATTATTTAATTATTTTTGAGTTTTCATAACTTAATAGCTACAGATATCATTGAGTTTAGTTCTTAAGTACCTTCTTGTTCAAGGTCTATGATGATATTAATTAAATATGGGAAAAAAGAGGCCATTAATGACGCTATGACTAACAATGTTCGGAGGGGGGGGAATTCGTATCCAGACCTATAGACCTTCTGTATCTATGTTTCTGTCGAAACGTCCCCGGGAGGGAGGGATGAGGTGATAGGATACTAACAGTGGTCGAACATTTGGAAAGATGACAACAGAGAGCGAAGTCCACAACAGCTACGGGTATAGGTTGAAATTCCTCGCTGGCGTCTGGCACAACCGTTCCTTTGCCCCCTGCAGGCTTATAAATCCGCTGGAGGGATTGGTAGCCGGAGACGTTCCCCGATCCTAAAGACAAAGATTTACAGAGCAAATTTCCTGTGATGCACGCCGAAATTTCCGCTGAGACTTAGAACCCTAAAATAACAGACCAGGATTAAATGTTGAGTGAAATGGATGTGCTTATGCTCACCAGCATACGCCTAGCGATCCGAGGAACCCCCGAGCAAAACCACTCGAAAGGGAATTGAACCCACAACCTTCCGAAGTAAGCCACACACGCTACTGCCTGAGCCTCCCTCTCAGTAGACGCTAATTAAATGTACTTAGAAGAAGTGTTTCATACCTTACATTCAAATTATTTTCTCTTGCCACTGTCATTTTCTGGCAATATTACACTACGCACATTAAATACTATTGCAATCCACTTATTAGACAATGTATGTTTATCTGTATATTTAAATTAGCATGTACGGAATATATTATCAATGTAAAACGCTGGAACAAAAGCTAGCTACTTATATCACAATTCAACTTTTACTTTTGATAAATGAAATAAATGAAATTCCCTCAGTAGCAAAGGTATATGCGCAAGGAGGAGGACATGCGCAGTGCGATTTACACCTAATAGAGCTCTCACCCGCCAGGGTGAAGGAACTGCAACAGGCTATCCGACACAGAATCCCGGGGAACTTCCTAACAATTCCAGGCTTGAAGACCCGTCTCACGGTTGTTAAAGAGAGTAATGAACGGCTGGTCGACCAAGCAGCCTTCTGGTTTGCGGAGTATCACCGACACACGCAAACAAACCTAGAAGCACATCTGGAGGAAAAAAAATAATAATAAAAAGATAAACCATGAGAAGGAAGCGGAATAAAATAAAAATGATAGAAAGAGAATGCTGAGAAAACATCTTAGTATTCGCTTATCAGCCAGAGGAAGCCACGAAAAACCGAAGTCCAGAGTAAGCGGTTGAATCGAGCCTGGGACCTCCCGAGTTCGAATCAATAGTATTTTAGGATTTACTACAAGAAAAAACGAATATTTTGTTAAAGGGAAGTACAACAATAATGTTTATTATATGTAACAAAATTATACATTTTAATGAGTATTGCATTTTTCTGGAGGAAGTTCCACTTTATTTTAGGGTTCCCAGTTATAAGCAACGCACACAAAAGTCTGTGAGAATGAAAGCAACTTAATAAGCGTCATCACAATATCATAGTGTGCCTTTATAGTCGAGCATACAGCGTTTGGTTTCTCAAACCAAATGTCCTGATTTCGATTCCTTTTAGGGTCTGAAAAACCTATTCAATGGTTAGTGGTTTCTAAATTGAAAACTCCCTATATGACCTGAAAAGTTAAAAGGGGCAACACAAAACAACAATACAATTATTAATTTATAATAATAATAATAATAATAATAATAATAATAATAATAATAATAATAATAATAATAATAATAATAATAATAATAATAATAATAATAATAATAATAATAATAATAATAATAATAATAATAATAATAATAATAATAATAATAATAATAATAATAATAATAATAATAATAATAATAATAATAATAATAATAATAATAATAATAATAATAATAATAATAATAATAATAATAATAATAATAATAATAATAATAATAATAATAATAATAATAATAATAATAATAATAATAATAATAATAATAATAATAATAATAATAATAATAATAATAATAATAATAATAATAATAATAATAATAATAATAATAATAATAATAATAATAATAATAATAATAATAATAATAATAATAATAATAATAATAATAATAATAATAATAATAATAATAATAATAATAATAATAATAATAATAATAATAATAATAATAATAATAATAATAATAATAATAATAATAATAATAATAATAATAATAATAATAATAATAATAATAATAATAATAATAATAATAATAATAATAATAATAATAATAATAATAATAATAATAATAATAATAATAATAATAATAATAATAATAATAATAATAATAATAATAATAATAATAATAATAATAATAATAATAATAATAATAATAATAATAATAATAATAATAATAATAATAATAATAATAATAATAATAATAATAATAATAATAATAATAATAATAATAATAGTAATAATAATAATAGTAATAGTAATAATAATAATAGTAATAGTAATAATAATAATAGTAATAGTAATAATAATAATAGTAATAGTAATAATAATAATAGTAATAGTAATAATAATAATAGTAATAGTAATAATAATAATAGTAATAGTAATAATAGTAATAGTAATAGTAATAATAGTAATAGTAATAATAATAATAATAATAATAATAATAATAATAATAATAATAATAATAATAATAATAATAATAATAATAATAATAATAATAATAATAATAATAATAATAATAATAATAATAATAATAATAATAATAATAATAATAATAATAATAATAATAATAATAATAATAATAATAATAATAATAATAATAATAATAATAATAATAATAATAATAATAATAATAATAATAATAATAATAATAATAATAATAATAATAATAATAATAATAATAATAATAATAATAATAATAATAATAATAATAATAATAATAATAATAATAATAATAATAATAATAATAATAATAATAATAATAACAATAATAATAATAACAACCTATGTATTGTTTGCCATAGCAGTATTTTAAACATGGAATTTTAATTAAAACTGTTGAAGAGCTTTACAGAGGATGTAAAATATAGAATTTTTCAAGGTAAATAACTGCCTCGAATGAGAGAGTTTGATGATAATCTTCATCTGGTGTCGAAAACAGTGAACTTAAATACCAGACTTGAGTACTTTTTTCATTGGCGTGTAAAGCACGGCTTTGCCCTTTTTTTTCTCTAAAAATAATTTTAGTTTTGCGGTCAGGGAACCTCATAAGTTGTTTCTGGCGAAAGCTGAACCTGAAATTTTTTTGTCGAATACAAATACTTCATGTTATTTAGTAGTATGTAGTTGAGAAAATAAAAATGTTATGTTTTAGTGTCATATGATTTTTCCTATCATTATCGTTCGTTTTTATATAGCTTCTACAAGCTATTCCTAAAAATACTTATTTTTTTCCTTATCTGATTCATATTAATAGAGATAAACATTTGTAGAAATAGTTACATTATAAATTTGTCGTAGGTATGAGGGGAACACAGGAAATAGAAACATAGATGTTCAAAATTGTTATGCTCAACAATTCAAAAACTCAACTGATGTAGTAACTAGGAAAATACACAATTAATATATAAATAAATGTTCAACTATATTTAGGTTGCAAGTTTTACTGTCACTCTAGTAACAAAGCAAGGAAACAATAATCACATTTACAATTATTTGTCAACTCTAAAGAGGTTTGTTATGGGGTACTTTTGTAAGTCTACAGAAGCCTACACCTCTCTCAATCTTATGCTAGTTGACGTAACACAAGTCCTTGATAAATGGGCTCTGGATTTATCCATATAAGTATATTTCAAATAGTCACCAACATTTCTTGCTTTATATGATATTGAAATTATGTAATGCTCTTACTTAAGAGTATGGATATGTAATTGTAAGTGTAAGTAGTGTATGAAAACATGTTTAAAACAACCAAGCTCTGCACCAGTATAAACTGAAGGTTCAAGGAATAAAAACACCATTATATGTTTCATTCAAAGCCACCGATGTGACCATAACATTTAAAGGCGGCTATATAAATCAACCAAGCTATCCAGCTTCAAATAGTTTGTATTCAAGACGTCTGGTAATTTAATACACAAATATATTGGATTATAGCCAGTGCATTGATTTCGCTGAAAATATATCCCGAAATCAAGGCTCAGTCAATCAACAAAGTACAATGCTATTTGACGGTTAATAATTGTGTTTTATCAAATCAGTAAACAAAAAAAAAAAAAAAAAAAAAAAAAAAAAAAAAAAAAAAAAAAAAAAACGAATCAATTATTAACCGTAAATCGTATTCTTCTGTCAGATTAATTTTAATCTAAATTAAACATTTGTTTCATAAATGTTTTTGTTTCCTATTTTCTGGTATGTAGTTACAAAGGAATTATAGAAAAGCAGTAGATTTAAACAATAGTGATGTATTTTAAGAGCTTATCACCATATGCTGGCTTTGAATTACTTTTTCTTTGTGTGACCATTAAATAAAATATAAAACAGGAAAAAATAACGAAAAGTATAAGTATTTTATTAGTTTATTATAGTTTAACCGGTTAGAGCTAATCGGAATGGCAATAAATCAAATGATAATCAAATGAGCCTGTGATCCAAAGAGACTAAAAGTTAACCGAAATTGATATTTTAAGAATTAGGGAAAGCACCTGAAGAAAATGCTTATGTTGTAACTCACTCCAATCAAGATTCAAATCCGGAAATTAATGTGAGGCACATACACTACCCTCATATCACACAGGTGGGCTACCATAAGGTTACTTGAAAATACAAGTCATTAGTAAAGTATATCTGGAAATCGTTAATGCCACAAAACAATTTAGTTTGCATAATGTTTTTTACCCAAATCTACACTTTATATGCGGATTTTATGGTTTACCAATACGATTAGAGAAGGCTTTACAATATATTCTCTCAAAATTCAGCATAGGTACATTTTCTTTGGCATGAGGTTACCTTAAACTTACGATTTTCTGATCAAAATTGTTTAAACTGTTTGAAAATCTTTGTGTCACATCCTCACATCCTTGGAAGACCCTGAATTTTAGTATGGCCTTTAACCACTGCTCGTTCTTCAGATATGAAATTCAATATATATATGGACACACACATACACATATCACACACCGACCCACTTTTCAAGCGTGTATTTGCTCGCGATATCTTGATATAGAATTTTTAGTGGTCGAAAAACTAAAACTATTTTCAATTTTTACTATTTTCCTCTATTTATCTAATCAGGGAATGCTTTGATTAAAACACTCTTATTGACAACTACCTCCCAATGAGGCCCAAACAGAAACTGACCACGGCAAAATACGAATACAGCGCGAGGGATATTCTCGAACATTTTGTTGTTAAGTATATCTTTGATGTATGATTCAAATTCTCTTGTGTTTTAGGTTATACAGTTTACATTCACAGAAATAGACACGCATATACAGACCTCTTTCCGAAAGTGCGTTTTTGGGTTCATTAGCCTCAAAACATGTCGGATTAAGCGGCCCCTGGTGTCGTGGTCTCCCGCCTCTAGCCTGCTGACAATTAAACCCCGAGCGGCCGGTCATATGCATAGAAAAAGTAGGATAAACAGATAAGGTCAAGTGGTAGCATTATAAATTACTGCACTATTGAGTAATCCTTATATTGCTTACCTTTTGAAAGAAGATGCTGCAAATGTTCTTGCTGCATCGCAACGTCTTAACTGATCATTCACAGCTGCAAATCATCTTAGGGCATTTAGGCCATTTCCTCCCGTGTATTATTTTGCAGTTCTTGTAATGTTCGGGGATTTGAATTAAAATTAGGTGTTTTAAGTTGTGCCACAAACAAAAATTACAAGGCAGGACGTAAGTGGATCAAGGGGGCTATCCCCTAAATTGATTGATATTATATCAACAAAAAATTCAGCAGTCCAACGAAGTACATGCTGTATGAACTGCAGTTCCATTTTGTTGAAAAAGCCCTCCGATCGCTCACATTTCGTTTGTAAATTGAGGAAAAACCTACTCAGTAATTTAAGTGTGATAAGGTGTTGCATAAATTAACTCGAGGAAGAAAATAAGATCAATTATTTTACCCCACAAATAACACACCAACTACAGACTTTAGTATCTTTCAGTGGACTTTAATGTATGAATTTTGAATTTTCGGAAAGGACGTGGCCCAAAAGTTGGAAAAAGCGCACGACTGCGGTCCAGGTAAGCTGCTTTATATGACGACACCGTAATTGTTTCAAATGGGACGTTCATGTCCTGGTCATGCAAAGAGAAGTGAATGTCAAAGCCATTACATGTGACCAGCTCTTGAAAAATTTGACTATCGCTTAAGCATTAATCCTTCTCCAATTGTAACCTCCCATAAGCACTGGTGTAATAACGTTTATCTCAATTAACAGGAGGTAAATGTAGGATTAGGATTACTACGGAGGGGATTCGGCATCAAAACCTGTAGTTTATTGTACCTAAGCCTCAAGTGGTGCATCCCCGGGCGAAAGGATGAGGTGAGAGGTGACAGAGTGCGGCCGACCCAAGGAATTACGACAGCGCCGATACTTGAGATGAAATGGAGAGACAGGAAATTCGGAGGATGTAATTAAGCTACTAGCATTCACCTGGAAATCCGGGAAACCCCAGAAAAAACTCATGGGTCAGGTAGGTAGGCCACGGGAATCGAACTCGGACCTCCCGAATGCGGGTCACAGACCAAAACGCCTGAGCCATCCCGCTCGGTAGGTAAATGTAAGAATAGCCGTGTTTAAGAATATTTTGTGCAGGAGAAAGTATGGAAAGTCATGCGAGTGCACTCATCAGATTGTTTATTAAAGTGCGCTGCACTTATTCTAAAGCGATTTCGTTCCTGTAGCGTTTTGTATGAGCCTCTTCAGCAACCAAGCAAGAAAAGATTGTTGTATGGTGGTTTCTAAAAGGAAGACTGAAAGTTCACATTGCACGAGTCACCCGTTTAACCTGGTTAAATGTTTTCCATTGCCTTGCTATTTTGTTGAAGTTGTACTTGTCTGGCGTCTGCAGAGAACGGTCGGCGTGTGTCATTTGCTGCTTGGGGGAACATATTAGGGTGGGGAGGGCAGTGTCAGCCAGGCGTGGCTAACAAGGAGGGTGTGGAAGGGCTACTGATCTCCACGCATATGTTAAGGGGTTAACTCCTGCAATTTTCCTTCCCTATTAAATTAATTCTCTTCTTCATTTCCTCACAATATGCTACGTTTTTCAAAGGATGCCGACTGTACTTTCAGCTTCACCCCTCTCTTTATACAATGGCACATGCTCACAAATCAAGCCGTGGTTTCGGGATCATTTGAGCTGAAAGATGGCAAAGGCTCTGGAAAATCTGACAGTCTATTTTGGTAGTGTAATAAGGATGAACTTCGTATACTCATTTTCATTTCTTATTTACATGTTAAAACTATCTTTAAATGTGCTAAACACAGATTATGCAAACTCCAGACAGATATCGATGAAATATTTCGATATGTCTATTTAAGAGCAGCGATCGTGAAAATAAGACAAAGTAATTTAAAAGTTATAGTTTGGGATTTTTAATTTCTTACTCTCTGAGTCTATAGGAAATTTCTCTTGTAAATAGTTTTGATACAGAATGGAAATGAGAGAACTACATGAATATTTAAACAATCCAAAATGGAAAGCGTGAGTGCTCATTTGTGGCTTTTTCCAATACTTTTCACATGTTTACAAAACTCTCTAGGACATGTTTTGAAAAATTTGGTGCACGTATGTTATGTATTTTAATTTAAAATATAGATCATTAAAAAAATCACAATTACTTAATGGATGCACTCACATAACTTCTGCACTCTTGTAAATATTACTTTTACAAACACTTATTCCTCTACAGACTTCACGTTGAGATAAACATTATTAGAAATTATCTTATTGAATATTTCGTGGTAGATGCAAAGGAAATAAGCGAATACAGAGGCAAATGATATTAAAATATTTTAAGAGCTGGTCTTGCTTGTGAAGGCTTTGAGATTTCATTCTCTTTGCAAGGGCAGTACATCAGAAAATGAAAAATGCCGGTCTATTTGAAAAAAAAAAGAGCAAGTATTTTAGAATTCATATCAATAATGACTATCTAGAAAAAGGAAATGTGAGTATAATACGTCGGATTTTATTAAGACTATTGACATGAGCAATACAATCAAAATGTTAAATTTTCTGCAAGTCTCCCAAGGAAAACTGGCCGCGCCGTGGCTCAGTGGTTAGACCACTTGGCTCTCACCAAGGCGGCCCGGGTTCGATCCCAGGCAACCGCAAAGTGAGATTTGTGGTGTACAACACGGCGCTGGGGCGGGTTTTCTTCGGGATCTCCGGTTTCCCCCGCCATCTCATTCCACCGGTGCTCCATCTTCATCTCATATATCATCAGTGTCATCGCCTGCGGTGCCATATGTAGATAAAATCGGGCGTTAAACACTACACATTTTTTTCCCCAAGGAAACCTCTTCTTTATGGATACATTATACCTATGTATAATTTTGTATATGTAGGATAGCCGTGAGAGGTAAGAATAATTTAAAAGAGAATTAATGAAATTAATTATAGACATTTCAATGGAATTTACATTCCATGCAAATATACAATTTGTATTCGAATAACAAATGTAGTCCTACCCATGATCTTCAAGACATTCGCTCTCTTTAATTTGATTTTCCATGAATTGTTGTCTTTTTTTCTTAAAATGCTAAGTTGACACTTTTATTTAATCATTCTTTATAAAAGTGTGTATTATCAAAGCCGCTATAGAACGATTGTTTTTCATCATCTGGCGTTCTCATCCCAGCCTCCCATAAGTTGTTGTCGATAAAATATGTCAGACTGCCCCTGTGTGTGATCTGGTAGCAAATTCAGAGGTCTTGAGTTCGATTCACGGCTGGAGAATGAATATTGTTTTTGCTGCAGTCAGAATTATTCCTCCTCTTCCTCCTCCGCCTAAGACTCGGGAAGTATGAGTGTGAAAATGTAAATATGGGTTCAATTAATATTTATAAATAAATATCAAGTGTAAGCAAACCCAAAAGCTTAACAGTTAAAATTAAGACACCACCCCACACTTTTTTATCTTAAATGGTTATTTGTGTTAGGTTTATTAGTTGGGAACGGGTTTTAAGGTGCCACAATAAGTTAAATTTATTTACTTTCATGCATTAAAAGTCAAGAAAATACGACAACGTTCAACATATTTACTAAAACAAAAAACTGTTTTCTTTCATGTTACATGATAGAAAAACTTGTAATAAGATAGAACTGTTTTGATAACTCGCCAGTGATGGATTATTGAAGTCAACTGTCAATTGTTGGAAATTGTTTGGAACTACAGTGCACAACACATGTCTTCTCTACATTATCCCTTAGAAATCTCTTTACTTAAAAGTACCTGTTTCATAGAAAAATGTGCAGCCGCCTAGATGTGTTTGTTGTCGCTTAGATACTGCATTACTTAGTAGCGTTGATCGGCTGTTTATAAACTTTCCAAAAGGCTGACAATATAGAATTTTTCATGGCTTTTGAATTTGTCTGAAAATTCTTTAACGTACTGCTGCAACTGAAAACTAATACTACCTTTTACTTTCGGCATTTCGGAACATACACGAATCACTCAACGCGTATGTTAAGTATTACCCGGCACTTTTGAACTGAACTGAAGGAACCTCGAATAGTACAGAGGAAAAAGGAACTGTTTGCTGTTGTAGCATAAACTATTTGCTGACCTGTTTATTAAGCGTAGGCCAGCTCACTGGATTTCCATTGAAGGTCAATCGTTGAGAACCTATACTTGTCGTGTTGAGTTCAAGTACATTATGCAATACTCTGACATCGAAATCTGTTTCCTGCGAGTTTTGCGTATATGTTTATATTGTAGACAGCTGTTGACAACGTGTAATTTAATCTAAGGTTACAGGACAATCAGAAGACCTTGATTACCAAGGCATATTTTATATAGAATTCTTGGATAAAATACAACAGCTTCTCTGATACAGTTAAATAGTAGAGAAACTAGATAAGGTACATTTTATCATAGTTGATAGCAATATAAATGTTTATTATTATATCTACCCCACATCTATTAAGCAGAGAAGGAATTGAATACCATTCAAACATTCTATACCTTTATTCCACCAAAAATACACAACAACAAAAAAAAAACAACCCATGTGCGCGTGTGCATGTGGTACGCATGCCTTTGGGCATCATAACTCTAAAAGGAAAAGTCGGGTGCTTCGTTCACCGTCTTTCAAAGATGCGACAAAAAGCTATCACGAAAACCCTCTCATCGCAAACTACTCTTAGGTATAACCTTTTTGAAACATTTTATTTTCTCAAAAATTGCTATAGCGATTCTGCTTAAAAAAGTATACTTTACAGTTTTCTGGGAATTTCAGAATTCTGGGTGCACCTAGTCTGGGAAAACGTTTATGTAATTTTATATAATTTTAAACAACCGATTGATTTTAAGTTATACATGAAAATTCATTGCACAAAAGTACTTCAAAATTATTTTACTGTTGTCGAATGAGTCATTTACGAGATATTCGTTATTATCTGCTGTTTGGTATGTTTCAACTATTTTGTCATTTTTCAGAGTAATGTTAAGTTTCATCTCACGTGTCACAGAAGGAATATGAAACTTTAAAATGCAAGTAAGGCGCTCTTAAGGGGCGATTAAAAGCCCTATCCCGCCAATGTTAAAATGCTAAATTAAGGTGCACTTTTCTCTGGAACTATTAAATACAGTAATGTGAAATTTTACAGGTGTTTCAAGCAATGTTTCTAAGTATGAGGATGTAGTTTTTTTATATAGGTCTATTTATGTAAATGCTAGAATTTTTTCTACAAGAAAACGTTTTCTTTTATTTACTATACAAAAAACAGTTTTTTTTATAAAAATGTTTCACTAATCGGCACAACAGAAGATCCAAAACTCTGTTATTGTGCTCTTTTTATGTGTTGAAAATTTAAGAGTTATCTTTCGTAGTTTTTGAAAAAACAGAAAATGTATTTTACCGGAATATTAAAATGAAGAAAACAATTAGATAAAAACTCACTTAAAATGTTTACTACGTTTCCCTCGCACAGGCAGCGGCCGTTATAGCACTATTGTTGCACTATAAAATGAGCCAAATTTCATATTTTTATCTCAATTAGTTAAAAAATTATGATTTTTTTTCTGAAAATGAGGGTTCAATGTAGCAGATTTTTAAAAAACATAGTAAAAGTATTTGAAATACGTTCCTAACACTAAACTATACATAAAAAAATGTTCAAAAAATGTCAAATAATGATATAACCCTAAAAACAGGAAATGTTATTTTGAGTCCAATTGAACTTTTGATCTCTCCTTAAATTACTCATTAGGTTTTCTCTATCCCTCTTGTATTTATGTGCATTAAAATGTCCAATGACACTATGTCTGCAAATTTTTATCTAGATGAACACGAAGCGGAAAGCAATATTTTGCAGAATCTATACAGGCATATATTTTGTGGGTTGAGAAAATCATATGAATGTAACATATATGATTATTTTGTGTTGAAAATAAAAAGAGAGAAATGTGCCAGTGACAAATACGTTTCATTTAGGAACAGAAGTTCATTAGCTGTTAGGACATGTCGCTGCTTTTTTCGCTCAATCTCATGCTTATTGCTCATTTTGCTTTGCGCGTTCCTGCGGGAACAATGTAGGATATCAACTTCAATATTCAGAGCTGGATTTCTCCTCTTGTTTCTCTCTCTGGAGCGCTCAGATTAAAAGCATAGCGTCTGTTCGGCTGGTGAATGCATAACAAGCTCAGGCCGTGGCTAGCCTTACCGCGGCAGGGGGCAATGTATTCTGTCCCGCATAGCAATTAGAAGTATCACTCTCTCTGCTTTATGGCTAAATTTCTAATATCCAGTAGAACCATTCATTCGAAATGAACTCTCACTTTGCTTCTAACTACATAAAAATTGTATTCATTCCATTTGGTGGAAATCATCCGCATCCCTTAGGTAGGGGAAGCACGTCTGCTTTCCAACTAGAGGGTTCGAATTCGAATCTCGATTATTTGCCTGGATGATATTTTAAAATTATCTTAATCGTACAGAGAAACATTTCTTAAGTGCATTTCAACTGGTTGAACCCTGGATCCATTTGGACATCATTTCAAGTGTTTCACTCACAAGCTCTCTAAAGATGAACTGATGAAAGGGAATCAGAAATAAAAATCAAGTCACATTCTCAAGAGTTTCTCTTAGGTATTTTAAAAAAGAAAAAACTTTCGTCTATCTACTACATATTAATGAAGATAGGAACTAGTAGAAATGGTTTTGTTACACATACATACATATGCTGAACTTCGATACAAGTTCAGAATTTAACCGAATCTTCCTTTCTAAGTTATAGCATTACAAATATATCACACATATGGACCTTTAATTAAAAATAATTTCTTGAACCAGATGACCTCAAAACCTGTATTTGTAGTGAAATATCAGTATCGACCTTTAGGGTGGTGCAATACCTTCTCTATCTAATTACTGCATACATGATAAAGAATATAAAAAGTAAAAATGAAGCGTAAGTTTACTCAATTCAAATATTGCCACCCTTCATTTACATCTGTTTTTAATATCAAGCTAATTAAGAAGCAGAGGAACTATCTCATTGCAGCCTAAAATGGAGTAAAAGTATTTGCGAATAGAAAACTCAAAAATCAATATTTGCACAAATACCAAAATCCAGCATTTTTAATGGATACAGAGCGAAAATTTTCGTGATATTCGTCCTTTCGCAAACAATGGCTCATATAAAAATTATCATTATACGTTATTTGTTCAGAAATATATTTTAATGTTTTATTACATCTACTTTAGATTTTGCCATGCAAATAAAATATACATTTAGGATTTTTGAAGGTCCTATGATCCTCTCTATTTTGTTTGACTCTTATGTTAATCATTATCTCAGTAAATGTATAAGATAACGTTAAAGTATATTCCAGTAATTGAAATTATAATCCATTTGGGTATATTTACTGTTGTTCGTTTGATTTTAACCAATTCAATTTTTCTAATGTCAATTGTTCAATTTTTACGGTTTTCCTTTTAAGTTTGAAGTTCTTTAACCTGGTAGATCATATCAGACGATGAACGAAAGAAATTATGAATTGTTTCTCAATCTATCTCGGGTCCATAGGGTTCAAATTTACGCAACATTCATCTTTCCAGGATAAGGGAAAAACTCAGAAAAACCGTATACCAGTAACTCATCCTCATTGAGGATTGAACTCAGCACTTGTACAAGCTCACCCCGGTATAGCTTAGATGGTAGCGTGTCTGCCTCACCTTAAAGGGGGTCCCGATTTCAAATCTCGGTCAGGGTGATATACCTGGATACGACTTTTTCCGGGGTTTTCTCTTAACATAAAAGACGAATGTCGGCTAACTCTAAACTTCATGGACCCCGAGCTCATTTGAGCATCAATTCACACGTTTTATACATCGTCCGATATGACTCAACGTTGGAGAACGTATTAAAAAAGAAGTACTTCTAGAATGCGCGGCGAACATGCTAGCCCCACATTACTGAGAAAGGAAGTCCGTTTTTTTTTTTTTTTTTTTGCTCATCATCCAATGCAAAGGATAGGTATGTAATGTATATATTCACCTTCTCAAACATTAAAGTCTTGCTTAGTCTCATGTAGTGTCTCTGTGGCAACAAAGTGAAACAGTTTATAGGGATTTAACCTTAACAAGAAGTACCACAAAATTAAAACTCCGTCGAAAAATTTATAGTACTCTTATAAATATGAAAGCGGAAGTCGCTACATTTCACTTTTGTAATGTCAAATTCCCGATTGTTTTACGGTTTTCCTTTTAAGTTTAAAGTTCTTTAACCTGGTAGATCATATCGGATTATGAATAAATGCCATTATGAAATGTTGCTCAATGCATCCTGGGACTATAGGGCTCAAATTAACGAAACATTCATCTTTCCAAGATAAGGGAAACTCTCAGAAAAATCCTAACCCAGTAACTCACCCTCATTGATTAAACTCAGTTCTTCGCCTCGGTAGTGTAGATGTTAGCTTGTCTGCCTCACGTTCCAGAGTTCCCGAGTTCGAATCTCCGTCAGAGTGACAACCAGATTACAGCGCTCTAAAATCCAAATTTGTAGCAATTAACATGGAAGATCAATAAGTTTCATCTGTACTTTCTGAAAACCAGGTCCATCCTTATACCATTAATTACATTTGGCAGTTTCTCTTCTGGTCTTTCGGATATACCTTGGCATGACATAAGGTTTTAAAGGACCAAGTGTACGTGGGTGTGCCCCGTTTAAAACTTTAGAAGCATTTGCTTAGGAATTTTCCAATAATACTTTCTTATTTTCAAATTTACATGGAAAATCCTGCAAATAAACTTCTAGTGTAAAATTTTGTTCATAGTTTGGCTCCACTGAAATGTTCCTTGCAAGAAATCCATAACCCATTGTAATTAAACGTTTTACCTATCAACAGCGTATAAGAAAGGCTTTAGCATTTTGTACAATCATTTGATACTTGGGTGGATTTTCAGGTGTCACTTAATTTTACAAATGATGAAAAGTTATGCATCTATGGCTAAGTGTGTATGAGTTTTAGAATTTCAAAATTATTTGCTTTCCATAGTCCTTTGTAATGAAATATTACACAGAGTTTTAGTTTTAAGCAAAAGTTAAAAACCTCCGTTTATTTTTATTGCCTTACTAAGATGGAAACGTTAAAATTGTTTATATGTATACATTGTTTTAAATTCTGAGAATTTAACGTTAATACATCTTAAACAGTACTCAGAAAAGTCTTCTTAAAATGTATAATTTCAAATTACTTTCACTGTAAGTACCCCAAATTTTAAAAAATGAAGATATTAATGAAAATCAATTTTAATATAACAAAGAACATTCAGAATCTTAAGTAATTGTATTGTTTTATATTCTGCAGATAGGGAGGTCAGAATAAACTTAAATATAATATAACTTCTTTTCAGTTTATTTACTTTGGTAGACTTTTTTTCTTCAAATTTAAGAAAACTTTACGCTTATTCAAATATATATTGACATTAAATAGGGCTTTTAAACTTTTAGTTGTACTTCTTGCAAACATTCAAATAAATGACTATAATAATGTGTACATTAAGTACGGGCCTTGAAAACACAAGGCTTGATCCGTGGTCGGTCATAAACACCAAGTTAAAGCATGAAGACCATTTATTGAAAAACCTTCGAGCGGAAAAAATAGAATGTTATCTGAGGCTAGTTTAAGTTTCATGACCGGATGTTTCTAGTGTTTTGATTTTTTCCAGACTTGGCGGAACTGATGGGAAAGCTTAGGAATGCAGTCAGATGGTAGTCAATCTTTTCCGTACACCGCTGCGCTTAAATCAAGAGCCTTTGCCCAGCACTGGAAAGTTCTGCATTCATATTTCATGGGAGAAGGATAAATATCCCTGGTTTCCTCATGCAATGCGTATTTATCCCATACCAAACCTGGAGAAGAAAAACATAACCGCAAAGTATGTCGTGATAACTTTTCGTATAAACTAACGGCGAACAAATCGAATCAAATGGCTCCGTGGTAACGTATAAGGCTAGCACTCGGGAGGTCCCAGCTTCGATTACCGTCCTTTCTACCTTCCATTTGGTTCTTTTTGTACCAGTAATTTACTTTCTGTATCACCTCAAGTCATCTGCTGTTCCTTATTTATTTTCGGGTTATAGAAATAGGCGATGGTGATTGCTGAGTTGCGGTGTGTCTTTGAAATTGAAGTTGTGGAAAGCACCTGCTGAGCGCACGAGCTGACTTTCTCTAAGAGTGTCTTTTTTTGGATCCAGGGAGGAAAACTTTAATTTCCTATGAAATCTTAATATCAAGTGTTTGGGTGGAATACAGTACTTCCTCTAATTTCTGTAAGGATTGCTATGCTTAGTAACATCTCCCTCCATGATCTCTCTGGTTCATGACGTCACGGCTTTAGACTCGCCAGAGGGCGATGAATTTTTTGGGAATGAAAATCCCCAACATGGCTTCCTGTGGAAATGAAGTAAAGTCGGTGGCCCCATGTCGATTTACTGTGCGTAAAAGACCTCATGACTCATTAAGAGATCTCTGAACTAAATTAAGTGTCCTTTCTCTCCCAATATAGAATGTGATGCATGCACTACAAAAGTTAAAGAGCATTCATACACAAAAACTCAATTGAAATTTTCCGAAATATTTCGACTGCGTTTTATATGTTTGCAAATGCAATATTAATCTATTTCATAGAGTAATAATATTAAGAGCATTCTGCTTGTATTAAAAATGTGAGCGTTTGTTTAGTTTCCTTTCTTTATGTTTGAGATATAGCAAACTCTGTAGTATCTACTTTTAAACCATTTTGGGCAGAAAAATAATGAAAATAATAAAATGAGCAATTATGATCTACCAACTTACATTTTTATGTAACAGCGTGTGCTCTACAACGAAATACTAAATGTTGAAGCCTTCAGGATAGCAGCATTGAATAACTAATTGACTAATTTTAGGTGTTTTTTTTAGAAATATTCCTCGCAATGAACCATCAAAATTTCTGCCTCTAAGTTCAGTGTCTACACCATTAAACCCATTAAACATTAATTGGGCTTTTTGGATAATGTTCATTGTTTGACTTTATAACATTTTAATAGTGATGTGATGTTATTTCTAATTTTTGAACTAAGTAGGCATTACATAACATGCAAATTAATTGACATAATAGTGGTCTGAGCTATAAAGCTCGGCACTTAAAAGTACTTACACGTCTTAAGTCACCATTAAGGTAGTTGTCTCTAACTTTCCGTTATATGAAATGTTTACATTTTACAATCAATTTGTCTTATATGCAAAAATAGTCTCAATTCGGTCTTTTTGATAGTTCAAGAATGTTGAACATATGAGGAAAATTGGATGAAATTTGCATAACGAAGAGCAATTTGAATATAGCAAGATATTGAAATAAAAAGCACTGTAGAAAAATACATTTGATAGTTGGAGTGTCAAGTATAATAAGTATAATACATACCTAAATACCAGCCTTTAAATTTCGGAATGTCTGTATAAATACATAACGTAACGTAACGTAAAGTAACCAATGGCTCAACATCCCAAAATGGGCCTGAGTCTGCCAACCCGACTGCTAGCCTGACGTCCACATATGCAATGTAGATGTGGGCGATCATCCAACCGGTACGGGGAGATGTGGTCAGCATCTCTGCACCCCCAATTGGAAAGTTGATTTTCTAGACCAGGATTCGCTACAGCTCATCAGTTTTCTCACGATGCTGAGTGGGAAAGTTCGATGTGGGCTATGACCATGTTTATTTGTTATCTGTACTAGTGCAACAGATTAAGTTATTTGTGGATATTTGAAAGCCCATATTGTGCTGGATTCTACTGTAAGTAGTAGATAATTTAGTTATTCACAGTTAGAAGTGTTAGTATAAAGATCCCTTAACACTTTATTGTGTAAAAAGCATTTATTACTGAGCTCAGCTCAGATTGAATATGAATGAAACAAAAGCCAATCATTGGATAAACAACGCAGCGAAAAGCTTACGTACTAACAGTGCTGCCAACACATCTCCATTTTCCACTCCGAATCCATTTGAGCCACTGAATAATGTAACTCAGGATCAGTTCAATGAAAACATGAATCGGGACGATATTGAAAATGATAACTTCCAAGTCAAAGCTGTTAAACCACTACCTATTTACATAAATAACATTAGAGACATGAATTCAGTTCTGCAGGCACTAAAAAACGAAGCAATAGGCAACTTTAAGCACACTACTGTTTCAAATCAGAGAGTAAAGTTTTGTTTCGAAGCAGTAGAAGAATACCGAAAGGCAATTCATTACTTTGAAAAGAACAAAGCCAAATACCATACTTACCAAATGAAGCAGGATCGTAATTTCCGAGTAGTTAATCGCGGTTTGCATCCTACATATGATGCAGGCATTGTACTGAACGAATCAAGATATTGGGTTTCTCACCTACACAGATGGTTCCTGTTAACACCCAGTTAAAGAGAACCCGCTACCACTATTTTTCGTGGATCTCAAACCAAATCCAGATAATGAAAAAATCTATGATTTAACTAGATTGTACCATGCAGTCATAAAAGTAGAACCTCCTAAACCAAACCGTCATATCATCCAGTGCTACAGGTGCCAAGATTATGGGTACAGTAAAAATTATTGTCACAAAAGCGCTCGCTGTGTAAAATGCGATGGTGCACATGCTACTGCAGAATATAAGAAATCCAACAATGCGCCTCCAGTGTATGTAAACTGTAAAGGACAATATACAGCTAGTTACAAGGTATGTCCAATGCACGTGAAGCTTCAACATTCAACATCCACTTTCCAAAGAAAGAACACCGAAAGTATCTCTGGAGCTCCTCCACCAAGAATTAATGTGGCATCTGAAACCCAATTTACTTCACTCCCAGTACCATCTCAGCCAGTTAGATAAAAATTGTATTCAGAAGTGGCTGCGCCATGGCTCAGTGGTTAGACCGCTTGGCTCTCAACAAGGCGGCCCAGGTTCGATCCCAGGCGACCGCAAAGTGAGATTTGTTGTGCACAACACGGCACTGGGGCGGGTTTTCTCCGGGATCTCCGATTTCCCCCGCCATCTCATTCCACTGGTGCTCCATCTTCATCTCATATACCATCAGTGTCACCACCTGCGGTGCCGCATGTAGTAAAAGCGGGCGCTAAACACTACACACACATTGTATTCAGAAGCAAGCAAGTCAAAAAACAGCGAGAATCAAATGGAGTGCTTACTGGGTAAACTAGATTCGCTACTATCACTCTTGGTTCCTCTCATAAATACTCTTACAGAAATAATACTTGTGATTATAAAAAGTAGTGGAGCAAATTCTTAAAGGACTAATTCGCATATGCTCATGGAATTGCCAGGGCATAAACAACAAATGCCATGTACTCTCTGCTTATGACATAGAATTCTGCTAGCTACAGAAACTAAACTAGCGCCACATATACATTTTATAATTCCAGAGTACAGGATTTATGGTGCTGACTATCCCAGCAATGACAGAAAAGGCGGTTCGGTCATATTTGTTAAAATTGCAGTTCTTCACAGCAAACTACAGAACATAGTAAAGCTTGAGTATCAAGTATCCCGAGTATTACTGTATATGGGTGATATAAAACTACAGATTGGCTCTTTCTATTCGGCTCCGGCAAACAAACTCACAATGGCGGACTTCTGGGGAATCTTCGATACAATGAAATCATGTTATCTTCTAGATGGTGACTTCAATAGTAAATACCCGAGATGGGGATCCAATACTACCAATCCAAGAGGGAAGCTGCTTCACGAGGTAATATATCAGTTTAAATCAGAAATTGTGCATCCAGTTTAATCAACCCATTATCCACACAATGGAGGCACTCCTGATGTTTTGGATTTTTTCATCGGTTAAAAGCGTGTCATGCGTGAGGACGCATTCATATTACACGAACTAACCTCAGCCCATTATTCAGGTGTGGTTAATCTTTCATCGAATATAAATCTAAAAGAACACGCCCACACTTTAATCAAGTATCCCTTTAATTGAAGTTTGTATACATCAACAATGGAACAATTGACACAAATGTTCTACACTAAACGCCTAGGGACATAGAAGTTGTAGTTTCTAGCATAACCAGGGATATACAGTATGCCGCACGAATATCTAGTAACAGCCAAACATATAAAATGAAGTCATTCCATTGTACCCCACACATCGAGCATCTTCATCACACTAAAAGGGAATATAGTCGGCTGTGGGAATGAACTAGGTATCCAACTTATAAGACAATACTAAATAACATCTCCAGGAAACTGAACAAAACATTAAAGAAACAACACTACGATTCCCTGGAAGCAGAAATGAAAAGCCTCGACTGTCAAGATGGATCGTTTTGATAAAAGAACTAAACCTGTACTTAAATACAAAGATAACATACCTCCTCTAAAAATTGGCAGTCACTGGTACACAACACCAGATGAAAAGGTAGAGCTTTTCAGCGCACAATTACAACAGCAGTTTCAACCCAATCCTATCGCCAACGAACATATTACTAAATTTGTTAGCAGCATATCCAAACCATTGCAGTATTTTCATTTTCCTAATCTCTTCACGCCTGGACAGGTTAAAATGCAATTAGTCGATTTCCTCCAAAATAGCTCCTGGTGAAGACTTGATAGTCCAAACTTTGCTCGCACATCTTCCAAAATAGCTGTAGTCTTCTTAACACAAATTTACAATGCTATTCTTCGCTTACTTACTTCCCACAAAGATGGAAACATGCATCAGTTGTTATTATACCTAAACCCAACAAAATCAAACGCGATCCTGAAAGACCAATAAGTCTGTTATCTCTACTATATAAAGTATTTCAATGGCTATTGTTGCCTCGTCTTGTTGTACAGCTTGAGGAAATCATACTATCCACTAAATTTGGATTTAAGCCATTGCACTCCTGTCCACAGCAACTTCACTGAATTGTTGACACCATTATGGACACATATGAAGAAAAGCAAGTGTGCTTAGGTGTGTTCCTTGACACAGAGAAAGCCTTTGATAAAGTGTGGCATAATAGTTTACTACTGAAGATCAGGAATTATGTCTCCGATACATATTTCAGAATAATAGCATCCTATCTGCATAACCGATCTTTTTCAGTAAAATATCAAAGTGCACAATCCAGATCACAACCGATCCTCTCTGGTGTTGCACAAGGAAGTATTCTAGGCCCACTTCTCTATACTGTGTATACCTCAGACTTTCCTCAACACGCTCAACTCACCATTGCACATTTTGCTGATGATGTTCCAATCCTTAGTAAAGACAGTTTTCAATCAGGAGCTGAAAAACTAAATAACTTCTGCACTGAAATCACAAAATGGTGTTCTAACTGGAGAGTGGTGATGAATCCACAGAAATAGCAAATAGTGTGTTTTACATATAAAAAGAAGATAACATATTATCCCATAGTTCTTGGAGGAATCACTATACGCACCGCTCAGTCAGTTCGTTACCCCGGCCTTATAGTGGACAGTAAACTAACTTGGAATCTCAACATCACATATTTTCTTTCAGGACTATGACATCGAATCCAACAAATCAAACATATGATACAGTCAAAATCGCCTCTTACAATGCCATTATAAACGCATTCTATACAACTCACTGATCAAACCTATTTGGCAATATGGTTGCTCCATTTCGGGCTCTGCTGCAGCGACACAAGTAAAAAGAATACAAGTAATCCATAAAAGATACCTAAGATTGACCACAGGTGTCCCATGGTATGTTAGCAACACCACACTTCACAGGGACCTGAACATACCACAAGTGATGGATGTCATCAGGACAAGCTACACCAGACTACACCAAACTTTTGCCAATCATCCAAATCCACTGCTTCAAGATATTTTCCTGCACCCCATCCACAACCGCAAAATAGAAGCCTAAAAAGAAAACGACACAACGACCTCCTCATTTAATATCATATGTTTTGTATGTATTATAAAGTTTTCTTTTTTGTTTTGTGTTCATAATGTAATATGTTTGTTAATATTTAAATGTAACTGATGTAGGACTGCAATTGAACAGCACCCTAACACACAATTCAAGTGATGTAATATTACTCTTGCTCACAAATATAAGTACCATAATATATTTGGATACAATAAAGTTTATCGACAATTAAAAAAAAGATGCTGAGTGGACACCGGTCCTATACCCGGGATTTAAATCCGCAACCCCAGGGGTGGGATCAATTCCGGGCACATTTCGGGTGCAGTGAACCAAAGCACAACAGACTAGCCCACTACCTCATATAAATACATAGCCACTGGAATTTTGAAAGCAGAAGATACTACAGAATATACGTGATACTAAAGATACAAAAATTCACTTTGTCCACTTCTGAACAAAATTTGCGAAAAGCTTCCTAAGTGAATATAATTATCGCTCTTGAACAGTGCTGTGTATAAAACCGAGATCTGGAAATTGGGGATCACTAAGCATATGTGTTTGCATACGCTGCATCTTCTCTTGCTGATCATATATAGTTTAACCAAATAGGTCATATTAAATGATTAAGGATTAAAACATTATACTGAGCTATATTTATTGACGCTCCTTAATCACTATGGTTTTCAGCAATTTATACCATATTCGGCGTGAAAGACCATTTCATTTTACCCAGAGACTTCTTTATTAGCCTTGAGGCTCTTCTGCGTGCCATAAATCTACTACAGGAGATCACCCGCTTTATTTCCCTTCCGAAGTATGCTATGTTAAGGACTTTTTTACACCCGAAACAAGTTTAACCACCTTCCACCGAACCTGAACCCGCAAACTCAATAATAAGAAGAAATAAGCCAGCATATAATCCCTAGACCACGGAGGGGCTAATGATGAAAGGGTGAAGTAATGCTCAAATGACCTAGGGGTCGATAGACCCTTAAGGTTCCCTGACATTAATTTTTTTCAGGATAAGGTAAGACACTGGAAAACCCATTTCCGATTAATCTAGCCCAGAACCCGGACACCTTATATTTGGCTGAATATTTTATTTTTCGCCTACCGATGAGTGGTGTAGATCTGTTGCACTCTGTATAGTGACTTGTGGAAATAGGTTTGTTCACCAAATTACTCTAAATTCATATAATGGATAGAAAAAGTGCGTGATGTTAGAAATCAGACCTTTAATCTTTATTTGTGTTATGCTTTTAGTGCATGTTTAAATGTTCTACAGTATGTTTTATGAATGAGTACTGAGATTTCTTAGATAAGCATATTTATTTTTTTAAATAGCATAGTGAGAAGTTGTGCCTGAAAATCTGGCGCATAAGCTGTTCCTTCACACTGAAAAGGCTAAGATAAAAAAGTTCACTGAGATTCATAAATATAGTTGCTATAAAATATTATACTTTCATTACACAACAATAATTTATCAAGATAAAGGATAATGCAACAAGGTCTCAATTACAATAATGTCAGTGTATAGTTTTCCGACTATAATTGTGTCCTCTATATGAATCGGATATGGAGATTCGAGGGTCTCTTTCTGGAAGTTCGGGGCATTCGTACTTTTCCCTTATATCCATAGCGTTCTGCATGATCTTATCCAAATGCAGTCTTCTTGCTTTAGTACCGGGATGAGTAGAAAACCATTCTACCGGTTTTCCATCTTCTACTGCAAGTAGGCTCTGGATCTTGTGCCAAAATACACTTGCCTCCCTGACATCAAAACACGCTTTGGCTATAAGTTTCAGACCAACTTCATCAGCCTCATATTCCAGTTGTCTTATGAAGGGATAATGGACAAAAAAATCTGTCATATACGTTAAGACACAATGGAACATTAGAGCAGCCTTGAAGGACAGAAGGGTCCACATGAGAACTAAGGGTAGCAGCAACAAGTAGTCCAGTAAATGCACCATGCTGTGCAGTTCAGGCATGTGAAGTAGTAGGACGTGCGCTATCTCATGGGCAAGGACAAATGCAAGCTGATCATCTTTATTGCACATCTTTAGCGTTCCACTGAACACGAAAACTGTTCCGTTGTGAAAGGCCAGAGCATTTACGTAGTAAGGAGCATTTATAAGATGGATACTCCAGTTTTTCTCGCGGATGCCTGCGATATCTTTATTAGCATCCAATAAACGTCTGAACACTCTGTTTAATCTCTGATACCTGCCATCAGAGCCGGGCACTGTTAGAACCTGGAAAATTGGTGATTCGTCCTGGTACTGTATTTCCGCCAGTTCTTCTATTTGTCTTTTGTTGAGGCCTATGAATTTCCTCCTGTGGGTAATGGGATCCTTTTGAAGTCCGCTGAGGTAAATGCACATGGATGACGATAATGCTATCATTAAAAGAGTAAGTAAAACCTTTTTCTTTGCCGTCATTAGCTCTCTTATCCTTGAAATTGTTCCTAAAGGAAAAGTGTTCCACTTCCACTTAAGAAACCTACCAATTCCCACACTCAGAAGAGTAGGCACTTGCCCATATGTGAGGATCATCCAAGCTGGTAGGGCAGCTCTATTAGGAGTCGTTTGTAATTGACGTAGGTTGCGTTTGAAGACTGCATTTTGAGCTCGTTTCCAATAAATAGTCCTATATAGTACATGACTGCGATGGATATTGTGCGTTCCGTAGAATCTCTCAATTTCGCCACCGAAAGATTTCTGAAGAAACAGTTTGTAGAAAATCCTGTTGTGCCTGTTTAAGATAGACCATGCTGCATGGAACATATCCAGTTCGATAGAGTAGGCTCAGCTGGATGCACTCTAGTTGAGAATCTGCTACCCTCTGGAGACATCGATATGTAGCTTGAGTAAACCATAAGGAACTGATCTGGGAACAGAATCCTATTAGTTATATATAACACTATCGCAAAATTTAAAGAATATGCACATTTGAATAGTAATTTATGCAACAGATGGATAACCTTGATGATCAAGGTACAAGTGAATGTCGCACGCACGATAGTACGTGAGATCAATTCACGAGTGTCATTAAGACTATCCAGAAATTAAATGTAACATTTTATACAAACTTAGCATTATAACTTCTGAAAAAATTAAACATGAAATATTTGGCATCCATAGCTGACGTAAGTGAGAGTTTCTTAATCTGTTCCTAAATGAGAGGTAGCCTCATGCCCTAAATTTCATTCTTTATTATTTGTCATGTTGAAGGGATAAACAGGACAGGCACTTGTATATACATACTCCCTGCCTGGAGAAAAGAATCAGATATTAGGGAATATGTTGTAGCGTATTATCAGTGTGGCAATTATTACTAATTCATATGTGAATTGTTCTATATTTAATTATGTATTTGATCGGCCCAGGTTCGATCCTGCGTACCTCCTTGGGATTATTCCCCGCTGGGAGAACTGGCCCGAATGCACCAGACTCTTAAATGCCAATGGAATAACTATCCTCATGCAAAGGTGGCGTTCCTAAAGGGTCAAGTGGTCACCTTACGGTCGAGGAAGTCGGCATGCTGACCCGTAGGCTGCAGGAGGTAGGAACCAGGCAAAGAGGGTACTGTTTGCATGGAGCAGATGCCTTAGGAATTATTATGTATCTTCGTTGACCCGAGAAAAGAAATTGCAAAATGATTCCAATTTCTCTATATAAGTCAAAGTATTTTTGGAAGTGCTGAGTCAACGGTCTAGCCGGGGCCTAAACTCCCCTTCTTAAACAGGGAAAGGCGCCAACCGAGTGGCTTTCTTTAAATGAGGTTTTCTGTTTGGACAATACCTGGAGTCTAACCCCCGGTTACGCAGGGGTAGCAACGAATTTTATTACAGCAAGTGCATGAGAATGCATCCAGTAATGGCATTCATTGGCTAGAGTAGAAACCTTTGCCACTCCCCTTTCATCCAATAGGAGTCGATGTATATCTAACAGCCAATCAGAGACATCTTAACAGCTTCCTCATACATCACGTGATAGAAGCTGGTTTAGCTTTCTAAGTTGTTGTGGACATCTAAGTTGCTGTGTCAGTCTAGTTATAAAATAAACTATACCGAATTTCGGGAAGCACTGCCCCATCGAAGCCAACTCTGTTCCAGGAGGCTCTCAGATGTTCGACGTCACTTACTTTCGGTAACGTCACAAGTGCTATGTGGATTACGGTATTACATAATTTCTATACGGATTATATTATTGGCAATATTGGTATGTGTGCCTTAATGAGCAATTATGCGCAATGTTCAATACAGTATCAACCTATTTATATTGCTAAGGTTACATTAATAGATTTTTGTGAATCAATTTAATATTTGAATGTTTTTATGAAAATATTTATCCCTAAGAACATATTGCTCAAGCTTGCTGAGAATGTTCTAGGTATAAAATATGTTTTACAGTCATTTGGTATTTATAGACATACCTACTACATAAGGCTACACAGTAGAGGAGGCTGTCGTGTGATACCTACAGAATATAAGTTCAGATTTAAAATTAAGTTTCCAAATATATAGTTTTACGACGAACATATTACTTGATTAGAAATAAAATAATTTTGAACAAAAGTATGTAAGCATCGTACATTTTATACTCAAATATTCAATGAGAGCAATTTGTTTACTGATATTCTCCTTAATTTTATTTATCTGAAATATTTCAACTTACAAAATTTTGTACCATTCTCTTGCGAGTCAATTGTCAGAATTTGAAAGTAAGCGGCAGTAACGTGTTGCTCAAAATGCAGTTTGAATGAAAGAACATACGTGGAGGAAACATTAATATATTTAGGAAAGAAATTGCTTTTAAGGGTAGAATTGTATTCTGCTACTTCAATGTATACCATTCTTCTCAAGCACTAAAAGTTATTATTCCCTAAATAATATATTTTTCCAGAATTTTAAAAGCTGTCACCCTTTAATCTCTGAATGAAGTTGAATTTTATCTTAATCTGCGAATTAAATTCCACAATATTTGCAAGTTTTTTTTTTTTTTTTTTTTTTTTTTTTTTTTTTTTTGTAATCCGGCGCATTACTAATAATAAGTTGATTTCTTGTCTTCTCTGTGTGGTCTTACGAAGTTCTATTTATTTCTATTACAGAAGATGAATGCCTCCTGTCATATTTGGATATACGAAATATGAGTCTTAGGCTTTGCTGGACCCACTACAGCACCATTTCATATCTAGCTCTGTTATGCGAGGGGTCCGAATTCAACGCTCGACTGGATGCTAGAACTTTTTCTGAAAACAAGATTAATCGGTATGTCCAGAGTCTGATTTGTGACTATAAGTGTGCTTGGGTGTATGTTTTTGAAAATATTACACCCGTTAGCTAAAGAAATTAAGGATTGCTACTGGACAAAACTCTGAACACACGTGCCAAGTGATATGTAGTTTTATGACAATGTACAAAGTTGAGATTTTTGTTTTATTTATGAACGCTCTTTAACTAATGTAGTTCTCGGCATTCCACTGTACATATGAGCGTGAAAGACCACTTAATTTTGCTCAGAGGTCTCTATAAGACTTGAGGGTTTCTACTACTTGAAACCACCAACTTCACTTTCCTTTCGAAGAGAGCTATGCTAAGGAGTTTTACGCCCGAAAAAAGTAATCGCCCTTCACCGAGCTTTAACCCGTGACCTCGGGAACCAGACGCTTGCATGTTACCTTTAAACCACAGAGGAAGACGGCAATGTACGACCAGCACATTCTATGCCACCAATAAGTACCGCAAATTTAACAAACATTAAAAATAAGATAGCTTGTGTATCTCATTACTTGTCCTACACTTTCCTTGATCACAAAGGTGCTCTGGGATTCAGCCTTTAAATCCAAAAAGTCTGTGGAAGAAGTTTATTAGTTGTCAAAAAAATTTCAAATTTAAGTCTGTGTTCTCAAAAATAATTTAATTTACCATGATACTAATTCGCCACGTTGGGTATTAAGGGATTAAGGATTTGCATTAGTGCTGTATGTAAACGTAACTTTTTGACACAATACACGTACGCAATTAATAAAAACTTGTCACAATCCGACACGAAACCTATTACTTTCAAAAATAGTCTATTTTTTGCTGTGTTGATACTTTATTAAGAATAAGAGAACATTACATTCGCTTGTATTATAATTTGAAGATTGACGAAAGGTAAATGGGTATTGTTAAGTTTACAACATGAACATTTAAATCTAAATATATACAAATATAAAATATGTGCACCGTGGCGTAGCGGGCTAAGGCAGCATGCCTTGTTCCCTGGTCACGGAAGGCATCCTGGGTTCGATCCCACCCATGGGGTGTGGATTTTCGGTCCCAGGTATAGGACCGGTGCCCACTCAGCATCGTGAGGAAAGAGTGGAGCTTACTATAGGTAAGCGGCCCTAATCCCGAAAACCAACATTCCGGCTGGGGGATGTCGAGATGCTGACCAAATCTCCTCCCCGCATCGGTTGGAAGATCGCCCACCTCTGCCGTGCGTAAGTGGGCGTGAGACAGGCAGTCGGGTTGGTAGCGATCCAACGGTTCCTATGGTTTTGAAATTTACATGAGGTTAGGTTGATGCTACTGTCTGTATATATGAACTGGATTAAAATACGAACAATGGGTGATTCATTTGCCACTTATGACATGTTCTATTTTCACAGGTTACACTGACACCAACTGATTAGCAGTTTCCTCCAGGTAAGCTCAGGTGAAAATATTGTGCTGGTTTTAAATACATATTAGTTTTAAATATAAGAATGTATCTTAAAATGGGTGTTATTTAGGTTAGAGATTCCTTAAACATTTGTATCTCCTCTCAAAAACATTGTTGTTGTTATTATTATTATTATTATTATTATTATTATTATTATTATTATTATTATTATTATTATTATTATTATTATTATTATTATTATTATTATTATTATCATCATCATCATCATCATCATCATCATCATCATCATCATCATCATCATCATCATCATCATCATCATCATCATCATCATCATCATCATCATCATCATCATCATCATCATCATCATCATCATCATCATCATCATCATCATCATCATCATCATCATCATTATTATTATTATTATTATTATTATTATTATTATTATTATTATTATTATTATTATTACCTAACATTATTATGCATTTTCTTTCCTTGAGTTACCAGGATTTACCAAGTTAACTAGATAGTAGATCTACGAGGAACAAAAATGCAGCATAAGAGCAATTTTTAAAGTAAGTTAGACGTTAAAAAATACAACGAAACTCAAAGTTTAAGACAATTTAATATATACGACAGCATGGTTATACAAAACAGAAATATGATAAATGGAAAAAATGGAAATAAAATACGGGAAAAAATGAAATAAAGAATGCACAAACTGCATGTGGAAAACCCCAACCAAAATTATTGAGGCAAATTAAGCATCTTAAATTGAATAAGTCAGGTTATTCAAGTTTAAGGCCAGCGTTCGTCCGTAGCTGAACATTAAATAGCGTTACGAAGAGAAAACGATTTCGTTCAGTCTTGTAGTTCATGTGACCATAACATAAATTAGATCTAAGCCGAACACATAATTAATAGATAAATAACCTTGAAAACCATACATTTTTCATCTGCATTCTATTGATACAACTAATCAATTCATATATTATGTATTAAATTGTCCTTTAGTAATCTTTCTTACCTTCGATCATTAAACTCGATTACAGATTTCATTAGAGGCATCTTATTTAATAGATGGTGTCTGAAATTCGCAGCACATAATTAAAACGAAAACAGTAATGTACCAATTTTCATAAACCTTCTTGTTGAAATAAAGGACGATCACCTGCGTTAACATTCGAATGTCGAAATACCAATGTCAACGCGAAATTCACTCCATTACGGTATAGAGTAGGCCTTGAGCGGTAGTTAAAACTGTAAGCGATTATCGTTATCAAAATGTTTTGGTATTCTCTTCTCTTAGCTGACCAAAAGAGAAAGAGAGTGGGGGGGGGGGGGTAAGAATCAAAGAGAAAAAAGGATTTGACGCATTCCATTCATAAGACTTTCTCTACTTTCCCAAAATCTCTTACAAACGCTTCTTCATTTATGTTCTATACGTTAATCGAAATAAATATTTGAAGAAATTATTTTGTTGATGAGTTTCTCTTAGGTGCAAAGGAAATTTGAAAATTCAAAAGTTTGTAAATGCTAAGATTTTCTATTAGTCGCCCTATGTGACCAGGTGGTAGAGCACTACTAACTTTCTGTGCTAGAAGCTACGGTTTACATCATGGCCATCTCTTTCGCATTTACGAGCAATGTGTTTGAATGTGGCACTCTCATGTTAGTAGATTTACTGACGTCTAAAATAACACCTTTTGGGCTCAATATTTTAGCACACCGGCGACGCTGGTATTTCTTTATATAGTAACTGCCAGCATTGTTTAATAAATGAGTAATAAATAATGACGATGTTGATAATAATAATAATAACTACTACTACTACTACTACTACTACTACTACTACTACTACTACTACTACTACTACTACTACTACTACTACTAGTAGTAGTAGTAGTAGTAGTAGTAGTAGTAGTAGTAGTATCACATTATTACATTTTCTTTTTAATTTGCACGCATGCGGAACTCCAGTATTACTTAACAATATGATAGCAACCATGTTAATACCTATTTTCCTTCTGTTTCTTATTCTTTCATTATACTGATTATCATGTCCTCAATAATTAACTATGTTTCATATATAGCATTAGTCTTATGAAGTTTTTATAACTGTCTTGTCCAGTTTGATTAAAATTTTCCCTTATGTTTTCCATCTGTTACCGTTTTTATTATGGGTTTCACGTGTGGTTTTTCTTCACAGTATGAACAGTTTTCACTATTTACAAAAGTCATTCCAGAAAAACCTCAGCGAGGTCTCTGGAAGGTGGTGATTTCCGACTAATGCCATACCAGGAAATGTCCTTTACTAACAAAATGATGATGGTGGGAAACAGAAACATTGGGATCTAGCGGTGTAATGTTTGCTAGAAATGTATTTTTTGGGGGTAGGGGAGGGCTGTGTTCTAGAAATGCACGTTGCATGCCCAGATATTATCCAGCTACTCTATGTTTCCCATTTAGTCAGGGTTCTATTTCGCGTATTAAGATCTGTGTGTACTTAGCTTATTACTGTTAATATTACTATTAGTATTACTAATATTGTTCTTACTTCTGCTACTACTACTACTACTACTACTACTACTATTACTACTACTACTACTACTACTACTACTACTACTACTACTACTACTACTAGTACTAGTATTCTTTCAGTTAGGTTTAGAGAATATTTTCAGCTCACAATATTTACCGCAGTTTACAAAATACTGGAAATCATTGGTGGGGGAAAGTGTGGGTATCTTAAATTAGTGCTGAAGCTGTTTAGATATGTATAGCTATATACTGTACTCTAGGCAAAAGATTAAAACCTAACTAGAGTGTTCATTATTCTGAGGGACTTTTTCACCAGGAAAGCCACTAAGACACTTTAAAAGTAGCCTGAGTAAGAAGTACAGTAAAACAACCTAAAAGAAATTTAAAATTAGAACACCGGGGTGCAAGGTTGTGCATCCATTCCTACGTACTGAGGTACATAAAATATGTAAACTTGAAATATTTTGTATCTTAAATCCCACAACCCATCCTACAACATCCCGTAAAAAAACCCCTACCTGTGGTAAAACCCTTAACGGGTAGGCACGCAGCTAAAACCTTCTGGCTTTATACAGCCAGCCAGCACTTCGGTCTTTCTGACTGTCTGTCGGTCTGTATAGAAAAATATTTCGTGTTAAGAGCTCATGAAGATATTAGACATTATTCCGTTGTGTGCACACAAGGCGGATTGAAGATCTCTGGAGTCCGCTGTAGTTTGATTATTAATAACTAAGCCTATCCTTCCACCTTCAAAAGTCAGGCGCTGTGATCAATAGAAGGCAAACAGACATTACATCAGGGTTGTCCAAAACACTACATACAATTTGCAGACAGTGCACTGAATTCGAGTAAGGATGAGAATAGTTGTATCATCAGTTTTAACAAGTATTGCTAGCTTAGGACATTTATTACTTAAAGTGCTTTTAATCAGTTTCAGTTCTTAGGACATTTTAAAAGGTGTAGAATAATTCCAAAGCCTTTCAACCCCGAAATATTTCAAGCACTTCTTATAAAACTAGTATTAGCAATTTCAATTGCAACCTGTATTTGAAATTACTAATACCAGTTACCATCTTGAACATTGTATCCATACAGTTCTTTTCCTATCTTAATTGTAAATTTAGATAAATATTGGGGTATATACTTAGGTTGGAACATAACCAAGAGAGGTATTAACGTGTGCAACTCGATTTCTGTAGGTCCCGAGTACGATCCTTGTCGGTCACATGCTAAGGACTATTACGCCCAATAAAGCTCATCGACCTACGCCGAATTTTAACCAGTGACCTCGGAAACCACAGGCTGGCATGTTACTTCTAGATCATGAAAGACGATAATGTTTAGTTTAGGAAGAGTTCATTACTGCGACATTGGAATTAACTTAATGAAATCAAATGTGTAGTGTTTAACGCCCGCTTTTACTACATACGGCACCTCAGGCGATGACAGATGACACTGATGATACATGAGATGAAGATGGAGCACCGGTGGAATGAGATGGTGGGGGAAACCGGAGATCCCGGAGAAAACCCGCCCCAGCGCCGTATTGTCCACAACAAAACTCACTTTGAGGTCGCCTGGGATGGAACCCGGGCCGTCTTGGTAAGGGCCAAGCAGTCTAACCACTGATCCACGGCGTGGCCAGTAATTAACTTAAAGAGTAAGTGAGGATATAATTCTTAGGCAAAATGTGTAGTGAATAACGAGGCGTATATACGAGTACCAGAATCACTTTATACCTACCTAAGAATTATGAAAATACCTTAATTTTTTATCCGTAGAGGATATCGTATCAGTTTGTTACGTCTTCTTTTTAGATATACTATGAATCTGTAATTTTACTTTATGGCTATGTCTGGACCATCAGTGTGAGGTGATTCATTTCGTGCCACAGCTTAGCTCATAAGCCACAGAGCGTGGTAACCATAAGAGCTAGAAACAAAGTGCCTTTGCTTGCACTTTATCATGTACAGATACTATATATCCTGTTATAGTGCAAAACATATTGTAACGCGAGCGCTGGAACACCCTGTGAAAGCAGCTGGCAGCGGAAGGCAGGGGAGGTTCGGTTAGCCACACCTCCTCCTCGTTTGTCTTGTAGTGGTGACAGGCAGTGGTTGGGAGGAAAAACATCAGTGTGCCGTCTGTTTCTGTCCACCTGGTTCTAGAAATTACGGGATCGTTCATCATCTGGAAACGTCGAGAAGACGGCGAGATGCCTATAAAAAGGGCTGCAGCTAGTCAGTCGGGGAGTCAGTCAGTTGGTTAGTGAGGAGACAGACGCAGTTCTTGGTGTAAGACTTAGTCAGTGACGTGTTAATGAACGAGAAGATTGTGCAACGAAAGACTGTACGTAACTGGTATATGCATCGGAGTTTATGTAATCGCGAGTACAAGTGAAATTGTAACGGACGAACTGGTAAATTGTAATTGTGTGCATTACGAGTAATTCTGTGTAATTGACAAGTGTTGAACTGTAAGTCGGTGGAAATAAAGAACATTTTTGAGTGGTGAAATTGGACTTTTCATTTCACGAACCCACAAAGTCACACTGGTGTCAGGAAGCGGGAAGATAACATCACCGAACATTATAACCATGGACGTGGCATTGGAAAAACTTTTGGAGAAGATGATGGAAATGAAGGCCGAAATAACAGAGAAGATGGAAGAAATAAAGAGCGAATTGACCGCGGAAATGAGGGCAGCGAACGACAGTCTGGCCACGGAAATGAAGGTGGCTAACGAGGTCCTCGCCGCCAAGTTTGAGGAACGGTTGGCCGGCGTGAGGAATGACGTCACGAATCTGGGCAAGCGGATGGGTCAAGTAGACGACCGCCTTAATGATTTAGAGGAAAAGGCCGACAACATCGCCAAACCCCTCACCCGCCTGACAGAGGAACACCGACCTTATGTGTGGACGGAGGACGCCGAAGACGCCTTCCAGCACCTGAAGGAAACCCCGTGCAGTGCTCCAATTTTGGGTTTCCCACAACCAGGTGGCGCCTTCATTGTGGACACCGACGCCAGCGACCATTGCATTGGAGGTGTCCTACCGCAGATCCAGGACGGCCATGAGCGCACAAGAGTGGAAGAGAAGGAGCGTGCCGCAGCAGTCCGAGTAGTTGTGGCAGTGCCTGCTGAAGGCTGGGATAGCGCAGGCCTGAGGAGGGAGCAGCTGGCGGACGCAGACTTGGGGCCACTCTTGAGGGAAGTGGACGCAGGGACGAGACCAACCTGGGAGGACATCGCACCGAGGAGCGCCACCTACAAGTCGTACTGGGCCCAATGGGACTCGTTGAAGACCAGAGAGGGCGTGCTGTTCCGGGTATGGGAGTCACCCGATGGGAAGGCGCAGAGAGGACAGTTGGTACTTCCCCGGAGCAAGGTCCCGGAAGTCTTGGAGGAAGTGCACGCCGGTACTTCAGTAGGACACCTGGGAGCGAACCGAATGATTCACAAACTACGGCAGCGCTACTTCTGGCTGAGACTCCGAGCAGATGCTGGTGGTACACCTGGACCGCCTCGCACGCTAAGATGGGGCTGTTCGGGGCGAACAGCTTTGAGGAGGGAGCAGTGTAACGCGAGCGCTGGAACACCCTGTGAAAGCAGCTGGCAGCGGAAGGCAGGGGAGGTTCGGTTAGCCACACCTCCTCCTCGTTTGTCTTGTAGTGGTGACAGGCAGTGGTTGGGAGGAAAAACATCAGTGTGCCGTCTGTTTCTGTCCACCTGGTTCTAGAAATTACGGGATCGTTCATCATCTGGAAACTTCGAGAAGACGGCGAGATGCCTATAAAAAGGGCTGCAGCTAGTCAGTCGGGGAGTCAGTCAGTTGGTTAGTGAGGAGACAGACGCAGTTCTTGGTGTAAGACTTAGTCAGTGACGTGTTAATGAACGAGAAGATTGTGCAACGAAAGACTGTACGTAACTGGTATGTGCATCGGAGTTTATGTAATCGCGAGTACAAGTGAAATTGTAACGGACGAACTGGTAAATTGTAATTGTGTGCATTACGAGTAATTCTGTGTAATTGGCAAGTGTTGAACTGTAAGTCGGTGGAAATAAAGAACATTTTTGAGTGGTGAAATTGGACTTTTCATTTCACGAACCCACAAAGTCACAATATGTATTGCAATACTCAATTTTGGAGATGCACACAGTCGGGTGCAGGGTATCATGACGATTTACGTTGGTAAGGAAATACTAAACCACTTCTACTAAGACAGTTCCATACTTTTAACCTAGTTCTAGCACCTCACTTAATGTTTGTCTTACTCTCTCTTTTTCCTTCTCTCCTGAGCCTAGAAGTTACCCATGTTCAAAGGTTAATGCATAAGCACCAAATTTTTGACATCAAACCAACACGAGGTAAACTCATCCAAGGGCTGGTGTGGACCATCGTTGGGAAGTATGCCTTACAGCCATTCAGAACAAATATATCTGCACTTTTCTCCTTTCGCCGATCACCTAGGTATATTCTTTGCTCCATGAAGTGTTTTATTTACACACTACATTCTCCGAAACGGAAGGAAAATGGCTATATAAAATCAAGCGAAAATTCCACAACAAACGGTTGACGTTGTATTCGTTAACTAAGAATTGTTCACCAAAAATACTGCATCAGCCATTATGTGACTCACAGTAACCCTTCACCATGCCTACAGTCAACGGCCGTACTATATCTAGTAGTTTCCTACTGTTAGAATATTTATCCACGTGGCTATCATAAAGTTCGTACGCATAATGGCGGGCTTGTACACAAATGTAAACTACACCAAAATGTTTGTATCTACAGGAAAGCCCGAAAGAATGCGAGAGAGGCTCGTGGATCAATCAACAACGTTACCCCAACAGACGTAATCACGCCCATACCTGTTCCCGAGTATGGGCTCTTTCAGGGTTTCGACATCACATAATCAGGCGATATCTGGAGTTCCTGGCAGTCATTTTGAGCAATTTGGGTAGCTGATTAAAATTTCGTGTTTTCTTATATTCAGTTTATTTTCTAATTGTTTTCTGTCTTTTGTTATTCATATTATCCGCGCCCTCCTCTACCTTGCAGAACATATAGCTCTTTTTTATTTTAATTTACATCGTCCAACGTTGTCATGTCGGAGTGAAATGAGTGAAATGATGCTCAAATAAGCCCAGAATCCATAGAGCTTAGTGCTACCCCACATTCATCATTCAGGATAAGGGAAAATCCCGGAAAACCCCTCATCTAGGTAACCCACCCTAGCCGAGATTCGAACTCGCAATTTCTTGAATGTGAGGTAGAAATGCTACCATCTACGCAACAGAGGCGCGCTTTCTAAACACTGGATTATTGACAAAATATAATCACATGGTAACCATCTAATTAGTGTCAATCTTTGTTACACATATTTATTTATACTATACGCGGTGAAAAGGGTTAATATTACGACAGAATAAGAATGAAAAATTCTATAGCCAGGATTTGAAACTTGTATATCGGCTTACTGTGGCCGTTGCTATAACTAACTAGATTATTGTGGAAACATTTATATATTAAATACCTCAACTGCCTCACTGCTTTTTGAAGGAGATCTGGAATTACTCTGAATTCCTTGATATGCAATAACCGCGAAAATGATTGGCTAGATTTGTAGCAAACAAGATAGGATTACTATCTCTATAAGTGTAGGTTTGCACACAAGTTATTTAAAACAGAAAGCGTTATCAGGCCGTGGTTTGGCCTAATCACAACTCTCATGTCAGTCAAGAACTTGCCGACAAAAGAAAGATGGATTTAGATAACATTTGATTTATTACTTTCCCTGCTCACCTTATCAGGCTTCCTTCTTTCAACCTCCCATCGACCCAGAAGAGAGCAAACACACTTTTTTATGTCTTCCTCTTTATCAACATTTCTCAACCCACTGCAGTTACGGAAGGTGTTTTACCTTTCTTGAGCTTAAGCACGACAATTCTGCAGCATGACGCAAAATGACATCAACAAAATGCATTATATGCACAAGTATTGCATATTCATTTTCTTTCTAACCTCTATGAGGCCTACAGTCTATTTTGAGATATTGTAAACATTTTTTTTTTTTTTTTACTTTCTCTACGACGTAGTTACGGTAAGTAGAGGAAGAATTGTATAGTTATCTCAGTTAAATGTCGATTGCAAGATCTCAGCGGAAATATATATTTTGAGACACTCGGATCCCAAAAATAAGAACATTTTTAGAAAAACGTTGTGTGCGCCTGAGACAGAGACAGAAAAAGAGGACAGTGTAACCCATAAAGGAATACTACGATAAATACGATACTTGGTATCTGAGCTTGGTATTTTCTAAAAATGTGTCACGAAGACCTTCAAGAAAATTGCTCTAATCCTAGTTATGCTTTACATGGAAAAAGTTTCATTCCCCTATTTTATATTTTCAAAAAATGGCTCACAATTTTGATTGCATAAAATACCTAAATAAACTGCGTATATAGTATTTTCTATGAATAATCTGTGAAATGCTCTTATTTCTGAATGTGTTTTATATATTTACACAAAATCCTGCTACATAAAAGATCTATTTAAAGCACATAGTTTATGCCCAAATAATATTTTCTTCTTTTTGTTGCGTTAATTATTTCCGAAATGTTATTTTTACTTTTCTCAAGAGGAATAAATTGTAATAATAGGTTGTTGAAGAATGGGCAGAGAATATATTATGAATGTAGCAAATCAAGTTTTTACTTCTGTATATACATTACATTTGTTATAATTGCTATAAAGTTTGGAACATTACATTTTAAGTGACAGACATCCCAAAACAGCAGCTTTTTAAAAGAGATTTTGCATTTCTAGCTAAACAAAATCGTATATGAATTTAGTTAGGTGCGATATTATTTACCACTCTTAAAAGGCTATATAAAAGATTAAAGTGTTCTTTTAACGCATACCACACTCCACTTTATATTGATTTTGCTCAAAGCTACATTTTCTTTGCCTTATGTACTTTCTTATCTGAAAGTAGTAGACCAATCATAGAGAAAGTTTTCTGGAACGTGCAAACTTTAGCTTATTTTGGCTTACAAACATCTGTGTAATTTGAATAAATAGTCATTAGTAAATAACATTTATATAAAAACTTACAATTCTTCTTCAAGCACTTTTTTCAAGAGTTATATTTCTTTTTCAAAGATGCAATAAAACTTTTTATGCATTCTAGTTCGTATTAAAAAACTTTCTTAGAGTATCTGAACTAAATTTCACAGCTTTATTGTTGTAAGTATCCACAAGAAATAAATGTAATTATCTAGTACAACATGTATAAGATCGGGATAAAAAGAACTGATTCACGACAGGTACAAGTTACGTATCAGATACACACAATACTTATTGTATGCGTATGAATGCATGCCAAATTTAGTGAGCTTATCGGCAATAGTTAAAACAAAATTAGTGTCTTACTAATAGGGTACACTTCTGCTGATTCAGCTATTTATCTTCATTTAATTGGGAGACAAATTGAGTCTAAAAGAACAGAGCTCACCGTGCACATATTTTCAGTAGGAAAACCATATTAAGTTTTTTCAAACAAAATTAAATCATTAATCTCATGACTTCATAGGCTCGGTTATTGGTAATGACTGTGGAACACCGTTTCTCATCGGTCCTTAGAGCGGCTTTTAGGTACATACTCATAGCAGAGTAGCTTACAGTCTGGCTTTGTCCTTTAGAAGCTCGAAATACCTCAAGAACCTCTGAAGCATGGTGGTATTTCGAAGAATTCTAATTTTCAATAGGTTTCAAATGAAGGTTAAATTTCAGAGGGAGTCTCTTATACATCCACTTTTTTGGCCAAACTGTTTCACAACTCCTGTCTTCTTTCTCTGGATGCATATGAAAGACAACGTTTTCCTACTTCCGTTTCCTGATCACTGGAGCTATACATATGTATGTAGATGGAGATATATTTCTAAACTCTGGAGACAATACCTGAGAGACATGTCTACAGCGTAAAGCAAAACAGAGACAGGTCATCTTTTGTGACAAACGGGTGGGAATTGCTTGTGCGTTAACGCGTGAGGCTCAAAACGGTCAGTTTTCGTTGCGATGCCCGTCGGATTGGCCACTTTTACCATGGGTGCTTTCTTAGTTTCCCCGGGTCGATAGGCAAGTGCTGGGTTGATTCCCCTTCTACCAGGAATATCTTGTCTATAATTTCCTTTCATTCGTTCAAGTTTTATAGGGCCATACGACGGCGGTTGTTATGTTTCAGCAAGACAGTGAAAGTTCAACTTTTAAAAGATTACTCCACGGTGTTTGTGGGGTTGCTGAGACCCATTTCTTTCCTGTAAGCTGTCTCGTCCAAAGATTGTGGTAGACACAAACAGATCTATACAGCCTTAAACATTGGTGCTATGTTGGAATCATTAGGGACTCCGACTCGTTAGTGCATCATCGTCTGGATTTGGGCATCCTTCGTACTTTCCTTCATCCCTTCTTTCCGTTGGTCACGGTGGTCTATGCAGAGCTGTTTTGTAGCTACTAGGATACCCCTACGTTTGATTACTCATAATTACACATGTGGCAACTTGGCTGATATCAGAAGCTGTTCTAATAACTATATAAGAAACATATTTTATCATTGCAGGTACTGTATGACCCCAAACTCTGTGTAGTTGGGAGGAATGCGATCAAGTTTGCGTTGAGTAAGAATTGCATTAAAGAGGGGAGGGGAGTGCTAACGGCCAGATTGTGGTGTTTCAGTGTTTTCAATGAATGCATAAAATTGAACAGTCCAAATAAATGTCAAAACCACATTCACTGGCACTACCGGTCTAATCATATAGTATGACACCATCTAAGGTTGACCTTTTTACTGTAGTGTGCATTTAATTTAACATAATTCAAAACGCCTAATATTGGCAATGTTTAAAAGGATATGATCTTGATAGCCATTGTTATTCACTTTCACTTCACAGCGGCTGTGCTAGTTCTTTCTCATCATTGTGAATGAAAATATATTTATTGCTGTCCTTATCACTATCACTGGTGGAACTATCATCATTTGTTGCCATATTCACAATGATGTAATGATAACACCCGAGAAGATTACGTGTAATTTTGTTCCTCCGATATTCAGCTTCTAATTCTTCCACTTTCTTACCTTCTTTCCTTTTTCTTGGATGATACACTTCCAGAAGGCTAGTACATCTCGTTTCCTCATTTCTTTGTTTCAATTAGCACCGCCTTTCTGCAAGAAATTAACTATCTCTTTCTTGGTAGAATATTTGGATGGGCAATTTTCAGATAAAACTCGGTGTCCAAAATTATAACTAATGAAGTTAGGATGTGTGGAGTAAGCATTTCTTTCAACTATTTTACGGCCTATTCCATTAAAATTCAAGCAGGTAGATATATTTAATATATGGCATTTTAATCAAAATCGTTGCAGCAATTTCTTTCAGGAAATAACTTACAAAAATGTCCCATGCAAAGGATAGTTCTGGTGAGGAGGACTTTCTTGAAAAGCTCCGTGTCTTATCTTTGAAAAATAAAAAACTAGAGTATCAAGTGTGGCATTTAACCGATCTTTCACTTTTGAGCCTTACTTTTCAAACACATACACATAAGCACGCGACCGCACATACATACGCACACGCTTAGAGACACGACCTCTTCTGTTCAGGAGACCACAAAAGATGCATTTCGGGTATCCATATTTTTGATAAAATTCAATTGTTACCCTAATTATCTACCACATACCTTGTGAAAAAAGCAAAAGTGTATTTAGACTGAGCACAATAAGCAGATATTTCCGACATTAAGGTTATATATACACGCGCGCGCGTGTGTGTGTGTCTGTGTGTGTGTGTGTATGTGTGTGTTACATATTACATTATCGAGAGGGATGGTTCAGACGGTTTCATCTGTGATCCGCATTCGGGAGGCCCGGGTTCTATTCCCGTGGCCGACCTACCTCACCCATGGATTTTTATCGAGGATTTTCCGGGCTTGTCAGGCGAATGACGGTAGATTAATTACATCCCCCGATTTTCCTTACCCTCCATTATCATTTCATATCATCTCTTATCTGATGGTCTCTTTCAGGGTAGAAGTGTCGACGGGAGTCTCGGAGGTGCATGATTTTCTCTGAGTGAACCACTTCCTTCTCTGGTAGGTTGGATGCCGGTCTCCGAAACTACTGCCGGACCATTTTCGAACTGGTTCCTGGGGTCACTTACGAACCACAGTAGAGGGCAATGTCCGTTGTCTTGGCCTACCGTGAGAGGCTTTTATCTAAGTAAAAATGTAGGGATCCTGTCCTCTTCACTGTCTTGGTTCCTTGGGACAGCCAACCTCTGTCTCCTCTCGCCTCATCCTTCCTCCCGGGGATGCCCCACTTGGGGGCATAGGTACAATAGATCAAGACTGGTTGCAGTGACAAATCTCCTCCGTAGTAATCCTAATCCTACATATTACATTTGTATCTATTATCTGCCACTAATTCAACCATCAACAGTTCTGCCTTTGAATGAATACCCTTCATTTTTCAAATTTTAGTCTGCAAAAAGGCTCAGAAAATAGTATTGTTAGATAATTTTGAGCAGCAAAGGATAGAGAGGATTGGATAGGATACGAGTTCGAGATGCGCAGACAGTTATCAGCTGGGCGTAGACAGGTGTGGAAAATGATATCACAAAGCTATAAATCTCTTCATGGTAGCTCGGGAGTGGTCTCCGCTGGATTACTGCAGGATTTCCCCTAAGGTAATCTTTCTGACAGATAAACAGAATTGTACAAAAACAACGGTGCTGTGTCGTAACATGTTGTGGAATAATATAAGGCCAATCCATGAAATAAATTTTATTCAAGGTCGTGGTACTAAAATCAGGATTACATTACTAACGTTATCTTCTAGATGAAATCTGTATATTGCGCATCTCCTCAACTGATTACAAGATCAGAGTTAACTATTTGAACACTATTATTATAGTATTTACATACATTTAATCTTCCACATTCAGAATTTTAAGAGGTGTATTATGTACCAGCACTCATTATTTGGGTGTATGTAATCGTGCCTATTGTAATGCACGGTGGTTTATAATGTTAAAGAAATAATAAATCATCTCTGTCACTCCCACCTTTTATCTGGTTCTATCACCACTGCTTCCTTTTCCTTCACTCCAAAATTTGAACTGTGTTTGTAGGTTAATTCTGAATGCCGGATATTTAACATACAAAAAATAGAGACGAACCCATTCAGAAGCTAGCGTGGAAGTTGTGAAGACAGTGCTGTAGGTTAGTTGGGTCACCTGAGTCACTGAACACCAAAGATAATGCCTAGCTGCATAATAGACGATTTAGTATAGAACATACTTGAGGAACTAGCTGACAACTGGTCTTAGCTGCGTAGTCGCTTTCCTGTGTAATCTATATTGATACAATTGAATTTTTGGAGAGTGAAATGCGGCTTCTGAAAGTGTTTGCTACTCTGTGTGTGGACTTTATCTTTGTGATACTGAAAAGATAACATTTGTTGCACACTTGTGTTTTTGTTCCATATGTTTAGGTAACTTGTTGACAGATTACCTTCATTGCGTAGTTACATTCTTGCTCCATTTTATTTCTATTTATTCTGCAGAATAAAATAATCCGGTATTTACCTCACAATTAGAAGAAACCACGAAAGAACAAAGTTAATAAATTGATCGATTGGCCGAGTTCCCAGAGGGAGCCCCAGAATGCATTTTAGACCTCGGTGGATCAGAAATCACTGAAGATGCTACATGACTGTCTGGTAGTTAAAGAAGTAAAAGATACAGGCATAGATGAATAATTATTTTTCTATAGTGAATTATTTAAGGGGGGGGGGTAAGTAAGAATATTTTATTTCTGCTTTAATTGTTGTATATAGTGTCTTTGCTTTTTATTCAAAAGAATGCAGTGTGTACCTGTCAGCAACTGCATAGCTTGATAAAACTCAGTAAAGCTAGAAAAAAGATGGAAACCAATTTTATCACTCAATAAGCCACATTAATTAGAGATTAATGCCGATAAAGCAGATAATAAGCTGCATTAAATGATAAACAGGGTTCAAATAGTGGGTAATAAAGACGTGGTTTTGAAATAGTTATCTTCGAATCTCTGGTAATCCTTCGCGCTCATTCAAAAGTGTTGATAACGTTATTTTGATATACTTACTGCAGCAACGTTGTCATATCAAAAGGATTATGTGTTGCCTTCAAGATAAGCTTTAACGTAAGTCTAAATGTAAACCGGTACCATTAGCTAAAGTTAAAGACAAGATCGAATTTAATTTCACTAACTTTGTATGAATTAAATAAATATGAGCAAATAACGTAGTGTAGATATCTCTAGAAGTGTTGTTGATACTATTATATTAGAAAAGTATTCTATACAACATTTAAAATTGTGCTATAAAAGTCTCCATTCACGGACAAAGCAATATACAGAAATCGTAATTAAAATTGCACTGTCCACAGTGGCATTAATATACAATTGTTGGCATTGTATCAAAATTAACTGTTAGTCCCTATTGCTGAGTTCACCGAGTGCTAAATTTGGGTGAATAATAAACATGATTTTTCTATATCCATAAAACTGATTTCATATTTTATTACGTATAGCCTAAACAAATTTATCTTCAGATTACTATCAGGGATAGAAACCCTGGGCTCAATAGCAAGGGGTGGCTAGGCTCCCAAGGAGGATCACTCCGAGCGTGGGCGAGAGAATGTCATAAAGCGAAGAGTGAAAAAACTACTCTGGGTCATGCAAAAATGTACTCGGCTAAGCCGTTCAAGTTGCATATGATAAGACACATTGGTGTACTAGTTGCGAGAGCTTAGAGTGAAGACAGCTTGAGAGTTCTCGTGGGTCTTGTGCGCCATTACAATAAAGCTTTAGACGTCAAGTCCGGTGGTTCGTGACGCTTACCGAAGATCAAGTGACGAGAGAGGTCCTCTGACATAGTCTCCGACCCTTAAATACTACTGTAATGCAAGCGCTAACGTTCCAGTTCCATCTTTATCAAAATTGCCTTAACTTCAACATTTTATAAAACTTGATGCAACTTTCTAAATACTTTAATATTATCGCTGAATTTTCATAACTACCTGTCTGTCTGTCTATCTGTGTGTCCATCCATCCACCCATCCATCCATCCATCCATCCATCCGTCCGTCCGTCCGTCCGTCCATCCGTCCGTCCGTCCGTCCGTCCGTCCGTCCGTCCGTCCGTCCGTCCATCCATCCATCCATCCATCCATCTATCTAATCTATCTCGTGTTTTAAAATTCGACCAAAAATCTTAAAAGGGTTATAAAGGGGTATTGGGGGAACAATTTGAGATAGCACACCTATCGTTCCAAAGCGCATAATTTTGTGCAATAAATTTGAGCCAGTACACCCCTAATACCTCCTCAATGGATTTACTGCATTTTTAACGAATGTACATTTGTGGCTCAGTGGTCACGTAAGGTGCTCTCAAGACAAAGATACCGCATTACAAGTTCAAGCATCGCCCCCTTACTCTGGTTCTCTTTTCTTTATTTATTTTTTCGTTCCTCAAATTGCTGATAGTGAAGTATGTACTAAATACAGCATTGAACACTTTGTTATTACCGCTGCTGTGAAATGTAATCATGCAAATCAAACCAGCAGATTTTGGACAGGAACATACAAATGGCAATATTATGATCTGGGACTAATATGATACTGTGCTTGCAAATAAAAGAATGCGCTATTCGCACTGGAAAAGAAATAACTACGTAATATTCAAGCCAAGTCCTGCTCGTATTTCCATTTGAACTCTAATTTTCTGAAATAGTTTTCATTTGGGAAATAGCAGTCCGAAACTTCTGGAAAATAGCAAATATACGCATGAAGGCGCCTGTTGCCGCTCGCCCGGATAGGTAGACAATATCGTGACTGTAGTAAAATGGTGCTGGATTCGATTACTTCTGCAGAATAACTTCAATTTTTATTTTTGTGCTTAAGATGAATGGATAATGAATATGTGAAGAATAACAGCAGTTTAAATATCTGAATAATCCGAACAAACAGAATATCTAGGTTTAGTATAAAAAAGCTCCTCTCTAGGCATTGTTTTATTAAGCAATGTCTATGTTGCTCAAAAGTGTATTTGCATACTTGTTTGCAAACAATGAGGTTGCAATACTCTTGACGTCACTTACTATTTGAAGTTTACTGTACCTCTATTCAGTGATATTTAATGCATGTAGGGATTATTATTAATGATAAATATTGTACGAAAGAAGCAGCATTTTCTGTTATATGGTTATAAGAAATAATCAGGAATGATATAACGCAGGCTTTAGAGGGGATTCGACACTGCGACAGTCTTGATCTGTTGTACCTATGCCCCCAAGTGGGGCATCCCCGGGAGGAGGGAGGAGGTGAGAGAAGACAGAGGAGCCACGACAGTGCAGAGGACAGGGTCCCTACAGTTTTACTTTGATGGAAACCTTCCCGTATAGGCTAGGACAACGGTCAATTCTCCCTACTGTAGTTCGCAAGCGGTCCCAACAGTCGGTTCGAAGACCGGCATCCGACCTACCGGAGGAAGAAGTGATTCAATCAGAGCTTATCATCCTGCCATGCACTGCCAAGACCCCCGCCGAGACTTCTACCCTAAAAGAGACCACCAGATGAGCGGCGGTGTGAAATGATAATGGAGATGGAATGGAGGAATACTGAAATTCAGGGGATGTAATTAAGCTATCCAGCATTCGTCTGGCAACCCGGGAAAACCTCTGAGAAAACCCATGGGTCAAGTAGGTCAGCCATGGGAATCGAACCCGCACCTTCCGAATACAAGCCACAGACAAATTCGCCTGAGCCATCCCGCTCGTTTTAGCGCAGGCTTTTATACAATACAACAATAACATGATGTTCACCTACGTAAAGCTTTCCGATTAGGTGTCCTATGCAGTTTCAAAATATTACAGCAGTTTACAGTATCCTATGGTGTACATTCCTGTTCAGAATTTATTTCTTTGATTAGGTTGATTACATTCGACAGTAGCAGCAATAATAAATGGAGCAGTACAATATTCCATATCACAATCAACAATTTGAATAACGAATTAAAGAAATTAATAATAAAAGGGAAAGTGGAGATAGAACTTGTTGCCCCTTTGGCTTCACAGATGCTTACGTTACCAATGAGCCAAAGATACAGATGGCGCAGCAAATGCTTACATATATCATTAAGGTGGTATCAGTGACGTACTGGCTCAAATTCATTGCCCAAAATTATGCAATCTGGGACCATAAATGTCCTATCTCTAATTCTTACCCCAACAACATTCCATAACATCTTAAAACATTTCGATCGAATTCCGAAACAAACTATATGTATATTTACTGCTGATTAAAACAGTTCAAACATTGCCTAGATCTAAAAGGCCACACAATAGTTAACACTAACCGCGATCTTTGCCATCATGCAGCTGGTGTTGAGGTGATGCTCCATGTTGCAAGGCAGGAGGATATCGGGGTATCACCGGTAGGAATGGTGTACCCCAAAGCCTGCTGCAGTACGTGCTGAAGCCCGCCGCCGACGGGGGCAACGACGTCCCACCGCCTCCAGGAAATAGTGGATGCTGGCCTGCAAACAAAGAAAAATCAGTTATATTTTAACTCTCAGCCATATAACAACTACAGACAACGGCGTAAATGGACATACAGTACTTTTGGCGCTAGGTAAAAATTGCAACAGCGGAGAGTTTTGAAGTTTTTGATACTTTCAATTTTAAAAAATGAGCAACTAATGAAGTTTTGAGTTAAAATAATTTTATTTGAATTCATCTGGAACCACAGAGAGTCACTCATTAGAATGGGCTATCGATATTGTTTTCAAAATCATAGACTGACGAAAAGCTGTTTTACGAAGCAACATACTAGTACGTTAAAGCAGTAATACTTAAAGAGTGTCCGCCCCTGCAACGCGGTGGTGACATGTCTGGCTTGCATTCAAAACATTCCGAATTCATTATCTGTCTGGGTGAGTTATCTAGATAAGTTTTTTTTATGGGGAAAGGTGAATATCCGGAAACTCTAAGCTGTATGTACCCTGGGATCATTTGAGCATCATTTCATTCATTTCATTCATCGTCCGATATGATTTAAGTTGGAGGACGTTTATTGAAAAGAAAAAAAAAAAAAACGGAAAATAGCTCAAGCCATAGAGAATCGTCGGTTATAAGGCAAGAACTCTGCTATCTTCTGCGAAATAATAATTCACGATTTATTCTAAACTTCCAATTACGTCTCCTCAGAAGGTGCTTCAACATTGCGTTTGCAGTTGATTCCTCACTTCTCCCACAGTAAATGGAATGGTGAACATTTTTCGATCCTTCAGCGTCCATCTGCATAGTCAAAATCTCTGAGATAGCTGTGATAAAGTCAGTTCTCACTACCTGACTGCAGTTATTTTATCTTCAATTCCTTTCAGCCCAATTGAGCAATAGGTTCTTCTTGAAAGAATAACTTTAGTTGCAACTTCTTCTGGTGAACTAATTCACGGTCCCAAGTTTCCGTCATGTAAGAAATATTTCACTTTGCATAACTGGATCAAGTTTGTGCCAAACACTGCATTAGTATTTGGATTTCTGTGAGTTATTGATCGATGAAAGTAAATATTTCGATCGCAAAGGAATTCTTTCCTCGCAATTGTGTCATATTAACCCTGTTCAGCCAAAGTAGTAGTTTGGGAAGAACTACTTTGCAGTATTCCATCATAGTTAACAGATGACCTGTTAATCACCCCATACTATGGATTCGAGTCAAAGTAAACACCATTTACCGCCAATAACTTATAGCACACCTCTGGTGAATATAAATACTTCGGCAACCAGGAATAATTATTTTAAACTACATATAGTCTCTAAATTTGGTTTGTTGCTTAGCTATATTCTGTAATTGTATTGAACAGCATTTTATATATTTTAATAGACAACGCCGAAATTATTTTTTTTCCTCTATCGTTCCTGACTTGTGCATTTTGAATGCCTGATTTCAAGTTATGAAATACTTGTTTTGTAACTCATTAATGAAACGAGTAAGAATCAATATTTTCTTCATTGCTAACAGTTGATTAATTTTTAAGCGTAGCAATAAACGGATTTAAGAATAGAAATAAGGTAAACAATGTAAAAAGACCTTTCTCTTTTTTACTTTCAAAATTAATATGTGTTATCACATTACTAGAATACACTAAATTTTTGCCACCGATTGAGATATTTGGCAAATTAAATATCTAGATGACTGCAAAACTACTCCAGAAATGAGCACGAAAAGTGTGACAAAATTTGAGCTCACCTCTATAATGTTAATATCTTCTTCAGGTCATTTAAAGTGGTTTTCGGTAAGAAAAACACTCCAACGTGCAGGCATATTGAAATGAAATGAAATGTGTAGTGTTTAACGCCCGCTTTTACTACATATGGCACCACAGGCGGTGACACTGATGATACATGAGATGAAGATGGAGCACCGGTGGAATGAGATGGCGGGGGAAACCGGATATCCCGGAGAAAACCCGCCCCAGCGCCGTGTTGTCCACCACAAATCTCATTTTGCGGTCGCCTGGGATCGAACCCGGGCCGCCTTGGTGAGAGCCAAGTGGTTTTACCACTGAGCCACAGCGCGGCCCAGGCATATTGAGTAGATATAGGTAACATATATGTAACTATTTATGAATAACATGATTTACTTTTAGGGTATACACGAATGCTAAAATATGTTACTTTATAATAAATATAATGCCTAATTTGTGCTCAGAATAACAATTTTGTAATATTTTTGCTTTCAATCCAGCTTTGAATTGGCAGGTTTATATTAGGGCCACCGGTGTGCCAGAATTTTGTCCTGCAGGAGTTCTTTTACATGCCAGAAAATCTACTAACATGGAAATGTCGCTTTTAACTATGCATAATATGACGACGACTAGCTTAACTTTTGAACGCTCTTTCTTCTTCTAAAAAAAGTTTGGAATAACTCGTTGTTTTGTTTGTTGTCTCTGAATATGCTTCTAAGACGATATTATACATTGTTCATATCCGTAAGCACCCATAAATATCTGTCAATTGTAGCATTCTGACCAAAACGTTTGCATTCGCTGTTAAACGCTTTACAGCAGCTCTTAGAGCTCTTTCGTCACTGTGAGGGTTTCCTACCGACCTTTCACTTTATTTTCAATATATATTTTTATGATGATTAACGTCTTTAACCTGGTAGGTCATATTGGACGATGAATGAATGGAATGCTGATCAAATTTGGGCACAGCCTATGGAAATTAAACGTGCATGGCATTCGTCTTCTCGAAATAAGGGGAAATACCGGATAAAAACCTTATTCGGGCATTTCATCCCAAATGAAACTGGAAATAAAGATCCCTTGAATATAGACACAGGTGCAACCTCCAATCTCTGCCTATTTAAGGGCATGCATATTACAATTGCATGCTGCCTTTTTGAATATCTTTATTAAAACAATTAAACAAACAAAGTGCAAACTCTTAAAGCACATCAACCTCTTAAAGGTTATTATTAGGTTATTATGTTAGTTATTAATTAGGTAAACTCTTATGTCATATAAACTGAATCGCCCGTTGATATCTTGAAACATTTCACAGAATCCTCTGAACTTATCACCTTGTTTTCTTTGCTTGTCGGTGCAAAGCACTATCCAACATGACGATTTCCAAAGTTCCTCTAAAAGCTCCTTTCTCATAACTCCTTTATAAACTAGACGATTCATAATTTGGGACTATAGGTCATGCGAACCTATTTTTGTGTCATAGCACATTGTTTACTCAATGGAATTTATCCTCAACGGAAAAAACTCTCCAAAACATCCCCAAAGCTGAACAAACACATCAAGGTCGACCAAATCCAGGAAAAGGCCGGTGTTTATGCCACAGGTACCAAAAAGGAAAGTATAATAATTGCGATAAATAATGTTATGCACACTGTAATAGAAAACTCGTAGCAAATATTCGAAGTAATTTACAGTTTTGCGTTAGTTGCATTGCGGCAGAATATTCAGAGGAATTTCTGTAATATGTAGGTAGCGAAGTTTACGAAGTTTAAGTGAGTTTTTTCTATTACATGGTTGTTTACATGTTCATTATTTTAACTCATATTAGTTTAAAGTACGGCGTATATCATTTATAGCCGAACGCGTGTATGCTTAGTTCGCTTGTGCTACAGTAACCTAGTGGCCGCACTGTGGCTCAGTGGTTAGACCGCTTGGCTTTCACCAAGGCGGCCCAGGTTTGTTCCCAGGCGACCGCAAAGTGAGATTTGTTGTGGACAACACGGCGCTGGGGCGGGTTTTCTCCGGGATCTCCGGTTTTCCCCACCATCTCATTCCACCGGTGCTCCATCTTCAACTCATGCATCATCAGTGTCACCGCCTGCGGTGCCGTATGTAGTAAAAGCGGGCGTTAAACACTACACACACACACACACACACACACACACACACACACACACACACACACACACACACACACACACACAGAGAGACACACACACAGTGACCTAGTAGTTCTCAGGTAAGTCACTACCACGAAAGATTCACTCAACACGTTTGTCTACGTTATCTTCCCTTGCACCGTGAGACGTTCATTAAGCATCTTTTGTGCTGTAAAGAGTAAGTTTTTTATTGAACATCTCAAATGTAAGACATCAGTGTTGTGTAGAATTACGTTAATCTTTCTAGTCCATTGAAGTACCTACCGAAAGATTAATGCATGGACAGGAGTTTTTAAACATAATACATATGCAACAACATTAAGCCTCACTTTCCCCATACCATGGATGAACTTAACAACATAATTATTATGTCAGAACTTGTTGAATGGAAATTCTCTTCGAATACGCCAGTAATATTTCAGTGCGGAGGAACACACTTTCAACACAGCTTATAACTAGGTTAGTAGTCATTATAGTGCATGTTACTGTTACTTGAGAGTTGTAGTTAATTTTCTTTGGGCCAATGAGACGCCAATTTGAACGTAGAATATTTGAGCACATGAAGTTTTGAAGGGGCCATGCTGCGGTTAAGTGATTAGACTACTCGACTCTCACCAAGGAGGCCCCTGGTTCAATCCCAGGCAACCGTAAAGTGGGATTTTGGTGGACAACATGGCTCTGAGGCGGGTTTTCTCCGGGATGTCCTGTTTCCTCCGCCATCATTCCATCAATTGCTCCATCATCACCTTCCCTATCATTCATCTCGCCCTCATACTATTATTCACTTCTCTCAAGCTCACACCAGGCATTGGGCTGATCCTCCATCCTGGTTCTCTATCAGATTCACATACTTGCGATAAATGGGGCGACAGTACAAGGAACGTACGAAATATAATTAAATGTATTTTACTTATATAAGACAAAAGTAAAATATTCAAATACCTTCCTTCAGTTCATTAAAGCAATGTGTTCGATGAACCGGCGCTCCTTCTGAGTGCGTGTTACAGAAATATTTTTAAATTTTAACGTTAAGAGCCACTGACTCATTTTATTCCGATTACAGTGAACATGGCAATTTATTGGGTAGTTATTCTCATAAAAGAAGGAAAAAATTGCTGTAGGAAGACAAGTGGTGTAATGGACGTGGCATTAAAGCAAACACTACATGGACGTCTGCCATGAATCATAAAGAAATAGAAAAGAAAGGAAACCCATGTTGGTAAGCAAATCAGGAAGCACAAATCAGAAGAAATCTGTGTTTGTGAGGGGAGGGGGTGGAGTGGATGACCCTCTGATGTCATAGTGACCCTGTTCAATTCATGACTCATACTGCTGACACAAAACAAGTGAGTGACGGACCGCCTGGCGCCCGGCCATTACGTCATTCTGCTCACATTGTTATTGTTGCATTTAAAGTAATTGAACACGATCCAGGTTGGTAAGTTATGCATCTGAAGTCTGTTTGTTCATGTGTGTTCTGTAAAATACATCTTACAATGCTAATCAAAGAGTTTCTTACCCTGGTATTTAGTTTAATCTCCCTGTTGTTTACTTACTAAGAACCAAAGAAAAACGGAGTCACTGATACCTTAGTTTATGCCATCAAACCCTGGACACTGAACCGACAACAGAGAGAAGAAATAAGAGTTTTATTTACAGTTTTACTCCTTTTACTGTTCCTCTTTCTTTTCAAATTCAACAGAAAGAATAACAAAATTTTAAACTGTATTGTATATAAACCTCATTAAGGGTAATATAATAGTTGATGATACATTTAAAGCTTCTTAGATATAATCCCTCTTGAACAAAACTTTTTAAAGTTATATTTCTGCCACTTAGTTTTATACTACCAGGTTTTTCTTTTCGGTATAACGCCACTTTAACTTAAGTGCTCTTTACGTAGTTTACTTTCTGTTCAGCTTATTTTAAAAGCAGATTAAAACTGCAACTCAGGTGTTCACAGCAGTAAAGGGGAACTAACTTCTAGTCATGATATACTCCACGTGGCGAAGATATTCAAATGTCTAAAGTTAGATATGAATAGAAACGATTCAGTAGGAAACCTTCTGAATAGGAAGTTATGCCGAGGCATCCTTCAGTGGCTGGAATAAAGTTGGCTGCTACCCCACTTTTTTCCAGTGGGAATCGAATCACAGCCGAATCACAAGTCTCTAGCCAAAAAAAAGTAACCACTGATTACGACAGCCCTAAGGGAGCCACGGCCTACCAACCCGACTGCCCGCCTCACGCCCACTTACTCATGGCAGAGGTGGGCGATCATCCAACCGAAACGGAGAGGAGATGTGGTCAGCATCTCGGCATCCCCCAGCCTGAAAGTTGGTTTCTTGACCAGGAGCGTTTACCTAGCGTAAGCTCCTCACTTTCCTCACGATGCTGAGTGGGCACCGGTCCTATATCCGGGACGGAAAATCCGCACCCTATGGGTGGGATCGAACCCGGGCCGCTTTCCGTGATCAGTGACCAAGGCATGCTGTCTTAGCCCGCTACGCCACGGCGCAGGACCTTTAGCTGCTGAGAGACTTAATAATAACTGCCCTCGTGTAGTAAATCACATGATAGCAGCTGGTTCCGCTTTACTGTTGTGAACACCTAGGTTGTCATATCAGTCTAATTATAATATGGTCTATGCTTAATCTGGTAAATGAGGGAAACCCTATAACGTTGTCAGTCACGCAGCATTCATATTTTATGCTCTGGCGTTCATTTAGTACATATGTATGAACTATGAACATAACAAAAATGATCTTTTTCATAAGAATGTCCACGCAAATTATTGCTTATTTTAAGCCAATATATCACCAAATTTGAAATCCATCATCAAAGTCAGTCTCTCTCTCTCTCTCTCTCTCTCTCTCTCTCTCTCTCTCTCTCTCTCTCTCTCTCTCTCTCTCTCTCTCTTGTAATTTACGTCCTCTATCGTCCAGTCATATCGGACGATGAAAGAAATGGGCAAAATGATGTTCAAATGAGCCAGAGGTCCATATAGCTTAGAGTTACTGGACATTGGTCTTTCAGGATAAGGGAAAAGCCCTGGAAAACATCCTTATCCCTGACTGAAATTCGAACTCACGACGGACTTCTTGAACGTGAGGCACACACACTTCCATCCACGCTACCGAGGCCGGAAAAATGTTCTCTTTTATCTTACTCCATAAGTTGAACCTTGCCTTTTTATTTACTCGTATTTTGGCGAATTTTAAATATTACGACAAATGGTCGTCATATCCCTAAATAAAATTTTCAACTCTGCACTGCAGATATTCAGTTGTTTATGGCGTACAGACGGACAAAGAGACCTTAATGGATGCTCCGCAACAGCAAATACACCTAACGAATGGAGGAATAAGAAAGGAAATAATCACAAATCTCGTGTTATCGTCACATGGCTCTCTCGTTACGCTATCGTTTATTTTTATAGAGCTCCTTCAAACTTATATTTTGGAAAGGTAGAGTCAGACTGAAAAATTCAATGCCATAGCCAGGATTTGAACCACAGATCTCCCGGTCTCCGTCCGGTTGCTCTTAAACATTGAGCAACCATGGCCAAAATGCCAGAATAACATTAAATTGTACAAAGGACTCGGTATTTAATGTCATGCCGGTATGTTGTCGACGGTAGTTCAGTTGGTTAAGAGCAATCGGGCGGGGACCAGGAGACCCGTGGTTCAAATCGCGGCTTTGGCATTGAATTTTTCAGTCTAAGTGCACCTTTCTAAACTTAGGCCTACCCACGGCTGGTGTGAAAAACCAATTAATTTGCATTACTCATACTTTATCTATTTGCGTCATGTACGATCGAAATAAACTTTTGGAGAAGCTCTATATTCTTTTGTTATAGGTATAAGTTACAAGGAGCGAGGTAGTTTATCTACTTGTTGGATACGTTATAAAAAATATAAGTAAATAGACAAATTTGAAAATGCTCTCGCCACGGCAGCTAGTTTGACGGTTTACTAGACTCTAACAGTGGTACGCCACTGAAGAGAAATCAAGGAACGGATGCGGGTAATTTTTGTAACAAGCGCCGCCTCTTGCCGATATTTACATATTCAATCGGAGAGCAAAACAATCCTTTGGTCAATTTAACGTCGGGCATTGATGTTCATTAGGAAATCTGTGCCGGCCTGCTTCCTCTGAACTGCGTGCTGTACATACGCTACTAATTATTTCTTGACCTCTGCCTATGTGACTTGCAAAACCCTTCCTTGGAGGCCCACACAAGTGGAACTTGGGAGTTCGACGCCGAGTTTATTTGGAATCTGATGGAGTGAACTGACTTATAGCTGATGTTCCACTTGAATGCTGTAAGGCACTTCATGGGACACAAAAGCATACAAAACATGAATGTCATACTCACTGAATGCAATTAAAGCCTATGTATATGTTTTATAGACTTAAGTTCTGAATTAATATTGCTGCAGTACAGTCATAATTGGAAATCATTATACAAATGCTTTAGAGATACTCTGAGAATGCTGTAAAGTCTCATAACTACTTTCACTACTACGTATAGAAAGTAGGAGAAGTACTGTATTCCATCCAAAACATGTTTACCGATATTGCATCGGAAATAAATATTTTAGGACTTCCTGAATTAGAAAAGAAACATTTTAGAGAAAGCTCTGTATGTGTGCGTGTGTCAGTGAACAACATAACTCAAAAAACCAAAAGCCAATTAAACATCAGTTATGCTCTTTAAGTACAGGACCTTCCAAGAATGGGACAAGAAGATCTCTAAAAATATTCCTCACTGCAATTACATTTACACTGGAATACGTTTAGCAAATTTAAATTACATAATTTTGATTAAAATGCCACCTGATTAAGATATGTTTATGAAGAATTACATTTATATCTCGAATTTCCTCAGATATCTTCTTTTGGATGAGTTTTACTTAACTAGTAAACTACAACAGATAGACAAAATCTTTATACAGCAGTGTAGAGGTCCGTTTTTCGGACATGTAAATAGACAGAAATGTCAAAACCATTACATAGCAACCAGCTCTTAAGCGATTTGCCTTTCACTTAAGTATACATAGTACTCTCATCCATATTGTACTGATAAGGAATTATATAATAACATAATTCCTGAAACGTTTACCTCTATTAACGAAGTAGGCAGAATAGTAGGTGGTCTTAGCACAATGGTAGCGCTGCTGCTTACCAAGTAGAAGACCCGGATTTGGTTTTCGGTGCCGAAAACCTGCTGGGAGATCTTTTCAGGATGTACTCAGGCTCCTTAGGTTCCTGAGGGGCCAACTGAGGAGCTCATTAAGAAGTAGCGGCTCCTAGTTGCGAAGACTCCATACACCGGACGGAAGAGAGCGTTCCACCCTTCAGTACTGTACCCCTTTAAGACGCCTGTGGTATGCAACAGTTTGGCTGTGGGATTTGACCAGGAATGGCTGTTGTGTCTCTGAAGGTTATTCAGAAGTAGTTGTTCAAGAGGACCAGTGAAAGATATGCATCAGATCTATTTTTTATTATACGTATTTTACCTTTATAACCAGCTATATTTTGCGTGCCCAAATAAGTACTTGTGAATCATTCTGCTTAACGAAAACGCGAATTAATTTGGTACGTGATTTAGAGGTAACGCTAACGTCTGGCTTCTAAAGTTGCAAATTCGAACTCAGCGGAGGGTGATGAATTCCTTATTTTAGGTGCGAACATTCTTCCTTCAGAAAGGGTCCCGTGTTTTGCAGTTTTACAATACGAGAAACATCCTCAAGCCGTATAAAGAGGTCTCTGTGAAAAATTATGTGGCCTTTGAGACCCAATAGAGAACAGGACGCTGAGAATCGTAGCAGTTAAAGAGCGTCCATAATTAAATGGGTAAAAAGTGTAAAGAATAGAAAGCGGAGGGGAACAGGTCGTGTACTGCGACTTACACACAGAGCTATTGCGCAGACACCATCAAGGAGAAAGGGATGAAGTGAGGGAACCGCAGGAGGTTACAGGGTTGCAGATGAACAGGCCACAAGAGGCGCACTGGATAGACCAGAGAACCTAGCAGGTGCCCAGAGTTCATTAGGCTCCAAGATCCACTGCGCAGCCACCAGCAATCCGGACCAGGTGTCGACAACAACCGGACAACGCCCCTCCCCTAACGGAGTAGAGTATGCAAAAATTCGCGTCATCTACCCGACACCGCCATATACAACGAGCCTCAAAGTACACCTGGTAGATACGAATATGAAATGAAGGGAAAAGATGGAAAGGAAATCGTGGTATGAAAGTAACCTACTCAGCAATCGCTTAAGTAAAAAGAAAAAAACCATCTCAGAGTGTGTGGTCGAGGTAATCGATGCTGCGACCTCCCAAATGAGAGTTGCACACATTACTGCTGTGTCACCTCGTTTGATGTCAATAACTGAATATTAATCTCATTTATAATATTTTTAAGTTAACATATGCAGTTTCAAAGGAACCATGCAACAAACTAACTTTTAAGAGAGTATATCTAATGTATTGTCTTATTAAATCTAAGTCTTATAAATATTAAAATTTTATTCATAATTAATCACATGAAAAGACGACAGCAGCGGGCTACGGTACAGCACCTATAGTTTGAAACTTCCTGGAATTGGCTCGTACAGCCGCCTCCCCAACCCATGCGGCCTTACGTATCCCCTAGGGAGCCTGGGACACATAGATCTCCCTCAAACCGGGAGACGAGGTTTTACAAAGAGTAAATTCCAAGCCACTGCTTGGCTTTCGCCAAGACGACCCGAGTTCGATTCCAGGCCTCTGAAAATTGAGATTTATGGTGGACAACGTGGTGCTGGGAGAACATGATGGGTTTTCTCCGAGGCCTCCGGTTTCCTCCGTCACAATTCCACTAATTGCTCCACCATCACTTTTCCTATCATTCAATTCCCCCTCCAATATATCATCAAGTTCCTTCACCTTCACACCAGGCATTGGGCGGATCACCCATCCTGGTTCTCTCTCAGATCCTCAGGTCAGACCTTAAAGGGAGAGAGGAGCACGAATCCCCTAACACCACGGTAATGGCACAACTAAGGAAGTTAAAGGAGGAGGAGCAGAAGAAGAAGAAGAAGAAGAAGAAGAAGAAGAAGAAGAAGAAGAAGAAGAAGAAGAAGAAGAAGAAGAAGAAGAAGAAGAAGAAGAAGAAGAAGAAGAAGAAGAAGAAGAAGAAGAAGAAGAAGAAGAAGAAGAAGAAGAAGAAGAAGAAGAAGAAGAAGAAGAAGAAGAAGAAGAAGAAGAAGAAGAAGAAGAAGAAGAAGAAGAAGAAGAAGAAGAAGAAGAAGAAGAAGAAGAAGAAGAAGAAGAAGAAGAAGAAGAAGAAGAAGAAGAAGAAGAAGAAGAAGAAGAAGAAGAAGAAGAAGAAGAAGAAGAAGAAGAAGAAGAAGAAGAAGAAGAAGAAGAAGAAGAAGAAGAAGAAGAAGAAGAAGAAGAAGAAGAAGAAGAAGAAGAAGAAGAAGAAGAAGAAGAAGAAGAAGAAGAAGAAGAAGAAGAAGAAGAAGAAGAAGAAGAAGAAGAAGAAGAAGAAGAAGAAGAAGAAGAAGAAGAAGAAGAAGAAGAAGAAGAAGAAGAAGAAGAAGAAGAAGAAGAAGAAGAAGAAGAAGAAGAAGAAGAAACCCCATGCCGTGCACGCACATACTAGAACCCTGAAACATCTAACTAGGGTGAAAAGTGAAGTATAAGGAGAAAAGAACTGGTATTGAAGCAAAGGAAATTCATGAATTGTAAATATCCCTTCCAGCATTCGCCTAGACACATCGCGACCACGGATCAGGAAGGTCGACCGCTGGAATCGAACACCAAAGCTTTTGCAATAATCTATGAAGAACTATACATTCGGAACGAGTTTCGTATAACCATGTATAATTGATAAACTTTCAGCGACAGACGAAAACTTAGATACTACTAAAATTGTAAATCTATTTAATATAAACAATTTATTGTAAGTAACTCTTTTACTTGTCTGGAAAACCATTAACCGAAACATCGCTTATTAACGATTTGAATTGTTCAACATGTTTAATTCATTATAAGTATTGTCGATACTACTATTGTCTCTATGATAAAATGTGTAATGTGTATTTCTATAAAGGTTTGCCTCAATTAAAATAAATTAGATGAAAGAACAAAAACTTCCATAAAGATACTGTATATATCATTAATAAAATTAGTAGAGAAAGTCATATGAAAACATGAATATATTTTTGTTTTTGTTTCACACTTTTAAGTTTTTCCAAAATATTGCTGCACTGACAAGCGCTCTGTTGAGTGAAATGGTTGATTATTTTATGAATAGCTTGATGTGGTACTTAGTTCACAGAACTTGTATTTGTCCCTCGCATAAATGAGCAAATCAAGAGGCCCCACTATTACAGTTGTAGACAGCACCTGCACTTGCTGCTGGCACACGTGGCAGGGGGAACCATGACCCCCTCTCCCTCCACCCAGGATGATAATAAAGACAATTGGCTTGTCGGCTGCTCGTGGTCCCCTCAAAGCGACGCACGGCGGATGTTCTAGGATAATCGGAACTTTGCGGGTGGCCGGAAAACACAACACTTCATACTAGTTTCCGGTGGATAATACTCACAGCAAACACCCTATTGGGGATCATTGCCAACAAATTCATACTGAATTTTATTTAGACTTTCTGAATTCTGTCACAATATTCACTGCTGCTTTATTCTTCATGTCCGTTATACTGAAGTTTTTGTTTTCTATTATCCGTCCTCCAACGTTAAGTAACATCGGACGATGAATGAAATGGGTGAAAAGAGTCCATAGAGCTCGCAGTTACCCGATATTCATCTTTCAGGATAAATGACAACTTCTGAAAAACCTTATCAAGTTAACTAACCTTAACCAAGTTTCGAACTCGGGACCCCTAGAACGTGAAGCAGACACGCCACCATCTACGCTATCGAGGCGCGCGTAATTCTGATGGGACAAAATATGTTTTTGTATAAAGAGAGAGATCTGTAAACAATTTGATGTGTTGTACTCACACAACTTTACGCACCTCTATCATTTGTTACTGTTTACACGAACTATTCTTAAGAAAGTTTATTTTTCTACTTCATTTTACTCGAGATAAACCTTTCGGGAAATAGCCACATTGTAGATGCCGGAAAATGTGCAGCCAAACTGGGCGCTACATACTGGCCTAAAAAGTCCATACTGTTTACATTCCTTGTCGAGAAACAACTGAAAACAGAAATTCACAAGAATGACTAAGTTATTGCATAACTTGAATCGTATAAATCTCGAAATGTCTATATATGTCAAATGTCTTGCCTATTTCAAATAAATGATGTATTTGAAAGGAATCTGCATTTGTTGTTGGTTTTCATCAATTGGTTGCCCTATACCAATTGTGCAAGTTTATAGAAGTCCCTGCCGAATAAAAACTACTCCAAGGTTATCCCCGGAAAATTCATGGTGTGCATTTTATTTGTCGTGTAAACATCATTTATATCAAAATAGTCATAACTCTTTTTTAGTAAATACAAAAGTTTGAAATATGCCCCATATATAGGCTAGCTGATGTGGGAGGACTATCTTGAAAATTTTCGGTTGCCTCTATACAAAGTAATGAAATTAAATACCAAATTTGGTATTATTCTGACGTTTTGTTCCCATCTCCCTAAGGAATGTGTAAGCCCGCAGGAGGAAGAGGGAGCCGCTTATGTCAGCGAAGAATTTCTACTTGTAGTTTTTAGGGTCCTTGCTCTCTGCTGTTGCCCCTCGTCATGTTTGAATACATTTGGTATCCTCTCACCACATCCCTCTCTACAGGAATGTGCCTTCAGAGGCACAGGCACAAATGAATTTCTGTAAGTAGAGGAGTTAAGTCCTTCTTCCCACCCTTGGCATTTAACTCCAAATAAAGTGAGTATAAGAAATAAAATTAAGAAAAATGTTAATATTTTCTTACAGTTTGGAAACTTTATTTTGAAGAGGGGCTGGATTTATTTTGATGTTCCACCACATCGTGTCTGAAATCCTGGCGATGTTTTGTAGTTAGATTGAAGCGCTTCTTTCCACGAGGACACATGTTTTCCTCCAGATATGTAGGTTTAGTTGCTTTTTATTTATAATCTCACATAGAATGAAACACACCTTCTGAATTCTAAATATAAGATATATTTTGAAAGCACATGCATTTTTGTTCAACAGAGCTATACCTTGATTTGAGCTATTTCATTTTCGTAACTTTGTTTACACAAATATATTTACGTTGAAGCAAGTACTAATAATTATTTCTCGTGCAAAGCGTTTCAAATAAGGAAATGTGTCATTCGGCAGACAGTTAAAAAAAATTAACCGAATTAACATCTCTGTATTTGTCTTTCAATGTGTACACTATACACCATTTAAATGTTTGAGCGTTTAAAATTTTGAATAAATTAATGTAACATAACGAGCCAAACAAAAGCAGAAGCGGGCCGAGTTCAGCTCCAGGACCGTAGTTTGGCAACCGCTGGTTAAAAGGAAGATTTCCTTGGATAGCATGTAAACCGCCGCTAATTTGTCCACTGAAAACAGTATTTTTTGATGTTGCATCATTGTTTACGGTGGGCGGTAAAGAAGTGGGATTGTTTAACGGGGGCGTTCGCAAAGGAGCGTGAGAATCGCGACAGAAAATTGTATAACAGGCTTGTTAATCGTTTTCATTATTCGCCCGGCTTCGTTACGGTTATTGAATCAAGGCGGTCTTGCATGCGAGGAATCTTTGTCGTTAGCGCCACTGCTTCCAGCCAACACTTTTATCGTCTTTATGAACGAGAGCCTAGCTTATAACAACAGACGAGCGCTTTTACATCTTAGAAGTACGTTAGGTACGTTAAGCTACATGGTGATAGAATGTCTGATTAATAAATCTTTGTAATATAAATTCGAAAGTAAAAATTTTGACGTATTACATTCACATAATGTAATATACATACCCTCTCCTGTGTCGTCTACTGCTGTAAACGTTTATTTCCCTATCTACTTAATATTAATTCAGAAAACCGTTTGCAAACTTACCTCCGTATGCTAGATGTAGTGTGTCTGTGTTGCATTCAAGAAGCCTCGAGTTCGAATCCTGTTTAGACTAAGTAACCTAAGGCTTTTACCGGAGTTTTCCCTTATCCTGAAAGATGATTTCAAGTAACTAAGCTCTATGGATCCCAGCTCATTTCATCCATTTCATTCATCCTCTGATATGACCTAGTCTTGTAAAGACAAAAAACAACCGCAGAAATTACTGCATTACACTTTTCATTATAGATTCTAAGGGAATAGCGATAGTCAAATGTTTACGAAACGACCCTTAAACACCACACACTCACTCACTCACTCACTTTACGAAACGGACGCTAATGCTGGCCTTCCAGCAATCGCAAAAAACAACCAAATATCAACAAGAAAAGAATGTTAAACAATTCAAACAATTAATAACGTTTATCTCGGAAATGGTTTATGCGACAAACTTTGATATGAGACAAACTTTAAGTTTCAAAGGGCTCTAAGTATTTGTGTGGAACAAATGTTTTCCATCTCTTAACGTTTACCAGTTATAAAAAATTATAAAAATCTCCTTCCCAATGCGCCGCACCTGAGCGGTTAGACCGCTTGGCCCTCACCAAGACGTCCCGGGTTCGATCCCAGGCGACAGCAAAGTGAGATTTGTGGTGGAAAACATGGCGCTGGGTTTCCTCCGATTCATCATCACCATCATGTTTCCTATTACCCCATCTCTTGTACTTTCACTTTCGGCGTTGGGCTGATCCCTCATCCCAGAATCTCTCTGAACAGAAAGCCTCAAATTCGCAAACCGTTGCCTATGGACCTCGAGGTTGCGCGGTTGAGAAGGCCCTATGTTCCGCTTAAGGAATTACACCAATTCATTTATTCCTTTCCTTCCCAATGAAGTGGAATTTATTGACTATTCCCAGAAAATTCAATATAAACATTTTGTGTGTTATGTAAATATCCCGCACATATAGTACGTTAATCAAAATTGTTACATCCATTTTTGATAAAATAAACAGATTTGCAAAATCTTCCATGTAAGTAATAGTTCGTTAGGATAGAATTTTCTTGGAAATCTCTGCTTAACTTCTTGAATGACACCAAACTTAAATAAAAATTTTGGTTATTTGTCCAACTTTTCGTTTCATTCATACTGTTCACACATTCACACATATACAGCGGACATTTCTGTAAAAATACATTTTATTTCTTCTTTTTCATTTTTTTTATTTAATGTTAATTTTGGCAGCCTCAAAACAAGTGTTTCCGTTGAAATCGTTATTGATCTGAGCGGAATGCAGCAGATGCTTTCTCTATTAACTGTAGTTAAGTAGTAAGAAAAGTAAAAATTTAAATGCACTAAAAGTGTATTCTCTAAAACAAATGATATATTGTTGTCCAAAATTAAGGAGATAACATGTTAGATGACTAAGAAAGGTAGATTTTACTGGAGTTTAAAACTGCTGAGGCAAATCTATTCGATATTCCTACAGATCATAAATGAAATAACTGTCTCTAAGATGATAGCCTAAGTAAGAGGTGAGTAACAACATCTTGCGAATTTGTAAGCCCTCCTCACAATGGAAGAAGCATATTCCTTTTAAAGCTCTACAGAATCCACTATGGACACATAATTGGCCTCTTGACGTGGAGCTGGAGTTTTTGAGCGAGACGAGATTATGAAATCACAGATGAGAAACATATCATTTTTTGCGGGAGGGGGAGAATCTTCATTTTTCTGTGTGTGTTTGCGACGTGTAGTCCGGGCAACGTAATGCATTAATTATAATGATTCCGGAGTAAAGTCGCATTCCAGGGCACTATAGTTAGACGCCCTAAACACTCCTGGGCAGACTAACAGTTACTGTAGTTGATTAAAACCTTTGGTTAATACTTTATATGTTCTTTAAACAGGTGTAGTAATGTAAAGCTATCTCTGGTGTTATTTTTGGAGACCTATAAGATAAAAACAAATTGAATACCTTTAATACCATCAATAGGTATTTAAGGGCATGTAAAATGTGCCTACTGGAATGATAAAAATTTAACGTATATCATTACTTTCTGTAGTGTTTATTTGTAATACTTAGAGGATTGAATTGTTCGGAAGGAATTCGGCTCTTCGAACACATTTATCTTTTGTACCTATGCTCCAAGTGGGACACCCCCGGGAGGGAAGATGAGTTGAGAGGAGGCAAAGGGCGACCCAACCCAAGGAGTCACTAGAGTATAGAGGGCGAGGTCCCTATACTTTTATAGATTGAATCTCCCCGGTGATCCAGGACACTCTCCATCCCTTGTCAACTCACCTACCGTGGCCCCAAAGTAGTCACGAGGCTGGTTGAAAGACCGTAGGGCACCCCCTCCCAACCGAGCAAGGAAGACTCAAAACAGGCTTGTATATCCCGCCAGCCACGTTCCGGAATCGGCCCACTAGGCGGGCTCGGAGAAAGGAGTCCGTCCCGCCGGAGAAGGAAAGTAATCAGTCAGAGCATATCATCCTGCAATGCACCACTGAGACTCCCACCGACACTTCTACCCTAAAAGATACTACCGGATGGGAGATGATATGAAATGATAATCGAGGTGAAATGGGGGGACAGGAAATTCGGGGGATGTAGATCATCTACCCAGCATTCGCCCAGCGTGTCGGTAAAACCCCGAAAAAAACCTTGTGTCAGGTAGGTCGGCCACGGGAATCAAAGCCCGTGCTCCCGATTGGGGCCACAGACGAATCCGCCTGAGCCATCTTCCCTCGGTTATACTTAGAGGAAGAATTGCTTTCTTCCCAGTAATGGGATACCGTAATTTCACTAGAAATATCTGAATCCAATCGTCCATATGTTTGCCTGTTTGTGCGTTTGTGGATATTACATCCCCAAAAAACGAAAAGTCTTAAATACCGAAGTTGTAATAAGAACATAAGTTTGTTTACCATGAAAAAAATGTTTGTTGGTTTTTCGTTTATCAAATATACAAAAATATTATGCGTTTAACATATTAATATGAAATGTAAAATATATACCTTAAATTTTTCGGGAAGAGACTGTAAATTTCTCTTCATTTTCAGCGACTTTTGTATAATTAATGTGTTCTAAGATACATTAAAGATCTTACTAAATAAATATATTTGTTACAACGTACAATTTTTGTCAAAATGGACATTATTGTGGCGTTAATGGTTTCCGAGGTAATTTGTTATTGATTTGAATTCTCAAATACTTACTTTTTCGGGTTGAACGTCGCTATTTGTTTTATCTCGTGGTAATGCAGAAAGCACGGATTTTCATTCATCACATAGTCAGCTAATTTTCAAAAATATGACTGGTCTGTCCTCCTTATACCAAACAAATGCGTAGATCTATTTGAAAATTTGCCTCTATTAACAAGAAATAGGTGCACATAATAATACAATTTTGTAAGAACAATTTGTGGAAGAGTTGGCAGAGAAAATCATGTGGATCAACAGATACGATTCTTCAAGCGCAGTGTCTATATTTTACTCCCATATTAAGATGTTTTGTTATATACACTCAATTAGGGATGTAGCTAAGAGCCTATTAGTTCCTTAAAATAATTTATTGATGTAGAGTAAATCAATAAAATGAATCTCACTTCGTATTGTGACTTTGTTTTTTCGTAGAATTAAAAGTCCAGTTGCAGAAGTTCTAATATGCCCTTTATTTCCGTAGAAACACTGTTTGGTCAACCCTTACAGTAGCAGAATTAAGTCACATACACAAATACAATTTTCAAGGTCGTTGACCACAAACAATAGAGTTCAGTTTGAAAACACAGCTGTACGCGGATGATTCTCAACTTCCAATTCGACTCTGGCGACCGCGGCTTCTTTTTATACGGCCATTCATGATTCCAGACGGTCGTGGAATGTTCTCTATCAATCAAGATGTCACTAGAATTTTATAATTATCTATCTTTATCTGTTTCAGCAAGCCTTTTATCTTCGCGCTGCTTTATCTGCCCCCTTGTGTGCGTACGTCGCCAGTCGCGACAATATTTACTTATAGGCACAATGGGACTAAAAGAATACAGTAAACTTAAGCAACAGTCAAGCTTTTTAAGAGATAGTCTCTATGTGCTTATTTGTTATTCCGTTCTCTTTTCATGGACAGAACATAAAGTATTAGATAATTCAAACATAAAACAAAATTATTTCCACATGAAATTATGTTAGATATAAATCGTTCATTTTGATGTTTGTTTTGTTTGTTCTTTTCTTTTTTAATTTACGTCCTCCAATCTTAAGTCATATCAGATGCTGAATGAAATGGGTGCTATGGTGCTCAAATGATTCCAGGGTCTATGGAGCTTAGAGTTACCCAAGGACAAGGGAAAACCATGTAACTCACCCTGACCGAGATTCGAACTCGGGGCTTCTTGAACATGAGGCAGACACTCTACCATCTACGCTACCGAGGCGGGCATTTATTTTGACGAGATCTAGACTTTTGTGTAGTAACGTTTTGTTAATCTTTTACGGTTTAACAGTTATGCAAAAGCCATTCAAAATGAACAACATCTCTAGAAACACTTGCAGTTAATTCAAGCTATACATTTTATTTGTTATGAAAATATCTTAATTATACATATGCTACTTTAGTTAAAACTAGTAGAGTAAATTTTGAAAAAAAAATCAAAATTTTCGAAAAAAAGTTCATATCTGGGATGAGGAGATTTTCTTGCAAGGTTTTGTGTTGCATCTTTGTTACTTGTTTGACGTTTATACTAAGCTGGGTAGTGAGGAAGCTTATCGTATATAAGGTATGTCGTTCACAGCTACTACACAAACAGACAGACAGACACATAGACTCACAAACTCACGTACCACGGATCTTTTTCTAAAAACTACTTTTTGAGGAGTCTCAAAACACGCATATGCGGTGAAATCTCGGTACCTAACTTTTAGGTGGAATACAGTACTTCCCATTCTTATTAAAGTAGGTACATAGTAGAGAAAGTAAAGATAGAAAACTTTAGAAAAAATAGCTTGGAGATACAATTTATTTTTCTAGATTATGTAGCAGAAACTTATGATTTGACTTTGTCTAATTTAAATTTTAAATCGTTGAAATTATCCGAGTAATTAATTCCTGTGTATTTCTACAGTGAGACGTATAACTCTACGGCTTCCTGAAAGTGCCGCAAGAATTTCGAAAGCTAAGGGACTTGATAGGCCTCTCAAGAAACGATGGAGTATAAAGAAGAGGATCAACTGGTAGGAAAGGGTTGAAGGACGTATCTTATTAATTATTTCTCCTCTTGTTGCGTCGTTAGGCATCACTGTCAGCTTCTTCTAGCGTCGTGACGGCTGTTAACTCCACCGTGACGCTAATGAGGCGTGAACTTAAGTTGGAGTCACGCAAGATAGCCGGGCAGGAACCTAGCGCCTCTCTTGGTTAATAATCTAAGTTAGAAGAGAATCCGCTGCTTGCTTTTAGCCACTAAAGGTCATTTCTGATGTCACTTCAGTCTTTCCATGTACAGTCTCGTAATCTTTTGTTACGTATTAACACCATGAAGCCGCAAAATTTTCCTAAACGCGGTAACGCGTCGCTACATAAGTAAAAGCAGCACCTGTGTCCATAGAAGTGAAATTTAACTTATGGAAATTGTGCAGTCGGTAGGAAACCCGCCTGAGCTGCAAACGATCCCGGGTTCGCTTCTCGCTTTGGGATGTAAATTTTTCTGTTACCTATCTTACCCAGGATTATGATTAAGATTACGATTACTACGGAGGGGATTCGGCTCTGCGACCAGTCTTAATCTATTGTACCTATGCCCCCAAGTGGGACATTCTCGGGTGGGAGGATGAGGCAAGAGAGTGGCTGTCCCAAGGAGCCAAAACAGTGCAGATATATATATTTTATTTAGATGGAAACCTCCAACATTAGGCCAGGAAACGGACATTCCCCCTTATCGCGACTTGAAAATGGTCCCAGCAGCCAGTTCGGAGGCCGGCAACCGACCTACCGGAGGAGGAAGTGGTTTACTCAGGGTATATCATCCTGCCATGCACCGCCGAGGCTTCCGTCAACACTGAAAGATAGCACCAGATGGAAGATGATATGAAATTATAATGGAGCTGAAATAGACGGACAGGAAATTTGGGGGATGTAATCAACGTACCCAGCATTCACCTGGTGACCTGGAAAATTTCCGAAAAAATCCCATGGGTCAGGTAGGTCGGTCACGGGAATCAAGCCCTGACCTCCTGAATGCGGGCCACAGACGAAACTGCCTGAACCATCCTGCGCGGGTATCCTCCCCAGAGTTACCAGTGTATAAAACCCAAAAGGAATCCAGTGACAAATGTACTCGAGTTTATGGAACAAAACTTATATGTTGCATTCACTCTTCTGCAAACTGTTCTCGCAAAAGCATTTACTTCTATCTCATTGTTGTTAATACAGATAAATAAGAATGACACCTTCAAACATTTCGTTGTATATTAAGAAGGCTGAACAGAAAGTCAAATTTTCAATGTCGGCGTGCTTCGACATTCCATGCACCCATCACGAGAAAAAACGAATCGTGAGTTCCCACTTCTGAAAAGTGCAAGTATTTGAAAATGCAAAACAATAATAGAAGATATCTCGAAATCATTAACGCCACAGCAGATGAATAGAACAACTTGTTCTTTAACGACATCAATGTTCCTGTGCAGTGATATTTTGTCTGTTGTCTTTTATCAATTATACGAAATTAATCCAGAATGAAGAGTTCATCACACGCTATTCCTGCAAAATTCATAATATTCATAACATAATGTTATATTCATAATATTTCACTTTCCCTGCAAATATCTTGAGTACATACTAGTTTAATTTAAATCGTCACAATCACTTTGCTAAAGGATAATTGGAATTTGGGTAATTTTTATTCAGAATCTTCCTGTAGGAAGCTTCTAAATGAACTTACGGGATAATTGCACACCCATTGCAAAGACTTAACAACTGTTTGTGTCGCAAGTCAGTTTGTATATAATGAACTCTTCATTTTCCAATATTGTGCATCCTAGCTTCAAATTTACCTTGGTAAAATTGAAATATAGGTATAACAATATGTATTTTGAAAACTACTTATGCTACGAAAACGTTTATTCACCAAAAGTTCTGTATTTTCCAGAGTTCTGCTCTTTTTGAAGGTGGGAAAAGAAGTTTTCCTTTATTTCTTACCGTCATTGCATAAGTCACAGATGCAATGAGGATGAAATGAAAAATCCATGGACCATTCAGGTATTGTTCAAGATCTACTCTTTGTTACAAAATCTTGAAATGCGATATTTTATCAACTATTGGAGACATTTTTAAAGAATGAAAAGCCTCACATATGACATACACAGGACTTCCTCTCTCTACTAGAGTTCTAAGAGAAGGCTTGCTTTTTGCTTTTGTGCCTCTGTTCAGCCATTAATATATTCTGAAATTTTCTCAATACACACTTTTATGTAGCTACATAAAAGTATACATTACCTAGTACGATGGCCAGAAGTTTAAAAACAGCTTCACCGGACTTGATATTTTGACTGCTCTTAACAAGAAACAAATGAGTGGGCATGGTATTTCTGAGCTTGGCTTGAAATTGTGATTACTTCTCATCGTTAACAAAAGTATATTGTAAAAGCGTAAAACAAAAAATGGTCGACTCAACACAAATTGTTATTTTAAAAAGGTCTCTTTTATTGATGTAAATTTTTTCCTAATTCCTATAACTTTAGCACCATAAAAAAAAACTTGTCTCGATGAACTGGTCCTTATTGTATATTCTGTCTTACTTCTGGTTTTATTTATTATTTGTTTGACTATTATTTCCATTTAGCATTATATTAATATTTAGATATGTTATATATAACGTTGGTTATTTTCAAGTAAAATTGCGGTTTCTAATGGAAATTATTTTTAAATACATTCTCACATATTGGATCGTATTTGATCCGATATTGTAGAATCTTCTCGTTTCCTACGAATTTCTTCTTCACAGTATATATATTTTGTTGGTCTGTTTCGTATCCATGATCCTCTTCTATATGTTAAAATTTACGGAAGTTATCTTATCAAATTTTAATTTTGCTGATTACCCTGTTTTGTTTATGTTCTATACCTTGCGCCATTCATAATTTGAAATGTATTAAGTTAATTATTTACAACGTTGTCTCTTTGGTATTCTATGTCACAGCCTAAAGATTTAAAATCGAGATCCCTTTTCAATTATATTCTAAGTTAGCAACCATTTATAAATCCTTTCTAAACCTCAGATGGTAGTTTGACTCAGTCGAGATTTGTGCTCCATGTAGGTACTACAAGAGTGACAATTTCATTGCGTGCGCTAAACAGCTTTTTATACTTTCGCAAACGATTAAGACACGCTTCATATTATACAGTTGTGTGGATTCACCGTAAAATTCTATATTGCAACAGCTGTTACTCAGCACCCTTCCGACAAAATGAATACTCTCCTAATCTCCTTGTAATGACTATCCACTGCTAAAGGACATATGTTCAAAAAGCAATAGACTGAGTTCTGCTTCATCATGTCCCCTGAACTACGTCAATTGAAGCGTGAACATGCAGACAATATCTGAGTGGGAAACTAACAAGTGTTAAGGTTATTTCACAACGATACTCATCCAGGAAAGGCCTCGTAATGTGGAGGATCATTGAGATATTGCTGCTTGCAGAAAGGATCCGTTAGTGTCATCATGTGGTGGGCAAAACAAAACATTGTAAATTATTACAGAGTGGCCTAAATATCTATTGGCATTGAAAAGTGGCAACATGAATGGTCAAATTCAACCTGTGGAACAATTACCAAGTTATTCCCTCAGTTCAAGAGGGGTTTAAATTAAATATCGCTTTAACAATAACATTTTCTGCTCATTGATATGCTATGAGAAACCAGGAGTTACTACAACTTATTCAAAATTCAAATAATCCAGAATGGCAGGAGTCAAACAATAGATGTTGGGCGCGCCTCTGTAGCGTGTTAGTAGCGTGTCTACCTCTCATTCAAGAGATTCCGAGTTCGAATGTCGGTCAAGTCGTGTTATCTAGATAAGATTTTCTTCTGATTTTTTCCCTTATCCTGAAATATGAATGTCAGGTAACTATAGGTAAGCTCTATGGACCGTGGGCTTATTTGAGCATCATTTTACCCATTTCATTCATCCTCCAATATCACTTACGTTGGATGAAGCTAATTAAAAATGATGTTGGTTTGGGTGGCCCAGTTATTTTGGCGCTGCCCTACTGATCTCAAGTTTGTGAGTTAAAACCCACTCCAGACAATGCTTCTGAAGTGTGCATAAAAGAGACAGACCCATAATAAGTAAATTTACTCTCATGTAACGGAACTCCTGAAGGACGATATTCCGGCACACTGGAGGCATCAATTTGATCTTGATATCTGACAGTGTTGTTAACAGACAAAATGGTTATCTCCAAACAATAGAGCATCTCCATTTAAAATGCGTGATACGATCCCTGTTAGGCATAAGATTAGCATGATAACCGCGAAAGTCGTATTAAATGCATAATTAAGGGGGACAGATACCACAATATGAATTGAGCTAAATTATAAATAACAGTTATTATAACTGTGAAGTCCTTTTTGTTCTGAATGAGTTTGTACAATTAACAACAATAAGAGACAAACATCTTAATACACAAAACATAGATCTCAGTAAATAACACAGTTTATATGAAATGCACACCATTTTATATTGTTTTTCATTTTTAAGATATTTCTTATTATTGCTTTGGATTTTCAAATAGGTATTTATAGTTATTAAACTGGTAAGTTGTTATATATCTCTGCCTCATTGTGAAGGTAAAAGGCTTCATTTAGCGGTCTACGTTTTAGAAATTTGACTATTGTTTTAGCATAATGAACCCTGCTTGTATATAAAATGAAATGAGTATATTTGTAAAAAACGTTTATATTCATAAGCAAAAAACAGACAAAAAGATTTTTCTAGAAGTAGTTTGTAATTACTCTAGAACCTAGAGAAATCCATGTGTATGCAACAAGCACTTTACGCCTTTCTTCTTTTATACCAAAATATATATTTGAATAGTCAATGCACATATAACTAGCACGTCTTTCTTAATTTGAAATCATCCTTAACCACACATCGCAACAGGGTAGAAAATATATATATATATACATAATGTGTGTGTGTGTGTGTGTGTGTTTTTACTATAATATATCACGTATGTATGTGAACCTACGGTCGGTAGAATGTACGAATGTATATTGTGATTGGTGTCAATGTATCATAGGTATCGTATTTTTAAAAATAGGTAAATTTCGCTGAAGCTTCGTTAAATTGTTGATATTCTAGATGCTTAGCTTATGTACTTACATTAATTAATATATTCGATTTTGGTTATACAAGTTCGTAACAATTGACAAACTTGAGGTAGGCTATAAAATTCGTACGTCCGTAACAGATGTTTGGAGAAAGCAAATATTTGCCATTCCAATGTCGCGTTGCGCATGTGCAAATCTCAGACTGCTACTGGTCACCATCCGCCTCCCAAGAATGACAACTGTGACAAATGCGATGTCGTCATCACAGTTCCTGCTTCGCAGGGAAGGAGCCAACGGTTACTCGTTTTCTTTTATTGGCACAGGCGCCTTTTTGAGTTAGAGAGTAATCAAGACATTCTAATAAAGATTATCTTCTCAAAAGTTTAATAGCATTACCTGCTGTAAGTATGCAACGTTCCTTTATCGCGACCGTAGGTATAATAATATTAACAACAACAACAATAATAATAATAATAACAATAATAATAATAACAAATATATTACGCGTATAGTACATGAACACAAAGACGAAGGATGGGATTCGGCATGGTATCCAAACTTGGTCTATTGTACCTATGCCACCAAGTAGGGCACCCCCGGGAAAAAGGATGAGGCGACAGAAGACAGGGTGTTCGTCCCAAGGAGCCACGACAGTGCAGAGGGCAGGGTTCCTACACTTTACCAGTTGAAAACCTCCCAGCAAGCCAGTACCACCGACATCCCATACTACTGTGGTCCGGAAATGGCCCCACCAGACCAGGTTCAGAGGCCGGAGACCGTCCTACCGGAGGAGGAAGTTTCTTACCAAGAGCATATCATCCTGCCATGCAACACCGAGACACCCGCCGACACATCTATCCTGGAAGAGACCACCAGATGAGAGATGAATTGAAATGATAATGGAGAGATAGGAAATTCAGGGGGTGTAATTAACCTACCCAGCTTTCACCTGGCGACCGGAGAAAATCCCGAAAAAATCTTGGGTCAGGTACCGAACCCGGGCCTCCCGAATGCGGGTCACAGACGAAATCGCGTGATTCAATCCGCTTGGTAAGAAGACGGTTCAATATTGTTTGTATTTACTTTAATTGAGGTTTGGCCAGTAAAAGTGCCGCCAGCATTTGAGCGAAAAACATTGGCAGATTGAAATGAACTCGGTATATAAGGAAGAGGACACACAATTAATATGATTAATATTTAAAGGGACTTAGCGAGATGGCGCCATGGTAGCGTGTGTGACTCGCATTCGGGAGGCCACAGTTTCTATCCCCGTCGACCGCTCATTCTGATCCAGATTTTTTCGTGCTTTCCCTTGTAACTTGGATAAATGCAGGGGTACCTGCTTTTATACCACGAGCTCCTTCTCATCTTGAACCTATATTCCATTTCCTTATCATGTTTCAGGTTTACTTTCAAGCTCATGGTGGATGCTCGGAGGCGTGGATGCTGTTCTCGACCCTGGGTGGCGTCGTGTGGTCGTTGTTCTCACGTGGGGGACGACACGTGTCGACACCTGACCCAGAGTGTTGGTGACTACGCAATAGATACTGGCGTTGGAATAAAGAACTCTCAGTGCTTGTTACGGCCTTCCTCGCGTCTCTGTGGCCTTGACCTCCGACCCTGTGGTCTCCTGCGATTTACTCACTTCATCCATGGCTCCCGGTAAAAGTCCAAGTGCGCGAGGTCTCCCCTTTCGTCGTCTACCCATTACCCTTTCTCGTGTAATGTTCATGGGGTCCTCAAATAAAAAAGAGAAAGAAAAAAGTAGTATGGGAAATCAAACAAGACGAAACGCGGTAAACGACAGGATCCCGTGGTTTCGACATTTAACCTAGGTTAGGTTTAGGTTAATGTGTAGATAAATCGTGTTAAATTAACGGGTATATTATAAAGTACGCAGCAAAGGAGGTGAGAGCGAATTTTAGACGTTTGGTTAAATCCTAAGCTTAGTGTCGATGCATACAGACGAATTCGTAATGAGTGTATTTGGAGATAAAACCCACTATTTTTGCCGATTGCACTAATAGAGATGGGTTCAATCTATATCGCGCAAGGGCAGTAATAACAATAACCAATATCTACTTTTCTGATATATCGTGATGATTTCACTATGTATATAAGAAAGCGCCTTGAATAGGAAGGTGGTTGAAATACCTACAGACCGTATAAGTATTCTCGTGTCCTTTGAAAACCAATATTGCATGTATTTTTGTTCCTTAAGTCACTATTTTGAACATCGCAACTAAAGGATGAATGTGGAACTGCTACCAAGATTGTTAAAAAGAAGCTGAAAATCTGCAAGCAAAGCTTTTTTTTAAGCATGGTACTCACTCTTAAATTTGCACTGTTACACATAGCGTTCATGTCTTAAATACTTTACGCACGATTTTCTTGGCAAAATAAGGCACCATCATTTAATAAACATATTAAATGTTTATTCCAGTTTCCATAATTATTTTATTTCTATATAAACTTCCATATAATTAAATATTTTGGCATACACTTTTCTTCCATATTATGCAATAGTTTATTTTTACTTATTTTATGAGAGTCTATTAAACAATTATGGTGATAATAATGATAAAAGCGTGATATTCATATAAAGAGTAAAAAATAAACAATGTTTGATTTATATACCAGAATTAATTTTTGTTAAGTTAATATTTAATTTAGCGGTAATAACGCATTCATTTTCAAAACATATTTTAGCAGATTTTCAGATAGGTATGGCAGCTGTGACACATAAACCGCCAGCTCTGCAAAGAACATATCTAACAGTGCATATATCCGACAATATTCGTGTAATTAATCCTTTATTAATTTAGCCAAAGAAATGTTTACATTATTACTTTCTCTGTAGTGTTGAAAACTTCTGTAAATATAGGCGATAATGGAAACGTAATTAGCATTTTAGAATATTTTCAACATTGATTGAACTCTGCATACCCAGCGGGCTATTTCGCTCGTTCATCCGTTCATTTCCAATGAACCAGATTTTTTTGAAACTCTCTTAAAACAACACCGAAATAAACTACCATTTTATAACGACCGTTTCTCCCCGTAATGAAACGTCATGAATAGTGTAACAAGTGGGTCCATGAGTTTCATGTGAACAAACATTGGAACTAATTAATTTCTTTACACACGAGTTTTCGTTGTTATTTGATTATCGTGCAACATTTCCCCACCCTTTTTTTTAATTCCACCCCAGCGGAAACCTTCGGCCGTTTGTTTTGCCATAGCCCGCGAATGTATGATAATTGTTGCATATTTGCCACAGTTCCACGTAAATTCATAAGCGTTTGTTGATTTTGGTTTCTGTTTTCATTTTACGCTTTTCAATTTGATACTTTTCAATCTCATTGCGCATGTTATGGTTTCATATGTTTTGTAGTTGTATAGCGTCGTTCACTGATATAACTACAATGCACTATTCCCGCTAGGCGATGCTCACTTATTTGCAAGCTTCTAAACCCTACAGCTTTTCCCTGCTGACATATATTCTTCCCCGGTCCCTTTCCTTCATCTTTCGCCTGATTGGCTAATATATATACCCTATGGAATGAAACGTCAGGTGAAAAAAGTGATTATCCCAATATTACGTCATTCTACATTAGACCAGTCAGACAATGAAACGACGTGTTTCAACCAATCTTATTTACTTGTCCCACATGTTTGTCACCTCTCTAGCATTTGTTTTCGTCACCTTCCTAGCATTTGTGTGCTTTTATCATCTCCCCAGCATCTTTAATTTGTTTTATTATCATTTGTTTTCTGCATAGCTATTCAAAATTAGCTTCACCACACAGTATAAAGAGAAACAGGAACAACATATGGAAGCACTTTGATCAATTAATTTAGTAAGTTAGTAATTAGTACTTTATATTGAAATTATTTCATATAATCTTACTATATTTTCGTTTATACATGGTATCGTGAGTAACCTTTAGAATTTTGATCTTCTCTAGATTAATAAAAAACACACACTAGGGAAAGATAGCGTTTAAGGAAAGTTCAATGATAGTTACACGTAATTTCGTCAACCTAAGAGGTAGGTTTAAACCCCAGGTTATTCCCTTAATTGTTGAGTAGGAATTTAGATACATAAATATTGCTACGTACCTAATATATTTTATTCATATGGTTATCTAAATGTACATAACCATTCCCTTAGAATACGATATATTAAGATAAATGATCATGTTAGTAGCGGAACTAGTTATATCGCACAACGGCTACCAAAGCGTGGTGACCAGTGCACCTGACAGTTAAGAGTTATATGAAACAAAATTTAAATTGTAGCTCGGTGATGTAATATTTCCTTCTATCAGTGTGCTGTAGTAGTTTATGTTCTTACATCCCATCAAATTTATTTGAGAGGTAATAAGATTACAATACATGTGCCCCCTTAAGCCCAGTGAAGAGCTCCATGATGGGAATTAGCGCATTTCAATTACCTACTATTTATGTAAAATTTACTTTTTTAATTTTATTTCCTCCACTGCATACCTATAGTAAGACAAGAAAGTAATGCATTCCACCCAAAAATTCTATACCAAGATTTCACCAGAAATATATGCATTCTCAATCCAAAAGAAATTGCATTTTCATAAAATTTGTATTTTTGCATGCACGTATCTGTACATTCGCTTGTCCATGAACAGTTAGGTATGCAACATAAAAATAAAGAATAAATTATATACGAAAATTCGATATTCGGTTCAATATCTTCCAAGAATAACTCAAAAAAGACATTCAAAAAATAAATCCCCCTACCTCCATCTACCCTTTGCATAGAAAGTTTTTTGACATTATGTACTTTCTAAAAAATGTCCCATATGGCAAATATGTTAAAGATACATGCCAATTTGTATTTTCTGGGAATAAACTGTGAAGTTCTCTTTTAAGAATTTTTATAGCCAGTAAACTATTAAAGATAGACAAAATCTTATTACACAAAGATGTATATCTCACTAAAACGCAAAATTTATATCACATAATATTCTTTGATATTGTTTTGAATTTTTAAAGTCATTCTTTCCCGAGTAGTACGTCATCATTCCTTTGTTTTATCTTTTTTTTTAATTTATGTCCTCCAACATCGGACAATTGTCCACATCGGACAATGAATGGAATGGATGAAATGTTTCTCAGATGAACCCAGGGTCCATAGAGCTTAGAGGTATCAGACAACCATCTTTTAGGATAATGGATAACCCCGGGAAAACACCTTATCCGGATAAGTCACCCTAACCGAGATTCGAACATGGGACCTTTGGAACGAGAGGCAGACGCTCTACCACCTACGCTATTGCGGCGGTCATTATTTTATCAATGTCAAAACCTTCACATATTAAGTCATCCTCGTGATCTAGGGATAAAATGCCAACTTCTGGTTCCTGAGGTCATAGGTTCAAATCTAACGGAAGCCGACAGATTTTTGTGGATTTAAAGATCCTGTTTATGATTTCCATCGAAAGGGAAATAAAGCCGATGGTCTCTTGTAGTAGCTTCAAGATACTTAAATGAACCTCGAACGTGATAAAGAGGTCTCTGACCAAAATATACTGGTCATTTACGCTCAATATGAATGGTACGCAGAGAACCGTAAATTATACTCAATTTCATTAGAGCCCTCCCAAAACGACTCGGTTTTTAAAACCGTGACTCTTAATTTAGCTCACTGATCTTCCTTATACAAAATTAAAATGAGTAAACGAAAGCGTATAACATGAAATGCACAGAATAATATATTTTCTATGTATAGTGTTTAGGAGAGTGTTAGAGAAAACCATGTGAATACAATATATATATATATATATATATATATATATATCATTTCTTTTTTAACTACCTAGGCTATAGATTGAGAACATTTTCTTTTCTAAGGTTTGAAACACATTTTATTTTCTGATTGAAATATGTAAAACAACTGGAAGATTACAGCAGATCAGGAATATGGATCCCAGAAGATGGTTACACGAGATATTAAATTATCTTGTTATATCATCTACATTCTGTGACATTATGGAGTATTTCTATCTTCCGTAGTATCTGTAGAACGTCCTGTCACTTTCTGCAGGTCTTCTTGAAAGCCAATTAGTTTACGTTTGTAGCACTCTTAACAGCTGATCAGGACTTTACAATCGCTCTCTCTCTCTCTCTCTCTCTCTCTCTCTCTCTCTCTCTCTCTCTCTCTCTCTCTCTCTCTCTCTCTCTCTCTCTCTCTCTCTCTCTCTCTCTCTCTCTCTCTCTCTCTCTCTCTCTCTCTCTCTCTCTCTCTCTCTCTCTCTCTCTCTCTCTGCTAGTTGCACTTATTGGTCGTCCTGAACTCCTGATGCTCCCCTGTTTCTCCTTCTTTCTCTCTCTTTATCATAGTTACCCCTTATATAGATGCACACATTCCTGACGTTTCGGTTTCCATAAGGATTGACTAACATCAAGTAACGAATTCTCGAGTACTGCTTCAGCACATACACAAAAACAGATATTTTCCAGATATTTCATAGGTACAACCTTTTTCGTTCACAGTGGAAACAGCATTACACCATAAATAAATGTCTGCTTAGAATGTTTGCCGTTAGAAAATGCTTTGACAAGCAGTGAAGGTATAGTTATTTTCGTCGCTGAATGTTGTTCGCTCGCCCGTGGTGCTGCCTGGCTGTATTTAGTCAGAAGGTTTTTGCTGCGTGCCCACCCGTTAAGGGTTTTACCGCAGGTAAGGTATTGAATTTGGGATGTTGTAGGGTGAGATGTAGGTTTTTAGGTGTGTGCTATTTTATAAGGTTACAGCTGAATGCTGTGTGCAACGACACAAAACATATATTTAAAGAAGATTACTTGACACTTTTTTAGATATAATGTTTGAAATTTTGCTTGTTAAGGGTATCATTTATACATGTCGATCACTGAAGTACATAAGAAACTGCGAACAATATAGCGTTCCTTGACTATGACAAAAATATCAACTAAAAAGTAGAAGCGCTATTACAGATAAGCGAATTCCTCTGGGAAGTTCTCTCTACACATCTCCTGAGGATATTGTAATGTTCACGTCGTGCCAACAGCAGATGTAGTGTTCATGCTTTGCACTAACATCTGAGGTGACATTGAGTTCCCCTTAATACCGTGAACGTCAATTGGGGGAGGGGGCTCAAGAAGGAGGCGTTCCCTAAAAAGGTGTAGGTTGAAGTGAAGGATTTGCTTATCTTGAAATTGTAACATGTAATTCTGGCTTTGGTGGGTTTATTCTACATAAACTAAAAGTTAATGAGTTACATACAACCAACAAGATTTCTCAGAAAAGGATAGCTGTCAGCTTTACCTTGGCGGAAGTTCCTGGCGTCAGAAGTTCCATTGCCGGAGATCGTAAGTGTGGCCGTTAAAGAAACAAGCGACGCAGATTGGTCTAGCACGTGCATGAGTGTCCCCGCTTGGGTCAAATTCTGGGGGTTTACATACTAAATCTCTGGCGAAGCAGCAACTGAGCCAAAGCTTTGTCAGCTTAAGTTAGCAAGGCACCGACCTATGTATGACAGCCAAGCATGACTTGCAAGTATTTCGCGTGGTGCATCGTTGTTATACCTACATCTTCCGAATATATAATTTTTACAAATTTACTCCGTTTATAAATGTACAAATATTATCGTCACAATATTCTAGAACTCTATGGCAAAGTCCAACCGCTATATAAAAGTGCTCTCTCGAATGAGCAAGTTAATGTGAGTGAGTGAGCGAGCTTTTGATGCAACAGTAAATAACGGTTCTGAAAATGAGTTTATGACAACATTGTGACGTATAATGAGGTTTTTTTCCGCGAGAAGTTACAGACGTATTGTGTTTGATTCCCCAAAGGATATATCATCCAAACAAGTGACTGCTTGGTGCGTAGGTACTTCACTACGCCGCTTCCCCAAAGAATATATCATCTGAACAAGTGACTGCTTGGTGCGTATTTCACTATGCCACTATGCCACGAAGAAAAATGAAGTAACTGGAAATATTATGTCACACAGCTAGGTCACAGTAATGAAGTGGCAAGTGAATTATTCAAAGTTATATTGGAAATTGAACTAGGTATATCGCATTAGTGAACTGACAGTGAAAGCTGGACAAAGACACGATAAGAAACTTTTGTGCCAGCGCTGTGTGGTTTCTTTTTATTAAACATTTACTGTGAACCCTGACACAGCTCCACTTTGATCATAATTTTGTATAATAAATTCAATATATATATATATATATATATATATATATATATATATATATATATATATATATATATATATTAATTTTAGCACTAACCTCATAATTAAACATCGTTTGAATTTGCAAGGGCGTTTACCTTTCACTTCAGATTCAAAGAAGTATTCCGTCGGAGTCACTGGCAAAAATTAAAGTATCTTGCTGAAAATTAACATTTAGAATAGTTGCCTTAATTATGACTGACTCTAATGATTATATATTTTCTTAAACTCCTGTTTAGTGGTTAGAGTGACCATATCCTCAACTTAGCCTTTAATTGTATAGGTCATCAAGCGTTTTTGAAGTCAAGGAATTTAGAAGTTGAATACAGAAACTACGGAGTGGCTAATTTCATACTGGGAGCAATACATTGATTGCAGTGGGTTGTTTCTTAAACTTTTTCAGACAAGTATTCTTGGTCAGCTGTTAAACGCGTTTTTCTCTCTTTGTTTCTGAAGAATTTTGTAGCATACTGGCATTCACGTTTGTCATTTCCTCAACATGTAATTTCCCTTAAAACTCATCACTTCTAATTTGGCCTGTTGAAGTAACCCCATGAAGAATGCAAGAATCTCGTTTGCTAGCAATTAATTCTGATTTTATAATTTTGGCGAATGTCCAGCATTCTCCTTCATGAGAAGGAGTAGATAGTGAAATTGTATGTGGATTCGAGTTTCTTCCCTTCTTTTTTGCTTTATTTCGTCCCATACATCCATCATCCACCATATTTATATATAAATCTCAAAATAGTTTTCAAATAGAATTTATCTCAAATATGTACAATCTATCATGCCGTTACTTTACTGTTTCGCAAATGTCATAAGACTTAACTAATCAAAGGAATTCCATTTCAACGGAGTCCGAAAGGCCGTTCTAAATATTATTGTTTAAAAGGGACTTTAAATCGAATACTTTATATCTTAACATTTAAAACACCCTGACGTGTTAATTTTTTACTACATCTTAAATTCGTAATTATTTTGTTTATATTCGACATTTAGACTTGATTTGTATTGAAATTTATAACACATTTAATTTATCCAGTATACCTCATAGTAAAATAAACTGCAATATCATTGTATTCTTTCTATATTTGCATGTTTAATTAAAAGTATATTAATATTCAAACGCGCAGCATAATTATGCAATTCCTTTCGGAAACAGCGTTAACAGTTTTATGTTACATTTATTAAGGCAAATTTTACTGCTTCTTAATTTAATTTGTAGAATAATTTTGTCAGATAACTCGTAATTTAAATTATGTTGAAGTTTGTACCATAAGTATAAAATTTAGCAATGATAGGCATTATATTACGATCAAAATTCACATTTTAAATTTTTGGCTGAATCGGAATATAAAATCCGTAAATTTTACCCAAGTATTCCTTTACCTCCATTATGAATGGATAAACATCAGAAAGCAACGCGCTCATAAATGGAGCAAATGTCTTTTGTACCGATCTTGCTTGTGCTTCCTTTTGTTTAAGTTGCATTGTATTCCTAAATGGGAAAATGCATATAATATATTTGTTTTAACAGTGTAACACTTGCTCTCTTCTCCAAATGACGTAAAAGAGACCGACTCATCTACGAATAGTTACGGAACATATTTTGGTATAAATCTACAATGGATGATGATGATGACATACTTGGCAAATATCCTTTGTCTCATTCAAAAGTTGACATCTGCACTCTCATAAAACAGCTGAAGCCATTTAAATGAGGTGACAGTCACGCATGTAGCATGTCCTACAAACAATACACTATCGTGCCTTCGTTAAAACACTGCATTATGATATAATTGCACCGCGACGGTCCTTTATTCGTCTATTTAAAAAGGACTAAACCATTTGTTTATACAGGTGCACTCCTTCCTACTAGAAATACAAACATAGGAAAGGTTTGGAGTCATTTGCAGTCACGAAGGACTGTCTGTCCATCCCATCGATGCGCAGAACATATGCAACAAATTTTTAAATTTAAAATATTAATAATATGTGTTTAAAAAGTACCATCACATATCTTTCCCTAATCCTATTCTACTGCTTGTTGTTACTCTAGATACCATTCATTTACACACATTTTTTGTAGATATAAAGAGGTTACAGTAGCCTTAAAGAATGTCTTATTAATGTCTTTGACATTTCGAAGTATTTGCTGCGTTGTATACTTTATTATTTTTGTATTTATGTATTGTATATTCATATTTCTGCTAACCACCAGTCTCTTATAGCCAGAGGCAAGTGTTTTTGTCTTTAGCGATCTTTCCCGCGAATTTTCGCGAATATTACTTTTTTTCGAGAATGATATATTTTTAGCGATAAATGAGTATTTTTAGACCGGATAGAAAAATTTACATTTATTACAAATTACATAAATATAACTGTGAAATAACATTCACATCTTCATATCATGAAGCTAGAGGTCTTGAAAAAAAATGTTTACAAATTTAACGAAAGCAAGATAAAATTTAGTAGCACTTAACTAAGACAATACAGTGATATCATGCGCACTGAAATAATAGCTAAGCGGTGCGACAATAAACTGACACCACAGCATCCGACTGGTCCGTGATACTGTGAACTGTCGTATGCTAACTGGAAATGTAATTTATTGGACAGCACCGTGCACTGCAAAATACTTCTACTATACTGATTAAAGGTACTGAGAAGATTAAACTTCTTGGACGCTACTCTCAGGCACATGAAAATATTGTCCCTCAGGGCTTAATAATGTGTTCCGAAATGCCTGAAAATTAAAAAGTGAGTGCAAATAATACCTCACTGTAAACCACCCGGGTTTAGAAGCTAAACTGTTCCCATTGCCTCTACTGACACTCTGGTCTAACAGGTTTAACTCAGTAGTTTTCATTGCCAGCTATATTGATGCAATTATCGATTTTTTTTAAACAACTTCCTGCGCAAAATTTGTTAAATGATCATTTTTGCTGTGCAACTGCTGCAATATAGTAATGGTACAAGCAACATTTGCTTCTAAAAATTGCATATTGATAACAGATCAAATATTAGAATTTCAATCTAAACAAAAACCTGTGGCTCATCTCATCGCATACTTGTTTTATCCCGAATTAACTCCCTGAGAGCCAATATTAGAAAGTGGTCACTTTGGAGAAAGAGTACGTGCACTTGTAGATCGTATCATCGATACCAGTGCTAGAGAAGCAGTAGAAAAGCCTCTAAAAGTTTTCTGCCGTATGACTTTGCCTATTCTGAACTCCATTATGGCAAAAGAAACTGATAATGTAATAACCATAAACACTTTAGATCATCAATTTGAGCCTACTAGGTTAGTTACTAAATCAAGTATAGGTGATTTAAATTATGTAATGACAGCATTTAAACTGCTAAATGAATTTAAAACCTGTGGTAATACTTGTGATTCTGATTTTCTTCTTTGTTACAAAGAGTTTTCTGACATTGTTGAACAGCAAAGCCATGGTGGTAACGATAACAGATTAGATGTAGTAACAGCACTCTTGACATTGAAGGTAAACGCTGATTCTTATCGCAATTTCAGTAAAAAGTCCCTTCAATGTCTTTGGTTTCCGATGTAAAAGCTGACAGTGAGAGACTTTTCTCTACTTATAACTTAGTTTTGACAAACAAATGAACAAGTATGAAAAACGAAAATATCACAACTTGTTATAGGTATGCTGTAGTTTGGTGATGTCTGATGTGTGATATTTGATTATATTCATGATACCAAATGTCTGCTTATTTCAAATAAAATATTTTAATTTGTAAAAAAGTGGTTTTAACAGTTATATTACTCTATTTACCTGTTACATTCCATTTCAGCCATGTCATTACTCATTAATTCTCCCCGAAAGTTTGCGCGAAATAAATGGGAATTTAGGGTAAAATTTTCACCACAAAGCATCAATCATTAAAATTATTAATGCGAATTTTATAAATAATTGTCACCACAAAATCTTTCCTCTGCTAATAACACTCAATAGACACTAATTTACCTGCAATAAAAAAAATCACACAAAAATGGACAAAAGGAAAAAATAGGAGAAAATACCTTGGTCAGATTCCCGAAGCACCTAAATCAAAAGTGTTGTTTAATAACAGCTACTGTCCACGCCATTGCCATAAGTCGTCCTCCGTGTTTTAGAGGTAACATGGTAGTTTCTGCTTCCTGAGGTTACAAGTTCAAACCCAGCGGAGGGTGATGGATTTTTCAGCGCCTAAAAGTCCTTTTCCTTCGGAAGGGAAATAAAGTCGGTGGTCCCACATCGTAGATTTGCCGCACGTAAGGAAACCTCAAACCTGATAAAGGGGCCTCTGAGAAACATTAAGTGGTCTTTCTTGCACAATATAGAATGGGACGCTGAGAAGCACACTGGTGACAGAATCTATAAGAAAACGCTGAATATCTGTTTCATTGGCATGAAAAATGAAATAGACAAATCGAATTTTTAACTTAAGAATTTCTCTAAATTCTTTCTTTATTTTTTAACGCACCATGTATGATAAATTATTACATAATTCACTGAAATTACTTACGTTTATACTCTTGAAAAATTAAGAAACTCAAGTGATCAGAGGTCAGAGTAAATCTTATGTGTAACTCCCGTAGTACAAATAGTAATTTATGTAGCAAGTTAATAACCTTGTTTATCATAGGATCAGTGGACTTTGAGGGATGAACGAGAATAAGTTGGATACAACATTTCGTGCATTCCTTTCCTGGTAGAAAAGTGACTAGGTAATACGGAATGTGAGGTAACCTATTATCAGCATAGCGTTCAGATCTTAATTATAACTTATAGAAAATAAATCACGAAATAATTTGGCATATAAGTGAGTGCGCAGTCATCTGTTCGTAAATGAAATCTTAGCTTTTCCTTCTGCGTTTGTTTCTTTTACTTGGCATGCTAAACCGCTAAGCGAGACCCCCACTTGCATGTATTCCCTTCCTGGTAGAGAAGTGACTAGGTAATACGGAATGTGAGGTAAGCATAGCGTTCAGATCTTAATTATTCTATCTGTAACCGTGCACAGGTTTTATTATCTTAGTTGCTCAGAGAAAAGAATATCAAAGTAGTTTCATTTTCTCTCCAGTATTCTTGGAATACTGCTTTTACCTCATCGTTATAAAAAAGTAAGTATTTGTAAGCATTTGTACGCGTGCCATAATGAGCTTATAACGCATCATACTGAATACAGTAACTAGCTGGTAGAAATGCATAAAGAAATATTTCGTTAATTTATGGTTTCATTACATTGGTAATGCAAAGCCAAAAAAGCATAGCAGGAGGGTGGAACCAGATAATCGAGATGTGAAATTACGTTACTCCAATGGGTACTCAGCAAAAGTGGCTAAATTGGTTTTGTCAAATCAGAGTTGGAAGTTACGTAACCCGGACAACATGAGGAAACTGGAATGGTACTTTTCACACCTACTGTGTGTAGTGCCTTATACCTACCACCTGTCGTAACCTGAAAACGTAATTGTATTCCTATGACTATTATAATGTGAAGCTATGCTGCTGTTATTGCACTAAATGTGAAGTTTGTTCATCTGCGTGTGTAACAATCACTTTTTCAAGGTTTCCTCTTTTCTCTTCCTTTCCCTCTTTGTTTGTCTTCTTCAATTTTCATCCATAACCTCTCGTTCTTTCCCCCGCCATCATCCGATCACCTCCATTCTGGACAGCTTAGAAGACATATGCTGTTTTGAAAACAAGCAGAAACTTTTATTTTGGGTATCGTAATTAAAATTTAAACACATGTGCAAGTTGCACGAGTCAATAAATTTACGAAACTTCCTTATATTTGTAAGTGGTAGAGCTATGGGAATTCCCACAACAGGAGCTACACCTCAGGTAGTAGCTTATGCAACTTGCATCCTGTGGATCCCAGATTTGGTTCTCCTTGACCGGATATTGTACTTAGGCTTATACATTCTCTGCTGCTTATCTACAGTAAGTGGAACATTCCTCCCAAAATTTGATACCTAGATTTCCCCAGAAATACATGCTTTAGTCACCTTGAACTAAAAAGGCGTTTTGGAAAATTATGCGTATATGTGACTATCTGTCAATCCATAAACAGCATAACTCAGAAGAGAAAATTAGCTTAATATCCCAAGTTAGTACCAATTTATGTTCAGCATTTTACAAGAATGCGACTAAAAGATTTTCAAGAAAATATCGCAAGCCCAAACTATCTATTAAATGGAAAATATGGGAAGTGTAGATAGTCAACATGAAAAATTCAATGCCATGGCTAGTGTGAAGAAATGATTAATTTCCATCAATGAATTTAAATATGGGAAGTGTATTTTTATCTTCTCAAAACTGAGACAGCTATGTGTATTTTGGATAAAATATATATGTTTTAGAATTACATGAAGCATATGCATTTATGTTCATTTATTTATTGAATTCTCTACGAATACTTGTAAAATCCTCTTCATTGTGAATGATTTCTATATAATCAGAAAACGATAGCAGACACATAAAAATCTCACTACATAAAACTGAAGATTTCGTTAAAGCACACAGTTTATGTGAAATAGTTTGTTTTGTCACTGGTTTGAATTTCAAGTTCTTATGCACACTCTATTCAAGTGGTAAAGCGCTATTCTTTTGCCTTTGGTTAAACAATTAGCAATGATTTTCCAAATCAAAAACTAAAGTTCCGCGTTTTAAAAAATTGGTGTATTGCTTCCGCCTTTAATGATCTCTTTATCCTACTACTAAATTGTTGTCAGGTAATGAAAGATTAACAAGTCCATAGAAGAATAAAGTTGTGTAGAATAATTTGCAGAAGAGTGAATACATAAAGTCATGGGAATGCAACATATTAGCTTATTTTTCTGTTTAATTTGGTTGGTAGAGGAATGCTGGGATAGGTTTTAACTATGAATATATTACCTACCGCGTTTTTTTTTTTTTTTTCTGTGAATGCTTCATCTCATTTCGTTTTCGTACTCTCTTCTACAAATACATATTTAGGTAAATTACCTACCGTTTTGGCTTCTGAGTTCCCCATAGAAGTATATAAATCGTAAATTAGCAGTTTCTGTTTCTTTTCTGTATTATTAAAATGTAGAATATGTACTTAAATTTTGCTCCGTATAGATATATGTGAACTTGATTTTGAGGACAATAAACATAATTTATAGAAGCGTCTTACTTCACATCGCATGGCGAAACGCGGCTGCACTACTACGCAGGCTGCAAATTGCGCATGTGCGATACAAGAACAAAATAAGCACACTGTGATTATTATCATTGATGCTCGTCACTTGTTTCTAAGGGAACCAGCCCCAGCTTTGAGCTAACAAGTGCTCGCTATTCTTCTTGCGGAGTACGTATTGTGTGTGTTTGGCGGCCTCGGGGTTGTAATTTATGGAGCGTTGGGATTAAGATTCAGTTCATTAACCACTCGAGTGAATTCTGCAAGTGTTATGCCGGCAAAAAAGACAGGGGAGGAGGAATATGCAGCTGCGCTCTTCTCACAGGATCAACAAAATGGAGTCAAACGGAGGGGGCCTAAATATACGACCTGCATTGGTTCTAGCCCCTTTCAGAATAGTTTTCTTGTAGTAACTTCCTTTTGTGTTTCACTGTCGGCGTAACTATGCATGTGTAAATTAAATAAAGTAAATATTAATAAAAACACTGCCCTGTTATGAAGCACACAGAGGGCAATGAAGGAATATTTGTACATACTTATCTTAATTACAGATGGTTGCATTTTTTTATATTTCACTAAACATTTTCAAATGGAAAACCGTCTTAACAATTTCACTTTAAGGGTAGGTGGATTTTCGCTACCAACATTTTGTAAACAATTCGAAAAAAAAAATATACCTTTTATAATATTTTCATTGAAATCACCAATATTATGGATTCAGTTATGGTTTTGTCCTTCTGTATTTGACTGCCTAAACGCATTTAAATATCCAAAGAGATGTTGATATAAATAGACGCAGTAGGCGTGAAAATAGCATGTGAAGTTTTCAAACCTTAATTGTGGTCTTTTTATTTTCCTAGTTTTATATACTTGAATTTGATGCTCATATTGCAATTTTTGTTCAGTTTGTTTAGAAGTTTCAGAATTTGTTTTCTAAGGCGGGTGAAAGGATCTAAAATTATTTTCTTAATACTAAGTAGATAACTGTTTTTGATTTTACAGGTTAAATCTCCTAAAATTGGATTGCTTTTAGAAAATTAAGCGTTGGTTACTACCTGTTTTGCATATTTTTTTTAAAAAAATTATGTTACATTCCTTTGAGCAATTGTAAGTTCGAGTACCTTCCATTAAATTAGGCAAATTTTACATCAGTAATCAACTGAGTCCAAGGTTATGTATTGTATTCCGTGCCAATCTGTTTGAGTTAATGATGTTCGTAGACCCGTATTTCCTTTGTTTCTAATTCTTTTCTTAATTGCCAGGATCATATCAGCGCCACCTGTGTATCGGAAATTTATCCCGCAGTAGTCATTTTATGTACATGCTGGTAACTGTACTGACGTGGGCTATCGCTCTTAAGCACACATAAAAGTCATCAGTTTGAGCCGGGTTTGGGCCATGGGAACATTAAGGTCAACACTTAACCGACTGAGACACAGAGACTGATATTGTTTCTATTTTTTTCACTTTATGGGATCGTGTTACTGAAATTTCAGTATTGATGAGAAGAGATAACCATAAGGAAACTTCAGTCGTATTTCCGAAACATGATATTTGAATTTGGGGCCTTCGGAATGCGATGCGCAGTCATTTTCCTCAGTACCTCCCTGTTTACACTATCACAGAGCATGATGGATGTTCCGAATGTTCTCCACTTTAAGCCTAGTGCACAATGGGAACGGGAAAGAGAACGAAAGCGAGAAACAGTGGGAACAGAAAGGGAAGTTGAATACGCCATACACAGTCAATCGAGAGCGGGACCAGGAAGCAGCAATTTCATAACTGGAATTTATTGGCCTCTCAAGGTAATTCCACTATGAACTGTAAATGGGAACAAGAACGAGAAAGACTTGGGCATTGAGAGCTTTTAATCCATAATACACTGATGATGGACACAATATATCGGTAACGTGAAACAAAAGTATTTGGTACGTATCAATGTTCGCCTGAGAGTAGGCTTGTCAACGAACTTCTTTGAAAGGATTAATAAGGTGTTCTTCTAAAACTAATTGTCACTGGTCCAATGAGATTCAAAATGAAATTGGAAAAATATGCTCGTGATAGTGTTATACAATTTCCACTTCCTAAGTTAAAGAGAGGCCTAGCAGCAGTAATGTTGGGTTCAGGAACATTTTCCGTTGACTGAGCACACTTTCAAGTTAAAAACGAGTGTTATAACTGTTCTTTTATTCTGTCCCCCTTTTCGATTCCCGAACAACTGTGCATCGGGTTTTAGTTGATCGTGCGGTAAAATTGTTATTAATGTACTTTCAAAGAATGAGGTCACGATAATTATGTTATCATGCTAACAAAACTCCATTTAAACTTGCTTGTTTCTTCTTACTTTTCTGTTCACTTTTCTACTATTATGAAGAAGGATTTACAGGGAGAGGGAGACACGGAGAGAGATAATATGTTTTTATGCATTACTATTGTTTCTTTATGGTAGCTATTTAAAACATTTTAATGAGAATATTTGCGCTAGTCATATATGTGAGTTAGAAGCTATGTTATGCCTAGTCTATACCTACATATAGAATAGGACCATGATAGACATTTTGACATTAATTTTTGATTTTTAATAAAGAGCTAATGTTAACATATACAACAAACTAATCAAGCACTAAAACCTCGGACACAAGTTTTGTTTGTATGCATAAATATTACCCTTTCTCTCAAGAGCGACTCTAAGACTTGGTTAAAACAGGCTACAAACAAAGCACTTATTTTGGATTTAAAACATCTTATAAAATAACCTTTTTCAATCCACTGTTCAAATTTACCTACATAATTACCTTAAAATGAATATTTAATAAATACAAAGGAATGGGCATAATCGTGGTGAATGAAAATAACCGAGGGAAATAAATTGATCAACGAATTAGGTAATGGCAGAACAGTTACAGGTTCTGCTGCTTCTTGCAAATGTCTAGTGTGTCTTTCATAAATAAGCGACTTCCAAAAGGGAATAAGCTCATCTTTTATGAAAAACTGTAAAATTACTTCTGTCTCAAGTTACAAATGCGGTTTACGATGAAACGTTATCATAGGCAATAGATAGACACAAAATGTATACTTTTTAGATTTTAAACATCTCAAGAAAGAAACATTCTAAGCTCAATGCTGACCCAGTATACATATGAGAAATCTAAATTTGTTCTCTGGTAAAAATTTGTAATCAAAATTAAAAATAAATAAAATTAGAAAAGACTCCTGAGAGATGGCTCATTTTCCCTTAATTTGTCAAATGCAATAATCGTAAAAATACTGAGTTTTTTTATTTACCTCCTCTAACGTCATATCCGACGATGAATGAAATAGGTTAAATTATGTCAAATGAGCCCAGGATCGATGGAGCTTAGAGTTACCCGATGTTCGTCTTTCAGGACAACGGAAAACACCGGAAAAAGCTTATCCAGATAAGTGACTCTGGCCGAGATTAGAATTCGCGACCTCTTCAACATGAGGTAGATGTGATATAATCTAGGTACGCTATCGAGGCGGGCAAAAGAAAAAAAAACACTCAGAGTATTTTATGTTCTCTATCGTTTATTAGTAATATTCTTATGAATGCTTACCTATTTCTTTATCTACTTTATTTTAGTCGAGATACAGCGTTGCAGAAACAGCTATATAATATGTACCTTTAGTTATAAGCACAAACGGAATGTGATAGTCTGGTTTCAGATTTTGACGCCATACGCTGGCCTTAAAATTCAGCAATCTTTGCAGTCTTTGCAAACGCAACAAACAATTTTATATTCACAGGACCTCCAATAAAATAAATTAACTAATTGAATAATTCGAACTAAAATAACAAATTGCCTATGCAACAAAAAAGTTACATGAAATAAATTTTGTGTTTCAAAGAGATCTCGATTTTTGTGAATTATTTTAAAATTTTAGAAAATTCATTCCAAGTGAAAAATACCTTCAAACGCTACTCCCAGAATACTCAACAGATGCATTTATTTGCCATAAGATATCTTAAATTTATGATATCTTTTATAAATATCGTTAGACGCAATGTTTCAGAAAATCGAACATTTCCAAATTTAGTTCACCGCAATGGAATTTGTTGGTAGTTTTTGTGTTGCATTCTTGGAAGGCGCTCAACTTAACACCTTTCGGTTTTGAGGTATGTTATTCAATGATACTGAAACAAAATTACAAACACTCACACATTCTCAAAAACACTCACATTTTCTTCCTGAAAATAATTTCTTTCTTTGTTTAACTTCGGGCTTCAAAACTAATATTACACTGAAATAGCAGAAGTGGGGAAAACAAATAAACATAAAAGCATAACGATATTCCATTTGAGGAAGAAAGCAAAAACTACTACCCGTTTGAGAAAAGCATACGAAAGTACTGCAAAATCTAAACTTGTGCTTCACGTAAGATTGTAGGCCGCGCCGTGGCTCAGTGGTTAGACCGCTTGGCTCTCACCAAGGCGGCCCGGGTTCGATTCCAGGCGACCGCAAAGTGAGATTTGTGGTGGACAACACGGCGCTGGAGCGGGTTTTCTCCGGGACCTCCGGTTTCCCCCGCCATCTCATTCCACCGGTGCTCCATCTTCAACTCATGTATCATCAGTGTCACCGCCTGCGGTGCCGTATGTAGTAAAAGCGGGCGTTAAACACTACACATTTCACGTAAGATTGTCTTAGAGATCTAACACTTACTGTAACAAAGTTTTGTGTATCTCTTACGTTTACCAACTGTGCAAAAGTCATCCGAAGCTATGCTCATGAAACATAGGGATAAACATATGAATTGCATAAAAACATCTTTAAAATATAGCATTTTGTTCGAGATCATTTGCCAAAACTGTTCTCTGTAAACGATAGTTTGGGGATGTTCTAGATAAGCTATGTTCCCTATCTTAAAAACTTAAATAACGAGTTTGCTACTTAACTGTCTTGTCGTTTATGAAAAGACATACCAACATAACACGGAAATGTTTTTATTTTTTTGATTTTCTTTAAAAAATGCATATAACGCTCTTTATTAACATGCCAGAAGTCTAAAATATTTACAAGTCAAAATATAGACATAGGTAGGTATATCTTGAAAAGGCTGTGAAAAGGCTGTAGGTTTTTCATTCTCAATGAGCTTTGTATAACTTGTAAACCGTAAGAGATAGACAAGATGTTAAATCGTACTATACAAAATATGTAAATATGTTTAAAGCATACAATTTGTCCTTTCTGAAAGGTGTATAAATATTTTCCAGGATATTTACTGTTATTGATTAACCTTTCAAACATTTATACTGTTTTCAAGTGATAAATTGCTATTCCTTTATTTTCTCATGATCGTGCTAGGAGCATGGAAGTTCATTAAGACCTACTGAATTCTTATACCTACGGGTTTCCCGGGTTCGATACCAAGAGACCCTAATTGCGAATTATGTTCGACAAAGCGATGTGTCCATGGGTTTTCTGAGGGTTCTCCGAATTTCCCCAACATTCATTCCCCAACTCCGCTATAATCCACTTTCGTTTTATTCATACCATAATTTCATGCCTTCCTCACTCTCATGGCAGATTTTGGGCTGATCACCCATCCTGAGTATTGTCTCTGATACAGGGTTTCTCTGCTTTTGGACAGGCATCTGAACACAGGCGTCCATTTGTTAAGTCCTGGGGGTGTAAGTGCCCCATTCGAGATGGGTAAACGAAGAAAGAACAAAAGAGTTGCCTACCCTCATACCTACAATGGCACTTGTAAATAAGTTTGAAGGTTTATCTGTATTAACAATAAGTAAATGAGAGACCAAACTTTATAGGGAAGTGTATAGAGAAGTGATGTGGATGCAAGACTTCAATTTTTTTCAGGGAGTACTTTCTTTGGCAGTAAAATGTAATCTAGCCGCTAAAGCCGCTTACTGAACTCGATAATACTTGCTTAATATATTTTGGTTACATTGAAAAATGTATTACAGTATTAGTACTCTGTAAACCAACATGTCACAGGAACACATAAAACTTAATGGTACATTTACGAAGGGCATCCTCAACCGGCACAGAACAATGCACATAGTGCTACTTACGTGGTCCCTGGTAAGGAGAGATGAGGCAGAGAGCCGAAGGGCAAGCTAACTCGAGTGACAATGTGTGCAAACATGAACGGGATCACTAATGTTTCTTGTTCGAACCCATGCGACGATGACGCCCAAGAACCACCCATAAGCCCCTTACCATCCGGTGTCAGAGACATAACAGAGCAGTACGACTGGAAGAAACGTCCTAAAAACTCACATCCACCGCCCAGTCGCAACACGCCGAACACCGTTGCCGGGTCCTTCAAGACTGAAACAGATGATGACGAAGGAAAAAAGAGATAGGGATTTTGGTAAAATAGGAGTCACCCCAGCATTCGCCTACAGAACCAGAGAAACACGAAATACCCATGTTCAAAGTGGGTGATCGCTAAAAATCGAACCCGGGATCTCCCAGAAGTGAGGCTCATCACTACCGCGAAGTCATCTAGCTTGATACACGTAAAAGTTACTGAAACCATTGCAAACTGCTTTTGCTCCCATCTCAAAATGTTAATTATTATACTGCAGTCCGGAATTTGGGTTCAGTCATTCATTATGAATAGATAACCTCTATGCGTGAAATACAAAATTAGTCATATTATAATGATTAAGTAACGGAAGAGCGGGTACCTTGGTGTGTTTTCTAAGTTAGTTATCTATACATGTAGGATGTATTTTTAATAAGACACATCACAGAAGTGTTGCATGCAACTGCGACGTTAGGGTGCCATATTATCGTGTCAGAATAACAAAACGTTCTGCCGCCCGATGCACCTCCATTTGTTGGGTATTAAGCACGACATAATAGGACAGAGGGAGGGCAAGCCTGGCAGTAAATGGTAGGGAGAGAAGGCCTATACGACTTTATTTTCTCTTTACTGCTACACAAGCTCTGGAAATCCCATAGCAGGAATTATTGCACACGCTTCGAAGTAATTTTACAATAATGAGGGATGAGCCAAATTTAAATACAACATTTAAACTTCTAAATAATACCTAAGTGTAATTAATTTTTTAAATTCTCTGCCAAGTACTTATAATAAGAGTTATCCACTAAGAATCCAGCACCGAGAATTCATCGGAAACACATGTTTTGAAACTACAAATATCGAAAAAATGTTTGTTTGCGAACATCATGCTGGCCCTCGTAGCCACGGTCATTAGAGCATATGTCTCTAGCGTTCCGTCACGTAGCCTTGGGCATGGGTTTTGTGTGCATCATGTAAATGTGTGAAACCAAAGAAAACATAGTAAAATAAACGGAAACAATAAATAAACGATTAAATAGGGAAAAGAAACATATATATATATATATTTAAAAAAATCATAGCTCAAAATGAAAATACCTAACGTGCTGTTTAAGATCGGCATTTTGTTAGGGATGGTGCAGAAAGATTTTCAAGAAAATCTCAAATTCTATAGTGCTGTTTACATGTAAAGTTTCTCGCGAATTTTATTTATTTATTTATTTTTTTTTTTTTTTTTTTTTTTTTTTTTTTTTTTACAAAAGTAGCTGTGATGATATTGATTAAAATACCGTATGTCTTCTTTATTATGCAGGACTAGGGGATTCGAGGGGATTCGGCACCGAAACCTGTGGTTCATTGTGCCTAAGCCCCAAGTAGGGTATCCGCGGGAGGAAGGATGAGGAGAGAGGAGACAGAGGGCGGCCGACCCAAGGACTCAGGACTGCGCCGACACTTGAGGTGAAACGGAGAGACAGGATGTAATTAAGCTATCCAGCATTCACCTAGAGACCCGGGAAAACTCCCGAAAAAACCCACGGGTCAAGTAGGTCGGCCACGGGAATCGAAACCGTACCTCCCGAATGAGGGCCAAAGACGAAAATGCCTGAGCCATCCCTTTCGTAAAAGTTCTCTTAGTTCTTAATAGTTCTTCTGAACCGTAAAAGATAGAGAAGTTTTTATTACACACAAAAAATGGAACTCGTTAAAAGACACGTTGTCAAATTAATATTTTAGGTAGGTAGTAAAATGTTTACGATATATTCATTGTATTTGTTTGTATTTTCCAGTACTTACACTTTCCATATGTGGAAATACGTTATTCGTTCCTTTAACGCTCAGCCATGCAAAAAGAACGGAATTCCAAGGGCTTCACATAGCGATTAACTCTTAAAAGATTTAACTTTCGCTTAAAGCCTGGTGTAGCTATTGCCATATTTCCCCTATAAAATTGGCAATAAGATAATTTCTGTTAGACCTTTAAGCTGATATACAGAGAATGAAATAAATTCCACCCTAAAATCGATAGGTATCGAGATTGCACCGGAAACTGATGTTTTGAGGCACACTGACTACACTGTTCTCAGCATAATACAAAATAAAATTGGATAAATACCAATCTTGGAATTTAAGCTCAGTATATTTTAAAGATACGGCACGAAAATCTTTAAAAATAGCCCTGTCCGAAACAATGCTTTACGTGGAAAAATTTTCAAACGTCTTATTTTTTTAAAACTTGTTCTAATGAATTTCATTAGGATACTACAAACATATATACGTATATCTTGAATTGTGTGAGAATGCCTGTGAAGTCTCCATCATTTGGAAATAATTTCCAATAATGACAAACATTAAGAGATAGACACAAACATTCTACACAAAAATGTAGATCCCTTTAAAATGTATCTTGAATAACGTTTTCGTAGAATTATTCATTTCTAAAATATTTGTTATTATTGGTTTGAAATGCTCAATACTATGTCACTATTTAGTTGTTTCTTGGATGTTAAGGAAGTTGGTGGAATTTTAAGGCCATATATCTGCGACTCTAAAGCTCAGACTATCGATCCGGTTTCCCCAATTTCTCTTATCAGTGAAATGTGGAATGAAGTTATTTATGCAAATGTTATCTGATTAACATATGCAAATAAAGCTTTGGATATGTAAAAGATAAGTGAGTAGAGAAAATTATGTGAATAAAAATTATAGTTTTTTCCATTGCATCTGTATGGTATGGAATGTGCTGTCTGTTCTCTCATATACCTACATAGGTCCCGAGTTTGAATCTCAGTCAGGGTGGGTTACCTGGATAAAGATTTTTCCGGGGTTTTCCCTTATCCTGAAAGATGAATGTTGGGTAACTCTAAACTCCATGGATCCCGGGCTCATTTGAGCATCATTTCACCCATTCCATTCATCGTCGGATATGACTTAACGTTGGAGGACGAAAATTACAAAAAAAAAAAAAGCTAACAAAACGTGTAGTCAGCAACAGCAGAATGTATAGTTTATTTTACAACTAGACTGATATACAATTAAGGTGTTCACAGCAGTAAAGCGAAACCAGCACATATCATATGATTTACTGCAGGTGGAGAAGATAACTAGATGTTTTTGCTGGATCGGAGTTGGTTGATATCACTCTTCCAACTGATGTATATTGATTCATATCAAATTTTAACCAAAGAGAGGCATCACATTGATAGTAAATGACTATTCATTGGAATATTAACCAATAGGTATATAAGCCCATCCTCAAGAAAAGAAAAGGAAAGAAATTATAAGCATATACTATCAAAGCATAAATTTGTTATGTTTCTGGTTGGCTCAGTGGTCGATTTATACAGCAACTGTACACACAAGCCTTTCCTTCATTCGCACATCGTTGTCGCATCAAACTTTTAATATGCAATAGTAGGTGTGACAGCTGAACCACTATGTACTCACAGATATCTGGCACTAAGTGCCAATAATACTCACACTGAGAGATTTTTATTTTATTTTATTTATTTCATTTTATTTATATGTATATTTTTTTGTAAAGGCAAAGTTTCTTACATTATCATATAATTATGTAATTTAAAATATAAAGATTTGTATTTCAAGCCGACTGTGTTTTCATAAAATCGTCAGTGTCTTTTTTGTTTGAAAATAAACATTAAATTAACAAATGTTGCGAAATTAAGTACCAAATAAAACGGTCATAAATATAAATGAAGGTAATATCGAATATGTTAAGTTATTAATACTCAACTTTTTTTGATAGGCATTTATTTTAAAAACGAAAATATTGGACTATCGTTTTTGTGTTGTAGCATGGAAAACGTGACTCAAACATAGCTATAGGGTATAGTGTAGATGACAAAGGGGGACACCTCGGGCACTGCAACCTACACAGATCTATTGTGGTTAAAAGGCCCCAGGAGAAAGGGATGAAATGAACGAAGCTCAGCAGGCCACAGGGTCGTAGATGTACAGGAGTCGAGCGCCGAGAACAATCTTTACAATGTGCAAGCTACTTCGGAAAATAAACCGTGTCTGATGCAATCAGACAAAGTGTGTGTGTGTGTGTGTGTGTGTGTGTGTGTGTGTGTGTGTGTGTGTGTGTGTGTGTGTGTGTGTGTGTGTGTGTGTGTGTGTGTGTGTGACAAGTTTCTGTACACTTTCTGGAGAAATCTGATTAGGCTTAGATAAGCAGAACTTTCTTGAAATTAAAATTAGATGTATAAAAGGAATGCAGAGCTATTTAATACACATTGGCGTACATTTGTACTTTTGTTTGGCTATATGGACGCTTACGCTAGAAACGGATTATGCAGACATCACCTATATAGTATCCATGGCTACTACGTAATATAACTGATCATGGACTAGAAATGAAATGGCCGCCTTCTAACCTTTTGTTCCACTCTATCATAAAAATAATTTGCATCGTTTATTGTTGTCCAGTGTTCCCAACGAGACAGTACCCTTTAGTAGCTAAATACTTTACTAGCAGTACCCGGAGCTCCACTCATATTTGTATTAAATGCGGAGATCGTTCTCTCCCATTCATCTCTTCTTTCTTTTTCCTTGCCTCTCACTTATACTCTCCTTCCCATTGACACCCTCGCCTTCTCTGTGCAATGTGTACGTCATGTGATGGTTTGAAAACAAATATTAATCATGTTTGAGATGTTAATAAGAACTGAAACATAAACTAGCGAACATGAAAATAATAACGAATTTAAAAAAATTGAGCATTGCATACGAACTATATTCGCAATCGCTGTGAAAATCTTTCTGGGTTATTAATTTTAGATATAAATTGAATAGTATGTGGCTATTATACTAGACGCAATGTAACTTTATGTATAGATGAAATTGATTTCTGCTCACCGAAGGAATGCAGTAAATGAGTAGAATTAGAATAAATATTATTAACTTCACAAAATTCGTCAGTGGTTTATCTATCGTTACATCGTGGTCATCTCCGTGTGTAGTGCTTGTATTTTGCTTGTATTTTGTTTTATGCGCATTCTCTGTAAAGTAACGTTAAAAGAATTTAAACAAACTCGATAAACAGTTTCTATTGTGGCAGCAATGCTGTATCTAATATCTTGTCAACCCTTCATGTGCAACAGTACCAGAGTTGCATCTTAAATATATTAATGTTTAAAGTATACGACGGTGCAAAAATATTTTAAAATGCATATCTCTAGAGTGCCTACTAATCAATGGGAAAGACAGAAGTCGCTTTTAAAACGTTTTCTAGGTTCTATAAAACTCAGTTTCCGACGTAATATTTGTAATAGTACCTACACGTTTGTGTAAAACAGAAATGTGCTATGGCACAATTAACTGTTCGAGGGCTGGTTTGAAATTATTGTTGCATAGCTAATTTGGAATATATATACATATGCAGACATTTTTCATGATTGCTGTAAAATAACTAGGAGAATTATTACTTTCCATGTGAAAGTATAGGGCAAGCAAGAATATATCTATCAGGCCAAATGCTTCTTGAGAAAGCCATATGAAAACATGCTACTGCATATGGTCATCCAGGAACTGAAATAGCATTAAGTTATGGCTGCAGTAGTTTTTCTAACGTTTGGAAGTATTTGACCCGATTCACCCTGCTATGTAAACGGGTGAATTATTAATAGGTAGCAAGCCCTATTAGTATTAATTTCAAATTCCCTTTTAATGGGGAAATGCTTTTTACTTATATATAAGTCAATCTGTCTTTTTATCCCATTACAAAGAAGTTAAAATAATTTAGAACTTACATTTTAATACGTCATATGGCATTATGAGAGCGTAAATATTACTAAATTTGGTGATATAAGTGTTCTCAAGATAATTTGTTATCTTCACAGTCTTCGAAATATTCAAGCGTTAAAATTGGTTTGAAAACTATTTGTATGAGTTTTTAAAAATTCTAAATAGAGCATTAAAGGTGCGCTTTGTGATCACTAACAGAATGCTCTATAAAGCATTCCGTCATGCTCGTGAGTGATGCCATAATTCGCAATAAAGGGCATTTACCAAAAGCTTAAAAAAAAACCTCAAATGTTTGAAGGCACAGTTGGTAAAAGCTGGTCACATCACCTAAAAGCTATCTAACAATAATGGATTCCAAGTTTCTTATATTCCCTGACTATTCAACTTACAAAATATTCTCTAGATATATTGTAGTAAGCATTTTCAAAAATTGTATTTCTTTGCAGCCAAATGGTACATAATTAATTATAAACAAAACTTCAGCGATTATATGTTCATATATTGTTTATATAGTTTTACAATGAAAGAAACACTTTGATAGAATTAAAATGTGTAGGTACACGCGAATGTTTGAATATAGGAAATAAAACATGAAAAACATTGCGACGGCATCAGGTTGAATACTTTGGGTATTTCTGACAGGCGTGTGCTCCAAAAATATTTTGTTGCGGAAGTTTAATTTCATGAACATTTATAAATACCTATATTAGAAGAGTTTCTTTTAACTTTTACGTCCTTAATGAAATGCAACTGTCACTGCAAAACTTAAATAACAAATTCCACCCGGAAGATATAGGCACTTTAAAGGTTTTGTATTCTGAAAACAAGATTTTGTGGATAAGTATATAAATAATAATTGACAATCACTTAATCATGTATCAAGTGCGCTTTCAATACTTTCCAGAAGGAAAAAAAAAAAAAAAAACATTGAAGAACTCGATGCCTATTCTTGATAATGCTTTGGCACACCGGTAAAGGCAAATATTTTGGAAATCTAAGGTTACAAATTTTATCACTGCCTGCAATTAATAGGTCAAATTAATAAAAAATGCGATTTCAGGAAAATGTTCCGTTTCTTGTTTATTTCTGTACGCTAAAAGAGTATGTAAAATGGCTGTGTCCCTTTCACATATAGGTACCTACGTGTGCGGCAAATAGATCACATTTTGCTAGATGTTTATGTATTTGATTTCAAGTGCAATATCCTATTATGATACCTAGAGAACTAAGAGAATAATGCCCAATTAGGTAACTTTGGCCATATATGCACGTTTCGGTTTACATTTAATTACATGAAACTTTCCTGCGTTCTATTCTTTGATTATTCTTGTTTTGGCTAAAAGACGACTGGAATTTTCGCCTGAATTTGCGCAATTTCCCTTGAACCAGACCAAGAGATAATAATTCTCAATAATAATTTAACAGCTTTGGTAATGGAGTAATCAAGCGAATGTAGCTTTTTATATCCCAACATGCCGTTTACCAAAACCCTTAGTCTAACGTCTAAGACGAGCACAAGTTTGCTGGAACTTTATTACCAACTAAAACCACAGGTTTTGTGTGCCACAGATGATATTGTGTAGGTACAGAGTAATGTTTGATTCTTTTTTATTTTATATCGGACATTGGAGTGTACAAATATTAGTGCTGCGTGATTTAACCGAAACGACTAATCGATTCATTTTTTTTTTTTCATTTTATATTAAAGATTAAAAGTTTTGCAGGAATAATCGAGTCGAGTAAAATTAATCGATTAAAATAAATATTAATCAAAACTCTTTTACCCAAGTTTGTCCCTCTTTGTTTTGATATATTGCTTCCAACCTAAAGAGCCTTTCCAACTCATCAAGCTTTTACTACACACGTAATGTCCTTTTATACTTGAGATAACATATTACCTGATAGCTAAAAGAAATCTGAATCCCGAGAGAGTCTAAATAGCACTTCTGTTGTGGAATATTCTAAGAGGTATATAACTGCATACACATGCTGAGAGAGAGGTTTCTTTCCTTACAGCTTATGTGTGATAACAAACCGTATAGGCTGGCCCCGTAACTCAGTTCGTAGAGCATCTTCCTGCCGTGCTTTGGGTCACGGGTTCGATTCCCGGTGGTGGGAATGGGGATTTTTCTCCTACCAAGATAACTCCTCATCTTCCCCAGTGTCCGGAAGTGTGAATGAGAGTGTGAAAGCGTGCGTGATCTAATGAATAAAACCCAATGAATACGAGTTAACACCTTCGATATGTTCCAAAGGAGAACGGCCGCCGATATGACCATTGGAATTAAAGGCGGGATATAAATGGAACAAATATATAACATATCAGTATACAAATGATTATTTATCGCTTGCTAGTAGAAACTGAGCTGTACAGCCTTGAACCGAATACTTTGCTTACGCAGCTATGGAAACAATAGCTGATCGCTCTTCTCAGGGCTGGTGGTGGTGTAACTTTGCGTAGTTTGAATTATCATTTGAAACACTCCCATCTAATGTGCTAACGAAACACATCCAACTGTTCCTCGGGCATCGCAGTCCAATGTACACCTTACACCTAATTTTCGGACAAATAATATCTCGATTAATCAATAGATTAATCGATTAAAATTGTGATCGATCTGCAGCACTAATAAATATCACAATCGTGATTCAATTGACTTTAACTACAACTGCATTCTTTATGACACAGTTCTGCAATTCTACACAACTCCTTTTAAGTGCAGTTCCCATTACCCTCTTTATCTGTTGTATCATATTTTTCTTCTGATTATCCTAAAAAAATTATGACAGAAGGTTGTTTGTCTGATTTCTTTCTTCTTGCCCAAAAGTTTTTCAAGCTCTGGAAATGTTCAACTGTGTATTTTTGCGATAAAGTATTATCAGAATTATTCTGTATTTTTGGTTAGTACTTACATGGCACTAAATTTTAAATGTTTATATTTGCTTCTTCATTCCCACATTTACTCAATAACACAGTGGGCCTACAGTTTCCGTACGATATTGGAACCACTGAAGTTAGTACCTATTCAATGAAATAGGAGCGAAACCGGTTCTCTCAGATCACCAATACAAAAATTTTGGAAATGTCACAGTGTGTAAATATTAAGGAACAACAATATTCTCAATCATTATTGTTTGAATCATTTCTGAAGAGCACCTACAATTTCTTCCCTTTATATTCGCTGGCAGTAAACTTGAATAACCATGCAGAGATAATATAGGGAAACTTCGTAGCAAAAGCAGTATTTCCTTACATACATCTGTAGGGTTGAATACACAAATTCTGAGCATATTTACTAATAAATTAGAACACCAATTATCCGAACTCAAACTACCTGGATGGCCAATAATAGGACCTCTTGAGGGGAGGAAAACATTTGTAGGTATGTCTAAACTTACTTTATTAAACCATTGAATTTGTAATATTCGATAGTTACCAATCACAGTAGGTACATGGTGTAAAGTGCTGTAGGTTTCTTTACCGTCCTAAAATCATGTGAAAGTTTACGTAAGTACAGCACTGTACAAAGTTAAGTATTTGCTCATTAAATTAGTATTTCATTATATACAAGTTAAGTTTAAGCATAATTTATCAATTATCCAGATATTTGATTATCCGGATCGGATCCGGTCCCAATTAATCCAGATATAATTGTAATTCTTCTTAAATATAAATAAAATATTATATATTCTTGTGTTTAACACCCATTCCTACTGCACATGGCGTCATAAGCATTAGAGTGCCTTCCCAGGATTTGCCGGTCTCTTTTGAGAACTGAGATAAACTTGGAAAATCCTTCAGTGGGAGGATGGTCCTAGCAGGATTTGAACCGCATATCTCCTGTTCTCAAGTCGTGTTTCTATACCGCATCATGTATCATTATAACCTGAAAATCATTTTCTCATATTTTGCTCTCTTTTGTTTTCTTAGTTGCCACCTAATGGCCACCTATGTGTGTATATAAATACCAAGTGATTCAGCTGCCCCTATTTATTCTGATATATGCAACCCGTAGTTTATAATCTAAAACATTGACCCTTTTAGCACAAATGCCCGTTATTGCATATGCGCCCTTCTGTTCGGTACTATAAGCACCCAACACTAATACTTACAGTTCTGAAGGAGGACCAAGAATCCGCGAAAAGCTTAAATAAACGATGTCTTTTCCCAAACATAATACTAGCAAGTAATAAACAAATGCTTTCCCAAAGACGCCGAACACGTGACAGCTGGCCGATATGTTTATCTGCTGAAATATGTTGATGCAAAAGCATCACATACGTTCGAAACGACACATTGCTTTGGCATTTTTTTTCTTTCTCCTGGTCTTTATTGTCTGCATTTTACGGAAAACCTTTTGTCTTGATTCCTGTATGTGTAATATGTTGGACGTATGATATGCTCTATATAATATGATGGTAGTTTTCAACATTTTAAGCAAATTTGTGGCACTTTCTGTTTATGCTCCTCCAGAACATCAAAAGTGTATTTCATATTGTTTAAAGTTAGATATCTATTCTGAGTAGGAATTGTGGGAAGGAATGAATTCGATACTGCGTTATTATTATTACTACATGAAAGCTTATTATTCTAAATACGGAACACACTATTTTAATTAAAGCAATCAGTATCTAAAACATTCGGCTTTGTCATTCTTAGATGAAGACTATATTCAGTTTAGGTAATGATCATTTTGTTTGCTTAGTTCAATGTTGCCGTAAAACTTTGTTTAGCGCCTTCAGGTTTACGCACCCTCAGATGTCTATTGCTTTTGTTGGCATCACTGTCACCGATGCTTAAAGCTGAATTAGGTCCATTACTTATAATGTTAAATCAGTACTGATAGTTTTAATGTACAAAAGGTCGCCTTCTATATCTATTCTCTGATGTTCATTAGTATTTATATTATCGTTAACTAACGACAAATGTGATATCTGCGTGTCCATGCGTAGGAAGGAAACTTTCACAACACCCGCACTTTCACTTATAACAGTATATATAAACTAGTCTCTAATATTGATAACCTAAACACAAAATAGGAAATTTAATTGCCTAATGCACCAGATTAAGCTTTAGAAATGTTGAAATTAAATTAGTAACTATTTACAGAGGAGCGATATTACTTCGTCAATAGCGAAATTATGGCCACCTAATTCCCTCCAGAAATTTACTGAAGAACTATTTACATTGACTTAAGGAAAACAAAAGCATTGGTTTTTATTTCCATTAATAGAAACCTTTGCTTGAAATGGAACTCTGCTTCATATGCGCATTCACATGACATTAGGTGAGTCTAGACTGGGTTCCTCCACTCTACCGATAGATGGCAGTGCATTACAGGCTGCGTCGGCATTAACGGAGTAGATAGCAGTCCATTCGCTTGTTGCATCCATTTTTATATTTACAATGTTTATAGAAAAACATGCAACTTTTGGTTGTGCTATTCATCAGCAAAATAAGAAATATCAAGTCCGACAAACGCAGTTAAGTTTGTTAGGCTCACGGGATTAGAACGCGGCATAGTTCTTTTGTGAACCACAGACGTTATCTCACAGGTTACTGCAAATGGGCATATAAATTAGCGAAAAATATGACAATTGGCACTTGATATTTAAATCTGAGATCACATATTTAGTCACACAGACTAAAATAACCAACGTAATGTGGATAGATGAATGACTATTTACATTTCCTACTGTATACTTTACGAGGTACCATCCAGGAATTCAGCTACACACGAAATACATGTATTAAGGATCTTGAAAAAAGGTGTCTTAAGAAAATATCTGCATATGGAATCTTTTAAGAGCTGGTCACTGTGTCATCCTACTTTGAAATTCCGTTCTCTTCTTATGACACTCACACATGCGGATACACTAATTCACACATGGACAAAGAAGCACACACCCGTACACCTGAAAATACATACGGATCTATTTGTGGAAAACGTTCTTGTTCTTTAATCCATGGACCTCAAAAGGTACGAAAATCACGATATCGAATACCTATCTGGGTGGAGGGCCATGACTTATGTATGTATATATATATATATATATATATATATATATATATATATATATATATATATAAACCGTCGTGCACATTTACACAAATTTGTCGGTGTAATAAGGACGCAGAAGGCTAAAGTGATGTTCAGATTTTTAAAAAGTCAATCGCTGTGCGAACTCTATACTCTGTGCATGGTCACCAGAAAATAACGAATGGCGACTTAAAACTTTATAAACTTCAAATACCTATTTTAAAATTCAAAATTATGAATGGTACACCTCGAAAATTGTTAATGCCATAAAAATTTTTAATCAACATAAACTGAGTCGAAATGTATTATTTTTCCTGGTAGTACTTTTTCAACTTCCTACAGTTTACTCTATATGCAAACGTCATTCGAATGAAGAGTTCTACACAGGCTGCTTCCAGAAAATTCAAGATATTCAGATTATTTGCCAAGCAAAGGTCTTTAACGTTTGTCATTTAAACAAAAATGTTAAAGATAATTTGGAGAAATTAAAATATAACAATTTTCCTTCATATACCCAATTGGTAGTTTGAGGTGCGGTGCTTTGTTGAAAATCTTCATATCGCACTTTTGGAGGACGCAACTTAAGTACCAACTTTGATGTATAACTGATTTTTTTCCTTTTTTTGGCTATGTTATTCAAAGGCATCCGCAACTCGCGAGCATTTTAATTAAAGAGATCCTTTTTTGGGTTCAGAGGGTCTGAAATCTTGCATAAAACTTTGATATCGAAATTTTGTTGGAATGAAATACTTAACTACTTATAAATAATAGTAGGGATAGTAAAATTACGTTGGATTTAGAGTAGTATATGGACAGATAAATGTAAACTATGTTTCAAAAGAAAATTTCAATATCTGTATCTAATATCATTTTAAAGTAGTCAGGTACTTCTGAGAAAAGTGTGTTTTTATGAATTAGTGCCCATTTAAATCACTCATAAAATGTGTCGATTTAAAGGACGCATTTAGGGTGCATATTGACAAATTGCAGAAGTATAAGTCAAGAGTGATTGCTGTATTTTCAATTACCTTATATGAAAGAATACTTGATTAGCACTAAAAAAACTAGGTAACTATCGTATGTCTTTACCGTTTATGTTTTCCAGGACATGTGCTGTGTGTATCGTCTACAAAGAAGCAACCGATATCTGGAATAGTCATGCACGCTAACGCAGTTTACTCAATTCTTGAATAAATATGCTTTGACTATAGGTAGTTATAAATGTAACGGAATTGTTAGCTATATGAAGCAAGTATTCGCCCCATTCCTTTTAAAATCCTAGGAATCAAATTAATGCAAGGAAGACTAATAGGTATTTAGATAGTAATATGACAGTAGAAACAAGAAACTATACCATTGCAATTTATGTGTTTGTCGTTTTACAAATTTTCATTTTATTATTTTTAATTTTCTAACCCTTATCTAGTTATCGGTAGATAAAGTAGTTATTGTATTTTATAAAAAAAAAATGGAAATAAATATTTCACCATATAGGTGTGCATTGTGGGCGTCCGCTGTATAAATGTTATTGTTAGAAAACACGTCTGTATGGTTTTGTGTGAAGAAACGCAATTACAACTCAAATAAATATCAAACTAAGGTAGAGTTTAGGGTATCACAAAGTTACTACACATACATTCAAGAACATCCCCAACCCAAAATTATGTACTCTGATATAGAAATATTTTGAAATTTTTTATCTGCTCCAAAATGACTATAGTGGTTTTAATTAAAATATGACATGCTTAAGATACTTGCACAGCAAATAAAGGCTATATTTTGAATGTTTCCATGAATAGCGTGTGGAGTGCCCTTCATTCTGAATGAAAGTTTGATTGTTTTGTATAGCTGGTAAAAACCAAAAAATATATAAAAAGCTTAACCTACCTAAAACATATAAATTGCCTTAAAATTCACAATTTATGACACGTACTGTCTCTCGTTAACCATTTCTGGGGCATTTTGTTGAAGCGCATTTGCTTCCCGCGATGACGAAAAAATAAAGTGGAATTCCAAATCCGGCACTCAATGAACAGTTTTTTTTTTTAAATCGTTGATATCGCTTCACATATTCCTGCTATAACTACCAGGAAATACGGAATTAAACTACTAATGCAAATGATTATCTTGATTAAGACGAAACTGATAGAAAAATAAACTATGGTAGGAGCAGTTCACAGAAGAAAGTTTAAAGTAAACAGCAATGATTAGAGAAAGCTGTATCAATGTAGCAACTCAGATTTGGTTTTATATAATTCCTGAAATTGTCAGCGATATATGATTTATACCGACGAAGAAATGAAGTCCTAAAGAATTGAGTCCTTAGTGAGAATGTTCCGTAAAAGGCGTTGTTAAATCCTAGCTTTGAGCTGATTATACCTCTATCCCCTTTTCTAGTATTTTAGGTAGCATAGCAAAACACGTGCTCTGCTAAATGCATGCAAATTAACTTCAGAGACGATTCCAGATCTTACGCACCTGCTGCGTGTCATAAACAACTAACATTAACATTTTAACATTACTTTCCCTTCTGCTTACCTACAGCAAGTAGAGAGAGTGAGAGAGGGCAGACATTACATTCCACACAAAATTTTAGACAAAGACAATTTAAAATGCATGTTTTGAGGTCAGTGAATTCAAAGTAATTAGGAAACTGTCGGCGCGCATATCTGTCTGTGGAATACCTACCAAACTTTTAAGTTCAGCTTTCTCCAGAAAAGCAACATTAAAATTTTCAGGAAATATTTGCACCCAAATTTAAGTTTTACTTGGATAAAAATCCTTATTTTTTAAGTTCCTTAAAATTGGCTCAAGTTTTTTGTTTAAATTACTACTGTTGAGATATTCTCATGAACATAAAGTAATTAATGGGTGTTATCCATTTTCGAAACACACTCCGTTTTTAATTAGAATATTCAGATACATATTGTTCTTTTCTCAGGCCATGTAAGGAACCTGAAGACGCTTGTTAAAATCCTGAATACCGCTTTAACCTACTTTATTCATTTTATTCCTAAAACGACAAGCGTAAACGTACAAAGATCATTTATCTGGATTGATATAAGGTACACAGAAAAATAAGCCAATGTTAGAATTGTTTAGAATGAGTACAGAAAGTTATGTGGATACAAAAAATTAGATTTTAAATTAAATGTTAAACAACAAAACATTGTAATGCACCTGTTTATCCATAGAGCAAAATCCACAGTCTCTGGAATTAAAAACTGCAAGAAGAAGAAGCTCCCGAATTGGAATTTAATGGTTCAAGTTCTTTAAAACCGACTACGTACTACAGGTTTACCTATTATAGGTTCAAATTATATTAAAAAATTGTTTCTCAAAATGGTAGTTTGTAACTCAAATAAATTCGTAGAGAGGGTATTTAACTATTGATGAGTGCGTGCATAGATATGTATCTATGGTAACCTCAACAATCACGACTACAATTTGATAATTTTATTCACTGTTAAAAGCTTCTCTTTCCCACATATATAAGCTGTAAGACAGCTTCTGATTTAAACTTTCATTTATTTAGCACTAAAGGTAATTTATAAGTTGTGTGTAAGAAGAAGCTGGTTATTAAATAACAATCTATTTGTGAAGGTAGCTTTGACTTTTGGTTGACAATGTCACTGAGTAAAAAACAGTTGTATTTGCTCCAGAAAATTTTTAAATAAAAACAGAAAGAAAGTCGCGGATATTTTCATTTCAAGTAATAAACGCAGATGGCCACAATTTACCAACCAAGAAAACGAAACACAGCAAAACAAAGTACAATCGAACGGTATACCTACATACAATACAGAAATGTACTTAAGAAGATAGCTTTTGTTTTTCCGTTGAAAACATCTTAAGAGTCGAAAAGATTGTTTTTACTTCAGTGAACATTTAGGTAGAAACAAAACAAAAGCCGCGGATATTTCGTTCCGAATTAAGAAAACTTAATACACAGCCAAACACCATCGGATGTATTTACATGGTAGATACGCAATGTTTAACCCAAAATCTTTTCATAAATTTTGTGTAACAAATTTTGATGCATTTTCTCTGCAGGTTGTAAAAAGTTCATGGGCATAAGAGGAAAATTGTATCTACAATTTCTCAATTGAAATGTAAAACCTGTGGAGGATATTTTTTATTGACGGCTATAGACCTCATGTCTGGGAGCATGTAAGTATATTATCTCGGGGATTTTAATGTAATTTTACCTACATTTTTTGGTATTAAACCATTTCTGAATTAAGGAGAACGGATAAAAGGTAACATTTCATCTACTGCGATTTTCTAGTAACTTATTCGGTCATTCCGATGTTTTTGCGCCACCGAAAGGCTATAGGTTATTGTAGGTTTCGGGGGAGGTAATATTTCATCCTGACGGTGTTGTAGGTATAAGATTACTGTTCCAGGGTGTAGATCAAAATAGTTATAAACAATCTTAAGGAATTAAATTAATTAGATCGTCGTTCTAGGCTTAACTCAAACATGCAAAGCCGGCGAAGCCAAGTAGTACCAAAATATTAATATATTTCTAATATGGTGTAGTATGTTGGAAAGAACATATTATTGTTTGAACGTCAGATGTATTTTAATGGCATGCACATATAGAAATGAAGGACTTACCATCGAATTTTCCTTTTGGCGTGACGACCCGGAAGGCGCTGGTGGAGAGTGGGTGATTGTTCTGCGACTCCTTAAGCAGCTTGAGAAGCGGTTGAGAAGCCGATGTGACGGCCGGCCCTGGACTCGCCGTGCCGTCGTTTGCCGGAGGCGGCGGTGGTGGAGGCGGCTGGGACTCCTGGCGGGACTTGACCGTGATACTGAAATCTAGAGGCATGGGTGCGGAAACTTCCATCACTCTGCTACAGGTTCCTCATCCTTGCCAACTGTCAGCACGACACAAACTACACCGATGTCAACAGTCTCCATGCAGCCCGCACCATGGCCCCGCCCCTGCGTGCGTGTGACGCTATCACAGAAAAGTGTGTGTGCTTGCGGCTTAGCATAAGCTATCGCTTCTCTACTATTCCAGATTGTCACCAAAAGTTACACAACCAGATCGCTTCCAAAGGAGGGGTGGCGGAGGCTGGACTAGGGTGGGGAGGGGCAGCGCTCGAGTGGTGGGGATACACATAGGACGGCACAGGGATGTATGTATACACGTAGGCTTTGTTTTGCAAACCCCTTTTTGTATTCCCTCAATTGTGATATTAAACATTTATAATATATTAACATTAACATAAATTTAAGCTTTAAAATATTAAACTATAACTGCTTTAAAATGCATCTGACTCATAGGCTATTAAAATAACACATTACTATTTCATAATTTGCTGTCCTACTCTTTTTTGAAAAACAATACTTTTTACAACCTGATCTAGAAAGTAAATTAGTCAATTAATATTTATTAAACCTTCATTTCCAAAGTACCGATTTTTAAAATAAAAATTAAATATTTGAATATAGAGCTTCTTAAAAAATTAATAGAAATATATTCTCAAAATCCCAAATCATTTATATATTATATCGTTTTTCAAAAATGTTTTCATTACTGTTGATGTTAGTAATGACACAGCAACCCAGAACAAGCAAAGAATGTATGGTGCCCTTCAAATATTTTTATATTGTTTTGGCTATTGGCTACAATTTTGAAAATCATCTTATACTTTAATATGTAATAATATTTTACTATGACCTTTATATGTTTGGAAAAAATCATTGAATCATACACCAACAATTATAAATGTTTTGGATTTCCGAAATTAAACATTTCATGACATACCTAAGTGTTTAATTATGCGCTGCTTTTGAAAAGAAAGAAAAAACCAAATAATAGAGCAGCACATTATTTATACTTATGTCTACATTAAATGAAAGTAAACATTTAAAGTATTTGCTTGAAAACAATGCTTTAGAAGGCCAAATATTTCACTCTCTGTATTAACATCCCAAAATTTATGTCAACCTCCACCCAAAAGTCAAATTAGCTCTTGCCGTATAAAAGTAAGAAAAGTTTCATGTTTCATTTTTTGTTTGTTTATCGATACCTTAAATCAAACTGAAGTGGTTCAGTATGTGCATGAGATAAACATTGAAAAAGAAATCGTTCGATAACAGCTACTAAGGTTTTGCGTTTAGAAAACAAATACCTTCTAGAAATAAGAGTTGTATGTTTGAACACTTTCTAAAAGTAATCTAAATTTTGAAAAACCTCACATTGGCCTCTACAGTAGGTGTAGACACTAAGAATGCTTAAACGAAAATAATCAATGGGTTTGTGATAAAACGCGCAATGCCTAATATTTTATTAACAATAAAAATATCTGAAAGTTCATCATCACTAATAAGTGAATAACGAAGGAACAAGAGGGAGGGAATAAACTCTAAGAGTAACAAAATGCATGGCCTTGTAACATCTCCCCCCTCTCTCTCTGATTTTTTTTTTTTTTTTCAGATAAGACTTTCGAAGGATTACTTTAGAAACATTATTACAAAAATATCTTGCGGGAATAGCAAATTTGGAAATGACATTTGGCCAGTTATATATTTTTCTTAGAATACAAACAACTGCTCATTATTATTGTTTTAATCATATTTAAGCATGAAAGGAATGTTTAAGCTCTGTAATTTTGTATTTGGGTGCCATTTATTTAATTTTTGTTATTGTCAAATATATTTTGGGAATTAAATTTAGTTGATGGTTATATAATTGTTAAGGATTAAGATAATTATTTATAATCAACCTAATGCCGAAAGACTTTCCTTTCTTTCTCACATTCTACGTCATGTGGAACATTTTAAAAAAATCTGTTTGTTTACAAAAGGCTCCTCCTAGAGAGTCCCTGACAAACCAAGAAGATTACGTCCCAATTTGAAGGAGGATTTTTTTGTTTATTTTCATGAGCATAAATAAAAAGGTATTGGTTTGGTAAATGGAAGGGGTGATGAAAATTTTTGTAGCTTGCCAATGAAGATCGATCGCTAAGCCGGGATTGGCGGTCGAGGTTGTGGGGAGGGTTTTCTGATAGGATTGCAGAGACGGTGGCAGCCACGCCCCCGTTTCTCCTACAACAGTCATGGAGGGGGAAGAAGGGACGTTTAGTGGAGCACCCGAGCGGGCAGCGCACGGTCAGTAACCGGGCGCGCGGCACGCGAGTGTCCGGGCCTGTGTCGCCTGGCAACGCGGCAGCAACACAGCACGCGAGCATTGTCATGGAAATCACTTCGCTCCCTTAGACGATCCTCAATGAATTATCCTTTCTCTTTTGGCTATATATGATGCATGTAAAATTAACGGATTTGTCTTAACGTTTCTTCCGGTGATAATCCTGTAAAAAGAGGCAAGTTGTGTTTTTAATTTTAAAAATTCATATTTATTGTTGACAAAGTACTAATCATTATTATTTTTCCAAAAACACCACATCCCTTAAACATTATGATTAAAAGTGAAACGATATCCAAAATTTAATAAACAGTTTTTTCTCTAATTATTTTCCATTGTTAGGAGGTACATACTCATTCTTTTTACATAAAACATCTATCTCTGAGTCCTTCATTAAGAATCCCATTACATCCACTGAAGGTTGATATTAAATGGGGGCACTGAGAATCATAAGGACACAAAGTACAGAAACATAGTTTTGAGAAAAATAGATGTTTGTTGAAACCATAATTTCTATGTAAGAAATTCCCATTACGAAGAGCTACTTGCGAACGTGATATGAATGGTAAATTATGTTGGCAAAACTAGATAAAAATTGAACAGTGCAGTGTCAGAAAATGTGTACTTTGGGCCCTTATGTAACTGAATATCAGGAAAACTGAATGTTTAATTATATCAAAGATGGCCTAACGCACAGCTACAGCTGGTTGACCAAAAGGTCGGCAAATGCCAGGAGCATGCATACCTACATGCTAAAATCTCAAAATCGACGATGTTCTAATTTATGCCCTTATTGTTCTAAGCGCCTCAGTTATATATTGAATATATTAAAGCTATACCTACATTTATTTACTCTTTTACACAATCCCGAAATAATTACTTCAAACTGAATATTACAAATGTTTCCTTACGCGCTTTAAATCCACGCGGATCCCTTATACCTAAGAAGATATACCACAGAATTTAATTAAAATATTTACCTCCCATCCACATAATAAAGTATTATTCACTATAGCTGTTTCTTTTCGTCCGATATGAGTTAACTTTGGAGGACGCTAATTAAAAATAAAAAAAAAACTGCTGTTTCTTAACAGTTGATTTGAAATTAACGAGTACTGCCTTGTTTATAAATAGCGTTCAGTTGTTTTTCTTCCCACCAGGCTCAGGGCACATAGGGAGAAGAAATATAAGAATGAATAATGTTCCTTTTTTGTTTTGTTTGTAATTTACGTCCTCCAACGTTAAGTCATATCGGACGGTGAATGGATTGGGTGAAATGATGCTCAACCAACTGCCACACTTGATCATGGGGAAATGTAGGAATGCTTATAAATAACAGAATATACTGAAAACTGTTAGTTCTTTCAAAACAACAAATCTGAGATGTGCACTCAGATGATTTCTCTACCTTTGTAGATATAAAATATTCTTAAAACGCTTATTCTACTACCTACCTATTTCATTTTAATTGAGATTATTATTATTATTATTATTATTATTATTATTATTATTATTATTATTATTATTATTATTATTATTATTATTATTATTATTATTATTATTATTATTATTATTATTATTATTATTATTATTATTATTATTATTATTATTATTATTATTATTATTATTATTATTATTATTATTATTATTATTATTATTATTATTATTATTATTATTATTATTATTATTATTATTATTATTATTATTATTATTATTATTATTATTATTATTATTATTATTATTATTATTATTATTATTATTATTATTATTATTATTATTATTATTATTATTATTATTATTATTATTATTATTATTATTATTATTATTATTATTATTATTATTATTATTATTATTATTATTATTATTATTATTATTATTATTATTATTATTATTATTATTATTATTATTATTATTATTATTATTATTATTATTATTATTATTATTATTATTATTATTATTATTATTATTATTATTATTATTATTATTATTATTATTATTATTATTATTATTATTATTATTATTATTATTATTATTATTATTATTATTATTATTATTATTATTATTATTATTATTATTATTATTATTATTATTATTATTATTATTATTATTATTATTATTATTATTATTATTATTATTATTATTATTATTATTATTATTTAGCACCGGCCACTAGTGCAGAGAGCAGTCTATTGCAAATTACAAAGAAGAGAATTACAAAAATATTATTATTATCTACTTACTATAAGTATCTACTCATACCATTACAAGTTTTGTTATTAAATTCTTTTATCTAAATTCACAAAATTATTGTTCCATCTTTTAACAGTCGATTTTCATTTGTTTTTTACGTTCCCTGCAAAATACTCTATGTTGTTACAGCTTTTATTTATAATTTGGTTTATGTCATTTTTCCTCTTAATATTTATCCAAATATATTATTTTCTCCAAATTTCTGTTTTCTTGCAATTAAAATATAAGTATATACTCCATATCTTCATTTCCTTCGCATTTCTAATGGAGATTCACTTTGTACTACGTAACGATTTCGCTGTCCTTTCAGTTTCCACACTCCTACACTTAGCCGTTCTATCTCCTTCCTTTCTTCATTTCTGTATAATCTATAAGTACTTCTATTTCTATTTCTCTCTCTCTCTCTCTCTCTCTCTCTCTCTCTCTCTCTCTCTCTCTCTCTCTCTCTCTCTCTCTCTCTCTCTCTCTCTCTCTCTCTCTCTCTCTCTCTTTGAGCTAGTTTGTATTGGAACATAAAACACCAGTGACTTCTTCTCTGATAATTGACTGAACAAGTTTTGAATCTCTATAATTTTAAATATTTTTCTAGTCCCCTTCCAAATACGTTTAAAATTTGATTCCTTTCTTCTGCAAATTTAACCTAGGCCATTACATTCTAAGTTATTGCTTAAGGTACTTACCCATCCTAAACCTTGCAAGCTTGTTTCCTGATATTTTAGGCATTGTTTTAATAAGTTGTTATAATTTAAGTTCATAATCCTATACTTACCAATATTTCAATGCTCTTTCCATCACTAGCCCTTCCCTTGTTACTCTTCCCATTTCAATTTGAGCTACTTCATTTACTGTAGCTATTGGTAATCCAGAGCTTCTTTACAGAACATCCTATGCACATGATGTACAACATCCCACCCATTCTCTAACCCCCATACTTCAATATCATAAAGCATTCCAGCCTCTATCATCGAACTGTACACTGTTTCGAACCACTTCACCTACATCTCTGGCATCTTATAGGTATAGGAATCCTCTCACAGAATCGAAATAAGCATTTACAGAAACGAATCTATTGCTGATTTTCTTGTGGGCGAAACTACCTTTAAGAAATAGTCAAATTCCATAGAGGTTACTCGTTATATGTTTACTTTGATATGTTCGGGAAAAAAATGACTTCCTATGTGAGAGAAGCACAATATTGAAAAAAAAAAAAAAACATACAACAAAGAATAAATAAACAACGATTTACTCCACCAAAAGTTGTAGCTGTGACAACTTTTGTGTTTTAACATGATCTACACTATTTGTATAGTGAGATTAGGTATCATTGTCCACCAAAGGTTATCCAAACTGAAGAGGAGATCCGAAGTGTTAAAAAAAAAAAATTAAATACTGTTATTTAACTTAAACTTATTGTGTTTAAAAAAAATTGTTACAGCAATTTCCTAAAGAATTTGAAGTTTTGAGAAATCTTCCAAGGAAGTGTTAGAATATGGTGAGGGATACCGAGTGTGATGGCTCAGGCGGTTTCGTCTGTTGCCCGCATTCGGAAGGCCAGGGTTTGATTCCGTGGCTGACCTACATGACCCATGGGATTTTTTCGGGGGTTTTCCCGGGTCGCCAGGCGAATGCTGGGTACACATCCTCCGAATTTCCGGTCCCCCCATTTCACCTCCATTATCATTTCATATCATCTCTCATCTGGTGGTTTCTTTCAGGGCAGAAGTGTCGACGGTGCATGGCGGGATGATATTCTCTGAGTGAAGCCTTTCTCCTCTGGCGGAACGGACTCTGGTCTCTGAGCCGGCCTAGTGGGCCGATTCACGAACGCGGCAGATGGGATGCCGGTTGTGCAAGCCTGCCTGGAGTCTTCCTCCCTCTGAGGGAGAGGGGGGCTCCGGTCTAGTGACTTTCGGGGTCACGCTAGGAGGGATGACGATTGTCCTGGAGCGCCGAGGAGCTTCCATCTAGTAAAGTGTAGGGACCCTGCCCTCTGTGCTGTAGTGATTCCTTGGAGTCAACCAACCTCTCTGTCCTCTCACCTGATCCTCCCTCCCGGGGTTGCCCCACTCGGGACTTAGGTGCAAAAGATCAGACTGGTCGAAGTGTCGAATCCCCTCCGAACAACCCAATCCAATGGTAAGGAATTTTCATGAAAAATCTTCACGTGGCGGGCATCCTAGTAAGATGCTCAACCTAAAACACCAAGTTTGGTATACTTCATACCTATACTACTTGGTATATACTTTTCGTTTTTTCAGCCACACACGCACGCACACACCCACACACACACAGATACACATGTAGAGGTAATAAATATTCTGATTGTCACTATGTTTTCAATTGTCAGGATAACTTCAGCGCGGGAATTCCGGTGTTTATTTACATGCCAGCAAATCTATTGGCAGGGGCTGACGCTGATCTTTGGGAAAACAGACACATGCCCTTTTCTATTGGCAACTTGCCAGTATGACATTGAATTACGAATCAGTTGGAGAATTTAATGTCACGTTGCCATGGTAGCTCATTGATTAAGAACAACCGGATGGAGACCGGGAGATCCGTGGTTAGAATCCCACCTATGGCACTGAATTTTTCAGTCTGACTGTACCTATCCAAACCTTGTCCTACACACGGCTATACTAAAGTTCGTCACAAAGTCGCACAGTAATGAAGAAATATGAAAATGTCAAACGATGAACAGAAAAAAGAGTATAAATCGTGTTTTAAAAACCGCTATACTTTCAGGTTACCATCGTCTTTACCTGCAGGTTTTCTGATAACGAACAGTAAAGAGTAGGCTAGGAAGTTAAGGGACCTATAAATTGTTCAAAAAGAACGTTTAAGAAGGCTCAAAAACATCACAAAAAGGACCTTGAGATTGGAAAAAAAGACGTAAGAAGTGATACCTACAAATTAATGAATTAATTTTCAATTATATATTTAATAAATAAGTTTGAAAATACAACATTCAAGTGATGTGCAACATATAGAGCGAGAAACCTAATGTAAGAAACGCTTCTCCTGATTCAGCAATGGACATTTTGGAGAAAGAAATTGAATTAGATATACCTAATTAAATCATACTTGGTTTAACCAACCTTGGGTTACAGAAATTCAACTTCAGAAAGCTTACCTATGTTGGCGTTGCAGCAGTATATCACAGCAGTAAAATCTAAATTCTTAGGTGTAAATGATGATCTGCTTTCTAATAGCGCATTGCGAAACATTCAAATACAGTCTCTCAACATCAACGGATGTAATTGGTGCATACTTGAAGCCAGTGGAGTAAAATAACTGGATATTTAGAGAGGGTTTACTAGGTTTAAAGAAATGAGAAATAAGGTAAACGAAAGAAAAATTGGATAGCTAAGCACCATGGACCCTGAACATAATTTCACCCATCTGAATTATCGTCCGATATGACTTAACGTTAGAGGATGTAAATTACATAAAGAAAGAAACAAAAATGTTATAAAAAGGACCATTAAATCATAGAATATCTAAAAAGGCAAAAAGGACAAACAAAAATTCTAGAAAAAAGCCCTTTAAATAAAAAACAGTTAAAAAGACAAAAAAAAAAAAAAGGACAGATAAAATCCTCAATTTTCCGGTTTGTAGTGGCCCATAATTAACACATATTACGTTGGACTTCACTTTCAGACACTAGGTAAAAACGATTTTTCCTCAACTTCTTAGCCTTAGTAATGAGTAAAAAATGACTCCAATTGATATCTACACCACACCACACCACACGGTCCATTCTGCAAAAATGATTTTTTTTATGCAGAAGACCTAAAAACCTAAGTAGGTATATTTCTTGAGAAATTTCGGTATCGAAATTTTGTGTGAAATGCAGCATGTACGTGCTAGAGAATAGATAAGAGAATCTGATGAATTGCCCTCCCTTGCTTTATTATCTGCCCACCACAAGAAGGCAAAGCGCAGGAATGTGTAACGTAATCACTTTTGCTGTGTTTATGCTCACCTTCCGGATATGATAAGGATGCTAGGTTCATGTAAAGTACACAGTGTTGTCACATAACTCACCCATACATAATACCTATAACTGCAGTTATTGAAACGAGTATTAGATCTGGCAGCATGGGTGACTCATATGCACTCTCCTATACTCATTTCGTAGTAAACAGATGCACTTCTAGAGCAGATATACAGTTCAAACCCCTCTGCCTCTTCAAGCCCCGTTTGCCTTCTTGTGGTGGGCAGACAGTATTCTGTAATTTTTATTAACATCCTTTAACCGGGTACGTCATATTTGACGATGAGTGAATGTTGCTCAAGTGAGAGTTCAGTTATCTGGATTCATTTTTCATATTAAGGGACAACTCCGGATAAAGTCTTAACCTACCCTGACCGATATTCGAACTCGGGACCTCTTGAACGTGAGACAGAGTGGGCGTTCCGCTCTTACATAAACTATTCTAAAATAGCTAATTCCTCTCGTTTATTTAATCCAGACAAAGTTCCATCTTCTTTTTATGGCTAAGAGAAAATACGATGTGCTGCAGTCACATGACTTTCTCTACTCATGTGGGACCTACACTCTCATCTTAGAAACGCTTACCTACTCTTCTATTTTATGTTAAATAATGTAATCATTTGATGGTATAGTACGCTTAAGTGATAACTATACATTACTGCGGCATCACCTCGCTCGCTATTTTAATACATAACAGACCAAGGAAACACATGTAGAGATAGGAAGCAATTAGCCAAAGTTTGATAAAGATGAAAGTAAAACTTTTGGGAATGAACACAACACATCGTAAGTGTATAGTCTAATAATAATGATGCTTTTTATGTGCTTAAGGCTTATTGAAAATACATAGACAGTAAAAACAAGATTTTAATATTAAGTAATTTTGGAACAGAAAAGTAAACAAATATTATTACTGGGCAACGCATGGAAAAGATGGCCAAACAAAGTGGAGAACTTTTAGTAGAATGGTTTTAACAAAATTACATTGTTATGGCAAATGAGTATTATAATGACTAAGATATATGTACCTACACAGGTTTACTTAGCAGACTAAACTGTATAGAGCTGCTAAATAATAGAAAAATATAACTATTTGAAATGTTAGAACAATCATTTGAACCATGTATTAATGGTGCAATTTACTTATTACAACAGTGGAGGGTATCGTATATCATATATTTATAAATATAAAGGAAAAATAATGTTGAGAGAAATATATAGGTGTGTATATATCAACTGTATTTACCCGAATATATGAAGAAATAAAAATAGAACTACACAACGGGCCCAAATGACCTTGTTGTCGACGGGCCCTTAAACTCCACACACTCACTCACTCACTAGAACTACACAAGAACTAAACATGTAAAACTATGATGATTAACAACTGATTTGTATCAGAGATTCTTGAAGAAATAGAAACAAAATATGTACAGGAAATGGTCTGTTACTGGAAGATAGCATTATGTGTTTCAAATGGGATGATGTTTGTCCTTGAGCGCTACAAATCTCTGTTTCATTTAACCTTGCCCCGTTGACACGTATCACTCCACGTACAACTACCTTCCCCCTAATCCTAATTGGCTAATGCTTTCACGCCATAGGCCATAGGCGGTGCCTTCCCGTCACATTGAAACCTGCAGTAAACGTCATAATAATTTCCAGGAAGATAGATAAAATCATACAAATATGAATGTGAAGACATGCAAAAATAATGAAGTTTATAATGAAACTGAACAAGTTGAATCTGAATGAATGAGCAATGAAACTGAAAAAAGTTTATAATGAAAGGCGTTCGGCCTTTTCCACTGGGACTTTTTAAAACCAGCACACATACCTTGCAAAAATGCTTGTCTTTCAGTCTTAAAAGTCGTGTCACGCCATACTTGTCGTGTGTCCTTCATTCACCCAAGTCTCATCAAGGTAGTATATTTTGCGACTTGTATCTCGGTACAGTCTGATTGTCCTTAAATAACGTCTTCGCCAGACAGCAATATCACCCCTGGAGTAATAAGTTTACCTATTGTCTCAATTTTATGTCGCGATGTTCCTCCGCATCTAACACACCTGTAAGTTCAAAGCACAGCTGTTCGACTTCTCTCACTGACAAAAACGGATTCTTCTCTGTGAGTGCATTAACACATGCAACACAATTCCTTTTTCGTCGCTTTGTAAAGGCTTTCCCTTGCGATGCTTCAGCGAAAAACTGGCGGTAGACTCTGCCATTATACATATAGGTAATAAGTACACGCGCAATAAACGATCAGTAAAATAATTTAGCTCTCGCACTCGGCACAACACACCTTCGAATAGCAATACATGACTAATCCAGTTCGAAACAAGGTCAGTGATAAAAGTCATATAAACAAATATGTCACCACTACCGCTGAAGCACGTTCTATCGTGTCATGTGCTTGAGAGCAAAGGAACCTCCTCTTTACTTCGTTTAAGAATTAACATGCATTTCAGATAAATCAACTCTGTTGCGTAATATATTTAAGTAAAACAGCTACGAAAATATAAATTTGACAATTCTCTTCCAACATATAAAGATATATCACCATGTTAAACAACGAACTAATTTTTACCGCACAGCAGTTTATACTGCAATAGCAGCCAATGAGAGGTGATAAGGTCACGTAACCGTTAAGAGATACGGGGCAAGCTTATGTGAAACAAGGATTAGGTGAGCAACCAATCGGAGTCCTGCGGTGTTGTCCTGCTGCATTCACCCTATGTGCTGTGTGACGAGCGCTAAACTAATTAATCTCTAATAAATACTATTTGCACTAAGACAAAAATTCAGATTTTGCAAAAACTGGTACATGAGTATGGAGAGAGTAACATATTTAACATAACAATAAAAACCCCATGTTTTTAGCTCAAATGGTTTTCCAAATACAAATAAATAAAGTAGATACCATTACAACAATGCATTGTGACGTAAGCACTGTAATGAATATCATTATTGGTTGGCATGTATGCGTGAACGTATATTTGAAATTACTCAGAACTGAAACATAAACATTTGATATGACGTGACAACAGAAATACCTACTTTGAATAAGTCAGGGTGTTTGCTAAATTCGATGAGAGGAAACAAACACTTCCTGCTGGTCTGGCAGAACGTCATATTACATGTTTTTAATCTCTATTTACTCTAGAGCAGAGAGTTCAAAGAAGTATCATTCAGTTACTTCTTCATGAAAAAGAGTACCAGATGGATCAATGAGACAGGATCCACCTTCCGCCTTACCACTGCCAGAACAACCCAAATGAGTTCATGTGCGCTCAAATTATGTTGGAAACAGAAATAATAGTTTCAAACTGACTGACGTTGAAGAACTTATTCACGAAGAAATTGACAAGGAACAGAAGACTGGGAAAACTGCGTGAGGCATCAGATAAACTACAAGAAGGCGACTTTTGGAAAGAAATAGCACGGAAAGAGATTTTTGAACTATCATCCTAAATTTGCAGTACTAAGACAATGAAGACAATGACAATGACGAATTATCTCTTAACGTAGGTATGTAACATTCACAGCTATAGGGATGCACCGCTGGTATTTTTGTTGGATTAGAAAGATAAGTAATTCATTAACTTTAATTAACCTTAAGCTAAATATTTAAACCATTTGCGTAATATACGAATGTCCATGTTGCAATTATTATGATTCGAACAACTGCATTATTATAACATTTTGGAAATTCAGTTTGCGTTCCCTTACGGAACACTCGAAAGTGTGTGAGAGAGAGGGAAATATAAAAAGAGTGGGGATAACGAGATGGCAACGCTGAATGCGCCAACGCATCTGATTCGCTACAGGCGAGAACTCTTCCCATTTGAAACACATAATACTTTATTAATTGATAACGATCAAATAGTTGTTACACAATTTCCCTCATATGACGCCATCATATATTGACCGTGTTAAAGTCGACCAATCAGATTCATGAAATCATATACAACAGCGATAACTATTGTGTTACCGCACCCTCAGACACGATAACAAGTTCTGCATATTTACGAACAGGCATCTCACAGATCGTCGACTGTTAGCGCGACTTTCAAATGTCAAAATGACTGAGAGGTTTGTATACCGTCACTTGTGAGGTTAAGTTTCATTCATGTGCTAATGTAGGCCTATGTGATTTAGGGAATCACTTAACTTATTTTATTGCTTTCAATTTTTCACCCCCGTGAAATAATCTCTACAAATTGCAACTCGTGGTTTTGAAATTCCCTAGATAAATTCTCTTAGAGACTTCGTCGCTCGTGAACTTATCGGTAATTTCAAAACTACTCGTGACATTACTTCTGATAATGATGGTTTGGAATATTTGACAAGTAAATTGAGAGAAAAAATATAAGAAGGTATTAGAAAGTAATATGATCAAGACAGAGTATTTGTGTTGAGGGGAATATAACTCTGAATTAAGTATTAATAGAACAAGAAGTAATAGAAGTAGTCAGAGAATTTCAATATTTAAAACAAGAAAAATTAAAGTCAAAGTTTATTAAATTAAAAATATACAATACCTTAGTTAAAAGTTCTGTAATGAATCAGAAATACGGAGGCGTTTGTTAGCATTAGGTTTGATTGCCTAAGAGGTTTTATTAGGATTTCTGGTTTAGATTGATAAGGACTGAAAGAATTAGAGAAATCATGAATATAAATGGAGCTGTACTAAATATAGGTAGTATCTAGAATAAACTAGAATGAAATTGTACAGACACCTAAAAGGAGTGGAAGAAGGAGGGCTCAAGACAAATAACTGAGTGGACTAACTACAGCAGAAGGAAGAAAAAAGGATTAGTACAGAGAAGTAAAGTGTATCTAGTAGATAATGGGAAACAAGGGTGTTGGAGGAGGAAGGGAAGAATGATGCCGGGCAACTCGAAGATGCTGAATAACACTATAAACCATTTACACTACTTGGTTGGTTGGTGTAGGTATGTGTTGGTATATCTGATTGTCACCGAGTGAGATACCGAGCGGGATGGCTTAGGAGGTTTCGTCTGTGGCCCCCAATCGGGAGGCCTGGGTTTGATTACCGTGGCCGGCCTACCTGACCTATGGGTTTTTCGGAGGGTTTCCCGGATCTCTAGGCGAATGCTGGCTGGGTTAATTACATCTCCCGAATTTCCTGCCCCTCCATTTCATCTCCATTATCGTTTCATATCATCCCTCATCTGGTAGAAGTGGGTAGAAGGGTAGAAGTGTCGGCGAAAGTCTCGGCGGTGCATGGAAGGATGATATGCTCTTAGGAAAACTACCTCCTCCTCCGGTAGGTCGGTTGCCGGCCTCAGCTCCTCTGCTGGGACCATTTCGAGACCGCCAGCCAGGGACCTTTGGGGCTCAGATCGCCTGCCTGGGACCATTAAGGCTCGACTGCTGGGCTCGTTGCCGGCCCGCTGTAGGGGACCGGGTTCGTTGTCCTGGCCTGTCGGGGGAAGTCTCTATTCCAGTAAACTGTAGGGCCCGTGCCCTCTGTACTGCCGTGGCTCCTTGGGTCGGAAGTCCTATGTCTCCACCACATCCTTCCTCCCGGGGGTGTCCCCACTTGAGGGCATAGGAACAATGGGCCCAGCATGGTGTCCTACGCACCGAATCCCCTCCGTAATGAAATCCCAATCCCACCGAACGAGATGGTAACCGTGAGGTAGCGAGTTCAATCCTCGTCGACCGCGCACTCTGGTTTCCCATGTTGGAGTGCTTACTTTCGGACCACGACTTCCATTCCTTTGCTTGTGGCGCACGACTGATGCGCCATTGTGTGGTCGCTGTCCTCACTGAATCCAGAGTAGCGTGGATGAAGAACTCTTGCCACTGCCTGTCTGTCTGCGGTTCTCTCACTTCATCGCTTCCTCATAGGGTTGTTAGCCACATTAGATCTGTGTGAAGTACGTAGTGAGCCTTTAAAATGTCATTGTTAATATCAATAGAGCAACAATGTGGCCGTGGCTTCACCCCAAGACATTTTAATATAATTATCAGTTATCTTAATATATATCATCCTATATATGAGTAAAATAAAGAATCTATTATTAGAACTCAACCTCTTATTTTTCTGTAGGTACTCTATTATTATTATTTTTATTATTATTATTATTATTATTATTATTATTATTATTATTATTATTATTATTATTATTATTATTATTATTATTATTATTATTATTATTATTATTATTATTATTATTATTATTATTATTATTATTATTATTATTATTATTATTATTATTATTATTATTATTATTATTATTATTATTATTATTATTATTATTATTATTATTATTATTATTATTATTATTATTATTATTATTATTATTATTATTATTTACAGTATTATTGTTTATGTCACATTATTTCGTGTATGTGAAAATTCATGGAGAATTTCAATTTAGTTCCAGGGATATTTATAGCTTTATTATTTTGATACTTTGAAAGAATACCCCACCCAATTCAATTATATATATTGAAACAATACTATTACTAATAATAATAATAATAATAATAATAATAATAATAATAATAATAATAATAATAATAATAATAATAATAATAATAATAATAATAATAATAATAATAATAATAATAATACTCATACGTTCACTCTTTACCTATAGCATGTTAATAAATGATAGAAAAGAATTCCTAATTATTTTAATAGTTTTGGGAGGGAGATTTAAATACAGACTTCAATATTTACATTAAAAGCAAATACAACATAAATATTATTCTTCAATTACTTTACAACTGATCATGTAAACAAAAATGATCATTTTGAAAGATAATGCTTATAAAGAAGTGTACCGTATCTAACAAATGTAGGCATATCGAAAACTGCATTATGTGGAACAATGTCAAAGTAAGAATAATCTTCTATATGGAAACTCCTCACCCACAAAAGAAAAGTAAGACACAATTTAAAATGATGACGGCAAAATACTATTGTTTCTGAACTTTAAACGGTTCTAAACCCCCTGCACAGCCTCCATAGTCTTCTTCATCTGCTTATCATTCTAAAATTCTTGCGGTTGTTTGAATGGTATGTTCACTTAAATTTACGTAAACATTTTCCTTTTTGACCATAATTTTACCTGAACCTGGGCTTACATGAATTTAAATGGACATTCCAAACTCTATGGCCAACTGTATAGAACTAAACTAAGAGGTAGAGATGTAGTGCTTAGGAACACTAATGTCCATTTTCAGCATTTTTAGCCACTTTTCGCTTACGAGTATCCTAAATGGTATTTTTAATGTAAGAAGCACGTGGTAAGCATACTACTGTTATCTACTATTTATGCCGTGTTCTAAAAGTGAAACCGTTATTACTTTTATAAGCAAAATACAGTTAATGTAGCGTATTCGGATTATTACGTTATGCTTATTTATTATGATTATTAAGCAGGATTTACTGTGGCGTTTTGTACGAGTAAGTTTCTTTTATCATGTTTGTACAAATTAAACATGAATATCGATTCCTCGTGTTGTTTAGATTTGTTATTTTGTATTACATAAATCATTCATTCTATTCCACAATGACCATTGAACTTTAGCTACCTCCCTCGGGTTTGCAGTCAAGGTGACGTCACTGCGAAGACAGGCGGAAAATATGGGGCGCTTGTTCTTCGCAATTACTCCATCATGGTCAGGAGGAACCTTTCCTTTTAAACTCTTCTCTCAGGAACATGTGTGATTTGAACTGCATAGGTATTGCTTTTGATACATCGCCCCCCCTCCCAAGAAAAAACTAATCAGCTTACTTAGAAAGAGAGTAAGGAAGAACATATGTCAGCGGGTCAAGGTTATAAGAAACAGAGTTGAATAAGAATATAGGATATACCCGTTAATAGCCGCATGATTCGCCGGCTTTGATAACGATCTCCCGCGGCCAAACTATGATGCACAAGGTGCAGAAATTGTGGCACAACGTATCTCCCCGAGGCCATACTCACGACGACAAAACATCTGCTGATGTAGTCCTTATGGAGGGAGGCGTAGATGACGTCATGCTCCTGAAACCGTTGTCAGATGTGAGAAGGTCCTGCTGCTCATTTCATGTGCCAGGGTCAGGGACAAAGAGAGGGATAATAAGCGCGCGCCAAGTGCACGGCTTTCACC
>CM060948.1:120161923-120259423 GCA_030765055.1 Mantis religiosa | reverse complement strand
ACAACATTTTGGCACTTCAGATGTACATAAGTGTACATGTACCTACGTTGCACCTAAGTGTTTACGATTTCTTAAACCAGGTCTACGAATTTTAACATTTGCTAAACATTCAGAGTGTTTTAGAGATTTGTACTAATACAGTTGTGTATTCTTCAATGGAACACAGTCACACCGCTCATCTTGCTTCAAATGATAACAGCATGGGTATTCATGGAGAGTAAACTACTTTAAACACCATGAGAGCAATTTTAATTGTTGCTTTATTGTTAGGAAAACTTGCTTCATCTGCCAATAACACTTTAAAATAGCGAATTGGAATCATAAGTTAATGTTTAGTATAACCAAAACTATTAAAAACCTTATTGATGCTTCAAAATTTTAATATTTTTAATTGTTTAATATTTTTGGTTTAATAAAATTATTAGAGTAGATATCTACAGATACGACATTGAGAGAACGTAAGCTTTCACGATCGGAGTCCATAATACATTTAATTATTTCTGGGCTGTTTTGCCGTGGTCTGTTGGCGTAAGAACGTCCAAACGTTTCGTCCATAACTGCGGTAGACATCCTCAGTGGCGCGGTCGAAGTTTCCTTGCAGACGCAGCGAAACTCTCTGCAAGGAATCTTCGACCGCGCCACTGAGGATGTCTACCGCAGTTTAGGACGAAACGCTTGGAAGTTCTTACGCCAACAGACCACGGCAAAACAGCCCGGAAATAATTAATTGTATTATAGATACGACATTGTTAAAAATAACTTACTTCAGAGTACTTTATTGGGAATATAGTTGCTTTACCAAAAACCCAAGAAATTTATTTTATGGCAAGTATTAATAGACAGCGTTTCAGTTTAAAATTTAGGCCGCACCATGGCTCAGTGGATAGACAGCTTGGCTATCATGTAGGCGGCCCGGGCTCGATCCCAGGCGACCGCAAATTGGGATTTGTGATGGACAACATGGCGCTCGGGTAGGTTTCCTCCGGGTCCTCCGGTTTCCCCCACCATCATTCCACCAATTGCTCCATCCTTTATTTCAGGCGTTGGGCCGACCCCACAACCCTGATTTCATCTCTCAGGTCAGATTCTTCGGTTCCCTCGCGTTCTAACGTCAGCATTGACGAGAAAGGGGGGAAAATTTTAAAATCAATGAATTGTAGTATTATGATGCAATAGTGTTTTAAATCCACTTCCCGTTCATGCCGTCTTGGTGGAAAGTTGAATTTTCTATACTCAGGGCTGGTATTGTGGCGCTTTTTGAACGGTTTCCATGAATTTATCTCTGGTAATAGATACCTCTCTGATAACGCACTGATTACTCCATATGGACTGGATATACATCTGTCATTTGCGATTTCTGCAAATTCCATTGGTTGAAGTGATGTGTTCATTGGTGCTTAGCACACGACCGGGAGGGGCGTCGGTACCCCTCTCACTGTTACAAGATTAATCAGTGCGTTATCTGAGAGGTTTCTATTAACAAATATAAATCCATGGAAAGTGTTCCAGCAACGCTATAACAACCTGCTCTATCTGTGAATCTTTGAGTATTTCACTGCACATAAGGTCAACAATCGGGGTAGATGATCGATAGCTAGTTCGCCATCAACGTTAATGATGGTTGCCTTCCTGAAACACCTCTTAACAGTTAGCAGTTAATTTTACTTTGATGTAAATAATATTGATATTCATTATCATCGAAAACCTATGGAACACGCATTTATGAAGTTCATTAGAGAAATAAAACTAGGTACTTCTATTTGCCGGGCTTGTAGGCCGTGGCTGGAGCTCGAGGAGAGTCAGGATAGACTACGGATCACTTTACCCTGAGGATGCCAAGTGCAGTACTTTGTGAAACGTCGGTATCTTCGATGTCTCCTAGACCACGGCCTACAAGCCCGGCAACTAGAAGTAGCTTTATTAGTCCAGACGCCGGCCGTGGAAGCCTAAGTTTATTTATTAGAGAAAGTTGAAAGTAGAAGCTTACTGGACCTCGTCTCGGATTTCCGAATTGATCTTATTCTCCAATGATGCACTTACAATGTAAGTACTACTTTAGTAGATGCCTTCTGAAGAAGTTATGTTCTCGAACTATCTAACAAGTGCAAAAGTAGTACTTTGACGAGGCTATTGAAATCGCAATGGCAACATTTATAATCTGTCTCAAACTAGAGTGATCCTTCTGTAAACACATGGTGGGTGAGACACACACAAAGATACTTTAACGGAACCCTCTCAGGCTGCTGGTTGGTGGAGCAAAATTCATGGGTTTTTAAAGAGCCAGTTCCTTGAATTAATTCGAATAATGAAAAGAGATTGAAGAAGGAAACGTTTTCTATCTAAATTGTGGACCTAATAGGTATAAATAGCATATACTTTAATATATTATAGTACATAAAGTATGTTGTCTGAACCTTGCGATTCAGATTTCAATAATATATTTAAGAATATTAAACATAATTGTTCTGAAATAGTGTATGAAAGAATGCATATAGGTGTATCCTTCTTTTGTGCACTGAAATCATTAAAATTTTGAGCGCAAAAATATTGCAGGCAAAAATGAGTATGATACATAGCCTATGGAAACCACCTATTCTATTAATGACCACTTCTGGACATGACATTCAAAGATCAATTATAAGTGCTAACAGAATTGTGGAATTGCACAAATGGAAACATGTACTTGAGAAATAAATTCAATTGGGATACAAGGAAAATAGTGAAAAACAATAAAAATTGTCATACCCTAGACATCAAGTTTCATTTATAGTAACATCATATGGGAGAAATGCAGATAAAGAGGAAAGGACTGCGAAATCATAATACATTAGATGAAATACTTAAATAAAATGAACCATGAGCAAAACAATGAATACATAAAATGAATACATACACTCAGATTTTGTTTAGAAGTAACATTCTAAGTTAAGAGAGAGCCATAGTAAGATTTTCTCGTCACCTAGTAGGAACGATAAGAGGCAGACAAGGAGGGAAGTAGAGAAACGTGAATAATGAGATATATAGTTGAAGATATGGAATATAAAAATAAATGAAGACATGTAGAAAGGTGGGGTCTAACTAGGCAACAAAAGAGAATACGGCTACAAATCGTATGCAGAAGAAGTTAAGGCAGAAGGCTCAATTATGAAATGCAAGGGATATTAAATTCCCAAACTCTGATAAGGAATATCACAAGAGTTCGTTTCTAAGTGGTTTTATCGAGAATTTGAGTTGTATTTTTACATTTATTATCAAAATATGCCATCTAAATTTCTGAACTAAACATTATTGCGTGTAGCTTACAGGTAACATTAGTGCTTTCTGATTCGCAAATAATAAGTGTTGAGAATTTGAATAGTTTTTTGACACGCACTTAATTTCACCTAAGTTCTCGCTGAACTTCACTTTTTTGTTGTTGTAATTTAACGTCCTCCGACGTTAAGTAATATCGGACGGTGAATGAACGGGTGAAATTATGCTCAAATGCGTACAGGGTCCATAGAACTTAGAGTTACCCGACATTCGCTCTTCAGGATAAGGGAAACCTCGGAAAATACCTTATCCAAGTAACTCACCCTGACCGAGATTCGAACTTAGGACCTCTTGAACGTGAGGCAGATATGCTACCATCTACGCTACGGAGGCGGGCTCGCTTCTTTTTGGTGATCTACTTTGGCATCGGATAACTCACATTTTCACTTCGTAATGTGATGTTCAATTGTTTTTGTCTCTTTACTTTTCTTCTCGTATTGAAATACGCGAGATGAAGTATCATTTTCGGATGATTCACTGAGGAATTGAACACAAAAAGCCTCTAATCCCTCATAGAATAAGCGCTAACTGTCGTCACAAACTCACTTATAGAAACGCACCTATATTGTTTCGGAAACTCATTCACCAACACACTCACTGTCTTATTTGCAAATACACTGGCTTATACAACCGCTGAAATTTTCCGCAGAACATTTTAGAAAGCTCTGCAGGCTAAGAAAAAAGGAGGATTTCTTGTTATCAGTTGATAGCGCATCTGATGTTTACGTTGGGTGAAAGGGCTTCCGCGTCTCGTTTTCTCTGTTTTACTCCCCAACTGTCGGGTTGGTCAGTGCCAAACTACCGATAAGTTTGGGATACAATAGCTAGTTGTAGCATAAAAGGCTCCATTTTCACATTTCATCAGATCACATTCATTATCCACAGTGGCAACAAATCAAGTCGTTTGGATAGTTAGAGCCAGACTGAAAAATTCAATGCCATGGTCGAGATTTGAACCACGGAACTACCGGTCTCAGTCCGGTTGCTCTTAACCGATGAGTTACTATGACAACCATGCCAGCATATTATTTACTTCTCCAAATGACTCGTATTTACTCCGGTAAGCCACCAGAGGTTCCAATATACAATGGAATAGGCACCGTTTTTAGCAACCGGGAGGTACGTAGTTCAAATCCAGCTATGGTATTGAATTTTTCAGTCTGACTCTACCTATTCAAACTTTAGCCTAAACGATTAATTTCCATCAAGTAAAGTCGTCGCTATTACTGCTAATTTTCGAATAAATTAATTTGGCGAATTTCGAGAATTTTACATACAATGTATTTGTCAAGCACAGAATTCGAAGCGTTTCAGATAATCGTGCGTGTGACCAGAGGTTCTAGCAGGCTGAAAATATTTGACGACTATCCAATAAGTTCTAGAGGACTAAGTGCAAAACGCTGTGAGAAGGACTTCTGGCTTTTGTTTTCATTAGCTTCACGCATCTGGAAAAGAGAAAACATCGTTTCTTTGTTATGTAGTGCGTTCTAAGCATCTCTACGATGATCTTTTGAATTTTCCTTACATAAAAGCGTGCTAATGGCCCTCTTTCTTTAGATTTTATTCATAATTGTACAGCAAGGCTACCAAGTGAACAAGAGGGATAAGGAAATGGTTCATAATATCATAAGTGGAGAAACGACTATATGCAAGAAGAGAGAAATGAAAAGAAAAAAATAAATGCAAAACGAAGAAACGCTGATGACAAAAATGATATATTAAAATGGGAGAAAGTAGAATGGAATACTAAATTACGGGTGAAAGAAGAGAATAGAAAGAATGAAACCACGAAGGGAACTGTCTGAGTTTTGGGGTCTTGGATGGATAAAGGGATTAAGAGTAAGAATATACTCAATTAAAAAGTACATTTTGAGTGCTATTGTAAAATTATGCCATTGCATTTCAAAGAAAAATGACTTAACTTTTACTTTGTATACTACCTATGTACTATCTTTGAAGAAAGTAAATGTACAGTTTCCGCAAGTCAGTATTACTCAGGCGTTCCGTGACTAGGTGGTATGAAAACTAAATCGTCCATGTTCGTAGATGTATAGTGTCGTGGTCGCCATTTTAACCTGTTACTCACTTCGAATATTTCTAAGGCTATATTAACCCAGTATAACAAAAGCTTGAGTATTTATCACAAAGGAAGTAATAATTATCTTGCAGCTGAGCTATTAATTACATGGTGTTGGAAGATGTGCAAGAAAACGGAAAACACGTGGAATTATAATTTTAACAGAACCAACCAAGAACCAATATATATATATATATATATATATATATATATATATATATATATATATATGTGTGTGTGTGTGTGTGTGTGTGTGTGTTATATAAGGCAAACTATCTCAACTGCTCTCGTAGCACAGGGGCAAAACTTGTGCTGAGATAAGCGAGACCATGCTTCAAGGTTCGAATCCTAACACTGGGGATAATTTTTAGCTCCAAATTTCTTAGTTTTTTTCGACGCAGTAACTAACTGATTTACAACTGCTCTCTTGTAGCTAAGCTGTTACTAAATGGCATTGCAGAATACCAAAGAAATTGGAAAATACGTGGAATGGCGATTTTAGTAGAACCAAAAGGTATATATTGTATATAACCAGCGCTATCACATCTGTTGGCGTAGCTCAGTGGTAAAAAGCACGCTGCGTCAAGTAAACTGATGATTTGCGGTTCGAACCCTCAACATGTAGTACTTTTTTCCGCTTGTATTTCTTGCGCATGTACAAAGTATTTGCACTGCATTTGTATCTTTCACTAAGACTTCATCTCAGTGAAATAGCATGCCACGTCTACGTGGTTGTGTGGAGCTGACTGCAGCTCAAAAGGGTGAAATTATAGGCCGTGCTTCTCATGGTGAAAACGCTTCACAAATTGCCAGATAACTGAGTTGCGCCCGAAGAACAGTGAAGCAATGGCTGGACAAGTATAATGAGGGAGAAGTTGAATGGGCCAAATCACGCAAACGTTCAGGTAGGCCTCGTGCAACAGTGCTTGCTCAAGATGAAGTCCTGGTAGCAGATGTGAGGAACCAGCCTTTAAGACTCATGTTCATCTTTCTAGATAAAGCAGTTGAGTATGGGTGCTCATATGAAACCATACGCCAACGATTAAAGGATGACGGTATTGAATCACATCGTCCTGCCACTAAGCTCTCTCTTACAGAGGCACACAAAGCAAGACGATTACAATGGGCACAGCGCAATTGCGACCTTCCTCAGGCTTATTGGGACCTGGTAATTCTGGAGTGACGAGAAGGTTTGATGGATAGAGTCAACATGAAAAATTCAATGCCATGGCCGGGATATGAACCACGGATCTACTGGTTTCCGTCCAGTCGCTCTTAACCTTTGAGCTACCATGGCCAACGTGCCTTCCAGACATTAAATTCTCCAGCTGACTCGTATATTTCCCCGGTAGACCACTAGGGGCTCTCGCATCCGAGATACACCGTTCGTGGCGACTTACTATTGTAAGTACTTAAGTCCCAGGCTTCATCATTTAACTCTTATTATTTTAGTTAATTGATGGAAATTAATCATTTCTCCACACTAGCCGTATACAGGCTAAGATATTTGATGGATAGAGTCAACATGAAAAATTCAATGCCATGGCCGGGATATGAACCACGGATCTACTGGTTTCCGTCCAGTCGCTCTTAACCTTTGAGCTACCATGGCCAACGTGCCTTCCAGACATTAAATTCTCCAGCTGACTCGTATATTTCCCCGGTAGACCACTAGGGGCTCTCGCATCCGAGATACACCGTTCGTGGCGACTTACTATTGTAAGTACTTAAGTCCCAGGCTTCATCATTTAACTCTTATTATTTTAGTTAATTGATGGAAATTAATCATTTCTCCACACTAGCCGTATACAGGCTAAGATATTTGATGGATAGAGTCAACATGAAAAATTCAATGCCATGGCCGGGATATGAACCACGGATCTACTGGTTTCCGTCCAGTCGCTCTTAACCTTTGAGCTACCATGGCCAACGTGCCTTCCAGACATTAAATTCTCCAGCTGACTCGTATATTTCCCCGGTAGACCACTAGGGGCTCTCGCATCCGAGATACACCGTTCGTGGCGACTTACTATTGTAAGTACTTAAGTCCCAGGCTTCATCATTTAACTCTTATTATTTTAGTTAATTGATGGAAATTAATCATTTCTCCACACTAGCCGTATACAGGCTAAGATATTTGATGGATAGAGTCAACATGAAAAATTCAATGCCATGGCCGGGAACGGTGTATCTCGGATGCGAGAGCCCCTAGTGGTCTACCGGGGAAATATACGAGTCAGCTGGAGAATTTAATGTCTGGAAGGCACGTTGGCCATGGTAGCTCAAAGGTTAAGAGCGACTGGACGGAAACCAGTAGATCCGTGGTTCATATCCCGGCCATGGCATTGAATTTTTCATGTTGACTCTATCCATCAAATATCTTAGCCTGTATACGGCTAGTGTGGAGAAATGATTAATTTCCATCAATTAACTAAAATAATAAGAGTTAAATGATGAAGCCTGGGACTTAAGTACTTACAATAGTAAGTCGCCACGAACGGTGTATCTCGGATGCGAGAGCCCCTAGTGGTCTACCGGGGAAATATACGAGTCAGCTGGAGAATTTAATGTCTGGAAGGCACGTTGGCCATGGTAGCTCAAAGGTTAAGAGCGACTGGACGGAAACCAGTAGATCCGTGGTTCATATCCCGGCCATGGCATTGAATTTTTCATGTTGACTCTATCCATCAAATATCTTAGCCTGTATACGGCTAGTGTGGAGAAATGATTAATTTCCATCAATTAACTAAAATAATAAGAGTTAAATGATGAAGCCTGGGACTTAAGTACTTACAATAGTAAGTCGCCACGAACGGTGTATCTCGGATGCGAGAGCCCCTAGTGGTCTACCGGGGAAATATACGAGTCAGCTGGAGAATTTAATGTCTGGAAGGCACGTTGGCCATGGTAGCTCAAAGGTTAAGAGCGACTGGACGGAAACCAGTAGATCCGTGGTTCATATCCCGGCCATGGCATTGAATTTTTCATGTTGACTCTATCCATCAAATATCTTAGCCTGTATACGGCTAGTGTGGAGAAATGATTAATTTCCATCAATTAACTAAAATAATAAGAGTTAAATGATGAAGCCTGGGACTTAAGTACTTACAATAGTAAGTCGCCACGAACGGTGTATCTCGGATGCGAGAGCCCCTAGTGGTCTACCGGGGAAATATACGAGTCAGCTGGAGAATTTAATGTCTGGAAGGCACGTTGGCCATGGTAGCTCAAAGGTTAAGAGCGACTGGACGGAAACCAGTAGATCCGTGGTTCATATCCCGGCCATGGCATTGAATTTTTCATGTTGACTCTATCCATCAAATATCTTAGCCTGTATACGGCTAGTGTGGAGAAATGATTAATTTCCATCAATTGACGAGAAGGTATTTCGATCCGAGCAGCAAGGGACCCTATGTCTATATAGACCACGAGGAACTAGATGCGAACCTCAACATGTCGTCCGAGCAGAATATTCGGGAAGAATTTAAGCACAGTTCTGTGTCTACATGACAGCATCAGGTCCAGGGGACTAAATGCAAGTGCCAGAGAAAATGACGAATGCAGTCTATGTAGACATTCTCGAAAACACTTTGCTACCATCCCTTCGTACTAGGTTTCCAGAACAAGAAGAGTATATATTTATGCACGACAACAGAGGTGTGCATACTGCAAATATCACCCAGGATTGGCTAACGAGGCATCCAGAAATAATCTGCATGGACTGGCCACCAAAGTCTCCCGATCTAAACCCCATTGAACATATATGGGTCTTAATGGTGAAAGAATGGGAAGAACGTCGACAGACAGGGTTCAAGAAAATTTGGTTGCTCACGTGATGGAGCTATGGCAACATTATCAGCAAAATCCAAACCTGTGTTCTGTATTGGTTGAAAACATTCACGAAAGATTAAAAGATGTGATAATAGCTGGGGGCGATTACACCAGGTTATTAATCACAAGATTTCATTTCTTTTTTTCATTCTTTGTTTCCACAAATCATTGTTTATTCTAGCAAAAATACGTTTTCTATAAATCTCAAATTTTTCTTAATGTAATTCATAGGTTAATGTTTGACGTTGGCTTCATGAAAAAATGACAGCTTGTTACTTTGTTTCCTAAGCAACATTATCTTTGGATATCGTCTTCTTTTCGTAATTCCTAATAATGGCTATTTGTAACTACGGTTACACACAATATTTGTTGAAACCTACGCTAAGGAAAATGGAGGGCCTACTAAGTACTAACCCTAACATTCTATACAATTTCCAGTATGCAGAAGAATACTTATTTTGCATTATATATATATATATATATATATACTTTTGAATGATTAATTATGTTGATGTGAATAGATACTATGTGTTTCATTATGGTATTCTCTTTTTCACTAATCAATATATAAGACAGTTTCCCTGCTACACTTTATTCTGATGATTTTCCGCTATCCATACATCCTTAAACATAAAGTCATACATTAGACGAATACTTTTTAGAGTAACTGTATTTCCTAAAAACAACTTGCGCACAAGTCAAACCATATTCCAACACTATGTCAGCAAATCAAAGAGTAACGATATGTTCACCTGATAGCCTGAGACTAAAAATGAATTAAGAGTATTTCAATATTTTAGTAGAAATAACAGCCTTAGGAGTTACGGCGAATCCTACAGACGTAGAAATTTCACTTAGGTCTCGTAGACGCAACAATAACCATAAACTTGTATCTTTTCGAAGCTATGTCAAGCAGCTAAGGGATGAAGGTTTTCACATTAGAAGTCATACCGGACAGTAAAGACGGGAAGGCTAGCGGAGCAACAGTGCAACTGAATTTCCTAACCCTCACGAAAGTAACACCCAGCGAGGGAACAACTGTAACTTTCGGGACACTAAATTGTATCTAAGCAGGCGAGTGTGCTTTTCATGTGCATATCCAGCACACACCAACACACTATTCTAAATAGAGAGAGAGAGAGAGAGAGAGAGAGAGAGAGAGAGAGAGAGAGAGAGAGAGAGAGAGAGAGAGAGAGAGAGAGAGGGAGGGAGAGAGAGAACCCAGGACCACTGACATTTGACCCACCCATCTCAAGAAGGTCCCACAGGTCACGTCCTGGCTAAGTGCTTAGACCGCTCGGTTCTCACCCAGGCGGCTTGGGTTCGATCCCAGGTGACCACAAAGTGAGACTTCTGATAGACAACACGGTGCTGTGGCGGGTTTTCTCCGGGAACTCCGGTTCCCCCCGCGATCTCCTTCCACTGGTGCTTCATCTTCATCTCATGTATCATCAGTGTCTCCGCCTGCGGTGCCGTATGTAGTAAAAGCGGGCGTTAAGCACTACACATTTAATTTCCAGATCCCCCAAGTGAGATTAATCTATAACACTTATACGCAAAATCTAACCTTTTGTCTAGGGTTTTTATTTTAACATGTCATTATTCCCAATTTGAGTAAGCTGAATCAGAATATGAACTTCGATTTTCTCCACCACTTACCAATCCTTCACAGAAGTCGAAATAGTAACATTTTAATTCTTATATTCTGCCCAGTCAACTTTTTTATATTTTGAAATAGAAGTTAATAAATCCACAACTTTCAACATAACGCTCTTCATAATAAATATATTTTACAGCTGTTCTAAATAATCACATGGATTTAATAAATAAATAAATAATTCACTTAACCCAATAAATTATCAGGTGTTGAGCTATTGCCTATCCTCGTGTATTTAGTGAAACGCAATGTAACACGTTGTAAGTGTATATTTGGTTGAACGTAGACGAAATTACCACTTACTGTAGGTAGTGGACATTGGACGATCTGCGACTGTGTATGCACCTTCTCAACATTTCAATGTAAGCCTAATTCCTAATGCTTTATGTTTCAGCAGAATAAGTAGTCGTCGTCTTATAAGATCGATTACTATGGGAAATTAAACGGCATCGAATAAAGAAATAATTCAATAAATAAATAATATATTCAGAGGCAATATTTAAACAACAAACTGTTCCCGCATTATTTGTCAAAAACACCTTTATAGACGAATATAATTATTTCTATAATTATTATGTCACGTTTATGGAAGTAGACGGGAAAGGACTTATTCTGCCCATACATTTCTGCAAAGGCATTCAAATGCTGTTTCATACAGCTTACCCAGCAATTATAAAAACAACCAGTGCAGTTTCCATGCCACACTTTTAATAACTTTGTTCGGTTTACGTTATAGATTAGACGCCTTTAGCACAGAAGTTCGACAATGGGTCTTACATATACGGTAAAAAAGTCAATTACCTTTGAAATATACCTTTTGTTATTTCAAAAGCTAATAATTATAGTGGAGAACTTCGTGGCAGAATATTAAGTAAATCAATTTGTAATCCATATTAATTTAAAGCATGGTTAACTCTTTTCTTTGTGTTGATCGTTGAAACTTTACTTCTGTATTTTAGTCTTCTCCTAATAATATCGAGCAGACTTGGGCACGGTAATGTGTGTCACTCGCATTCGGGAGTTCGCGGGTTCGATCCTCACTGACTGCGCCCTCTGATTTCGGTTTATTTTTGTAGCTTCCCCTTGTCACTTAGACGAATGCTGGGATGCTTATTTTCATACCACAATATCTTTCCATCACTTCTCCTCATTCCGTTTCTTTATCACCTTTAAGACTTCCTTTCAGGTTCGTGGCGTATAGCGGTTCCAGGAAGCTGGCGCGGATACTTGCACATATTAAATGCTGTTCTCGACATTGTATGGTCGATGTCCTTATGTAGAGGGGGCAAAGCTTTTGGATACCGGACCCGGAGTGTTAGTGTCTCTGCAGCGGGTCCTGGCTTCGAGATCGACTGTCAGTGCCAATTACAGAATTTCGTGTGCCAATAAGGCCTCCCTATTGTTCCTTCACTTCATCCCCTGCTCTTGGGGTAGTTAACCGTAATTTATTTGTGTATAGGCCACACTGCACGACATATCTCCCTTTGTTGTCCCTTTGCCCTTTTAAATCCAATATTATTTCTTTCTCAATTCATTTTGTTTTACATTATTTAAAACGACATCTTGTATTCTTTACATATTATATTTTATACGGATTGCAAGTGGTAAAGTTTGCTTATTTATGGCGTTCCTTTAAGTATCTGTCATCACATGGCGATTTTTCTCCCCATTTTTCTTCAGTTTATTGGCTCTTTTTAGCAACAGAAGATCTGAACATTCATTTGTTTTACTCTCAAAGTTTAATTCACCCAATAATTACGATTTTGGTTTGCAACAATTCGAAATTATTTACGAATAGTTATTTAAATTTATCTTATATTTAACATATTATATTAAACTAAATACGAATTTATGTGCGCTTTCATAAATAGTGGTAATATATATATATATATATATATATATATATATATATATATATATATATATATATGTATAGTTAAACACTATGTTATTCTCACCTTTTATGTACAATTAAACATTATACAATATGTGTTCTATCATTCCATCCCTTTGAACCTTTCGACAAATAGTAAGTGGTGTAATTTCCGCTTCACGTTCGAAACTATCATTCTCGCTGGGGGGAAGCATGCTGCTGACTATACACTCCGTACGAATTAGATGATCGCCGATATCTGTCGAGCGCACTTAAGAGACTGAGGCTGCCAACTGGATGGCCTGGACTAACCCGTCTTATTTTAAGTGCAACTAAAATAAGCAGATAACTCCAAGGTGGAGCTATAGCACTGGGTAAAAGAATTTGATGTGTAAAATCCATACCACCTTCTCATACTTCATACCTGTTCTTATAAAATCTTGTTTTTCTATCCGCTATATGGTAATAAATGTAAACGTTTATAGAAATTGTTTTATCACACAAGGTGCAAGTGTGATACAGGGGGCTGAAGCGGTAGCCAAGTCGCTGTATGTTGGTTTGAAATCCTTGCATTACGTTGTGAGAGACAACGCAATGTTTACTTAGCATTAAATGTATGAAGTTGAAGAAATTAGAAAATTCATAAACCTGTATTTAAATGTTTAATGATATTACAAGAGTATTTCATAGATGTATTTTCTCTAGTTATATCTGCATTTGTTTCCCAGTGTGCTTTCATTTCAGCTCTTATGGTTACAAACTCATGGATTTCTCTACCCATTCTCCAACAAACTACTCTTGTAAAAGCTTATTCTTTTATCAGCTTCAGTTAAAGGAGGCAAATGTTCGTAAAAAAGTATTTGAAATTGTGTGCCTTATCCAAATATATCTACACATTTTGAGTAGTAAGGTTATCTATCTCTTACGATTTATCAGTTATGCAAAAGTATTCTAAGGTGCAGAGCCTACTTCAGGTACTAATCCCTGAAAATTCAAGATATATTTTTCATTTGTCATATCTTAAAAATCCACCAGAGTCAATCTTAAGAAAACAATAAATGTTTCCTGTAAAGGTTATTTTGGATGTGGAGGGGATTATCTTGAAAATGTTCATATAGCACGAGTGGAAGATGCTGCAATTCACTACCAACTTTGAAGTTCAACCAAGCTTCTCAAAAAAAAAAAAAAAAAAAAAAAAAAATCGTGTGCGGATATTTTTCTAAAGATGCTTATTTTGAGTTTATTTTTGCCTCGGAATGTGTGTTTCCATTGAACACGAATATTTTCTGGGAATAAAATACCTTCTCTAGTTATGTACGAGGTAGAGAAATAAAAAAAAAAAAAAAAAAAAAAAAAAAAAGAAAACAAGTGCGGTAGACCAGGAACGGATTAAAAGCTACTCCAATCAGTGATCCATAAATAATTCAGAACAACTGTGTTGCCTACTACAAATTACTGCTTGATGTTTAAACCTCCAGATAACTTTTGAGGCTTCTTCTGCACCGTGTGCAGATAAGATAATTGTATTTTGAATTTGCCTCCATACTTTAAGTGTATGATGAACTGAAAGTTAAAGGTGAAGGGTAAAGGATAGACAAAAAAGCTGGACAACTTGTGCTCTGCCAACTCAGCACAGATCTATTGCGAGTAACTACTCTCGGAGAAAAGGATGATGTGACAGAACCGCAGGAGGGACAAGGTTGCAGGTAGACAGGCCACGCCAGAAATTCCATACAGGTTGAGATTGTGACCTGAAGGTTGTTGCGGATGAATTGCCTTTAGAACGAGATTAATTTTGTAATATATCTTGCATCTAGTGCAATTACTCTTTCTGTTCTAAGCATTTTAAAGTACCCTGTGGAAAATGCTTTCAGAATCCAAAGAGCTCTTTAAAGTTATTAGTCTGTGTACTTTAAGTTGAGTGAAGACGCAAGAGTGAAAAATACGACGTAAGTTAATAAATGTAAAGCAAAGGAGTCTTAAGACAAACGTATTCCGTCTGTATGAACACTTAAACGTCTGTTCAAGGATATGGCATAATCCAACGCAATATGATGCCGAAAATGTGCTGAGAAGGGGCTACGTTGGGACAGGTTGAGATTTGAGGGTCCCACTCTGAAGGATATCCGGCAAAGAACCTTCCAGGATGTCTCGCATGCCTTTGATGACGTCACTGTGCCAATGTGCGTGACATCCTTCTGTATGTTGCAATTTTGAAATTGCGACGTTTGGTGCTTTAGCACCCAGCAGTTCTCAAGTAACTTTTAGCCAGAGGAGAAGTAGGAATCTCATTCTAGCTGCTTTCTTTACTGCCAATTGCTGTATGCTGCCTTTGAAATTCCATTGTTTGTATGACCACCGGAAAAAACACGATGAACTGGACATAAACTACGTTTTAAGAAGAATGTGTATGTTTTAAACAGTCAGTTTCAGTCTATCCTCTTATAATGCACGACTTAAAAACCATAAATTCATTCAAATAAGGGGAATTTCACGAATATTCCTGGAAAACTTAAGCTATGTATTTTGTTTGCTATACAACTATTCTACATTTGGTATTTTATTTGCGATAATAAAAAATATAAAACTATGTTTCCCATGTACAGGATATTCTGGGGTGAGGGGACTTGCTCAAAAATCATGTTGTATCTTTGAAAATGTTAAGCTTAACAGTTTTGTATGTGTCAATATTTTTCTTTTTGAACTGTGTTGTTCACATATATCTTTATGTACATGCTTTTCTGTATTCAGGGGACGCCAACATAAATATTTTTACTGAAATATGGACATCGAACTTTTGGGAGGAATACTATATTTGTCTGCTTGCTATATCATATCCAAGAGGCAAATAAAACTGAGTGAAGAGGTTTTTATGATAAGACACAACATATTTAAATTTATTTTGAAAACATGTGGCATACTGTTTACATATATTAATATAAAATTACTTTCAAATCAAATGATAGGAAATTACGTGATTCCATAAGTTTTACAAATTATTTTATTACTTATTTTAAAAGATACCTAGATAACTTAGCTGGAAGGTTTCTCAGCCAATGAACATAAAGTAATTAATTGTAAGCGATAGTAGTTTTCTAAAATATTCGTTTCTTTTATAATTTGAAGCGTTTCATTTATAGTTCTGTGCTTCCGGTTCACCAGTTAATCTGAATCCATCAGTGTTGTCACTACACAAATACCTAAGGCTTTCCATTTCTATCCTCTTTGCTATGGAATCAATCACTTGCGTTTTTTCTCCTGACAACAATAGCTTATTTTGAGGTAAACATTGCTAAATTAGGAACAACATTATAGTACCGGCCTCAGTGTTCGGTCGAGTGGTCAGCACTTAAAATTACCAATCCAGAGCTTCCAGGTTCAATTACTGATTAGAACAGCGGATATTTCAAAATTAAAATATTTCCTTGGTCACAGAAGAGTGTGCAGAGCTTACATATGTGAATAAATGTGAGTGTGTTTAACGATTAAAATGTATAAAATGAAAGCCATTGTTGAATAATCACCTGTTAGTGACTTGTTTCTCAAGTCAAAGCTCCAGACATAACCATAAAATTTAAAGGAGCTATACAAATGAAACAACGAAGGAGGGGGAAAATTTAATGAAATAAATAAAGCAATTGAAAAGATGACACTTCCAAAAAACCAAGGAACAAAATTGTGATTTTTATGTACCCATCGCTCTACATGCCAACTATTTACAAAAGCTTGTTCATCTACCCACTTCGAGATGAAAGAATTACTAGGGAGCAAAGGGAATATCTGGCATCTTGCCCAAACACTTATCAGCCCTAGGAGGAATGGATGAGGTTAAGGAACCGTAGTATATTATAGGCTACAGGCAGGCCAACAGAAACACTCAACGAGCATAATGATTCCAAACTTGATGACCGGGTCACAGCAGTGGGCAGCAGCAGATTTTCCTCTGTCGGAACTAGGGAGAATTCGTCCCAACTCTGAGGTAGCTCAGTGAAGGATACCATCAGGCAGAACCCAGAAGAGCTGTCTAAATAATAAAAATAGGGCAATTCTGACCCATGGATCGACAATAGCCTATTCGAAGCAAATAAAATGGAACGAAAATTATAAGGAAGTTAGGAAAGAATATTTATGGCAGAAGAAACAACAATTCGACTGTTCAATCAGGGAAAATTATGAATAACCCAAGACCAGAGTAGCCGGTCTCAGAAATCGAACCTAGTAGCTCCCAAAAGCAGGACTCACAAGCTACTGTAACCACCTTGTTAATCGGATTACATTAATCTAGATAAATATTTATAGAAAGCTTGTTTTTCCTCTTCACGTAATTTGTTATAGATGGAAGAGGCTATAATATAGCCTTTTAAAGCTGCTACTTAAGATGGCTTTAAAATACCGTTGTCTAGGCATGAGCAAAATTAAAGAAGAAACGGCGGTAGGATATAAGGATAAGTCTTTCAGGTCTTGTGGTACGGTATTGACGTTCTGAGGCTAACGGATGTTGATTTTAGTGGATACGCCTTATTCACTCAAGGCTAGCTGTCTGGGTGTAGGGCTACAGGTTATAGGTTCGGAGTTATGCCTTATGGGTTTGAGGTATGATCTGGGGACTATAGGCTAGGCCGCGCCGTGGCTCAGTGGTTAGACCGCTTGGCTCTCACCAAGGCGGCCCGGATTCGATCCCAGGCGACTGCAAAGTGAGATTTGTGGTGGACAACACGGCTCTGGGGCGGGTTTTCTCCGGGACCTCCGGTTTCCCCCGTCATCTCATTCCACCGGTGCTCCATCTTCATCTCATGTATCATCAGTATCACCGCCTGCGGTGCCGTGAGTAGTAAAAGCGGGCGTCAAACACTACACACACACATCTGGGTATTATAGGGTTAACGTTTCATAGCTGAAGGTTGTAGGCTTTATAACTGAAGGTTGTTGGTGTAGAGATTACAAGCTGTAGGCTTAAGAGGTCAGGTACTGAGGTATGATCTAGGGCCTTAGGGTTAAAAGTTGTTGGTTTCATAACTAAAGGTTGTTGGTTTGGAGCTCAAGAGGTGAAGTATATGGACTTTATGTCTTGAGATATGATCTTGGGATCTAAGGATAAGGGTCGTAGCTTTCATAGCTAAAGGTTGTTGGTGTAGAGGTTAATAGCTGTAGGATCAAGAGGTTAGGTACTGAGGTATGTTCTGAGATTCTAGGGTAAAGAGTAGTAGGTTTCATAGCTAAAAGTCTGCTGGTCTAGGAAATAAAAATTGCTCTAAGAGGCTGGCCCCGTAGCTCAGTCGTTAGAGCACCTGCCTGCAGTGCTAGGGGTTCCGGGTTCGATTCCCGGCGGTGGGGGTGAGGATCTTTCTCCGACCAAGATAATTCCCCATCTTCCCCAGAGCCTGGAAGTATGAATGAGAGTGTGAATGTGCGCGTGATCTAAAGATTAAAAACCAAAGATAACGAGTTAACACCTTCGGTATGTTCCAAAGGAGAACGGCCGCCGATATGACCATAGCGTTAAGATATAGAGGTTATGTATTGAGGTGTGGTCTTACGGTATTGTAGCTAAAAGTTTTTTAACTAGCTTGTGAACAAGTCTTTTTAGTATTGAGTTTATGTCTTGGCTAAAAGAACGGCAGCTAGAGCTATCTTCGTCGCCGTTAGTAGTGTTTTATATGCTAATTAGAGTTCTTTAGAACAAATAGCGTGGTGTGCAGCTTTTCATGATTCATCCTATAAATTGAGGTCTTTACACCCCTGTGCCATTGTGGCTTTTAACTCTATGGTAGTATTTCGTAATGCTAAACCAGGGAAGCGGGGGGTAATTTCAGCTACTTAAATCACTTTATACGAATTCCAAGGTTTTCAAGGATATTTCAGATTATGAGTTAGTAGGCAGTTTTTTTTTCAATTGATCTATTTCACATTAATTTAGGCGTGTCCAGTTAGCTTATGATGTAAGGTAGATGTTAAACTACTATTTTCTCTTCTTAAGGTACTCCATTTCACTCCTTTATCTTATCTATTGTCGTCCTTGTGTCCTTTCACTCACCAGGCTTATCCTAGTCTTCTCTGTCTTAAAAATCTATGCTACATCTTTAAACCTATGCTACTACTCTTCTTAGGATTCTCTAGTTTACCCTTAACCTTGTGTTCTTTGCTCCAGGAATCCTTTTGGTGCGTCTTTAAACCTAACCCATTATAGCCCGCTGTATCCTTTACTTCGTTCTGCGCCGAGGCGTAGCGGACTAATATAGCACGCCTTGGTCCTGGCCACGGAAAGCGGCCTGTGTTCGATTCCACCCATGGGGTGCAGATTTTAGGTCCCGTGTATAGGACCGGTGGCCACTCAGCTTCGTGAGGAAGGTGAGGAGCTTACTCTAGGTAAGCGGCCCTGGTCACGGAAACCAACATTCCGGCTGGGGGATGCCGAGATGCTGACCACATCTCCCCTATCGGATGATTGATCGTCCCCCTCTGCCGTGCGTAAGTGGGCGTGAGGCCGGCAGTCGGGTTGGTAGGCCTTGGCCCTTTAAGGGCTGTCGCGCCATGGGTTATTATTGCTATTTATCCTTTACTTCATCTTCTAGCTTTGCAGGGTTTTGCTATTGGTTCCCATTAGATGTTCTTTCAACTCCGATATAGAATGGGACCCAGAGAGCCAGGCAGTTAAGGCGTTTATAGTAAAACACCCAATTTCAATAACTGTTTCTCTTAAACCTTAGTTTCTTTTCAGAAAGGAAAAAAGGGCAAATTTAAATGTTGTTTCATGTAAGTCATCCCCTTAATGGTGTTTTCTAGACATACTAGGAGGGTTGGGTGGTAAGTCCGTGCGTTACATAGAGATGGCTCCACTGGATCAGTTTGAATGACAGAATTTTAAACAAGACAAGTGTAAAGGTTTTACGAAATTTAAGGATTTGAAAGAAAAATCTAGCAGTGATTAAATACTTTCATTTGAAAGGCTTCAAGCCTAATGAAATCAAGGAGGAAATGGCCAGTACATTCAAAGATTATACCCGTCATATACAATGATTAACGTTCTGTCATTAAATTATATCGATTTTTCTTCAATTACATGGGTTGTGAAGCAGAAACCTCAGGTTCCAAGAGGGAAAAGATCACTAGAAACTAATACAACAGTAGAGATCATAAATAAGCATAATGGGAATAAAAAGGGAATAAATGATATAAGAAACAAAGTTAAAAAGAATATTCGAAATAGCAATATAGTATAAATGAAGGAAAAATTGGACAGGAGTTGCTTCTGGGCACATAGACAAGGCAGGAAGCCTAACAATAGAACCGACATCAAGACGCCAGTAAGGTATCCGAAGTATAAGGAAAACTCAGCCAAGCATGATAGAATACCGTTATGACGCTGAGAGGTCATACAACCCAGAGGGGCGGAGAATAGTACTGTTGCATAGGAAAGACATACGGAGGTAACCAATAAGAGAAAATTAAAGAAATAAACCCTGCCAATAAAATGTAGAGTAAACCACGTGATAGGCGTAAAATAGGAAAGGAATAGAAAATGGGCGGTGATAGGAAAAATAAGCTAGGATAGAAGCTGAAAATACGACGGGGGAAAGAGCGTTACTCTGGTACTTAATACGACGGGGAGAAGACGTGTTATTGGAAGGTTACTCTGGTACTGAGTACGACGGGGACAAGACGCGTTATTGTGATAAAAGTAGGATCAGATGTCGCAGTCCGACTTAGAGTTATGGTCTTGAAGATAGTGCAAATATAGGGAATAGCGAAGCAACGTAAAAAAACATCGTAAAGGGGAAAGGAAAATTAGGAAGACAACGCGAGTGAGCAAGAGAGCTACGAGAGCCAGGCTAAAGAAAAATAAAGGAATTGAGAGACGGTCAACACGACTTTTCATAACCGAACCCTGAGAAAGAGATCCCAGCTCACCGACAATTAGACAAAACACCCACCTTTCCACCTCACCGTCAAACCTTCCATACTCCATCCCTACCCAAGCACACAAAAGGACCACGAACCGAAAAAGAACCCACACCAAACTGGCACCCAACGTGTCCTAAACCAACTCTGAAGTTCGGCACTACGACAACGAGGAACATACAGCTTTAGCATCACGACACCGGAGACGCACGCCGAGGACCAGGGGACCGACCACGGCGACAACAGGAAGCAACAACTACAACTTCAGCATCACGACAACGGAGAAGAACGCTAGGGACGAGGGCATCCAACACGACAACAGGGACGTAACAACCACCAGAGCCAAAGGAGGTAAAAACAACACATCAGCACGAGTAAGTACACTTTAAACATCTTTCTACAAGGAGAAGAGACATAGGGCCAGCCAAGTAATACATCCGTAGGCTGTCATTAAGTATATGGTACTGAGAAGTGGTAGAACGACAAAAGTAACAATGGCGGAACAATCACAGGAGCAAAACATGAACAGCCTAGCACAAGACATTAGTACTGCAACAGTAGTAAGCCTCACAACTACAATGCAACAGATGCTCCAAAAATTTCAGAACAATATAGAAACTAGGTTAGAAGAGCAAAGCCAGCACATAGAAACTAGATTAGAAGAACAAAGTCAGCACATAGAAACTAGATTAGAAGAACAAATTCAGAACATAGAAACTAGATTAGGAGAACAAGCTCAGAACATAGAAACAAGATTAGGAGAACTAGGTGAACAAACCCAAAGACTACAAACTAAAATTGTAGAGCAGAACCAGACCCTAGAAAATAGATTAGAAGAACAAAGTCAGAATCTAGAGACCAGATTAGGAGAACTAGGAGAGAAAACCCAAATACTAGAAACGAAAATATTAGAGCAAAATCAGACCCTAGAAAAGAAAATAGCAGAACTAACACAAACTTTACGAAAACAGTTAGAAAGTAAACTTATAGAACAAAATAGACACCTAGAGAACATTAGGTTAGGACAGGCCACAACTCAGGCAGAATTCCTACACATGCGTACAGAAATGCATGATGCACAGCAGGACATTGTAAATATCAAAGAAAGAATAAATAACATGTCTAGTACCAGTAATAATGTGCATGCCCAGTTGAGCGATGAGATGCGAAATACCTGCGCCAGTATAGAAAATAGACAAAAGGAATGGCACGAGCAGACACAGTCTGAACTCATAATAATTAAAGAAACTCTGACGTAGGCGGCCGCAGCTCACCGGTCAACGCAAGTAACCATTGCAAACCATACGCGAGAAATGACAGTGCTCAAAGAGGCCATTAACGACCTCAGAATAACAAATGACCAGCCTCAGAGTACTGACATTCCGAACGTACCGGTTAGGCAGGGGATGTTGAACTCGTGCCAGAACACGCCTTCATCAGCCCCCACAGATACATGTAATAGTGTGAATCAGGGTAGCATTTTCAATAATTGCGCAAATACAGGATACCCCTACCATTTTAACCTATTAAATGAAATTACCGTGCCAACATTCAATGATGAAAGGGACAACGCGAAGCGTTATATAATGGACGTAGAAGCATATTTCACTCTTAAAAACATCCCAGAGGAATACAAAATGCTTATTATTAAGAAAGGCTTACAGGGACGAACACTCACGTGGTTTCGATTAGCAGTTGGTGACCATACCAGGTATGCAGAGTTTCGACAAAACTTTCTCACCAAACATTGGAATAGCGCCACACAATGTGCTGTGCGGACCAAAATAAATACAGGGAAATATCTGCACAAGGGAACACAGATGGTTGACTACTTTCTAGACCTAGCACAACAGAGTAAAATGCTTGACCCGCCGATAGAGGATCACGAATTCATTAATCTCGTGATAAAACATTTTCCAGAACATATAAAGAACCATTTAATAGTAGCAAGACCGAACACTATAAACGAGACGATCGAACTTCTGACGGCACTGCAACCACAGATGACGGACTCAAACACAGGACCACGAGAGGGCAGACCGGTATACAATGAACCGAATCTTAGTGGGACCAGGGCATACAACACAGGAAATGCCCGGAGAAATGACAACGCCCAGAATAGAGAACGATACAGAGACCATGTACCTGCATTTGAACACAGAAACTACAATACACGCTACCAAAGACAAACCCGAGAAAATCCCCACCATTTTCAGGAACCACAACTACACAACGTACATTGGGTACGTACACAAAGACCAAAGCAAAGGAGAAACGGCTACGACAGGAACACAACAAGAGAGAGAAGATACAATGCTTTTAGGAGACCCTATACGAACGACATACCACGAGAAAATCCACCAGACCGTAATTGGACCAATAATGGACATTACCAGGAAAACCGACCCGCCGTGACAGACAACCGGACAGAACACATGAACAGTAGGGAAAACCAGCAAACGTCGAGGCAAGAAAACCCAGGCAATACATCTCCAACGACAGTATATAATAACAATGGCGCAGTGACACGACAGAAATGGTTTGCAAATCAGACGTTCGTCCCAACTACACACACATCTCTAAACGGCGCAACGAACACACTCCACCAGGAAAACTAGATGTGGGTAGGATAATGTTCCCGAATCCGACCCCGAGGTATGTGAAACAAGATGGGAACAAGAGCAAAGCTGTAGCAAAATTACAAATACAGGCAGATGAGACAGAGGCCGAAAGTGACAATACGACTGGAAAAATAAAACAACCGGACATTGTAGAAACGCCACAAATAGAAATCACCATACACGAAGAAATTTATCAGGCAACCTTGGATACAGGAGCAACTGCTTCTGTATGCAGTTTAAAATTCTTTAACGACTTAGAAATGAAAGGTTTACGTCTGCAAACACTACCCACAAAGAATGTATATATTTTGACAGCCATCAGCAGAAAAAAACAACGCATCCAAAAACAAACAATGATTCCATTTCGTTTAGGACAAATGCACGTTGAACTCATTTTCTTAATAATACCGCATCTGGCAGTCCAAATCATTTTAGGAAGTGATTTCCTAGAGGCATTTAAAGCCAACATCAATTATGCCAACAGGTATTTAACTATACGACGAGATAACGAAGAGGCAACGATCGGGTTCTCTCAGCTGACTGACCAGGTCATTAACTTAACAGAGGCAGAAAACCTATTAGAGGAAGAAACCTTTTTTGTGCAATACGTGCAGGTAAAATCAGGTGTTTACATTGCGGAACTTAGAATCCAGGAGGTAAATAAAGACGACAAAGTCGAGGATAATTTTGACGACACCTGCGAGAGCAAGGAAGACCCAGGTAGACGAAACGAAACCAGTTATCCACACATCACGATAAGAAACGGCTCCCTGGACTTAAGAGAAAATGCACCTTCCAAACAAGGAGAGACAGAATCAACCTTTAGACTTTCCCCTGAAATACCAGATCCGTACGTAAACATATGGACCAAAATAAATGACAAAGTACAGGGAACCACACAACTAAACGACAGCCAAAAACAAACTCTTTTCTCCGTTTTATGGAAGAATAAAGATGCATTTACAGAAAAAAACAGGGTTATGTACATCATTCTGTTACGAATTTCACATAAAAGAAGTAAATCCCTGGCGCTACAAATGTAGGAACATTCCTATGAATTTAAAACAAGCAGTAGATGAAACCATCAAACAAATGCTAAAACAGAACATTATACAGGAATCAAATACGCCCTACATAAACCCTCTGTGCATTGTACGTAAAAGTAATGGGAAGGCACGCATCACCATAGATGCCCGACACCTCAATAAATTTATTATGCCAGACCACTTTAGGACCCTCAGTATAGAACAAACACTAGCCAGCATAGGAAGAAAGAAATGGTTCTCCTCAATAGATCTTACAAACTCATATTTACAAATTCCCATACCTCCACACCTAAGAAAATTCACCGGATTCTTGTACCAAGGCCGCGTGCTAGAATTCACGAGATTGCCTTTCGGCTTATCAGTGAGCGCAAGTGGTTTCCTAAGAGCCATGTATGCAATATTTAAAGATCATGCGCAAGAATTCTTGACAGAGTACCTCGATGACTTCATTATTCACGACAGGACAATAGAAGAACACACACAACATTTAGATTATGTCATATCATAGCTGAGAACAAATGGGCTGACCTTGAATTTAGAGAAGACAAAGTTCTTCCAGTTGGAAACAAAATTTTTGGGATACAACATTTCGGAGAAAGGAATATCTCCAGACAAAGATAGAATTAAAGCAATCAGGGAAATTCCAACTCCGAAAAACATTAGACAGCTACGTCGAGTATTGGGCCTCTTCCAATATGAGGCACGCTTCCTAATTAATTATGCGAAGGAGATAGCACCTGTGAGAGCACTCTTAAAGAAAGGCACAAGATGGCGATGGACGAACGCACACCAAGAAATTTTCGAAAGGGTGAAAGAGCTATTCGGACAAGCAATCTTACTAGAACGCCCACGCAGCGACAGAACTTTTTATATATACACCGACGCATCAAGTTCAGGTTTTGGAGCAATCCTGTGTCAACTCGACGACCAAGGAAACCAATGTGTCATAAGTACGGCATCGAGGAACCTGACACACACGGAGAAGATAGCTTGTGTCACTGAACAGGAAATAGCAGCCATTTTTTTCGCGATTCAAAAATTTAAGGATTTCATCTTTAACTGCAAAATAACAATATTTTCGGACCATGTGAGCCTCTCCTTCATAAATAATTGTAAACTGACAAGCACCAAAATCTCCCGATACATACATGAAATTATGTCGCATGACGTCACCATTAAACACATCCCAGGAAACCAAAACATTTTCGCAGACACTTTGTCACGATTGAACACAAAAGGCGACATACCTGAATGCATAGGTAACACACAAAGAGAAGTCCACGTGTTCAAACTAGACCTGCAGGGCAACAAAAAACTGACAAAACAAATAAAGGACATTAAGAAAATCCAACAAGAAGACGACAAACTTGCTAAAATTTTAACAACAGCTCCTGAAATTCAGAACGACACAAAAGGACTATATGGCAAACGTGATGGAATCCTTTATAAACTTCAAGGTAGACACCATCCAACATGGCGAACATACGCCACACGCGTCCTTGAAAATCTCATAATTGATTCATTTCATACAGCAATTATCCACGGGGGAACAGAAAAAACGTGTTTGACGATAGAGGAGTATTTTTATATCCCTTGGCTCCAACACAAAGTACGGCAACGTATATCTGCCTGCATTATCTGCCAAAAAGCAAAACCCATGAACGTGAAATACGACACTCCACCAATATCAATATTACGCGAAAAACCACTAGCTCTCGTCACAATAGATGCTCATGGACCAATGCCTACGGGAACGGCAGGAATGAAGTACATATTCGTAATGGTGGACGTATATACCAAATTCACTAAATTATACCCGATGAAGAGGCTAACAAGCGCGAATTGTGCAAGCAAAATTGTAGACGATTTCATACCGAAATATGGTAAAATGGACGCCATTTTGGCTGATAACGCGTCCATACACATAGGCAAACATTTCGTAAATAAAATAAGAACATCAGGTATCAAAATATATAACTCCACAGCATACCACCCGGAAAGTAACCCGTGCGAGAGAACGATGAGGGATCTATCCATCTACCTGCGAATATTAACATACCGCAAAAGACATACCTCGTGGGTCCCCCAACTACCACTAATAGAACAAATCATGAACAACACGATTAACCCGAACACTGGTATAGCGCCAGTCAAGCTACACCTAAACCAAACGCCGGAAAGCATTTTAACAGGCTTAAAAAGAGCAATTAACACAGACGAAATGAACGAAATCCAGCAAATACAAGAAGCCTACGAACGCCTGAGGAATCAAGCAGAAACTAGAAATAAAAGGAAGAAAAGATACAAAAAGAAATGGACGCCGAACATAGGAGATAAGGTGCTAGTGAGAACCCACAACAAATCTTCAATGCTTAACAAAACATCACAAAAACTGCATATCCTTTGGGAAGGGCCGGCTATGATCGTTGCGAAGTTCGGTGATCGTTCTTTTGAGCTGGTAGACTATAAAACGAAGAAAAACATAGGTAGATATAACATAGCACTATTACGACCCTTTAAAGAACTGGAAATCACACATACCCAAACCATTACCTGACGCGAACCGGAATCACTGAACTCATTAATGTACGGCACAGGTAATTAGTAAACACCACTTTGTTACAAATAGAAGAAATACACACGTTTCACAGAAATAAGAATAACGGACATAGAGAATAAACGCGATGGAATTTAACTATAATATAAACAAATGCTACACCTGGTTCTACTAATAAAAAAATTGTATTTAGAATAAGTTAGCGGAACATACAAGGAATTATAAATACAAGTGCCGAAAACAAAAGCAATCACGACATTGCAGTGACGCGAGCGACAGTGTATGAAACATTAAAGGTTCACTATACTTAAAGAGGCAATGTAAAGCCCAAAAGACAACAATAAAACAAATAATGTAAATAAATAGAGAAAATCAGAGACAAACAAAAAATGCACAATCAGATTGATAACGTAATGTAAAATATCGGACACATTGAAAACTAAGAAAATATGTAACAATGTATATAAGGGTATAAATGTATAAATGTATGCATGTATTTTATTGTAAAAACAAAAAAAAAAACAAATGCTCTAAAGCTCCTTGCTTACACTTACGTTGACGAAGGGAAAGAGGAGAAACTAGGTAACAATTGTCAGCGTTAGCACGTTAGTTAAACTTTGAAGGTCGCGGTTTAGTGGGACTTTCGAAGGAATTTGAAATTTTTCCCAACTTGTGAGAAAAATAGCAATATTCCTCCGAAGGGCATTTGAAGCAGAAACCTCAGGTTCCAAGAGGGAAAAGATCACTAGAAACTAATACAACAGTAGAGATCATATATAAGCATAATGGGAATAAAAAGGGAATAAATGATATAAGAAACAAAGTTAAAAAGAATATTCGAAATAGCAATATAGTACAAATGAAGGAAAAATGGGACAGGAGTTGCTTCTGGGCACATAGACAAGGCAGGAAGCAGAACAATAGAACCGACATCAAGACGCCAGTACGGTATGCGAAGTATAAGGAAAACTCAGCCAAGCATGATAGAATACCGTTATGACGCTGAGAGGTCATACAACCCAAAGGGGTGGAAAATATTACCGCTGCATAGGAAAGACAGACGGAGGTGACCAATAAGAGAAAATTAAAGAAACAAACCCTGCCAATAAAATTTAGAGTAAACCACGTGATAGGCGTAAAATAGTAAAGGAATAGAAAATGGGCGGTGATAGGCGAGAAAAGCTAGAATAGAAGCTGAGAATACGACGGGGGAAAGAGCTCCACTCTGGTACTTAATACGACGGGGAGAAGACGTGTTATTGGAAGGGTACTCTGGTACTGAGTACGACGGGGACAAGACGCGTTATTGTGATAAAAGTAGGATCAGATGTCCAGTCCGACTTAGAGTTATGGTCTTGAAGATAGTGCAAATATAGGGAATAGCGAAGCAACGTAAAAAAACATCGTAAAGGGGAAAGGAAAATTAGGAAGACAACGCGAGTGAGCAAGAGAGCTACGAGAGCCAGGCTAAAGAAAAATAAAGGAATTGAGAGACGGTCAACACGACTTTTCATAACCGAACCCTGAGAAAGAGATCCCAGCTCACCGACAATTAGACAAAACACCCACCTTTCCACCTCACCGTCAAACCTTCCATACTCCATCCCTACCCAAGCACACAAAAGGACCACGAACCGAAAAAGAACCCACACCAGTTGTCCGCCAGGTGGTAGCACATATTCATTGAACACAGCTTAGAAGAAAATTTTAGTTATATATAAAGTCTTACATCGAACTCTAATTTTACCGTTTGTATATGTTTTACTTTTGGTTACGTTTTATTTTGTGAAAGTAAACAGCAGATATATTTTATATTGAGAGAATACTGAACGGACAAACTTTGTGTTTGGAAAAGGAATTCGTCAGGAGCTATTATAATTGTGGTCAATTTCTAGCACTCCATATACGAAGTTGTCAGTTTCGTTGGAGATATTGTCACAATGTGACGAGGAGTGATACATTGGTAATAGGAAAATCAACTAATCGTGTGCTACAAGTGACAATTGCAAAGTGAAACAGTGGGAATAGAAGTAGTAAACAGTGGTGTTCGCGTTGAGCCCAGTTTGTGAGTGAACGGTCTTTAGAGTACATAGTGACGCGTATTAGAGCCTAGTTTGTGAGTGAACAGTATATAGTGACGCGTATTAAGCATAAATCCGCCACAAAAGAGCATGGGACGCACAGCTGCATGCCGTTGTTGCACGCAACAAGATGCGTCCCCAAACAACGACGCCCTCAGCAGCAACTGCGGCTGACAGACATTGACTCCCGCCATAAGATGGTGGCGGCCGCAGTGACAATTGCAGCAGCACTACCACCAGCTGGCAGCGGACTGATCCCCCGAGGCGGTAGGCCGGCTGCCTTTCCAGCCCCACCGCAGGAGCACTCGAACAGCGACCCGCCTTCGGGCCCAATATTGGCCAACGTCACAGTAGCCACTACCCCAGCCCCGATGGAGCACAGTGCCATGGAGGACGAGGCAGTTACGAGAAAGTACGCCCAACTGGAAAAGGAGATAAAAGACATCTAAACAGAAATATCTAACCTCCAGGAAATATTGGAAAACATGGCCCCAGAGTCCCGGGACTATGGAAATATAGCTAGTGAACTGGTACGCTGCTACCAGGAACACACAATCTGGGAGAAGGGTGGCAGGCAGCATCGCCCAGAAAGCAACCCCACCACCGCAATAGCGACACGGATGCCGAGCGCAAGAAAAACAAAACGCAGTATCTGCCCCTCCAGGTCACTACCAGAAACAGGTACGAGGCGCTGTCCTCATCCGAGGAGGAAGAAGATCTGGAACGATCCACTGCCTTCCCTGCCCTTTCGAACACAAAAAAAGGCACCCAAGCACCAACGACCAACAAGGCCAAACACTACTGCAGCAAAACCGTCAATAACAAACCCCAATTCTACACCCATCCCCACCCCTACTTTTGGCCTCCACGACCGCCGCAGCCGCAGTCGCGGCTACAAACACAAAACAACCCTCACAGAAACCGCCGCGCATCGTCATTCCTAACGGCAGGCAGGCGACTAAAGTCCTGCAGATACTCCGGGGCTCCCTCCCAGCTGGCACATACACGCTTCAGGATACGCGCAACTGCCTCAAGCTGTTCCTCATCCCCACTATGACCAAGCTGAAGGACGCCGGAGTGGGGAACTTCATCTTCACCCCGCAGAGTGATCAACCTCTCCGATACATCCTGAAGCGTCTTTCCGAGGACCTTGAAGAGGATCTTATCCGCGATGACCTAGAGGCGAAGGGCTACACTGGCGTCCTATTTCGTCAACTGAAATCACGCGGCAGGCCTCTGCCAAACTTCCAAGTTACCCTTGACACGACCACTCAAAACCAGCGACTTCTGCAAGAAAGAGAGTTATGCCATATACTTGTCACTGTAGAGGTCCTTAAGACAAACAACAACATTACACAATGCTTCAACTGCCAGCAGCTGGGGCACACATTTAAGATGTGTCACATGACCTCCCGATGCGTCCTCTGCGGTGGCCTCCACCGCTTAGCTGATTGCCCAAAGGAGGCAACGGAGGACGTTGAACCCCGCTGTGCGAACTGTGGGGAGACGCAGCCTGCCAGCTACAGGGGTTGAGAGACGTTCCGCAACGAACGCCATCGCCGCCAACTAGCAGCCATAGCCAGGGCACCCCCAAGTGCACAACCAGGTCCACGACCCACTGCCAACCCAGCAATGGTCAGAGATGGCGTCTAATTTACAGGCGCCATGAGGGGACAAAAACACCAGTGCCGCCACCTGCTGCCAACCCTCAACAGCTCCCCCCTCCCAGGTGCCATCTGGTGACCTAGGAGGCCTCAAGGAGCTCTTCACTCTGTTTAAAGAGCTCACTATACAGAAATTAGCTCAGAAGGTACAGCCTTTGATCGCAAGATTTAAGAGCTGCACCAGCACTTGGGAGAAACTAGAAGCCCTCATATGATTGCTTTTTGTATGTGCGCCTGTTTTCGGGTGGCATTCCCTACACTGAAAGATATTATTTTATGATCAGCACTGCTTTCTTCTCTTCCTATGGTCCAACCCTGTATGTCTCGCAGTAGTTTGTTATTAACTATGGTCAAGTCAATCCAACGTTTACCATTTTGTGTTTCGACGGATGGCACTCCACAGTTTTCGTTGAGAATATGTAGGTTGTTCATAGAAATAAATGCTTACAAGTTTCTGCCTCGTTCATTGGATAGGGTGTCATGCCATAATTTGCTTCTAGCATTGGTGTCTGCTAGAATCATCAACCATGACCAGTGGTAAACTGCATAATTTTTTCCATCTTTCAAATGTCGTTTTCTATATCTGCATGCCCATCGCGGTACATACTAGCTCCAAAAAAGGTTTTATTCCCGTGTGTCACCTGTATAGCCACACAGTTTTCATCTGATACCTGTCTGATTGTGGTAGCATGAACGTCTTAATTGTTTATTATAATTGCAGCCCTTGATCTGTGATCACCAGCAGTAAATGTATGTATGTATGTATGTATGTATGTATGTATGTATGTATGTATGTATGTATGTATGTATGTATGTATGTATGTATGTATGTATGTATGTATGTATGTATGTATGTATGTATGTATGTATGTATGTATGTATGTATGTATGTATGTATGTATGTATGTATGTATGTATGTATGTATGTATGTATGTATGTATGTATGTATGTATGTATGTATGTATGTATGTATGTATGTATGAATGTATGTATGTATGTATGTATGTATGTATGTATGTATGTATGTATGTATGTATGTATGTATGTATGTATGTATGTGTATGTATGTATGTATCTATGTATGTATGTGTGTATGTATGTGTGTGTATGTATGTATGTATGTATGTATGTATGTATGTATGTATGTATGTATGTATGTATGTATGTATGTATGTATGTATGTATGTATGTATGTATGTATGTATGTATGTATGTATGTATGTATGTATGTATGTATGTATGTATTGTCACCCTGGCGGTACTCGCGAAGCCGATGAATAAATGATGGCCGGTGGAGATTCGGGAATCTTCGGGGCCGATCGTTACCGGAAGAGATAGTTGAGTGTAGTGTTTGAGAAAATAAACATTTTTGGGGTGATCTAGCAAATTGTGAGTTTAAACGGTGTATTACTAGGAAAATAAAGTTTAGTTTTTGCGTTTGTAACCTCGTTTTGTTATTTCACGAACCCACGAAGTCACAACTGATGTCAGAAATGGAACATACGACAATGGAAGCTGCATTGGCAAAGATTTTAGAGAAAATGGAAGAAATGAAGTCGGCAAATGAAAACCTCGCTGCAAAAACAGAAGTGGCAAATAACAAGCTGGCCGCGGATTTGAAACAAATAAACACCGAATTGACCACCGAAATGAGGGCAGCGAAGGACAGCCTGGCCACGGAGATGAAAGCGGCAAACGAGGCCCTTGCCCTGAAGTTTGAACAGTTGGCCGGCGTGAGGGATAACGTGACGGAGCTGGGCAAGCGGATGGCCAAGTGGACGAGCACGGAGGGAAAGGCCGACAGCAGCGACAAGTCCCTGAACCCCATAGTAGAGGAGGTCGTCGGCAGGAAACTGAAGTATTTGAAGGCCGACGCGCCGGGACGCGACACAACATCTCCGCGCGTCAAACCGCCGAAATATGACGACGCGTCAACATTTGAGGTCTTCCGCCGGAAGTTCGACACAGTGGCCAAGCACAAGAGATGGTCACAGGAGGAGGAGGCCACACAGCTAATAGCCAGCCTCCAGGGACGGGCCGCGGAAGTCCTAAACGCGGTGCAGACAACGGCAGCGCCCAAGGACATCTGGGAGGCCCTGGAGAATCGTTTCGGGAACCACCGCTTAGCCGCAGCGTACCGCAGCCAACTAAAGACAAGGTTACAGCAGCCGAGGGAGACGCTGTGGGAGCTCGCCATAGCGATTGAGCAGCTAGCTGGCAAGGCCTTGGTTGACCTGCCACTGGAGTTCGTATCCCGGGAAGCCGCCTACAAATTTTTCGACGGGGTACGTCAGCGCCTAGTGCTCGGCGATTATAAAACCATCCACGAGGTGCTGACAGCGGCATTAAGGATGGAGCCGGCTAAGGTAGCATCTATACCGACGTCGAGAACGAGGAGTGTCCGCTACGCCGGAGACAGAAGACCAGCTGTGGGACGCCGGCGAACACCTGGTGGCCTGTGTTGGGGGTGTGGACAGCCCGGGCACCTGCAGAGAGACTGCCCAAACCAGGAAAGGAAGGGGGAAGGATGAGTAAGGCCCGGCGTGGAGAGGGGTACGTCGGCGCCATTACCACCATCCCCTCGAGTGACAATCCACGCCGTCAGCCGGCGGATGGATGACAACCTCATTGCGGACGGCTGGGTAAGAGAAAAGCCGTGCCGCGTGTTGGTGGACACTGGGGCGGCCGTGACCATAATCAGACCTGACGTGGCGAAGGGTTTGCCGATGAGGAAGCCGAGCCGACCATACCAGCCTGTGTTGGCATCGGGCGACACCTTGCCTGTGGAGAAGAAGGCCCTGCTGGAGCTGAACTTGGGACGGAGTGCCGTGCGTCTGTGGGTGTTCGTCGCTAAGGTGGCTGAGGAGGTGATTCTGGGACCAAATGCCCTCAGGAGCCAAGAGGCGACGGTCGACGTCGGCAGAAAGGTCCTGAGGCTCAACGGAGAAGAGGTTATACTCCGTCAACCAGAAGAGCGCCTTGGAATTTGCAGGGTCATCTTGAACGAAGACGTGGTTTTCCCCGCGAGGAGCGAGGTAATGGTGACGGCGCAAATGGAAGGCCATACAGCACGTTGGGTCCAGAGGCAGCAGGAGTACGATTTCACCTCGGAACATCGCAGAGGGAAGAGTCACGGTTACGCGGTCGCTATGTCCCGAAGACTCTGTCCAGAGGAGTGCGGCCAATACACAAGAGTGGAGGGGAAGGAGCGTGCCGCAGCAGTTCGAGTACTCACGGCAGTGCCTGCGGATGGCTGGGATAGCGCCTGCCTGAGAAGGGAGCAGCTGGCGGACGCAGACTTGGGGCCACTCTTGAGGGATGTGGAGAACCTGGTGGACCACCTCCACGACATGCACAAGATAGCTCGCCAGAACATCCAGAAGGCCAGCGACCGCATGAAAACCGGATACGACAGCCAAGCCAACAGACAAGGGTTCCAGCAAGGTGACCTGGTCTGGTTGTACCGCCCGACCCGGACCAAGGGACGCTGCCCGAAGCTTCAGCAGCCATGGGAAGGACCGTACCGTGTGGTGAAAAGGAATAACGACGTGGTCTACCGCATCCAGAAGGTGCCCCGAGGAAAGATTTTGGTGGTTCACCTGGATCGCTTGGCCCGCTACGAAGGCGCTGTTCGGGACGACCAGCTTTGAGGAGGGAGCAGTGTCATCCTGGCGGTAGACTCTTGAGGCCGATGAATAAATGATGGCCTATGGAGATTCGGGAAACTTCGGGGCCGATAGTTACCGGAAGAGACAGATGAGTGTAGTGTTTGAGAAAATAAACAGTTTTGAGGTGATCTAGCAAATTGCGAGTTTAAACGGTGTATTCCTAGGGAAATAAAGTGTATTTTTTGCGTTTGTAACCTCGTTTTGCTATTTCACGAATCCACAAAGTCACAGTATGTATGTATGTATGTATGTATGTATGTATGTATGTATGTATGTATGTATGTATGTATGTATGTATGTATGTATGTATGTATGTATGTATGTATGTATGTATGTATGTATGTATGTATGTATGTATGTATGTATGTATGTATGTATGTATGTATGTATGTATGTATGTATGTATGTATGTATGTATGTATGTATGTATGTATGTATGTATGTATGTATGTATGTATGTATGTATGTATGTATGTATGTATGTATGTATGTATGTATGTATGTATGTATGTATGTATGTATGTATGTATGTATGTATGTATGTATGTATGTATGTATGTATGTATGTATGTATGTATGTATGTATGTATGTATGTATGTATGTATGTATGTATGTATGTATGTATGTATGTATGTATGTATGTATGTATGTATGTATGTATGTATGTATGTATGTATGTATGTATGTATGTATGTATGTATGTATGTATGTATGTATGTATGTATGTATGTATGTATGTATGTATGTATGTATGTATGTATGTATGTATGTATGTATGTATGTATGTATGTATGTATGTATGTATGTATGTATGTATGTATGTATGTATGTATGTATGTATGTATGTATGTATGTATGTATGTATGTATGTATGTATGTATGTATGTATGTATGTATGTATGTATGTATGTATGTATGTATGTATGTATGTATGTATGTATGTATGTATGTATGTATGTATGTATGTATGTATGTATGTATGTATGTATGTATGTATGTATGTATGTATGTATGTATGTATGTATGTATGTATGTATGTATGTATGTATGTATGTATGTATGTATGTATGTATGTATGTATGTATGTATGTATGTATGTATGTATGTATGTATGTATGTATGTATGTATGTATGTATGTATGTATGTATGTATGTATGTATGTATGTATGTATGTATGTATGTATGTATGTATGTATGTATGTATGTATGTATGTATGTATGTATGTATGTATGTATGTATGTATGTATGTATGTATGTATGTATGTATGTATGTATGTATGTATGTATGTATGTATGTATGTATGTATGTATGTATGTATGTATGTATGTATGTATGTATGTATGTATGTATGTATGTATGTATGTATGTATGTATGTATGTATGTATGTATGTATGTATGTATGTATGTATGTATGTATGTATGTATGTATGTATGTATGTATGTATGTATGTATGTATGTATGTATGTATGTATGTATGTATGTATGTATGTATGTATGTATGTATGTATGTATGTATGTATGTATGTATGTATGTATGTATGTATGTATGTATGTATGTATGTATGTATTTTTTTAATTTATTGAACTTTAACAGCATGCCCCGTTACGGAGTAACATTACATGCATTTAATTACATAGATACATTATAAATTGTAATCACATTTTGATATTATTTTACAATAATTTTTTAAATATTAGAATTTAAATGTTCAATTCACGTATTGTTTTAAAAAAACAGTTGTTTACAAGTCAATTGAATTAACATATATACAAAAAGCTTTCAAATGTTTATTTATAAGGTTTTGGTTTGACACTGGCCAATTTCCTCCATTCTTGTGTACTTCTTCAATCAACTTGGCCCTCTGATGCCTTGTGTCTCTACATTCATAAATAAGGTGGTTTGCGGTCTGCTGTTGGCTATTGCACGCGCATTGGGGATCATCTATGATATGAAATCTATACAAATAAGCTTTAGTTTTTCCATGTCCTGATACCATTGCAGTGAATGTCGCTGTTAATGGTAGTTTTGTCTTAAGACGATCCTTTATCAAAGGGAAGAATGATTTGGTAAGGGCTCCTTTACTTGTACTGCTCCATCTCTGTTGCCACTGTAGATGTCCTGCCCTCTCTATTTCAGTTTTAAAAGTAGATTTTGGTACCTTGTTGTAAATACTCTTTATTTCGATGTCTTCTGCAGCTGATTTTGCTAATATGTCTGCTAGCACATTACCAGTAACACCTGCATGTGCTTTCACCCAACTAAAGTGTATTGTCCACTGATTTATTTCTAAAGTTCCTAGTCTATTAAGTGTCTCCTCAGGAATATAATTGTGTTTATTGTTGTTTTGTAAGGTGGATAGTGCCACTTGACTATCTGTAAATATGGCTACAGTCTTTTCTTTGGTCAGCGTATTTGCCATGTTTTGTAGCTCTTCAAGTGCTTTCAAAATAGCCAGTTGTTCGGCCTGATTGTTTGAACACCTTCCATCCAGCCTGAATTGCAGTTGTCGAATTACAATATTGTGCTTGTACAGAACTACAGCAGCCCCGACTTTTTCATCTGATTTACTCCCATCCGTAAAAATTTGAAAGATGTATGCTCCATCATCCTCAACTGCTTTTATATGAGGTCGTTCTGCTGGATGGTTCCAGACGCTTGGTGGTAGGGGTGCATCATAGTCACGTTCACTGTGTATATCATTATACAGTTTTATTTTGCCTTGTAATGTTATACCAATTGGCTGGATGCCGGCAATAACACAAGATGCATCATAAGAAATTGTCCTATATGCCTTCGTCATTTTTATATTGAACAATCTCTGAATCCTCTGGAATTTTTTAATGTTCTTCTGCTTTTCTAGGGCAAATCCCCACACAGGAGCACCATAAGTTAAAATAGGTTCTATTGCGCCTTTATAAATAGTTTCTAGCGCCTTATTTCCCAGTCCCCAAGTGAGTTTTGCGCACTTGGACAGATTATGCAGAAGTTGTAGCGCTTTGTCATGTACTTGATCTATGTGGTGATCAAAGCTAAACTTCCTATCGATGTAAATACCAAGATATTTAATAACATCCACTTGTTCCAGAGTTTTATTGTTCAGATATATGCTGATTGCTTCATTATGATTAGTTTTCTTCTTTGATATTACCAAAAGTTTTTGATTTTGAGTCGTTAAACTGGATTTTATTTTCTTTAGCCCATAACTCAATTTTCTTTATGTCCTGATTTGAAAAATTTTCAGCATCTAATATACTTTTTCCTTTTGTCATGACAAGTAAATCATCAGCAAATGCTATTTCCTCTGTCCGCGTTGTAAATTCCAATTTTAGCAAAGAGTTATATAGTATACTCCAAAGTCCAGGCCCACAACAAGATCCTTGCGGACAGCCTCGCTGGACCCGTACTTCAGTCCTGAATTCATTCGTAGAGAGAGTTGCTTTCCTATTTTTAAAATAATCCTTTGTAAGTTGATACAAATTTCTTGGGCACTGCATCTCTCTTAAGTTATTTAAAACACTAGGCCACCAACATGCATCAAAAGCTCCTTTCACGTCCAAACTCACCAAAACAACATAACCAAAAGATTTTAGCTCATCTTCAATGAATACCTTCAGCGCCATTGCTGCATCTGTCGTGCTTTTCTGAGCTTTAAATCCAAATTGTCTTGTACTGTAAAGGTTTCTCGTGTTAATATGATATTCAATCCTATTTATCATTAACTTTTCTAAAACTTTACCGCATATGTTCAACAAGCTGATGGGTCGATATTTTGTTATCGTTACACTATCTTCTTTGCCTGGCTTTACTATAGGAACTATAGATGAACGCTTCCATCTTTCTGGAAAAATTCCTTCCATAAGACATTGATTATATATTGCTGTAAAGAAATATGGGAACATTTTGAAAGCATTTAACAGAATATCACTAGATATTCCATCTTCTCCCGGTGACTTTTTTAATACAACCCAAATTTCATTAGGTGTAAATTCCTTGTCATCTGGGGTACTAATTACTTCCTCTGCAAGCCTCCTTAGGTCTTTTTGTCGTTCAGTATCATCTTGTACCCTATCTTCCGGAATGAAGTTCTCCAGCATATACTTTAATGTGCTTGGTATATCTTCAGTGTAGGTTCCATCTTCTCTTTGCAATGTAGTAAGTGAATTCTGATATCTTATTTTACTGGCTGCGATCTTATAGACTACAGTCCAAGGATTAGTCCCTTCAGTTACTTTACAAAATTCCCTACAGGATTTAAACTTTTCGTCATTTATTTTCCTTTGGTATTGCCGATTACCTTCCAAGTACTGATTCCTTCTTTCTTCTCTTAACTGCTCATTATTAATAGTTCGTTGATATCGTCGTCTTAATGCATTTACCTTTTTCCTCAATATGGTTAGTTCAATGCTCCACCAGGGAACTGATTTGCATCTAATTGCCTGCTCCTTACCCCTGCTTATCCTAAACGCTTCCCTGCATGCAGCTTCCATACTATTGTAGAACATTTCAATTGTATATTCAACGTTATTTTCTTTTACTTTATGGGCGAGCTGTTTATCCACACTCTGTCCATTGCCCAGACAATTAAAATTTTTGGTCAGCTTTCGTGGCAACGTTTCCTCAAATGTCTTATAATTTTCTGGGCTAGTTATATATTTAATTCCCTTTAATGTACAAGTTTGGGTTTTGATTGCATTTCCTATTATGAACGATATTATCTTATGATCAGAGCAGCTTTCTTGCTCTCCAATGGTCCATTCGCTTACATCTCTAAGGAGTTTGTCATTAACGATAGTCAAATCGACCCAACTCCTTCCAGTTTGGGATTCAAAAGTTGGCAAGCCGTTGTTTCCATTCATGATATATAAATTTGTTGCTGTAATGAATTCTTCAAATATTCTACCACGCCGATTAGTTATTATATCATGCCAAAGTTTGTTTCTGGCGTTACTATCTGCTAGTATTATCAGACCCTTTCCTTTAATATGCTGGAGAATATTTTCAATCTTGTTAATGTGATCTTCTATATTCAAGTGCCCATCAAAGTACATAAAAGCTGCAAAAAATGTTTTCTTATTATATACAACCTGTATAATGACACAATCACTGTCGGAAAGCTGACCAATGGTAGTTACGTCAATATTTTTGGTGTTTATAAATATTGCTGCTCGTTTACCGGTATTACTAACTGTGTATATTCTAAAATGTAATGGTACACCTGCTGGTTTATTGTTAATCAAGTAGGGCTCCTGAATAAATACTATATCTATAGCTTTTTCATTCACAAGCTGTTCCAAATTGGCAGTCGCAATCCTTGAATGTTTCAAGTTAACCTGAAAACATGTTAATCTGTATCTATCCATTTTAATAGTCAGTATTGTCTTTCAGCCGTCTAAGTGATGCTTGGTAACAGGAGCAATTCTTATCCAGTGCAGAATGATTTTCTGACACTTTGTTGTCTCTATTATGTTTATTATATGTTACACAATTAATGCATTTATATGCAGCTCTGTTGGCAGTACATTCCTTTAGACCATGCCTCTCAGCGCAATTTGGACATGTTTGCTGTCCTTTACAGTCCTGCGCACGATGATTATATTTACAGCAATTAAAACAACGCCCCGCCTTGACATAATCATCCCAGTTACACATATTCCATCCTATTTTTAATCTTTTGCCAAGTATTTCCCTTCTTACAGTTGAAGTGACTTCAACAACCAAATTCAAATTCTTTTTCCTATCATGAAAGGAAGATTTAGGCTGAATCTCTGTGCTGAAATTCTCCAGCTCTGTATTTTGTGCTGTTAAAACCTCCACAGCATTCTCCGTTGTTATCTCATCTGGTATATTAAAAATAATTATTCTTGGATTTCTTTTCTTCGAGACGGTAGCCTCAAGCTCCTCTCCACACTTATTATTAATATTGTTGCAAATAGTATCTACTTCAGCTTTATTGTTCGATTGTATTAGAACTTGTCCGTTCCTTAATGCCTTTACAGACTGAACACCAACCTTCACCTCTACAGGATTAACCTTAGTTTTCACCAGTGTCTTTATACATTCCACACTTTGATTATTCTTGCTCCGAACAAGCAGTTTAAAACACTTAGAGTCCCCTGTACGTGGAGCGACAGTCAAAACCGAAGCATAACTCCTTTCCACACCAAATTGCTCCACAACCCGTTCGGAAGATATCACCCCAGGTGTCACTTGTGATGCTATTCTCGCTCTCTTGCCAACACTCAACTGTTCCTGATAATTTTTCACTGCCGTTTGTAAACTTTCGGTTTCATTTTCCTTCTGATACACGATATCTTTCATTTTTGTAAAAATTTCCGTAAACTACTTACCGACATCACAATATCCTGCTTCAAATCTTGACGCAAGTTTTTATTAGCCTCCGTAACATTTAAGAGCATTCTAAAGGCACTCTCAATACCTTCACTAACTTCACCCACCATCTTCAATTCTCTTGTTTACTGCTCCTTGTTAACTCAAACGAAACATTCCAATTAAGATATAACGTTGTATTTCTCAATTTAGTCGTGAGGTTCACGGCCTCCTGAATACTAGTTTCTATGCTTCTCAATCCATGAACAATTACTGTGTCCGTCAATTCCCTTAAAACTCTGTAAAGCAGCAATGCCCGCTTCAAATAACACGCCCACAAAGAAACAAAGTTACAACAAACAGCACGAAATACCAAACACAAACAAGTACGTGCAAGTCACGCCACTAACGCCGAATAATCAAGTGCACACTCACTCGCATTCTTCCTCCACGAATATCTGTATGTATGTATCTACTGTCATTAAATTATACTGTTCTGTCATTAAAATATATTAAATTTCCTTTAATTGCATGGGTTGTCCGCCAGGTGGTAGCACATATTCATTGAACACAGCTTGGAAGAAAATTTGTAGTTATATATAAAGCCTTGCAGCGAACTCTAATTTTGCCGTTTGTATGTATTTTACTTTTGGTTACGTTTTATTATGAGAAAGTAAACAGCAGATATATTTTATATTGAGAGAATACTGGATGGACAAACTTTGTGTTTGTGATAGGAATTCGTCAGGAGTTAGTATAATTGTGGACAATTTCTAGCATTCCATATATGAAGTTGTCGGTTTAGAAGGAAAAACTGATCAAATGAGACGAGGATTGATACATTGGATATTGGAAAATCAATTAATCGTGTTCTACAAGTGACCATTGCAAAGTGAAACAGTGCGAATAGAAGTAGTAAAAAGTGTCTGCCATTAAATTATATTGATTTTCCTTTAATTACATGGGCTGTCCGCCAGGTGGTAGCACATATTCATTGAACACAGCTTAGAAGAAAATTTGTAGTTATATATAAAGTCTTGCATCGAACTCTAATTTTGCCGTTTGTATATATTTTACTTTCGGTTACTTTTATTATGTAAAAGTAAACGGCATATATATTTTATACTGAGAGAATACTGGACGGAAAAACTTTGTGTTTGGAAAAGGAATTCGTCAGGAGTTTTATAATTGTGGTCAATTTCTAGCATTCCATATACGAAGTTGTCAGTTTCGATGGAGATATTGTCACAATGTGACGAGGAGTGATACATTGGATATAGGAAAATCAACTAATCGTGTGCTACAAGTGACAATTGCAAAGTGAAACAGTGGGAATAGAAGTAGTAAACAGTGGTGTTCGCGTTGAGCCCAGTTTGTGAGTGAACGGTCGTTAGAGTACATAGTGACGTGTATTAGAGCCTAGTTTGTGAGTGAACAGTGTATAGTGTCGCGTATTAAGCATAAATCCGCCACAAAAGAGCATGGGACGCACAGCTGCATGCCGTTGTTGCACGCAACAAGATGCGTCCCAAAAAAAAGATGGCCTCAGCAACAACTGCGGCTGACAGACATTGACTCCCGCCATAAGATGGCGGCGGCCGCAGTGACAATTGCAGCAGCACTACCACCAGCTGGCAGCGGACTGATCCCCCGAGGCGGTAGGCCGGCTGCCTTTCCAGCCCCACCGCGGGAGCACTCGAACAGCGACCCGCCTTCGGGCCCAATATTGGCCAACGTCACAGTAGCCACTACCCCAGCCCCGATGGAGCACAGTGCCAGGGAGGACGAGGCAGTTACGAGAAAGTACGCCCAACTGGAAAAGGAGGTAAAAGACATCTAAACAGAAATATCTAACCTCCAGGAAATATTGGAAAACATGGCCCCAGAGTCCCGGGACTATGGAAATATAGCTAGTGAACTGGTACGCTGCTACCAGGAACACACAATCTGGGAGAAGGGTGGCATGCAGCATCGCCCAGAAAGCAACCCCACCACCGCAATAGCGACTTGGATGCCGAGCGCCAGAAAAACAAAACGCAGCATCTGCCCCTCCAGGTCACTACCAGAAACAGGTACGAGGCGCTGTCCTCATCCGAGGAGGAAGAAGATCTGGAACGATCCACTGCCATCCCTGCCCATCCGAACACAAAACCAAAGGCACCCAAGCACCAACGGCCAACAAGGCCAAACACTACAGCAGCAAAACCGTCAATATCAACCCCCACTTCTACACCCATCCCCACCCCTACATTGGCCTCCTCATCAGCCGCAGCCGCAGTCGCGGCTACAAACACAAAACAACCCTCACAGATACCGCCGCGCATCGTCATTCCTGACGGCAGGCAGGCGACTAAAGTCCTGGAGATACTCCGGGGCTCCCTCCCAGCTGGCACATACACGCTTCAGGATACGCGCAACTGCCTCAAGCTGTTCCTCATCCCCACTATGACCAAGCTGAAGGACGCCGGAGTGGAGAACTTCATCTTTACCCCGCGGAGTGATCAACCTCTGCGATACATCCTGAAGCGTCTTTCCGAGGACCTTGAAGAGGATCTTATCCGCGATGACCTAGAGGCGAAGGGCTACACTGGCGTCCTATTTCGTCAACTGAAATCACGCGGCAGGCCTCTGCCAATCTTCCAAGTTACCCTTGACAGGACCACTCAAAACCAGCGACTTCTGCAAGAAAGAGAGTTATGCCATATACTTGTCACTGTAGAGGTCCTTAAGACAAACAACAACATTACACAATGCTTCAACTGCCAGCAGCTAGGGCACACATTTAAGATTTGTCACATGACCTCCCGATGCGTCATCTGCGGTGGCCTCCACCGCTTAGCTGACTGCCCAAAGAGGCAACGGAGGACGTTGTACCCCGCTGTGCGAACTGTGGGGAGACGCATCCTGCCAGCTACAGGGGTTGAGAGACGTTCCGCAACGAACGCCATCGCCGCCAACTGGCAGCCATAGCCAGGGCACCCCCAAGTGCACATACAGGTCCACGATCCACTGCCAACCCAGCCCTGGTCAGAGATGGCGTCTAATTTACAGGCGCCATGAGGGGACAAAAACACCAGTGCCGCCACCTGCTGGCCAACCCTCAACAGCTCCCCCCTCCCAGGCGCCATCTGGTGACCTAGGAGGCCTCAAAGAGCTCTTCACTCTGTTTAAAGAGCTCACTATACAGAAACTAGCTCAGAGGGTGCAGCCTTTTATTGCAAGATTTAAGAGCTGCACCAGCAGTTGGGAGAAACTAGAAGCCCTCATATGATTGCTTTGTGTATGTGCGTCTGTTTTCGGGTGGCATTCCCTACACTGAAAGATATTACTTTATGATCAGCACTGCTTTCTTCTCTTCCTATGGTCCAACCGTATATGTTTCGCAGTAGTTTGTTATTAACTATGGTCAAGTCAATCCAACGTTTACCATTTTGTGTTTCTACGGTTGGCACTCCACTGTTTTCGTTGAGAATATGTAGGTTGTTCATAGTAATAAATGCTTACAAGTTTCTGCCTCGTTCATTGGATAGGGTGTCATGCCATAATTTGCTTCTAGCATTGGTGTCTGCTAAAATCATCAATCCATGACCAGTGGTAAACTGCATAATTTTTTCCATCTTTCACATGTCGTTTTCTATATCTGCATGCCTATCGAAGTACATACTAGCTCCAAAAAAGGTTTTATTCCCGTGTGTCACCGGTATAACCACACAGTTTTCATCTGATACCTGTCTAATTGTGGTAGCATCAACGTCATTATTGTTTATTATAATTGCAGCCCTTGATCTGTGATCACCAGCAGTAAATGTATGTATGTATGTATGTATGTATATATGTATGTATGTATGTATGTATGTATGTATGTATGTATGTATGTATGTATGTATGTATGTATGTATGTATGTATGTATGTATGTATGTATGTATGTATGTATGTATGTATGTATGTATGTATGTATGTATGTATGTATGTATGTATGTATGTATGTATGTATGTATGTATGTATGTATGTATGTATGTATGTATGTATGTATGTATGTATGTATGTATGTATGTATGTATGTATGTGTGTATGTGTGTGTGTGGGTGTGTGTGTGGGTGGGTGGGTAGGTGGGTGGGTGGTAGGTGGGTAGGTGGGAAGGTTGGTAGGTGGGTAGGTAGGTGGGTAGGTAGGTGGGTGGGTAGGCAGGTAGGTGGGTAGTTAGGTGGGTAGGTAGATAGGTGGGTAGGTAGGTAGGTAGGCAGGTGGGTAGGTGGGTAGGTGGGTGGGTAGGGGGGTGGGTGGGTGTGTGGGTGGGTGCTTGGCTGGGTGGGTAGGTGGGTGGTTAGGTATGTGGGTGGGTAGGTGGGTAGGTAGGTGGGTAGCTGGGTAGGTAGTTAGGTAGGTAGGTCAGTAGGTAGGTAGGCATTTTCTCTCACTCTACCCTCAACTGCCTCTCACTTCCGGTAACGATCGGCCATCATATTTCATCGGCTTCGCGAGCCTACTACCAGGGTGACACTGCTCCCTCCTCAAGGCTGGTCGTCCCGAACAGCGCCTTCGTAGCGGGCCAGGCGATCCAGGTGTACCACCAACATATTTCCTCGGGGCACCTTCTGGATGCGGTAGACCACGTCGTTAATCCTCTTCAAAACACGTTACGGTCCTTGCCATGACTGCTGAAGCTTCGGCCAGCGTCCCTTGGTCCGGGTCGGGCGGTACAACCAGAACAGGTCACCTTGCTGGAACCCTTGGCTGTTGGATTGCCTGTCGTAACGGGTTTTCATGCGGTCGCTCGCGTTCTGGATGCTCTGGCGATCCATCTCGTGCATGTCGTGGAGGTGGTCCATCAGGTTCTCCACATCCTTCACGAGTGGCCCCAAGTCTGCGTCCGCCTGCTGCTCCCTCCTCAGGCCTGCGCTATCCCAGCCATCCACAGGCATTGCCGTGACTACTCGAACTGCTGCGGCACGCTCCTTCTCCTCCACTCTTGTGCATCGGCCGCACTCTTCTGGACAGGGCCTTTGGGACTTAGCGTCCGCGTTACCGTGACTCTTCCCTCTCCGATGTTCCGAGGTGAAGTGGTACTCCTGCAGCCTCTGACCCCACCTGCTGTCTGGCCTTCCGGTCGCGCCGTCACTATCACTTCGCTCCTCGCGGGGACAACCACGTCTTCGCTCAAGACGACCCTGCAAATTCCAAGGCGCTCTTCGGGTTGACGGAGTATAACCTCTTCTCCGTTAAGCCGCAGGATCTTCTTACCGACGTCGACCGTCGCCTCGTGGCTCCTGAGGGCATCCAGTCCCAGGATCACCTCCTCAGCCACATTCGCGACGAACACCCACAAACGCACGGCACTCCGTCCCAAGTTCAGCTCCAGCAGGGCCTCCTTCTCCACAGGCATGGTGTCGCCCGATGCCGTTACAAGCTCGTATGGTTGGCTCGGTTTCCTCGTCGGCAAACCCTTCGCCACGTCAGGTCTGATGATGGTCTAAGCCGCCCCGGTGTCCACCAGCACGCGGCACGGCTTTCATCTTACCCAACCGTCCGCGATGAGGCTGTCATCCATACGCCGGCTGACGGCGCGCAGTGTCACTCGAGGGGATGGTGGTGATGGAGCCGAAGTGCCGCTCTCCACTACGGGCCTTACTCGTTCCTCCGGCTGCACTTCCTGATGTGGGCAGTCTCTCTGCAGGCGCCCGGGCTGTCCACACCCCCAACAAAGGCCACTAGGTGTTCGCCGGCGTCCCACAGCTCGTCTTTTGGCCGCCTCCATCCTTAATGCCGCTGTCAGCGCCTCGTGGATGGTTTTATAATCGCCGAGCATTAGGCGCTGACGAATCTCCGGTCCCGTACCCCGTCGACAAAATTTTATGCGGCTTCCCGGAATACGAACTCCAGTGGCAGGTCAACCAAGGCCTTGCTAGCCAGCTGCTCGATCGCTATGGCGAACTCCTGCAGCGTCTCCCCCGGCTGCTGTGACCTTGCCTTTAGCTGGCTGCGGTATGCTGCGGCTAAGCGGTGGTTCCCGAAGCGATTCTCAAGGGCTTCCCAGATGTCCTTGGGCGCCGCCGTCGTCTGCACCGCGTTTGGGATTTCCGCGGCCCGTCCCTGGAGGCTGGCTATTAACTGTGTGGCCTCCTCCTCCGTTGACCATCTGTTGTGCTTGGCCACTGTGTCGAACTGGCGGCGGAAGGCCTCGAATGTTGACGCGTCATCATATTCCGGAGGTTTGACGCGCGCCGATGTTGTGTCGCATCCCGGTGCGTCAGCGTTCAAATCCTTCAGTCTCCTGCCGACGACGTCCTCCACCATGGCGTTCAGGGACTTGACGCTGCTGTCGGCCTTTCCCTCCAGGTTGTTTACGCGGTTTGCGAGGTCTTCGACGTCTTCAACCATGGCGTTCAGGGACTTGGCGTTATTGTCGGCCTTTTCCTCTAGTTCATTGAAGCGGTTCGCCAGGTCCTCGACGCACTCGTCCACTTGGCAAAATCCTCTTGCACAGCTCCGTCATGTCATCCCTCACGCCGGCCAACTGTTCCTCAAATTTGGCGGCGAGGACCTCGTTCGCCTCCTTCATTTCCGTGGCCAGGCTGTCGTTCGCTGCCTTCATTTCTGTGGTCAATTCGGTCTTTATTTCTTTTAACTCTGCGGCCAGGTTGTTATTTGCCGCTTCTGTTTTTGTTGTTAACTCGTTCATTTTCGCGGCCAGGTTGTTATTTGCCGCTTCTGACTTCGCTGTTAATTCGTTCATCTTCTGCAAAAGCATTTCCAATGCCGATTCCATGTTCATAATGTTCCGTGATGTTGTTATCCCACTTCTGACACCAATTGTGACTTTGCGGGTTCCTGAAATAATAAAACGAGGTTACGAAACACAAAAACTACACTTTATTCTCCTCGAAATACACTGTTCACCATTACAAAATTGCTAGAACCTTAAACTGTTTATTTTCTCTCACAATACCCTCAAATGTCTCTTCCGGTAACGATCGGCCATCATTTTTCACCGGCTTCGCGAGCCTACCACCAGGGTGACACTATGTATGTATGTATGTATGTATGTATGTATGTATGTATGTATGTATGTATGTATGTATGTATGTATGTATGTATGTATGTATGTATGTATGTATGTATGTATGTATGTATGTATGTATGTATGTATGTATGTATGTATGTATGTATGTATGTATGTATGTATGTATGTATGTATGTATGTATGTATGTATGTATGTATGTATGTATGTATGTATGTGTGTATGTGTGTATGTGTGTATGTGTGTATGTATGTATGTATGTATGTATGTATGTATGTATGTATGTATGTATGTATGTATGTATGTATGTATGTATGTATGTATGTATGTATGTATGTATGTATGTATGTATGTATGTATGTATGTGTGTATGTATGGATGTGTGTATGTATGTATGTATGTATGTATGTATGTATGTATGTATGTATGTATGTATGTATGTATGTATGTATGTATGTATGTATGTATGTATGTATGTATGTATGTATGTATCTATGTATGTATGTATGTATGTATGTATGTATGTATTGTCACCCTGGCGGTAGACTCGCGAAGCCGATGAATAAATGATGGCCGGTGGAGATTCGGGAAACTTCGGGGCCGATCGTTACCGTAAGAGATAGTTGAGTGTAGTGTTTGAGAAAATAAACAGTTTTGGGGTGATCTAGCAAATTGCGAGTTTAAACGGTGTATTGCTAGGAAAATAAAGTGTATTTTTTGCGTTTGTAACCTCGTTTTGCTATTTCACGAACCCACAAAGTCACAGTATGTATGTATGTATGTATGTATGTATGTATGTATGTATGTATGTATGTATGTATGTATGTATGTATGTATGTATGTATGTATGTATGTATGTATGTATGTATGTATGTATGTATGTATGTATGTATGTATGTATGTATGTATGTATGTATGTATGTATGTATGTATGTATGTATGTATGTATGTATGTATGTATGTATGTATGTATGTATGTATGTATGTATGTATGTATGTATGTATGTATGTATGTATGTATGTATGTATGTATGTATGTATGTATGTATGTATGTATGTATGTATGTATGTATGTATGTATGTATGTATGTATGTATGTATGTATGTATGTAAATATGTGTGTATGTATGCATGTATGTATGCATGTATGCATGTATGCATGCATGTATGTATGTATGTATGTATGTATGTATGTATGTATGTATGTATGTATGTATGTATGTATGTATGTATGTATGTATGTATGTATGTATGTATGTATGTATGTATGTATGTATGTATGTATGTATGTATGTATGTATGTATGTATGTATGTATGTATGTATGTATGTATGTATGTATGTATATGTATGTATGTGTGTATGGTAATCTATCTTAACCTAGTGTGGTCCTGCTGTAAACATCTGGCTGGGATGAGAGACAGAGATAGAGATATTGGGACAGAAAACGGTTAAGCTGTTGAGTGGTTTAGCGAAGTTAACGAGCGTTTTCTTTTATTTGCATGCGTACGATAAACCTCTCCTTTAAGTACAATACTATAAGTTGTTTTCTGATCACTGTGTCCTAATTTCGGAGAGAGAAAAGTATGTAGTAGAATAGTAGTAGTTGTGGAAATGACAGTGGTAGTAGTAACAGAAATAGCAGTATTAATTATACTAGCACTAATATTAGAACAGTAATACTAGTTTTATATCGCCAGAGAAAATCTTGCAAAGTAGTAGCAGCAGCGGCCCTATGAATAGCTGTAGCAACTGAAGTGAATGAACCTTCGTAAAAAAGTAGCTCGAGAATGTATTGTGAGTATATTAACGTTCTGTCACTAAATTATATTAATTTCCCTTTAATTACATGGGTTGTCCGCCAGTTGGTAGCACATATTCATTGAACACAGCTTGGAAGAAAATTTGTAGTTATATATAAAGCTTTGCATCGAACTCTAATTTTGCCGTTTGTATGTATTTTACTTTTGGTTACGTTTTATTATGAGAAAGTAAACAGCAGATATATTTTATATTGAGAGAATACTTGATGGACAAACTTTGTGTTTGTGATAGGAATTCGTCAGTAGTTAGTATAATTGTGGACAATTTCTAGCATTCCATATATGAAGTTGTCGGTTTAGATGGAAAAGCTGAACAAATGAGACGAGGATTGATACATTGGATATTGGAAAATCAATTAATCGTGTGCTACAAGTGACCATTGCAAAGTGAAACAGTGCGAATAGAAGTAGTAAACAGTGGTGTCCCTTTCACCAATATGGACGTCATATGACATCCAAGTTAAAATGCCCAAAACCGATATGGACGTGTATACACGTCCTGCGCATACATGCATTTAATGCTCATTTAACGCCAATTATTTTAATCTTGCTATTTTACAATAAATTTAAATTAGTTCTATAAGGAATGTAAACATATCCTTAAAGGTTTCTTTATGAATTGTACACGTCCAAACCTGGATAAACACCCAAGGGCACATATGCAGATTCACACCAAATAATATTGGTTTCCTTGCGAACTTCTTTTTCGCAGCGCACTACACATTTTCGAAATGGTTACAAGTTTTTTGGTTGTGGGTGGTATACTTTTAGGAAAGTGTTTTCTCTCAAGTATGAGGGATGATGTCGTGGTGAATTTCGTACCCCCTAGTATAAAGAGGCCTCTGAGTATTATAATACTCAATTAGGTTTCGAGCTCTTTATATGAGCAAGTACAGGTAGATGAATGTCTTTTACAGCTCTAAAAATTAGTACACAACTGTGCATAGTTATATCCGGTAGTATAAAAATACTTATTTTTACCATTTAACTGCTTTCCATAAAGAGGGATAGCTAGGAATTGCTGATCCGCATCACCCATATTTGACACGCCATTTCCCCAAACAATGGAGTGGCTAACATGCCCTCTGTAGACCAGCACATATCACTGTTACGTATGTCCTAAAGATCTCCTTCATAATCGTAAGACAAATCTTCCAGATTTTCTACAGTAATATCAGAAGCCTGTACACATCAAAACCGAGCTAATTTATTTGCTACATTACGGAATTAAGCCATGGTTAACATTGAAATTTAGCAATTTCAAATGTGCCATTCAATTAGCTCTTGATAGCTACAAGAAATCACTCTGAACACAGAGAGAGTATAAATAACTAAAATACAGAGCGAAAACTGCTGCATAAGGCTACTAGAAACCTTGGTTGAGAAACCCTGTAATAAATAACAGATCCTGACAGAGAGTTTTCTTTCCAGTGTGTGAGTGTGTAACGCAATATATTCTCGTATGATTATCGCTTGGTATAGCATAAATAAACTAAACTTGAACCTGAGAAGTCGCTTGCGTAGCTATACATACGTACTATGGCTCGTATACACACAAAACAAAATGATTCACATATTAGGCGCGTTCGGCACAAAGAATGGCTTTTGCTACAGTGAAACAAAGTAGTGAAATTTCAAAAATGTATTAATGTAATCTCTACTTTATTGTTACTATAGATTTATACTGCCTTTAATGAGTTTTAAACCAGTTTTTGTTTCGTTTAAATAAATGAATAAATACGGAAGATACGGAATTGTATTTATGATACATTTTTACAGCATGTAACAATTTAAATGTCCTGTTCTGTTTATTGGGTATCCGTTTCCGGCCCATGATAGGTTTAAATGGCCATCGGCGAAGCGGTTAAAAGACGGGTTGCAGAATTTAAGGATCCCTCTTAATCATGATTTCCCTCACTTTTTTATAATTTTGAGCAAGTAATTATATATAATTAAGCATTTTAGCGTTACCTTTAGAGAAACTATAGTACTTTCCTCTAGGTAGTATATTTATAGTGATTTGTTTCAGCTAGACTCGAGATGCAAGGTTTTAGAGTGAATTAGACAATTTAATCGAGCGTAAACTAACCTATCTTCAGGTTCTTAGTTTTAAAGTTACAACAGGGACTCCCATTGCCACCCTTAGACACCTCTTCATCCTCAGCCATACTTTCTGGAACCCTTTTAATGCATCTCTTAACCTAGTAGCCGATCTTTCTCAAGTTCATCTGTTACACCGTTTAACTCATCTATGATGCATCCTTAGAATCCTTCACTTCATTGTTGCTACGGCCATCCATTCTATTTTCTTAAGTCCAATTATTACCTTCTTCTTGTTATGTCTGTTTCTTATGCTTATATCTTAAAATTTGTGATTAGTAGTTTGATATGAAGGTATATTGGTTAAGGTGCTCATCTCTTTTAGTCATGGGACAAGTCAGGATGTATGATCTTATGAGGTGAGCTTGTCAACACGCCTAAAACATTTATATTCAGAGTTACTTACATTATCCTGCTGAGATTCAAACCTGATCCTAAGGCATAAATTACCATTTCAACAACAGTTGAAAGTATGTATGCACACGATATTTCATTGAGTTACCATTGTTAGTTGAAGAGTTATTTACGATTCAAGTTATTACTACTGAAACGGTAATTGAACCACGGGTCACTACGATACGGAACCCTAAAACATTCACAGTATATGTTAAATGAAAATAGCTACGCTTTACTCTGATATTCTAAGTGTAACAGTTTGAAAAATAGACCACAATAACTGTAACCAGCGGGTCCAGAGCGTTTAAATAAACTTTATATGACCATACCTGTCGTAGTTAATCATATCCTATAACTGTTTCGCTGAGGAGGTCCTTGGTTCAATTCCCATCGTCCATCGAATTCTGTAATTGCACTCTATTTTCCTAACTATTGCACTTAGAATAGCGGGGTAAAGCGTAAGTATTTTCATTTAACATATACTGTTTGTACAATGTATGGCTCCATATCCTAGTGACCAGTGGTCCGATTACCGGTTCAGTAGTTGAAGCTTAAATAACTTTTGAACTAATAATGGCCTCCTTGATAGCGTAGATGATAGCGTGTTTGCCTCACGTTCAAGAGGTCCCGAGTTCGAATCTTGGTCAGGGTGGGTTACCTGGATAAGGTTTTTCCCGGGGTTTTCCATTATTCTGAAAGACGAAAGTCGGGTAACTGTAAGCTCCATGGACCCCGGACTCATTTGAGCATCATTTCATTCATTTCATTCATCGTCCGATATGACTTAACGCTGGAGGACGTAAATTACAAGAAATCACTAATAATGGTAACGCAATGAAATACCGTGTACATATATGATTTAGGTCTGAATTGTTGGTGAAATGGTAATTTACGCCTTAGGATCAGGGTTCGAATCTCAGGAGGATAACTTAAACAACTCTGAATATCAATGTTATTAGGGTGTTGAAAAGCTTACCCCATAAGATCATACATCATGACTTGTCCCATGACTAAAAGAGATGAGCATCTTAACGGATATACGTAAACTTTCAGAGAAAAATACTTAATCACAATGTTTGAGATACAAGCATAAGACTCAGACATAACAAGAAGGATGTAATAATTGAACTTGAAAAAGAGAACGGATGCCAATAGCAGCCAAATTCACGAGGTTAAGATGTATCAAAAAGGCTCAAGAACAAGGATCAGGATGAAGTGAAGGATTCTAAGGGCGCCTCATAGATGATTTAAACGATGCAACAGATGAACTTGAGAAAGATCTGCTGCTATTTTAAGAGGTGTATCAAATAGATTTAAGACGTATCGTTGATAATGCAGAAAGGTGTAAGGGTGTCAATGGGAGCCCCTGTTGTATCTTTAAAACTTAGGACCTGAAGATAGGTGAGTTCACACTCGATTAAATTGTCTAATTCACTCTTAAACCTTAAATTTCGAGCCTAGCTGAAACAAATCACTGTAAATATATTACCTAGAGGAAAATACTATAGTTTCTCTAAAGGTTATCCTAAAAGGCTTAATTAAATATAAAACTTGCTCAAAATTAGAAAGAATGAGGCAAAGCATGCCTAAGAGGGAACCTTAAACTCTGTAACCCGCCTTTTAATCATTGTATATGAAGCGTAGAGTCTTTTAAAGTACTGACCATTTCCTCCTTGATTTCTTTAGGCGTGACGCCTTTCAAATAGAAGTATTTGATCACTGTTATATTTTTCTCCCAAATCTTCAAATTTCGTGAAACCTCTACACTTTTCTTGTTTAAAATGTTGTCATTCAAACTGATCCAGTGGAGCCATCTCTATGTAACGCCCGGAATTACCACCCAACCAACCTAGTATTTCTGGAAAACATAATTAAGGGTATGACTTACATGAAACAACATTTACATTTGCAGTTGTTTTGCTATCTGAAAAGAAACTATGGATGAAGGAAAACAGTTATTGAAAATTATTCTTTTATTATAAAAGTCTTTAACTGCCAGCTCTCTGCGTCCCTTTCTATATTGGAGTTGAAGAAACACCTAATGGGAACAAATAGCAAAGCCTGAAAAGCTAGAGGATGAAGTGAAGAATACAGAGGGCTGTAATGGATTAGGCTTAAAGATGCACCTAAAGGATTCCTGGAGCAAAGAACACAAGGTTAAGGGTAAAGTAAGGGATCCTAAGAAGAATGGTAGCATAGGTTTACAGATGTAGAATAGATTTTGATAACAGAGAAGACCAGGATAAGGCTGGTGAGTGAAAGTACACAAGGACGACCATAGATAAGATAAAGGAGTGAAATGGAGTACCTTAAGAAGAGAAAATAGTAGTTTAATATCTACCTTACATCATAAGCTAACTGGACACGCCTAAATTAATGTTAAATAGATCAAATGAAAAAAACTACCTACTACTTCATAATCTGAAATATCCATGAAAACCTTGGAATTCGCATGCAATGATTTAAGTAGCTGAACTTACCTTCCAATTCCCTGATTTAGCATTACGGAATATTACCATAGAGTTAAAAGCCACAAAGGCATAGGGATGTAAAGACCTCATTTATAGGAAGAATCATGAAAAGCTGCACACCACGCCATTTGTTCTAAGGAACCCGAATCAGCATATAAAACTCAACAGTGACGAATATACAGCTCTAGCTGTCGTCATTTTAGCCAAGACATAAACTCAAGACTAAAAAAACCATTCAAATGCTAGTTACAAAGCCTTTAGCTACAATACCGCAAGACCATACTTCAATACCCAACCTTTAAATTTTACAGCAACTTTTATTTCCTAGACCAGCAAACTTTTAGCTATGAAACCTACTATTAATAACCCTAGAATCTCAGAACATACCTCAATACTTAACCTCTTGATCCTACAGCTTTTAACCTCTTCACCAACAACCTTCAACTATGAAAGCTACGACTCATAGCCCTAGAACCCAAGGTCATATCTCAAGGCCTAACTTATAAATCCTACAGAAGCTTTTGTCCTCTAAACAAGTAAACTTTTGGCTATGAAACCTATGACTCTTAACCCTACAACCTCAGAACATACCTAAATATTTATCCTCTTACTCCTACAGATCTTAAGCTCTGCACCAACAACCTTAAGCCTATAGTCCCCAGATCATACCTCAAACCCATAAGGCATAGCTCCGAAGCTATAACCTTTAGCCCTACACCCAGACAGCTAGCCTTAAGTCCTATCCATTAGAGTCAACAGCCTTTAGCTTCAGAACCTCAAGACCGTACCACAAGACCTGAAAGACTTAGTCTTAAATGCTACAGCCTTTAACCCCCAGACCAAGAGACCTAGCCTCAGTTCCATAAGACTTATCCACTAGACTGAACAACCTTTAACCTCAGCACCAAAAGACTAGGCCCCAAGACTAGGCCTGAATACCTATCCACCAGACCAGAGGGACTTATCCTTAAGACCTATAGCCTTTAGCTCTAGACCAAGAGAACTACTACTGTGACCAACAAGACCATGTCTCAAACCTATACAGTGAAGCCTCAAATCAGAAATCTCTACCTCGATACCATAAGACAACATCCAAATAAAAACAGCCTTTAGCCCTAGACCAGGAGTGCTAACTTCTAATCAATACGACCTATTCACTAGAGCGGACAGCCTTTATCAGCTTGTTCACAAGCTAGTTGAAAAACTTTTAGCTATAAGACCGCACGGATTCACCGCGAGACTAAAGGACTTAGACACATGAACAAAGGACTTAACCACAAGACCATAGGGCCTAGCCTCAAGACCAAAATATTTAACCATAAGACCAAAATACCTAGCCACAAGACCCAGAGGCAACGACGAAGATAACCCTAGTAGCCTAACATCGATATGGCCCAAGAATTGCTATACTCATACACACAAGTATGGCTCTGTACTATCCCCCACACTATTTAGTGTTTTCATGGCAGATTTTCCAACTCAACCACAGGTCGAAATGGCACAATATGCTGACGACGTGTTGTTGTTCTGCAAAAACAGACATATACTCAGAGCCTTCAACCCAATTCAGAGACACCTCCGTCTCACACCAGAATGGTGCAGGCGTTGGCGGATGTCCGTAAATCCGGACAAAAGCCACGCCATTCTTTTTACGAGGCGCCACACCCCCGCTGACCGACCAAACTTCCACTTCAGGGGCCGAAGGATAGAGTGGACTAATTCCATCAAGTACCTGGGCGTTCAACTTGATAGAGGCCTAACTTTCCGCGGACACATCAGGGAACTATCGGCACGGGTGCAGGGGGCTATTGCCTCTCTGCACCCAATGCTGGGTTCTCGCTCGATGCCAGTCCGCTTAAAGCTACACCTCTTTCGAGCCCTGATAATCCCACTCATGTTGTACGCCTGTGAAATCTGGGGCACGGCTGCCGATAGCTGGATAGCATACCTTCAGCGTGCACAGAATAGAGGACTCCGATCCATCTATTTTGTGGGCCGTTCTTTTCCCGTGTGGTTACTTCACGAAGCTTCCCTTCTCCCATACGTGGAGGACGAAATTAGACGCCGGGCAACAAAATTTTACGATAAAATTCCAGCTCATAGAAGCGCCCTGGTTCGGTCTCTAGGAGACTACGACGCTGCGATCCGCCGATTCAGGCTTTACCGGGTACCCCGTATGGCTTGCGGGCATCCGAGGTAACAAAGGAGTTAATCCTTACAGCAGCATAAGCTAAATTACAAATCTCCAAAAGAGCTGTTTGGCTACTAAATTTACCCCATTTTAGAAAAAAAAATAATAAAACACCAGGGTGTAAACAAAAAAGCGGTTTGGCATCCTGTACAAAATTAAAGAGGAGCAAAAAGCTACCTCAACAAAAATTTTCTTCAACAAAAAATATCATATCATCCTACAAATACCACAATAAACAACCTGCGGTCAGACCCAAAATATGGGTGGGTACGCAGCAAAAACCTTCTGGCTGTTAACAGCCTGTCAGTACACGACTTGGACTTGGATTCCATATATGAAGTTGTCGGTTTAGAAGGAAAAACTGATCAAATGAGACGAGGATTGATACATTGGATATTGGAAAATCAATTAATCGTGTTCTACAAGTGACCATTGCAAAGTGAAACAGTGCGAATAGAAGTAGTAAAAAGTGTCTGCCATTAAATTATATTGATTTTCCTTTAATTACATGGGCTGTCCGCCAGGTGGTAGCACATATTCATTGAACACAGCTTAGCAGAAAATTTGTAGTTATATATAAAGTCTTGCATCGAACTCTAATTTTGCCGTTTGTATATATTTTACTTTCGGTTACTTTTATTATGTAAAAGTAAACGGCAGATATATCTTATATTGAGAGAATACTGGACGGAAAAACTTTGTGTTTGGAAAAGGAATTCGTCAGGAGTTTTATAATTGTGGTCAATTTCTAGCATTCCATATACGAAGTTGTCAGTTTCGATGGAGATATTGTCACAATGTGACGAGGAGTGATACATTGGATATAGGAAAATCAACTAATCGTGTGCTACAAGTGACAATTGCAAAGTGAAACAGTGGGAATAGAAGTAGTAAACAGTGGTGTTCGCGTTGAGCCCAGTTTGTGAGTGAACGGTCTTTAGAGTACATAGTGACGCGTATTAGAGCCTAGTTTGTGAGTGAACAGTGTATAGTGTCGCGTATTAAGCATAAACCCGCCACAAAAGAGCATGGGACGCACAGCTGCATGCCGTTGTTGCACGCAACAAGATGCGTCCCCCAAAAAAAACGAAGGCCTCAGCAACAACTGCGGCTGACAGACATTGACTCCCGCCATAAAATGGCGGCGGCCGCAGTGACAATTGCAGCAGCACTACCACCAGCTGGCAGCGGACTGATCCCCCGAGGCGGTAGGCCGGCTGCCTTTCCAGCCCCACCGCAGGAGCACTCGAACAGCGACCCGCCTTCGGGCCCAATATTGGCCAACGTCACAGTAGCCACTACCCCAGCCCCGATGGAGCACAGTGCCAGGGAGGACGAGGCAGTTACGAGAAAGTACGCCCAACTGGAAAAGGAGGTAAAAGACATCTAAACAGAAATATCTAACCTCCAGGAAATATTGGAAAACATGGCTCCAGAGTCCCGGGACTATGGAAATATAGCTAGTGAACTGGTACGCTGCTACCAGGAACACACAATCTGGGAGAAGGGTGGCATGCAGCATCGCCCAGAAAGCGACCCCACCACCGCAATAGCGACTTGGATGCCGAGCGCCAGAAAAACAAAACGCAGCATCTGCCCCTCCAGGTCACTACCAGAAACAGGTACGAGGCGCTGTCCTCATCCGAGGAGGAAGAAGATCTGGAACGATCCACTGCCTTCCATGCCCATCCGAACACAAAACCAATGGCACCCAAGCACCAACGGCCAACAAGGCCAAACACTACAGCAGCAAAACCGTCAATATCAACCCCCACTTCTACACCCATCCCCACCCCTACATTGGTCACCACATCAGCCGCAGCCGCAGTCGCGGCTACAAACACAAAACAACCATCACAGAAACCGCCGCGCATCGTCATTCCTGACGGCATGCAGGCGACTAAAGTCCTGCAGATACTCCGGGGCTCCCTCCCAGCTGGCACATACACGCTTCAGGATACGCGCAACTGCCTCAAGCTGTTCCTCATCCCCACTATGACCAAGCTGAAGGACGCCGGAGTGGAGAACTTCATCTTTACCCCGCGGAGTGATCAACATCTCCGATACATCCTGAAGCGTCTTTCCGAGGACCTTGAAGAGGATCTTATCCGCGATGACCTAGAGGCGAAGGGTTACACTGGCGTCCTATTTCGTGAACTGAAATCACGCGGCAGGCCTCTGCCAAACTTCCAAGTTACCCTTGACAGGACCACTCAAAACCAGCGACTTCTGCAAGAAAGAGAGTTATGCCATATACTTGTCACTGTAGAGGTCCTTAAGACAAACAACAACATTACACAATGCTTCAACTGCCAGCAGCTAGGGCACACATTTAAGATTTGTCACATGACCTCCCGATGCGTCATCTGCGGTGGCCTCCACCGCTTAGCTGACTGCCCAAAGAGGCAACGGAGGACGTTGTACCCCGCTGTGCGAACTGTGGGGAGACGCATCCTGCCAGCTACAGGGGTTGAGAGACGTTCCGCAACGAACGCCATCGCCGCCAACTAGCAGCCATAGCCGGGGCACCCCCAAGTGCACAACCAGGTCCACGACCCACTGCCAACCCAGCCCTGGTCAGAGATGGCGTCTAATTTACAGGCGCCATGAGGGGACAAAAACACCAGTGCCGCCACCTGCTGGCCAACCCTCAACAGCTCCCCCCTCCCAGGCGCCATCTGGTGACCTAGGAGGCCTCAAAGAGCTCTTCACTCTGTTTAAAGAGCTCACTATACAGAAACTAGCGCAGAGGGTACAGCCTTTTATCGCAAGATTTAAGAGCTGCACCAGCACTTGGGAGAAACTAGAAGTCCTCATATGATTGCTTTGTGTATGTGCGTCTGTTTTCGGGTGGCATTCCCTACACTGAAAGATATTACTTTATGATCAGCACTGCTTTCTTCTCTTCCTATGGTCCAACCGTATATGTTTCGCAGTAGTTTGTTATTAACTATGGTCAAGTCAATCCAACGTTTACCATTTTGTGTTTCTACGGTTGGCACTCCACTGTTTTCGTTGAGAATATGTAGGTTGTTCATAGTAATAAATGCTTACAAGTTTCTGCCTCGTTCATTGGATAGGGTGTCATGCCATAATTTGCTTCTAGCATTGGTGTCTGCTAAAATCATCAATCCATGACCAGTGGTAAACTGCATAATTTTTTCCATCTTTCAAATGTCGTTTTCCATATCTGCATGCCCATCGAAGTACATACTAGCTCCAAAAAAGGTTTTATTCCCGTGTGTCACCTGTATAACCACACAGTTTTCATCTGATACCTGTCTAATTGTGGTAGCATCAACGTCTTTATTGTTTATTATAATTGCAGCCCTTGATCTGTGACAACCAGCAGTAAATGTATGAATGTATGTATGTATGTATGTATGTATGTATGTATGTATGTATGTATGTATGTATGTATGTATGTATGTATGTATGTATGTATGTATGTATGTATGTATGTATGTATGTATGTATGTATGTATGTATGTATGTATGTATGTATGTATGTATGTATGTATGTATGTATGTATGTATGTATGTATGTATGTATGTATGTATGTATGTATGTATGTATGTATGTATGTATGTATGTATGTATGTATGTATGTATGTATGTATGTATGTATGTATGTATGTATGTATGTGTGTATGGGTGTATGTGTGTATGTGTGTATGTGTGTGTGGGTGTGTGTGTGGGTGGGTGGGTAGGTGGGTGGGTGGTAGGTGGGTAGGAGGGTAGGTGGGAAGGTTGGTAGGTGGGTAGGTAGGTGGGTAGGTAGGTAGGTAGGTGGGTAGGTAGGTAGGCAGGTGGGTAGGTAGGTAGGTGGGTAGGTGGGTGGGTGGGAGGGTGGGTGTGTGGGTGGGTGCTTGGCTGGGTGGGTAGGTGGGTGGGTAGGTAGGTGGATGGTTAGGTATGTGGGTAGCTGGGTAGGTAGTTAGGTAGGTCGGTAGGTAGGTAGGTAGGCATTTTCTCTCTCTCTACCCTCAACTGCCTCTCACTTCCGGTAACGATCGGCCATCATATTTCATCGGCTTCGCGAGCCTACTACCAGGGTGACACTGCTCCCTCCTCAAGGCTGGACGTCCCGAACAGCGCCTTCGTAGCGGTCCAGGCGATCCAGGTGTACCACCAACATATTTCCTCGGGGCACCTTCTGGATGCGGTAGACCACGTCGTTAATCCTCTTCAAAACACGTTACGGTCCTTGCCATGACTGCTGAAGCTTCGGCCAGCGTCCCTTGGTCCGGGTCGGGCGGTACAACCAGAACAGGTCACCTTGCTGGAACCCTTGGCTGTTGGATTTCCTGTCGTAACGGGTTTTCATGCGGTCGCTCGCCTTCTGGATGCTCTGGCGATCCATCTCGTGCATGTCGTGGAGGTGGTCCATCAGGTTCTCCACATCCCTCAAGAGTGGCCCCAAGTCTGCGTCCGCCTGCTGCTCCCTCCTCAGGCCTGCGCTATCCCAGCCATCCGCAGGCATTGCCGTGACTACTCGAACTGCTGCGGCACGCTCCTTCTCCTCCACTCTTGTGCATCGGCCGCACTCTTCTGGACAGGGCCTTCGGGACCTAGCGTCCGCGTTACCGTGACTCTTCCCTCTCCGATGTTCCGAGGTGAAGTGGTACTCCTGCAGCCTCTGACCCCACCTGCTGTCTGGCCTTCCGGTCGCGCCGTCACTATCACTTCGCTCCTCGCGGGGACAACCACGTCTTCGCTCAAGACGACCCTGCAAATTCCAAGGCGCTCTTCGGGTTGACGGAGTATAACCTCTTCTCCGTTAAGCCGCAGGATATTCTTACCGACGTCGACCGTCGCCTCGTGGCTCCTGAGGGCATCCAGTCCCAGGATCACCTCCTCAGCCACATTCGCGACGAACACCCACAAACGCACGGCACTCCGTCCCAAGTTCAGCTCCAGCAGGGCCTCCTTCTCCACAGGCATGGTGTCGCCCGATGCCGTTACAAGCTCGTATGGTTGGCTCGGTTTCCTCGTCGGCAAACCCTTCGCCACGTCAGGTTTGATGATGGTCTAAGCCGCCCCGGTGTCCACCAGCACGCGGCACGGCTTTAATCTTACCCAACCGTCCGCGATGAGGCTGTCATCCATACGCCGGCTGACGGCGCGCAGTGTCACTCGAGGGGATGGTGGTGATGGAGCCGAAGTGCCGCTCTCCACTACGGGCCTTACTCGTTCCTCCGGCTGCACTTCCTGATGTGGGCAGTCTCTCTGCAGGCGCCCGGGCTGTCCACACCCCCAAAAAAGGCCACTAGGTGTTCGCCGGCGTCCCACAGCTGGTCTTTTGGCCGCCTCCATCCTTAATGCCGCTGTCAGCGCCTCGTGGATGGTTTTATAATTGCCGAGCATTAGGCGCTGACGAATCTCCGGTCCCGTACCCCGTCGACAAAATTTTATGCGGCTTCCCGGAATACGAACTCCAGTGGCAGGTCAACCAAGGCCTTGCTAGCCAGCTGCTCGATCGCTATGGCGAACTCCTGCAGCGTCTCCCCCGGCTGCTGCGACCTTGCCTTTAGCTGGCTGCGGTATGCTGCGGCTAAGCGGTGGTTCCCGAAGCGATTCTCCAGGGCTTCCCAGATGTCCTTGGGCGCCGCCGTCGTCTGCACCGCGTTTGGGATTTCCGCGGCCCGTCCCTGGAGGCTGGCTATTAACTGTGTGGCCTCCTCCTCCGTTGACCATCTGTTGTGCTTGGCCACTGTGTCGAACTGGCTGCGGAAGGCCTCGAATGTTGACGCGTCGTCATATTCCGGAGGTTTTACGCGCGCCGATATTGTGTCGTATCCCGGTGCGTCAGCGTTCAAATCCTTCAGACTCCTGCCGACGACGTCCTCCACCATGGCGTTCAGGGACTTGACGCTTCCTCCACCATGGCGTTCAGGGACTTGACGCTGCTGTCGGCCTTTCCCTCCAGGTTGTTTACGCGGTTGGCGAGGTCTTCGACGTCTTCAACCATGGCGTTCAGGGACTTGGCGTTATTGTCGGCCTTTTCCTCTAGTTCATTGAAGCGGTTCGCCAGGTCCTCGACGCGCTCGTCCACTTGGCCCATCCTCTTGCCCAGCTCCGTCATGTCATCCCTCACGCCGGCCAACTGTTCCTCAAATTTGGCGGCGAGGACCTCGTTCGCCTCCTTCATTTCCGTGGCCAGGCTGTCGTTCGCTGCCTTCATTTCTGTGGTCAATTCGGTCTTTATTTCTTTTAACTCTGCGGCCAGGTTGTTATTTGCCGCTTCTGTTTTTGTTGTTAACTCGTTCATTTTCGCGGCCAAGTTGTTATTTGCCGCTTCCGACTTCGCTGTTAATTCGTTCATCTTCTGCAAAAGCATTTCCAATGCCGATTCCATGTCCATAATGTTCCGTGATGTTGTTATCCCACTTCTGACACCAGTTGTGACTTTGCGGGTTCCTGAAATAATAACACGAGGTTACGAAACACAAAAACTACACTTTATTCTCCTCGAAATACACTGTTCACCATTACAAAATTGCTAGAACCTTAAACTGTTTATTTTCTCTCACAATACCCTCAAATGTCTCTCACTTCCGGTAACGATCGGCCATCATTTTTCACCGGCTTCGCGAGCCTACCACCAGGGTGACACTATGTATGTATGTATGTATGTATGTATGTATGTATGTATGTATGTATGTATGTATGTATGTATGTATGTATGTATGTATGTATGTATGTATGTATGTATGTATGTATGTATGTATGTATGTATGTATGTATGTATGTATGTATGTATGTATGTATGTATGTATGTATGTATGTATGTATGTATGTATGTATGTATGTATGTATGTATGTATGTATGTATGGATGAATGTATGTATGTATGTATGTATGTATTGTCACCCTGGCGGTAGACTCGCGAAGTCGATGAGTAAATGATGGCCGGTGGAGATTCGGGAAATTCGGGGCCGATCGTTACCGTAAGAGATAGTTGAGTGTAGTGTTTGAGACAATAAACAGTTTTGGGGTGATCCAGCAAATTGCGAGTTTAAACGGTGTATTGCTAGGAAAATAAAGTGTATTTTTTGCGTTTGTAACCTCGTTTTGCTATTTCACGAACCCACAAAGTCACAGTATGTATGTATGTATGTATGTATGTATGTATGTATGTATGTATGTATGTATGTATGTATGTATGTATGTATGTATGTATGTATGTATGTATGTATGTATGTATGTATGTATGTATGTATGTATGTATGTATGTATGTATGTATGTATGTATGTATGTATGTATGTATGTATGTATGTATGTATGTATGTATGTATGTATGTATGTATGTATGTATGTATGTATGTATGTATGTATGTATGTATGTATGTATGTATGTATGTATGTATGTATGTATGTATGTATGTATGTATGTATGTATGTATGTATGTATGTATGTATGTATGTATGTATGTATGTATGTATGTATGTATGTATGTATGTATGTATGTATGTATGTATGTATGTATGTATGTATGTATGTATGTATGTATGTATGTATGTATGTATGTATGTATGTATGTATGTATGTATGTATGTATGTATGTATGTATGTATGTATGTATGTATGTATGTATGTATGTATGTATGTATGTATGTATGTATGTATGTATGTATGTATGTATGTATGTATGTATGTATGTATGTATGTATGTATGTATGTATGTATGTATGTATGTATGTATGTATGTATGTATGTATGTATGTATGTATGTATGTATTTTTTTTTTTTTTTTTTTTTTTTTTTTATTTTATTGAACTTTAACAGCATGCCCCGTTACGGAGTAACATTACATGCATTTAATTACATAGATACATTATAAATAGTAATCACATTTTGATATTATTTTACAATAGTTTTTTAAATATTAGAATTTAAATGTTCAATTCACGTATTGTTTTAAAATAAAAATTGTTTACAAGTCAATTGAATTAACATATATACAAAAAGCTTTCAAATGTTTATTTATAAGGTTTTGGTTTGACACTGGCCAATTTCCTCCATTCTTGTGTACTTCTTCAATCAACTTGTCCCTCTGATGTTTTGTGTCTCTACATTCATAAATGAGGTGGTTTGCGGTCTGCTGTGGGCTATTGCAGGTGCATTGGGGATCATCTATGATATGAAATCTATACAAGTAAGCTTTAGTTTTTCCATGTCCTGATACCATTGCAGTGAATGTCGCTGTTAATGGTAGTTTTGTCTTAAGACGATCCTTTATCAAAGGGAAGAATGATTTGGTAAGGGCTCCTTTACTTGTACTGCTCCATCTCTGTTGCCACTGTAGATGTCCTGCCCTCTCTATTTCAGTTTTCAAAGAAGATTTTGGTACCTTGTTGTAAATAGTCTTTATTTCGATGTCTTCAGCAGCTGATTTTGCTAATATGTCTGCTAGCACGTTACCAGTAACTCCTGCATGTGCTTTCACCCAACTAAAGTGTATTGTCCACTGATTTCTTTCTAAAGTTCCTAGTCTATAAAGTGTCTCCTCAGGAATATAATTGTGTTTATTGTTGTTTTGTAAGGTGGATAGTGCCACCTGACTATCTGTAAATATGGCTACAGTCTTCTCTTTGTTCAGCGTATTTGCCATGTTTTGTAGCTCTTCAAGTGCTTTCAAAATAGCCAGTTGTTCGGCCTGATTGTTTGAACACCTTCCATCCAGCCTGAATTGCAGTTGTCGAATTACAGTATTGTGCTTGTACAGAACTACAGCAGCCCCGACTTTTTCATCTGATTTACTCCCATCCGTAAAAATTTGAAAGACGTATGCCCCATCATCCTCAACTGCTTTTATATGAGGTCGTTCTGCTGGATGGTTCCAGACGCTTGGTGGTAGGGGTGCATCATAGTCACGTTCACTGTGTATATCATTATACAGTTTTATTTTGCCTTGTATTGTTATACCAATTGGCTGGATGCCGGCAATAACACAAGATGCATCATAAGAAATTGTCCTATATGCCTTCGTCATTTTTATATTGAACAATCTCTGAATCCTCTCGAATTTTTTAATGTTCTTCTGCTTTTCTAGGGCAAATCCCCACACAGGAGCACCATAAGTTAAAATAGGTTCTATTGCGCCTTTATAAATAGTTTCTAGCGCCTTATTTCCCAGTCCCCAAGTGAGTTTTGCGCACTTGGAAAGATTATGCAGAAGTCGTAGTGCTTTGTCATGTACTTGATCTATGTGGTGATCAAAGCTAAACTTCCTATCAATGTAAATACCAAGATATTTAATAACATCCACTTGTTCCAGAGTTTTATTGTTCAGATATATGCTGATTGCTTCATTATGATTAGTTTTCTTCTTTGATATTACCAAAACTTTTGATTTTGAGTCGTTAAACTGGATTTTATTTTCTTTAGCCCATAACTCAATTTTCTTTATGTCCTGATTTGAATAATTTTCAGCATCTAATATACTTTTTCCTTTTGTCATGACAAGTAAATCATCAGCAAATGCTATTACCTCTGTCCGCGTTGTAAATTCCAATTTTAGCAAAGAGTTATATAGTATATTCCAAAGTCCAGGCCCACAACAAGATCCTTGCGGACAGCCTCGCTGGACCTGTACTTCAGTCCTGAATTCATTCGTAGAGAGAGTTGCTTTCCTATTTTTAAAATAATCCTTTGTAAGTTGGTACAAATTTCTTGGGCACTTCATCTCTCTTAAGTTATTTAAGACACTAGGCCACCAACATGCATCAAAAGCTCCTTTCACGTCCAAACTCACCAAAACAACATAACCAAAAGATTTTAGCTCATCTTCAATGAATACCTTCAGCGCCATTGCTGCATCTGTCGTGCTTTTCTGAGCTTTAAATCCAAATTGTCTTGTACTGTAAAGGTTTCTCGTGTTAATATGATATTCAATCCTATTTATCATTAACTTTTCTAAAACTTTACCGCATATGTTCAACAAGCTGATTGGTCGATATTTTGTTATCGTTACACTATCTTCTTTGCCTGGCTTTACTATAGGAACTATAGATGAACGCTTCCATCTTTCTGGAAAAATTCCTTCCATAAGACATTGATTATATATTGCTGTAAAGAAATATGGGAACATTTTAAAAGCATTTAACAGAATATCACTAGATATTCCATCTTCTCCCGGTGACTTTTTTGGATTGAAATTTTTTAATACAACCCAAATCTCATTAGGTGTAAATTCCTTGTCATCTGGGGTACTAATTACTTCCTCTGCAAGCCTCCTTAGGTCTTTTTGTCGTTCAGTATCATCTTGTACCCTATCCTCCGGAATGAAGTTCTCCAGCATATACTTTAATGTGCTTGGTATATCTTCAGTGTAGGTTCCATCTTCTCTTTGCAATGTAGTAAGTGAATTCTGATATCTTATTTTATTGGCTGCGATCTTATAGACTACAGTCCAAGGATTAGTCCCATCAGTTACATTACAAAATTCCCTCCAGGATTTAAACTTTTCGTCATTTATTTTCCTTTGGTATTGCCGATTACCTTCCAAGTACTGATTCCTTCTTTCTTCTCTTAACTGCTCATTATTAATAGTTCGTTGATATCGTCGTCTTAATGCATTTACCTTTTTCCTCAATATGGTTAGTTCAATGGTCCACCAGGGAACTGATTTGCCTTTAATTGCCTGCTTCTTACCCCTGCTTACTCTAAACGCTTCCCTGCATGCAGCTTCCATACTATTGTAGAACATTTCAATTGTATATTCAACATTATTTTCTTTTACTTTATGGGCGAGCTGTTCATCCACACTCTGTCCATTGCCCAGACAATTAAAATTTTTGGTCAGCTTTCGTGGCAACGTTTCCTCAAATGTCTTATAATTTTCTGGTCTAGTTATATATTTAATTCCCTTTAATGTACGAGTTTGGGTTTTGATTGCATTTCCTATTGTGAACGATATTATCTTATGATCAGAGCAGCTTTCTTGCTCTCCAACGGTCCATTCCCTTACATCTCTAAGGAGTTTGTCATTAACGATAGTCAAATCGACCCAACTCCTTCCAGTTTGGGATTCAAAAGTTGGCAAGCCGTTGTTTTCATTCATGATATGTAAATTTGTTGCTGTAATGAATTCTTCAAATATTCTACCACGCTGATTAGTTATTATATCATGCCAAAGTTTGTTTCTGGCGTTACTATCTGCTAGTATTATCAGACCCTTTCCTTTAATATGCTGGAGAATATTTTCAATCTTGTTAATGTCATCTTCTATATTCAAGTGCCCATCAAAGTACATACAAGCTGCAAAAAATGTTTTCTTATTATATACAACCTGTATAACGACACAATCACTGTCGGAAAGCTGACCAATGGTAGTTACGTCAATATTTTTGTTGTTTATAAATATTGCTGCTCGTTTACCCGTAGTACCAACTGTATATATTCTAAAATGTAATGGTACACCTGCTGGTTTATTGTTAATCAAGTAGGGCTCCTGAATAAATACTATATCTATAGCTTTTTCATTCACAAGCTGTACCAAATTAGCAGTCGCAATCCTTGAATGTTTCAAGTTAACCTGAAAACATGTTAATCTGTATCTATCCAATGTATGTATGTATGTATGTATGTATGTATGTATGTATGTATGTATGTATGTATGTATGTATGTATGTATGTATGTATGTATGTATGTATGTATGTATGTATGTATGTATGTATGTATGTATGTATGTATGTATGTATGTATGTATGTATGTATGTATGTATGTATGTATGTATGTATGTATGTATGTATGTATGTATGTATGTATGTATGTATGTATGTATGTATGTATGTATGTATGTATGTATGTATGTATGTATGTATGTATGTATGTATGTATGTATGTATGTATGTATGTATGTATGTATGTATGTATGTATGTATGTATGTATGTATGTATGTATGTATGTATGTATGTATGTATGTATGTATGTATGTATGTATGTATGTATGTATGTATGTATGTATGTATGTATGTATGTATGTATGTATGTATGTATGTATGTATGTATGTATGTATGTATGTATGTATGTATGTATGTATGTATGTATGTATGTATGTATGTATGTATGTATGTATGTATGTATGTATGTATGTATGTATGTATGTATGTATGTATGTATGTATGTATGTATGTATGTATGTATGTATGTATGTATGTATGTATGTATGTATGTATGTATGTATGTATGTATGTATGTATGTATGTATGTATGTATGTATGTATGTATGTATGTATGTATGTATGTATGTATGTATGTATGTATGTATGTATGTATGTATGTATGTATGTATGTATGTATGTATGTATGTATGTATGGTAATCTATCTTAACCTAGTGTGGTCCTGCTGTAAACATCTGGCTGGGATGAGAGACAGAGATAGAAATATTGGGACAGAAAACGGTTAAGCTGTTGAGTGGTTTAGCGAAGTTAACGAGCGTTTTCTTTTATTTGCATCCGTACGATAAACCTCTCCTTTAAGTACAATACTATAAGTAGTTTTCTGATCACTGTGTCCTAATTTCGGAGAGAGAAAAGTATGTAGTAGAATAGTAGTAGTTGTGGAAATGACAGTGGTAGTAGTAACAGAAATAGCAGTATTAATTATACTAGCACTAATATTAGAACAGTAATACTAGTTTTATATCGCCAGAGAAAATCTTGCAAAGTAGTAGCAGCAGCGGCCCTATGAATAGCTGTAGCAACTGAAGTGAGTGAACCTTTGTAAAAAAGTAGCTCGAGAATGTATTGTGAGTAGATTAACGTTCTGTCATTAAATTACATTAATTTCCCTTTAATTACATGGGTTGTCCGCCAGGTGGTAGCACATATTCATTGAACACAGCTTGGAAGAAAATTTGTAGTTATATATAAAGCTTTGCATCGAACTCTAATTTTGCCGTTTGTATGTATTTTACTTTTGGTTACGTTTTATTCTGAGAATGTAAACAGCAGATTTATTTTATATTGAGAGAATACTTGATGGACAAACTTTGTGTTTGTGATAGGAATTCGTCAGGAGTTAGTATAATTGTGGACAATTTCTAGCATTCCATATATGAAGTTGTCGGTTTAGATGGAAAAGCTGAACAAATGAGACGAGGAGTCATACATTGGATATTGGAAAATCAATTAATCGTGTGCTACAAGTGACCATTGCAAAGTGAAACAGTGCGAATAGAAGTAGTAAACAGTGGTGTCCCTTACACCAATATGGACGTCATATGACATCCAAGTTAAAATGCCCAAAACCGATATGGACCTGTATACACGTCCTGCGCATACATGCATTTAATGCTCATTTAACGCCAATTATTTTAATCTTGCTATTTTACAATAAATTTAAATTAGTTCTATAAGGAATGTAAACATATCCTTAAAGGTTTCTTTATGAATTGTACACGTCCAAACCTGGATAAACGCCCAAGGGCACATCTGCAGATTCACACCAAATAATATTGGTTTCCTTGCGAACTTCTTTTTCGCAACACACTACACATTTTCGAAATGGTTACAAGTTTTTTGGTTGTGGGTGGTATACTTTTAGGAAAGTGTTTTCTCTCAAGTATGAGTGATGATGTCGTGGTGAATTTCGTACCCCCTAGTATAAAGAGGCCTCTGAGTATTATAATACTCAATTAGGTTTCGAGCTCTTTATATGAGCAAGTACAGGTAGATGAATGTCTTTTACAGCTCTGAAAATTAGTAAACAACTGTGCATAGTTATATCCGGTGGTATAAAAATACTTTTTTTTACCATTTAACTGCTTTCCATAAAGAGGGATAGCTAGTAATTGCTGATCCGCATCACCCATATTTGACACGCTATTTCCCCAAACAATGGAGTGGCTAACATGCCCTCTGTAGACCAGCACATATCACTGCTACGTATGTCCTAAAGATCTCCTTCATAATCGTAAGACAAATCTTCCAGATTTTCTACAGTAATATCAGAAGCCTGTACACATCAAAACCGAGCTAATTTATTTGCTACATTACGGAATTAAGCCATGGTTAACATTGAAATTTAACAATTTCAAATGTGCCATTCAATTAGCTCTTGATAGCTACAAGAAATCACTCTGAACACAGAGAGAGTATAAATAACTAAAATACAGAGCGAAAACTGCTGCATAAGGCTACTAGAAACCTTGGTTGAGAAACCCTGTAATAACAGATCCTGACAGAGAGTTTTCTTTCCAGTGTGTGAGTGTGTAACGCAATATATTCTCGTATGATTATCGCTTGGTATAGCATAAATTCACTAAACTTGAACCTGAGAAGTCGCTTGCGTAGCTATACATACGTACTATGGCTCGTATACACACAAAACAAAATGATTCACATATTAGGCGCGTTCGGCACAAAGAATGGCTTTTGCTAAAGTGAAACAAAGTAGTGAAATTTCAAAAATGTATTAATGTAATCTCTACTTTATTGTTACTATAGATTTATACTGCCTTTAATGAGTTTTAAACCAGTTTTTGTTTCGTTTAAATAAATGAATAAATACGGAAGATACGGAATTGTATTTATGATACATTTTTACAGCATGTAACAATTTAAATGTCCTGTTCTGTTCATTGGGTATCCGTTTCCGGCCCCTGAAAGGTTTAAATGGCCATCGGCGAAGCGGTTAAAAGACGGGTTGCAGAATTTAAGGATCCCTCTTAATCATGATTTCCCTCACTTTTTTATAATTTTGAGCAAGTAATTATATATAATTAAGCATTTTAGCGTTACCTTTAGAGAAACTATAGTACTTTCCTCTAGGTAGTGTATTTATAGTGATTTGTTTCAGCTAGACTCGGGATGCAAGGTTTTAGAGTGAATTAGACAATTTAATCGAGCGTAAGCTAACCTATCTTCAGGTTCTTAGTTTTAAAGTTACAACAGGGACTCCCATTGCCACCCTTAGACACCTCTTCATCCTCAGCCATACTTTCTGGAACCCTTTTAATGCATCTCTTAACCTAGTAGCCGATCTTTCTCAAGTTCATCTGTTACACCGTTTAACTCATCTATGATGCATCCTTAGAATCCTTCACTTCATTGTAGCTACGGCCATCCATTCTATTTTCTTAAGTCCAATTATTACCTTCTTCTTGTTATGTCTGTTTCTTATGCTTATATCTTAAAATTTGTGATTAGTAGTTTGATATGAAGGTATATTGGTTAAGGTGCTCATCTCTTTTAGTCATGGGACAAGTCAGGATGTATGATCTTATGAGGTGAGCTTGTCAACACGCCTAAAACATTTATATTCAGAGTTACTTACATTATCCTGCTGAGATTCGAACCCTGATCCTAAGGCATAAATTACCATTCCAACAACAGTTGAAAGTATGTATGCACACGATATTTCATTGTGTTACCATTATTAGTTGAAGAGTTATTTACGATTCAAGTTATTACTACTGAAACGGTAATTGAACCACGGGTCACTAGGATACGGAACCCTAAAACATTCACAGTATATGTTAAATGAAAATAGCTACGCTTTACTCTGATATTCTAAGTGTAACAGTTTGAAAAATAGACCACAATAACTGTAACCAGCGGGTCCAGAGCGTTTAAATAAACTTTATATGACCATACCTGTCGTAGTTAATCATATCCTATAACTGTTTCGCTGAGGAGGTCCTTGGTTCAATTCCCATCGTCCATCGAATTCTGTAATTGCACTCTATTTTCCTAACTATTGCACTTAGAATAGCGGGGTAAAGCGTAAGTATTTTCATTTAACATATACTGTTTGTACAATGTATGGCTCCATATCCTAGTGACCAGTGGTCCGATTACCGGTTCAGTAGTTGAAGCTTAAATAACTTTTGAAATAATAATGGCCTCCTTGATAGCGTAGATGATAGCGTGTGTGCCTCACGTTCAAGAGGTCCCGAGTTCGAATCTTGGTCAGGGTGGGTTACCTGGATAAGGTTTTTCCCGGGGTTTACCATTATTCTGAAAGACGAAAGTCGGGTAACTGTAAGCTCCATGGACCCCGGACTCATTTGAGCATCATTTCATTCATTTCATTCATCGTCCGATATGACTTAACGCTGGAGGACGTAAATTACAAGAAATCACTAATAATGGTAACGCAATGAAATACCGTGTACATATATGATTTAGGTCTGAATTGTTGGTGAAATGGTAGTTTACGCCTTAGGATCAGGGTTCGAATCTCAGGAGGATAATTTAAACAACTCTGAGTATCAATGTTTTTAGGGTGTTGAAAAGCTTACCACATAAGATCATACATCATGACTTGTCCCATGACTAAAAGAGATGAGCATCTTAACGGATATACGTAAACTTTCAGAGAAAAATACTTAATCACAATGTTTGAGATACAAGCATAAGACTCAGACATAACAAGAAGGATGTAATAATTGAACTTGAAAAAGAGAACGGATGCCAATAGCAGCCAAATTCACGAGGTTAAGATGTATCAAAAGGGCTCAAGAACAAGGATCAGGATGAAGTGAAGGATTCTAAGGGCGCCTCATAGATGATTTAAACGATGCAACAGATGAACTTGAGAAAGATCTGCTGCTATTTTAAGAGGTGTATCAAATAGATTTAAGACGTATCGTTGATAATGCAGAAAGGTGTAAGGGTGTCAATGGGTGCCCCTGTTGTATCTTTAAAACTAAAGACCTGAAGATAGGTGAGTTCACACTCGATTAAATTGTCTAATTCACTCTTAAACCTTAAATTTCGAGCATAGCTGAAACAAATCACTTTAAATATATTACCTAGAGGAAAATACTATAGTTTCTCTAAAGGTTATCCTAAAAGGCTTAATTAAATATAAAACTTGCTCAAAATTAGAAAGAATGAGGCAAAGCATGCCTAAGAGGGAACCTTAAACTCTGCAACCCGCCTTTTAATCATTGTATATGAAGCGTAGAGTCTTTTAAAGTACTGACCATTTCCTCCTTGATTTCTTTAGGCGTGACGCCTTTCAAATAGAAGTATTTGATCACTGTTATATTTTTCTCCCAAATCTTCAAATTTCGTGAAACCTCTACACTTTTCTTGTATAAAATGTTGTCATTCAAACTGATCCAGTGGAGCCATCTCTATGTAACGCCCGGAATTACCACCCAACCAACCTAGTATTTCTGGAAAACATAATTAAGGGTATGACTTACATGAAACAACATTTACATTTGCAGTTGTTTTGCTATCTGAAAAGAAACTATGGATGAAGGAAAACAGTTATTGAAAATTATTCTTTTATTATAAAAGTCTTTAACTGCCAGCTCTCTGCGTCCCATTCTATATTGGAGTTGAAGAAACACCTAATGGGAACAAATAGCAAAGCCTGAAAAGCTAGAGGATGAAGTAAAGAATACAGAGGGCTGTAATGGGTTAGGTTTAAAGATGCACCTAAAGGATTCCTGGAGCAAAGAACACAAGCTTAAGGGTAAAGTAAGGGATCCTAAGAAGAATGGTAGCATAGGTCTACAGATGTAGAATAGATTTTGATAACAGAGAAGACCAGGATAAGGCTGGTGAGTGAAAGTACACAAGGACGACCATAGATAAGATAAAGGAGTGAAATGGAGTACCTTAAGAAGAGAAAATAGTAGTTTAACATCCACCTTACATCATAAGCTAACTGGACACGCCTAAATTAATGTTAAATAGATCAAATGAAAAAAACTACCTACTACTTCATAATCTGAAATATCCATGAAAACCTTGGAATTCGCATGCAATGATTTAAGTAGCTGAACTTACCTTCCAATTCCCTGATTTAGCATTACGGAATATTACCATAGAGTTAAAAGCCACAAAGGCATAGGGATGTAAAGACCTCATTTATAGGAAGAATCATGAAAAGCTGCACACCACGCCATTTGTTCTAAGGAACCCGAATCAGCATATAAAACTCAACAGTGACGAATATACAGCTCTAGCTGTCGTCATTTTAGCCAAGACATAAACTCAAGACTAAAAAAACCATTCAAATGCTAGTTACAAAGCCTTTAGCTACAATACCGCAAGACCATACTTCAATACCCAACCTTTAAATTTTACAGCAACTTTTATTTCCTAGACCAGCAAACTTTTAGCTATGAAACCTACTATTAATAACCCTAGAATCTCAGAACATACCTCAATACTTAACCTCTTGATCCTACAGCTTTTAACCTCTTCACCAACAACCTTCAACTATGAAAGCTACGACTCATAGCCCTAGAACCCAAGGTCATATCTCAAGGCCTAACTTATAAATCCTACAGAAGCTTTTGTCCTCTAAACAAGTAAACTTTTGGCTATGAAACCTATGACTCTTAACCCTAGAACCTCAGAACATACCTAAATATTTATCCTCTTACTCCTACAGATCTTAAGCTCTGCACCAACAACCTTAAGCCTATAGTCCCCAGATCATACCTCAAACCCATAAGGCATAGCTCCGAAGCTATAACCTTTAGCCCTACACCCAGACCGCTAGCCTTAAGTCCTATCCATTAGAGTCAACAGCCTTTAGCTTCAGAACCTCAAGACCGTACCACAAGACCTGAAAGACTTAGTCTTAAATGCTACAGCCTTTAACCCCCAGACCAAGAGACCTAGCCTCAGTTCCATAAGACTTATCCACTAGACTGAACAACCTTTAACCTCAGCACCAAAAGACTAGGCCCCAAGACTAGGCCTGAATACCTATCCACCAGACCAGAGGGACTTATCCTTAAGACCTATAGCCTTTAGCTCTAGACCAAGAGAACTACTACTGTGACCAACAAGACCATGTCTCAAACCTATACAGTGAAGCCTCAAATCAGAAATCTCTACCTCGATACCATAAGACAACATCCAAATAAAAACAGCCTTTAGCCCTAGACCAGGAGTGCTAACTTCTAATCAATACGACCTATTCACTAGAGCGGACAGCCTTTATCAGCTTGTTCACAAGCTAGTTGAAAAACTTTTAGCTATAAGACCGCACGGATTCACCGCGAGACTAAAGGACTTAGACACATGAACAAAGGACTTAACCACAAGACCATAGGGCCTAGCCTCAAGACCAAAATATTTAACCATAAGACCAAAATACCTAGCCACAAGACCCAGAGGCAACGACGAAGATAACCCTAGTAGCCTAACATCGATATGGCCCAAGAATTGCTATACTCATACACACAAGTATGGCTCTGTACTATCCCCCACACTATTTAGTGTTTTCATGGCAGATTTTCCAACTCAACCACAGGTCGAAATGGCACAATATGCTGACGACGTGTTGTTGTTCTGCAAAAACAGACATATACTCAGAGCCTTCAACCCAATTCAGAGACACCTCCGTCTCACACCAGAATGGTGCAGGCGTTGGCGGATGTCCGTAAATCCGGACAAAAGCCACGCCATTCTTTTTACGAGGCGCCACACCCCCGCTGACCGACCAAACTTCCACTTCAGGGGCCGAAGGATAGAGTGGACTAATTCCATCAAGTACCTGGGCGTTCAACTTGATAGAGGCCTAACTTTCCGCGGACACATCAGGGAACTATCGGCACGGGTGCAGGGGGCTATTGCCTCTCTGCACCCAATGCTGGGTTCTCGCTCGATGCCAGTCCGCTTAAAGCTACACCTCTTTCGAGCCCTGATAATCCCACTCATGTTGTACGCCTGTGAAATCTGGGGCATGGCTGCCGATAGCTGGATAGCATACCTTCAGCGTGCACCGAATAGAGGACTCCGATCCATCTATTCTGTGGGCCGTTCTTTTCCCGTGAGGTTACTTCACGAAGCTTCCCTTCTCCCATACGTGGAGGACGAAATTAGACGCCGGGCAACAAAATTTTACGATAAAATTCCAGTTCATAGAAGCGCCCTGGTTCGGTCTCTAGGAGACTACGACGCTGCGAGCCGCCGATTCAGGCTTTACCGGGTACCCCGTATGGCTTGCGGGCATCCGAGGTAACAAAGGAGTTAATCCTTACAGCAGCATAAGCTAAATTACAAATCTCCAAAAGAGCTGTTTGGCTACTAAATTTACCCCATTTTAGAAAAAAAAATAATAAAACACCAGGGTGTAAACAAAAAAGCGGTTTGGCATCCTGTACAAAATTAAAGAGGAGCAAAAAGCTACCTCAACAAAAATTTTCTTCAACAAAAAATATCATATCATCCTACAAATACCACAATAAACAACCTGCGGTCAGACCCAAAATATGGGTGGGTACGCAGCAAAAACCTTCTGGCTGTTAACAGCCTGTCAGTACACGACTTGGACTTGGATTCCATATATGAAGTTGTCGGTTTAGAAGGAAAAACTGATCAAATGAGACGAGGATTGATACATTGGATATTGGAAAATCAATTAATCGTGTTCTACAAGTGACCATTGCAAAGTGAAACAGTGCGAATAGAAGTAGTAAAAAGTGTCTGTCATTAAATTATATTGATTTTCCTTTAATTACATGGGCTGTCCGCCAGGTGGTAGCACATATTCATTGAAAACAGCTTAGCAGAAAATTTGTAGTTATATATAAAGTCTTGCATCGAACTCTAATTTTGCCGTTTGTATATATTTTACTTTCGGTTACTTTTATTATGTAAAAGTAAACGGCAGATATATCTTATATTGAGAGAATACTGGACGGAAAAACTTTGTGTTTGGAAAAGGAATTCGTCAGGAGTTTTATAATTGTGGTCAATTTCTAGCATTCCATATACGAAGTTGTCAGTTTCGATGGAGATATTGTCACAATGTGACGAGGAGTGATACATTGGATATAGGAAAATCAACTAATCGTGTGCTACAAGTGACAATTGCAAAGTGAAACAGTGGGAATAGAAGTAGTAAACAGTGGTGTTCGCGTTGAGCCCAGTTTGTGAGTGAACGGTCGTTAGAGTACATAGTGACGTGTATTAGAGCCTAGTTTGTGAGTGAACAGTGTATAGTGTCGCGTATTAAGCATAAATCCGCCACAAAAGAGCATGGGACGCACAGCTGCATGCCGTTGTTGCACGCAACAAGATGCGTCCCAAAAAAAAAAACGAAGGCCTCAGCAACAACTGCGGCTGACAGACATTGACTCCCGCCATAAAATGGCGGCGGTCGCAGTGACAATTGCAGCAGCACTACCACCAGTTGGCAGCTGACTGATCCCCCGAGGCGGTAGGCCGGCTGCCTTTCCAGCCCCACCGCAGGAACACTCGAACAGCGACCCGCCTTCGGGCCCAATATTGGCCAACGTCACAGTAGCCACTACCCCAGCCCCGATGGAGCACAGTGCCAGGGAGGACGAGGCAGTTACGAGAAAGTACGCCCAACTGGAAAAGGAGGTAAAAGACATCTAAACAGAAATATCTAACCTCCAGGAAATATTGGAAAACATGGCTCCAGAGTCCCGGGACTATGGAAATATAGCTAGTGAACTGGTACGCTGCTACCAGGAACACACAATCTGGGAGAAGGGTGGCATGCAGCATCGCCCAGAAAGCGACCCCACCACCGCAATAGCGATTTGGATGCCGAGCGCCAGAAAAACAAAACGCAGCATCTGCCCCTCCAGGTCACTACCAGAAACAGGTACGAGGCGCTGTCCTCATCCGAGGAGGAAGAAGATCTGGAACGATCCACTGCCTTCCATGCCCATCCGAACACAAAACCAATGGCACCCAAGCACCAACGGCCAACAAGGCCAAACACTACAGCAGCAAAACCGTCAATATCAACCCCCACTTCTACACCCATCCCCACCCCTACATTGGTCACCACATCAGCCGCAGCCGCAGTCGCGGCTACAAACACAAAACAACCCTCACAAAAACCGCCGCGCATCGTCATTCCTGACGGCAGGCAGGTGACTAAAGTCCTGCAGATACTCCGGGGCTCCCTCCCAGCTGGCACATACACGCTTCAGGATACGCGCAACTGCCTCAAGCTGTTCCTCATCCCCACTATGACCAAGCTGAAGGACGCCGGAGTGGAGAACTTCATCTTTACCCCGCGGAGTGATCAACCTCTCCGATACATCCTGAAGCGTCTTTCCGAGGACCTTGAAGAGGATCTTATCCGCGATGACCTAGAGGCGAAGGGCTACACTGGCGTCCTATTTCGTGAACTGAAATCACGCGGCAGGCCTCTGCCAAACTTCCAAGTTACCTTTGACAGGACCACTCAAAACCAGCGACTTCTGCAAGAAAGAGAGTTATGCCATATACTTGTCACTGTAGAGGTCCTTAAGACAAACAACAACATTACACAATGCTTCAACTGCCAGCAGCTAGGGCACACATTTAAGATTTGTCACATGACCTCCCGATGCGTCATCTGCGGTGGCCTCCACCGCTTAGCTGACTGCCCAAAGAGGCAACGGAGGACGTTGTACCCCGCTGTGCGAACTGTGGGGAGACGCATCCTGCCAGCTACAGGGGTTGAGAGACGTTCCGCAAAGAACGCCATCGCCGCCAACTAGCAGCCATAGCCAGGGCACCCCCTAGTGCACAACCAGGTCCACGACCCACTGCCAACCCAGCCCTGGTCAGAGATGGCGTCTAACTTACAGGCGCCATGAGGGGACAAAAACACCAGTGCCGCCACCTGCTGGCCAACCCTCAACAGCTCCCCCCTCCCAGGCGCCATCTGGTGACCTAGGAGGCCTCAAAGAGCTCTTCACTCTGTTTAAAGAGCTCACTATACAGAAACTAGCTCAGAGGGTACAGCCCTTTATCACAAGATTTAAGAGCTGCACCAGCACTTGGGAGAAACTAGAAGCCCTCATATGATTGCTTTGTGTATGTGCGTCTGTTTTCGGGTGGCATTCCCTACACTGAAAGATATTACTTTATGATCAGCACTGCTTTCTTCTCTTCCTATGGTCCAACCGTATATGTTTCGCAGTAGTTTGTTATTAACTATGGTCAAGTCAATCCAACGTTTACCATTTTGTGTTTCTACGGTTGGCACTCCACTGTTTTCGTTGAGAATATGTAGGTTGTTCATAGTAATAAATGCTTACAAGTTTCTGCCTCGTTCATTGGATAGGGTGTCATGCCATAATTTGCTTCTAGCATTGGTGTCTGCTAAAATCATCAATCCATGACCAGTGGTAAACTGCATAATTTTTTCCATCTTTCAAATGTCGTTTTCTATTTCTGCATGCCCATCGAAGTACATACTAGCTCCAAAAAAGGTTTTATTCCCGTGTGTCGCCTGTATAACCACACAGTTTTCATCTGATACCTGTCTAATTGTGGTAGCATCAACGTCTTTATTGTTTATTATAATTGCAGCCCTTGATCTGTGATCACCAGCAGTAAATGTATGTATGTATGTATGTATGTATGTATGTATGTATGTATGTATGTATGTATGTATGTATGTATGTATGTATGTATGTATGTATGTATGTATGTATGTATGTATGTATGTATGTATGTATGTATGTATGTATGTATGTGTGTGTGTATGGGTGTATGTGTGTATGTGTGTATGTGTGTGTGTGGGTGTGTGTGTGGGTGGGTGGGTGGTAGGTGGGTAGGAGGGTAGGTGGGAAGGTTGGTAGGTGGGTAGGTATTTGGGTAGGTAGGTGGGTGGGTAGGCAGGTAGGTGGGTAGTTAGGTGGGTAGGTAGGTAGGTGGGTAGATAGGTAGGTAGGCAGGTGGGTAGGTAGGTAGGTGGGTGGGTAGGTGTGTGGGTGGGAGGGTGGGTGTGTGGGTGGGTGCTTGGCTGGGTGGGTAGGTGGGTGGGTAGGTAGGTGGGTGGTTAGGTATGTGGGTGGGTAGGTGGGTAGGTAGGTGGGTAGCTGGGTAGGTAGTTAGGTAGGTAAGTCGGTAGGTAGGTAGGCATTTTCTCTCACTCTACCCTCAACTGCCTCTCACTTCCGGTAACGATCGGCCATCATATTTCATCGGCTTCGCGAGCCTACTACCAGGGTGACACTGCTCCCTCCTCAAGGCTGGTCGTCCCGAACTGCACCTTCGTAGCGGGCCAGGCGATCCAGGTGTACCACCAACATATTTCCTCGGGGCACCTTCTGGATGCGGTAGACCACGTCGTTAATCCTCTTCAAAACACGTTACGGTCCTTGCCATGACTGCTGAAGCTTCGGCCAGCGTCCCTTGGTCCGGGTCGGGCGGTACAACCAGAACAGGTCACCTTGCTGGAACCCTTGGCTGTTGGATTGCCTGTCGTAACGGGTTTTCATGCGGCCGCTCGCCTTCTGGATGCTCTGGCGATCCATCTCGTGCATGTCGTGGAGGTGGTCCATCAGGTTCTCCACATCCCTCAAGAGTGGCCCCAAGTCTGCGTCCGCCTGCTGCTCCCTCCTCAGGCCTGCGCTATCCCAGCCATCCGCAGGCATTGCCGTGACTACTCGAACTGCTGCGGCACGCTCCTTCTCCTCCACTCTTGTGCACCGGCCGCACTCTTCTGGACAGGGCCTTCGGGACTTAGCGTCCGCGTTACCGTGACTCTTCCCTCTCCGATGTTCCGAGGTGAAGTGGTACTCCTGCAGCCTCTGACCCCACCTGCTGTCTGGCCTTCCGGTCGCGCCGTCACTATCACTTCGCTCCTCGCGGGGACAACCACGTCTTCGCTCAAGACGACCCTGCAAATTCCAAGGCACTCTTCGGGTTGACGGAGTATAACCTCTTCTCCGTTAAGCCGCAGGATATTCTTATCGACGTCGACCGTCACCTCGTGGCTCCTGAGGGCATCCAGTCCCAGGATCACCTCCTCAGCCACATTCGCGACGAACACCCACAAACGCACGGCACTCCGTCCCAAGTTCAGCTCCAGCAGGGCCTCCTTCTCCACAGGCATGGTGTCGCCCGATGCCGTTACAAGCTCGTATGGTTGGCTCGGTTTCCTCGTCGGCAAACCCTTCGCCACGTCAGGTCTGATGATGGTCTAAGCCGCCCCGGTGTCCACCAGCACGCGGCACGGCTTTCATCTTACCCAACCGTCCGCGATGAGGCTGTCTTCCATACGCCGGCTGACGGCGCGCAGTGTCACTCGAGGGGATGGTGGTGATGGAGCCGACGTGCCGCTCTCCACTACGGGCCTTACTCGTTCCTCCGGCTGCACTTCCTGATGTGGGCAGTCTCTCTGCAGGCGCCCGGGCTGTCCACACCCCCAAAAAAGGCCACTATGTGCTCGCGGGCGTCCCACAGCTGGTCTTTTGGCCGCCTCCATCCTTAATGCCGCTGTCAGCGCCTCGTGGATGGTTTTATAATCGCCGAGCATTAGGCGCTGACGAATCTCCGGTCCCGTACCCCGTCGACAAAATTTTATGCGGCTTCCCGGAATACGAACTCCAGTGGCAGGTCAACCAAGGCCTTGCTAGCCAGCTGCTCGATCGCTATGGCGAACTCCTGCAGCGTCTCCCCCGGCTGCTGCGACCTTGCCTTTAGCTGGCTGCGGTATGCCGCGGCTAAGCGGTGGTTCCCGAAGCGATTCTCCAGGGCTTCCCAGATGTCCTTGGGCGCCGCCGTCGTCTGCACCGCGTTTGGGATTTCCGCGGCCCGTCCCTGGAGGCTGGCTATTAACTGTGTGGCCTCCTCCTCCGTTGACCATCTGTTGTGCTTGGCCACTGTGTCGAACTGGCTGCGGAAGGCCTCGAATGTTGACGCGTCGTCATATTCCGGAGGTTTTACGCGCGCCGATATTGTGTCGCATCCCGGTGCGTCAGCGTTCAAATCCTTCAGTCTCCTGCCGACGACGTCCTCCACCATGGCGTTCAGGGACTTGACGCTGCTGTCGGCCTTTCCCTCCAGGTTGTTTACGCGGTTGGCGAGGTCTTCGACGTCTTCAACCATGGCGTTCAGGGACTTGGCGTTATTGTCGGCTTTTTCCTCTAGTTCATTGAAGCGGTTCGCCAGGTCCTCGACGCGCTCGTCCACTTGGCCCATCCTCTTGCCCAGCTCCGTCATGTCATCCCTCACGCCGGCCAACTGTTCCTCAAATTTGGTGGCGAGGACCTCGTTCGCCTCCTTCATTTCCGTGGCCAGGCTGTCGTTCGCTGCCTTCATTTCTGTGGTCAATTCGGTCTTTATTTCTTTTAACTCTGCGGCCAGGTTGTTATTTGCCGCTTCCGTTTTTGTTGTTAACTCGTTCATTTTCGCGGCCAAGTTGTTATTTCCCGCTTCCGACTTCGCTGTTAATTCGTTCATCTTCTGCAAAAGCATTTCCAATGCCGATTCCATGTCCATAATGTTCCGTGATGTTGTTATCCCAATTCTGACACCAGTTGTGACTTTGCGGGTTCCTGAAATAATAAAACGAGGTTACGAAACACAAAAACTACACTTTATTCTCCTCGAAATACACTGTTCACCATTACAAAATTGCTAGAACCTTAAACTGTTTATTTTCTCTCACAATACCCTCAAATGTCTCTCACTTCCGGTAACGATCGGCCATCATTTTTCACCGGCTTCGCGAGCCTACCACCAGGGTGACACTATGTATGTATGTATGTATGTATGTATGTATGTATGTATGTATGTATGTATGTATGTATGTATGTATGTATGTATGTATGTATGTATGTATGTATGTATGTATGTATGTATGTATGTATGTATGTATGTATGTATGTATGTATGTATGTATGTATGTATGTATGTATGTATGTATGTATGTATGTATGTATGTATGTATGTATGTATGTATGTATGTATGTATGTATGTATGTATGTATGTATGTATGTATGTATGTATGTATGTATGTATGTATGTATGTATGTATGTATGTATGTATGTATGTATGTATGTATGTATGTATGTATGTATGTATGTATGTATGTATGTATGTATGTATGTATGTATGTATGTATGTATGTATGTATGTATGTATGTATGTATGTATGTATGTATGTATGTATGTATGTATTTATGTATGTATGTATGTATGTATGTGTGTATGTATGTATGTATGAATGTATGTATGTATGTATGTATGTATGTATGTATGTATGTATGTATGTATGTATGTATGTATGTATGTATCTATGTATGTATGTATGTATGTATGTATGTATTGTCACCCTGGCGGTAGACTCGCGAAGCCGATGAGTAAATGATGGCCGGTGGAGATTCGGGAAACTTCGGGGCCGATCGTTACCGTAAGAGATAGTTGAGTGTAGTGTTTGAAAAATAAACAGTTTTGGGGTGATCTAGCAAATTGCGAGTTTAAACGGTGTATTGCTAGGAAAATAAAGTGTATTTTTTGCGTTTGTAACCTCGTTTTGCTATTTCACGAACCCACAAAGTCACAGTATGTATGTATGTATGTATGTATGTATGTATGTATGTATGTATGTATGTATGTATGTATGTATGTATGTATGTATGTATGTATGTATGTATGTATGTATGTATGTATGTATGTATGTATGTATGTATGTATGTATGTATGTATGTATGTATGTATGTATGTATGTATGTATGTATGTATGTATGTATGTATGTATGTATGTATGTATGTATGTATGTATGTATGTATGTATGTATGTATGTATGTATGTATGTATGTATGCATGCATGCATGCATGCATGCATGTATGTATGTATGTATGTATGTATGTATGTATGTATGTATGTATGTATGTATGTATGTATGTATGTATGTATGTATGTATGTATGTATGTATGTATGTATGTATGTATGTATGTATGTATGTATGTATATATGTATGTATGTATATATGTATGTATGCATGCATGTATGTATGTATGTATGTGCGTGTATATGTATGTATGTATGTATGTATGTATGTGTGTATGGTAATCTATCTTAACCTAGTGTGGTCCTGCTGTAAACATCTGGCTGGGATGAGAGACAGAGATAGAGATATTGGGACAGAAAACGGTTAAGCTGTTGAGTGGTTTAGCGAAGTTAACGAGCGTTTTCTTTTATTTGCATCCGTACGATAAACCTCTCCTTTAAGTACAATACTATAAGTAGTTTTCTGATCACTGTGTCCTAATTTCGGAGAGAGAAAAGTATGTAGTAGAATAGTAGTAGTTGTGGAAATGACAGTGGTAGTAGTAACAGAAATAGCAGTATTAATGATACTAGCACTAATATTAGAACAGTAATACTAGTTTTATATCGCCAGAGAAAATCTTGCAAAGTAGTAGCAGCAGCGGCCCTATGAATAGCTGTAGCAACTGAAGTGAGTGAACCTTTGTAAAAAAGTAGCTCGAGAATGTATTGTGAGTATATTAACGTTCTGTCATTAAATTACATTAATTTCCCTTTAATTACATGGGTTGTCCGCCAGGTGGTAGCACATATTCATTGAACACAGCTTGGAAGAAAATTTGTAGTTATATATAAAGCTTTGCATCGAACTCTAATTTTGCCGTTTGTATGTATTTTACTTTTGGTTACGTTTTATTATGAGAAAGTAAACAGCAGATATATTTTATATTGAGAGAATACTTGATGGACAAACTTTGTGTTTGTGATAGGAATTCGTCAGGAGTTAGTATAATTGTGGACAATTTCTAGCATTCCATATATGAAGTTGTCGGTTTAGATGGAAAAGCTGAACAAATGAGACGAGGAGTCATACATTGGATATTGGAAAATCAATTAATCGTGTGCTACAAGTGACCATTGCAAAGTGAAACAGTGCGAATAGAAGTAGTAAACAGTGGTGTCCCTTACACCAATATGGACGTCATATGACATCCAAGTTAATATGCCCAAAACCGATATGGACGTGTATCCACGCCCTGCGCATACATGCATTTAATGCTCATTTAACGCCAATTATTTTAATCTTGCTATTTTACAATAAATTTAAAGTAGTTCTATAAGGAATGTAAACATATCCTTAAAGGTTTCTTTATGAATTGTACACGTCCAAACCTGGATAAACGCCCAAGGGCACATCTGCAGATTCACACCAAATAATATTGGTTTCCTTGCGAACTTCTTTTTCGCAACACACTACACATTTTCGAAATGGTTACAAGTTTTTTGGTTGTGGGTGGTATACTTTTAGGAAAGTGTTTTCTCTCAAGTATGAGTGATGATGTCGTGGTGAATTTCGTACCCCCTAGTATAAAGAGGCCTCTGAGTATTATAATACTCAATTAGGTTTCGAGCTCTTTATATGAGCAAGTACAGGTAGATGAATGTCTTTTACAGCTCTGAAAATTAGTAAACAACTGTGCATAGTTATATCCGGTGGTATAAAAATACTTTTTTTTACCATTTAACTGCTTTCCATAAAGAGGGATAGCTAGTAATTGCTGATCCGCATCACCCATATTTGACACGCCATTTCCCCAAACAATGGAGTGGCTAACATGCCCTCTGTAGACCAGCACATATCACTGCTACGTATGTCCTAAAGATCTCCTTCATAATCGTAAGACAAATCTTCCAGATTTTCTACAGTAATATCAGAAGCCTGTACACATCAAAACCAAGCTAATTTGTTTGCTACATTACAGAATTAAGCCATGGTTAACATTGAAATTTAACAATTTCAAATGTGCCATTCAATTAGCTCTTGATAGCTACAAGAAATCACTCTGAACACAGAGAGAGTATAAATAACTAAAATACAGAGCGAAAACTGCTGCATAAGGCTACTAGAAACCTTGGTTGAGAAACCCTGTAATAACAGATTCTGACAGAGAGTTTTCTTTCCAGTGTGTGAGTGTGTAACGCAATATATTCTCGTATGATTATCGCTTGGTATAGCATAAATTCACTAAACTTGAACCTGAGAAGTCGCTTGCGTAGCTATACATACGTACTATGGCTCGTATACACACAAAACAAAATGATTCACATATTAGGCGCGTTCGGCACAAAGAATGGCTTTTGCTAAAGTGAAACAAAGTAGTGAAATTTCAAAAATGTATTAATGTAATCTCTACTTTATTGTTACTATAGATTTATACTGCCTTTAATGAGTTTTAAACCAGTTTTTGTTTCGTTTAAATAAATGAATAAATACGGAAGATACGGATTTGTATTTATGATACATTTTTACAGCATGTAACAATTTAAATGTCCTGTTCTGTTCATTGGGTATCCGTTTCCGGCCCCTGAAAGGTTTAAATGGCCATCGGCGAAGCGGTTAAAAGACGGATTGCAGAATTTAAGGATCCCTCTTAATCATGATTTCCCTCACTTTTTTATAATTTTGAGCAAGTAATTATATATAATTAAGCATTTTAGCGTTACCTTTAGAGAAACTATAGTACTTTCCTCTAGGTAGTGTATTTATAGTGATTTGTTTCAGCTAGACTCGAGATGCAAGGTTTTAGAGTGAATTAGACAATTTAATCGAGCGTAAACTAACCTATCTTCAGGTTCTTAGTTTTAAAGTTACAACAGGGACTCCCATTGCCACCCTTAGACACCTCTTCATCCTCAGCCATACTTTCTGGAACCCTTTTAATGCATCTCTTAACCTAGTAGCCGATCTTTCTCAAGTTCATCTGTTACACCGTTTAACTCATCTATGATGCATCCTTAGAATCCTTCACTTCATTGTTGCTACGGCCATCCATTCTATTTTCTTAAGTCCAATTATTACCTTCTTCTTGTTATGTCTGTTTCTTATGCTTATATCTTAAAATTTGTGATTAGTAGTTTGATATGAAGGTATATTGGTTAAGGTGCTCATCTCTTTTAGTCATGGGACAAGTCAGGATGTATGATCTTATGAGGTGAGCTTGTCAACACGCCTAAAACATTTATATTCAGAGTTACTTACATTATCCTGCTGAGATTCGAACCCTGATCCTAAGGCATAAATTACCATTTCAACAACAGTTGAAAGTATGTATGCACACGATATTTCATTGTGTTACCATTATTAGTTGAAAAGTTATTTACGATTCAAGTTATTACTACTGAAACGGTAATTGAACCACGGGTCACTAGGATACGGAACCCTAAAACATTCACAGTATATGTTAAATGAAAATAGCTACGCTTTACTCTGATATTCTAAGTGTAACAGTTTGAAAAATAGACCACAATAACTGTAACCAGCGGGTCCAGAGCGTTTAAATAAACTTTATATGACCATACCTGTCGTAGTTAATCATATCCTATAACTGTTTCGCTGAGGAGGTCCTTGGTTCAATTCCCATCGTCCATCGAATTCTGTAATTGCACTCTATTTTCCTAACTATTGCACTTAGAATAGCGGGGTAAAGCGTAAGTATTTTCATTTAACATATACTGTTTGTACAATGTATGGCTCCATATCCTAGTGACCAGTGGTCCGATTACCGGTTCAGTAGTTGAAGCTTAAATAACTTTTGAACTAATAATGGCCTCCTTGATAGCGTAGATGATAGCGTGTGTGCCTCACGTTCAAGAGGTCCCGAGTTCGAATCTTGGTCAGGGTGGGTTACCTGGATAAGGTTTTTTCCCGGAGTTTACCATTATTCTGAAAGACGAAAGTCGGGTAACTGTAAGCTCCATGGACCCCGGACTCATTTGAGTATCATTTCATTCATTTCATTCATCGTCCGATATGACTTAACGCTGGAGGACGTAAATCACAAGAAATCACTAATAATGGTAACGCAATGAAATACCGTGTACATATATGATTTAGGTCTGAATTGTTGGTGAAATGGTAATTTACGCCTTAGGATCAGGGTTCGAATCTCAGGAGGATAACTTAAACAACTCTGAATATCAATGTTATTAGGGTGTTGAAAAGCTTACCCCATAAGATCATACATCATGACTTGTCCCATGACTAAAAGAGATGAGCATCTTAACGGATATACGTAAACTTTCAGAGAAAAATACTTAATCACAATGTTTGAGATACAAGCATAAGACTCAGACATAACAAGAAGGATGTAATAATTGAACTTAAAAAAGAGAACGGATGCCAATAGCAGCCAAATTCACGAGGTTAAGATGTATCAAAAGGGCTCAAGAACAAGGATCAGGATGAAGTGAAGGATTCTAAGGGCGCCTCATAGATGATTTAAACGATGCAACAGATGAACTTGAGAAAGATCTGCTGCTATTTTAAGAGGTGTATCAAATAGATTTAAGACGTATCGTTGATAATGCAGAAAGGTGTAAGGGTGTCAATGGGAGCCCCTGTTGTATCTTTAAAACTAAAGACCTGAAGATAGGTGAGTTCACACTCGATTAAATTGTCTAATTCACTCTTAAACCTTAAATTTCGAGCCTAGCTGAAACAAATCACTGTAAATATATTACCTAGAGGAAAATACTATAGTTTCTCTAAAGGTTATCCTAAAAGGCTTAATTAAATATAAAACTTGCTCAAAATTAGAAAGAATGAGGCAAAGCATGCCTAAGAGGGAACCTTAAACTCTGCAACCCACCTTTTAATCATTGTATATGAAGCGTAGAGTCTTTTAAAGTACTGACCATTTCCTCCTTGATTTCTTTAGGCGTGACGCCTTTCAAATAGAAGTATTTGATCACTGTTATATTTTTCTCCCAAATCTTCAAATTTCGTGAAACCTCTACACTTTTCTTGTTTAAAATGTTGTCATTCAAACTGATCCAGTGGAGCCATCTCTATGTAACGCCTGGAATTACCACCCAACCAACCTAGTATTTCTGGAAAACATAATTAAGGGTATGACTTACATGAAACAACATTTACATTTGCAGTTGTTTTGCTATCTGAAAAGAAACTATGGATGAAGGAAAACAGTTATTGAAAATTATTCTTTTATTATAAAAGTCTTTAACTGCCAGCTCTCTGCGTCCCTTTCTATATTGTAGTTGAACAAACACCTAATGGGAACAAATAGCAAAGCCTGAAAAGCTAGAGGATGAAGTAAAGAATACAGAGGGCTGTACTGGGTTAGGTTTAAAGATGCACCTAAAGGATTCCTGGAGCAAAGAACACAAGGTTAAGGGTAAAGTAAGGGATCCTAAGAAGAATGGTAGCATAGGTTTACAGATGTAGAATAGATTTTGATAACAGAGAAGACCAGGATAAGGCTGGTGAGTGAAAGTACACAAGGACGACCATAGATAAGATAAAGGAGTGAAATGGAGTACCTTAAGAAGAGAAAATAGTAGTTTAATATCTACCTTACATCATAAGCTAACTGGACACGCCTAAATTAATGTTAAATAGATCAAATGAAAAGAACTACCTACTACTTCATAATCTGAAATATCCATGAAAACCTTGGAATTCGCATGCAATGATTTAAGTAGCTGAACTTACCTTCCAATTCCCTGATTTAGCATTACGGAATATTACCATAGAGTTAAAAGCCACAAAGGCATAGGGATGTAAAGACCTCATTTATAGGAAGAATCATGAAAAGCTGCACACCACGCCATTTGTTCTAAGGAACCCTAATCAGCATATAAAACTCAACAGTGACGAATATACAGCTCTAGCTGTCGTCATTTTAGCCAAGACATAAACTCAAGACTAAAAAAACCATTCAAATGCTAGTTACAAAGCCTTTAGCTACAATACCGCAAGACCATACTTCAATACCCAACCTTTAAATTTTACAGCAACTTTTATTTCCTAGACCAGCAAACTTTTAGCTATGAAACCTACTATTAATAACCCTAGAATCTCAGAACATACCTCAATACTTAACCTCTTGATCCTACAGCTTTTAACCTCTTCACCAACAACCTTCAACTATGAAAGCTACGACTCATAGCCCTAGAACCCAAGGTCATATCTCAAGGCCTAACTTATAAATCCTACAGAAGCTTTTGTCCTCTAAACAAGTAAACTTTTGGCTATGAAACCTATGACTCTTAACCCTACAACCTCAGAACATACCTAAATATTTATCCTCTTACTCCTACAGATCTTAAGCTCTGCACCAACAACCTTAAGCCTATAGTCCCCAGATCATACCTCAAACCCATAAGGCATAGCTCCGAAGCTATAACCTTTAGCCCTACACCCAGACAGCTAGCCTTAAGTCCTATCCATTAGAGTCAACAGCCTTTAGCTTCAGAACCTCAAGACCGTACCACAAGACCTGAAAGACTTAGTCTTAAATGCTACAGCCTTTAACCCCCAGACCAAGAGACCTAGCCTCAGTTCCATAAGACTTATCCACTAGACTGAACAACCTTTAACCTCAGCACCAAAGAACTAGGCCCCAAGACTAGGCCTGAATACCTATCCACCAGACCAGAGGGACTTATCCTTAAGACCTATAGCCTTTAGCTCTAGACCAAGAGAACTACTACTGTGACCAACAAGACCATGTCTCAAACCTATACAGTGAAGCCTCAAATCAGAAATCTCTACCTCGATACCATAAGACAACATCCAAATAAAAACAGCCTTTAGCCCTAGACCAGGAGTGCTAACTTCTAATCAATACGACCTATTCACTAGAGCGGACAGCCTTTATCAGCTTGTTCACAAGCTAGTTGAAAAACTTTTAGCTATAAGACCGCACGGATTCACCGCGAGACTAAAGGACTTAGACACATGAACAAAGGACTTAACCACAAGACCATAGGGCCTAGCCTCAAGACCAAAATATTTAACCATAAGACCAAAATACCTAGCCACAAGACCCAGAGGCAACGACGAAGATAACCCTAGTAGCCTAACATCGATATGGCCCAAGAATTGCTATACTCATACACACAAGTATGGCTCTGTACTATCCCCCACACTATTTAGTGTTTTCATGGCAGATTTTCCAACTCAACCACAGGTCGAAATGGCACAATATGCTGACGACGTGTTGTTGTTCTGCAAAAACAGACATATACTCAGAGCCTTCAACCCAATTCAGAGACACCTCCGTCTCACACCAGAATGGTGCAGGCGTTGGCGGATGTCCGTAAATCCGGACAAAAGCCACGCCATTCTTTTTACGAGGCGCCACACCCCCGCTGACCGACCAAACTTCCACTTCAGGGGCCGAAGGATAGAGTGGACTAATTCCATCAAGTACCTGGGCGTTCAACTTGATAGAGGCCTAACTTTCCGCGGACACATCAGGGAACTATCGGCACGGGTGCAGGGGGCTATTGCCTCTCTGCACCCAATGCTGGGTTCTCGCTCGATGCCAGTCCGCTTAAAGCTACACCTCTTTCGAGCCCTGATAATCCCACTCATGTTGTACGCCTGTGAAATCTGGGGCATGGCTGCCGATAGCTGGATAGCATACCTTCAGCGTGCACAGAATAGAGGACTCCGATCCATCTATTCTGTGGGCCGTTCTTCTCCCGTGTGGTTACTTCACGAAGCTTCCCTTCTCCCATACGTGGAGGACGAAATTAGACGCCGGGCAACAAAATTTTACGATAAAATTCCAGCTCATAGAAGCGCCCTGGTTCGGTCTCTAGGAGACTACGACGCTGCGAGCCGCCGATTCAGGCTTTACCGGGTACCCCGTATGGCTTGCGGGCATCCGAGGTAACAAAGGAGTTAATCCTTACAGCAGCATAAGCTAAATTACAAATCTCCAAAAGAGCTGTTTGGCTACTAAATTTACCCCATTTTAGAAAAAAAAAAATAATAAAACACCAGGGTGTAAACAAAAAAGCGGTTTGGCATCCTGTACAAAATTAAAGAGGAGCAAAAAGCTACCTCAACAAAAATTTTCTTCAACAAAAAATATCATATCATCCTACAAATACCACAATAAACAACCTGCGGTCAGACCCAAAATATGGGTGGGTACGCAGCAAAAACCTTCTGGCTGTTAACAGCCTGTCAGTACACGACTTGGACTTGGATTCCATATATGAAGTTGTCGGTTTAGAAGGAAAAACTGATCAAATGAGACGAGGATTGATACATTGGATATTGGAAAATCAATTAATCGTGTTCTACAAGTGACCATTGCAAAGTGAAACAGTGCGAATAGAAGTAGTAAAAAGTGTCTGTCATTAAATTATATTGATTTTCCTTTAATTACATGGGCTGTCCGCCAGGTGGTAGCACATATTCATTGAACACAGCTTAGCAGAAAATTTGTAGTTATATATAAAGTCTTGCATCGAACTCTAATTTTGCCGTTTGTATATATTTTACTTTCGGTTACTTTTATTATGTAAAAGTAAACGGCAGATATATCTTATATTGAGAGAATACTGGACGGAAAAACTTTGTGTTTGGAAAAGGAATTCGTCAGGAGTTTTAATTTTGTGGTCAATTTCTAGCATTCCATATACGAAGTTGTCAGTTTCGATGGAGATATTGTCACAATGTGACGAGGAGTGATACATTGGATATAGGAAAATCAACTAATCGTGTGCTACAAGTGACAATTGCAAAGTGAAACAGTGGGAATAGAAGTAGTAAACAGTGGTGTTCGCGTTGAGCCCAGTTTGTGAGTGAACGGTCGTTAGAGTACATAGTGACGTGTATTAGAGCCTAGTTTGTGAGTGAACAGTGTATAGTGTCGCGTATTAAGCATAAATCCGCCACAAAAGAGCATGGGACGCACAGCTGCATGCCGTTGTTGCACGCAACAAGATGCGTCCCAAAAAAAAAAAACGAAGGCCTCAGCAACAACTGCGGCTGACAGACATTGACTCCCGCCATAAAATGGCGGCGGTCGCAGTGACAATTGCAGCAGCACTACCACCAGTTGGCAGCTGACTGATCCCCCGAGGCGGTAGGCCGGCTGCCTTTCCAGCCCCACCGCAGGAACACTCGAACAGCGACCCGCCTTCGGGCCCAATATTGGCCAACGTCACAGTAGCCACTACCCCAGCCCCGATGGAGCACAGTGCCAGGGAGGACGAGGCAGTTACGAGAAAGTACGCCCAACTGGAAAAGGAGGTAAAAGACATCTAAACAGAAATATCTAACCTCCAGGAAATATTGGAAAACATGGCTCCAGAGTCCCGGGACTATGGAAATATAGCTAGTGAACTGGTACGCTGCTACCAGGAACACACAATCTGGGAGAAGGGTGGCATGCAGCATCGCCCAGAAAGCGACCCCACCACCGCAATAGCGACTTGGATGCCGAGCGCCAGAAAAACAAAACGCAGCATCTGCCCCTCCAGGTCACTACCAGAAACAGGTACGAGGCGCTGTCCTCATCCGAGGAGGAAGAAGATCTGGAACGATCCACTGCCTTCCATGCCCATCCGAACACAAAACCAATGGCACCCAAGCACCAACGGCCAACAAGGCCAAACACTACAGCAGCAAAACCGTCAATATCAACCCCCACTTCTACACACATCCCCACCCCTACATTGGTCACCACATCAGCCGCAGCCGCAGTCGCGGCTACAAACACAAAACAACCCTCACAGAAACCGCCGCGCATCGTCATTCCTGACGGCAGGCAGGCGACTGAAGTCCTGCAGATACTCCGGGGCTCCCTCCCAGCTGGCACATACACGCTTCAGGATACGCGCAACTGCCTCAAGCTGTTCCTCATCCCCACTATGACCAAGCTGAAGGACGCCGGAGTGGAGAACTTCATCTTTACCCCGCGGAGTGATCAACCTCTCCGATACATCCTGAAGCGTCTTTCCGAGGACCTTGAAGAGGATCTTATCCGCGATGACCTAGAGGCGAAGGGCTACACTGGCGTCCTATTTCGTGAACTGAAATCACGCGGCAGGCCTCTGCCAAACTTCCAAGTTACCCTTGACAGGACCACTCAAAACCAGCGACTTCTGCAAGAAAGAGAGTTATGCCATATACTTGTCACTGTAGAGGTCCTTAAGACAAACAACAACATTACCCAATGCTTCAACTGCCAGCAGCTAAGGCACACATTTAAGATTTGTCACATGACCTCCCGATGCGTCATCTGCGGTGGCCTCCACCGCTTAGCTGACTGCCCAAAGAGGCAACGGAGGACGTTGTACCCCGCTGTGCGAACTGTGGGGAGACGCATCCTGCCAGCTACAGGGGTTGAGAGACGTTCCGCAACGAACGCCTTCGCCGCCAACTAGCAGCCATAGCCGGGGCACCCCCAAGTGCACAACCAGGTCCACGACCCACTGCCAACCCAGCCCTGGTCAGAGATGGCGTCTAATTTACAGGCGCCATGAGGGGACAAAAACACCAGTGCCGCCACCTGCTGGCCAACCCTCAACAGCTCCCCCCTCCCAGGCGCCATCTGGTGACCTAGGAGGCCTCAAAGAGCTCTTCACTCTGTTTAAAGAGCTCACTATACAGAAACTAGCGCAGAGGGTACAGCCTTTTATCGCAAGATTTAAGAGCTGCACCAGCACTTGGGAGAAACTAGAAGCCCTCATATGATTGCTTTGTGTATGTGCGTCTGTTTTCGGGTGGCATTCCCTACACTGAAAGATATTACTTTATGATCAGCACTGCTTTCTTCTCTTCCTATGGTCCAACCGTATATGTTTCGCAGTAGTTTGTTATTAACTATGGTCAAGTCAATCCAACGTTTACCATTTTGTGTTTCTACGGTTGGCACTCCACTGTTTTCGTTGAGAATATGTAGGTTGTTCATAGTAATAAATGCTTACAAGTTTCTGCCTCGTTCATTGGATAGGGTGTCATGCCATAATTTGCTTCTAGCATTGGTGTCTGCTAAAATCATCAATCCATGACCAGTGGTAAACTGCATAATTTTTTCCATCTTTCAAATGTCGTTTTCCATATCTGCATGCCCATCGAAGTACATACTAGCTCCAAAAAAGGTTTTATTCCCGTGTGTCACCTGTATAACCACACAGTTTTCATCTGATACCTGTCTAATTGTGGTAGCATCAACGTCTTTATTGTTTATTATAATTGCAGCCCTTGATCTGTGACCACCAGCAGTAAATGTATGAATGTATGTATGTATGTATGTATGTATGTATGTATGTATGTATGTATGTATGTATGTATGTATGTATGTATGTATGTATGTATGTATGTATGTATGTATGTATGTATGTATGTATGTATGTATGTATGTATGTATGTATGTATGTATGTATGTATGTATGTATGTATGTATGTATGTATGTATGTATGTATGTATGTATGTATGTATGTATGTATGTATGTATGTATGTATGTATGTATGTATGTATGTATGTATGTATGTATGTATGTATGTATGGGTGTATGTGTGTATGTGTGTATGTGTGTGTGGGTGTGTGTGTGGGTGGGTGGTAGGTGGGTGGGTGGTAGGTGGGTAGGAGGGTAGGTGGGAAGGTTGGTAGGTGGGTAGGTAGGTGGGTAGGTAGGTAGGTGGGTAGGTAGGTAGGCAGGTGGGTAGGTAGGTAGGTGGGTAGGTGGGTGGGTGAAGGGTGGGTGTGTGGGTGGGTGCTTGGCTGGGTGGGTAGGTGGGTGGGTAGGTAGGTGGATGGTTAGGTATGCGGGTGGGTAGGTGGGTAGGTAGGTGGGTAGCTGGGTAGGTAGTTAGGTAGGTCGGTAGGTAGGTAGGCATTTTCTCTCTCTCTACCCTCAACTGCCTCTCACTTCCGGTAACGATCGGCCATCATATTTCATCGGCTTCGCGAGCCTACTACCAGGGTGACACTGCTCCCTCCTCAAGGCTGGACGTCCCGAACAGCGCCTTCGTAGCGGGCCAGGCGATCCAGGTGTACCACCAACATATTTCCTCGGGGCACCTTCTGGATGCGGTAGACCACGTCGTTAATCCTCTTCAAAACACGTTACGGTCCTTGCCATGACTGCTGAAGCTTCGGCCAGCGTCCCTTGGTCTGGGTCGGGCGGTACAACCAGAACAGGTCACCTTGCTGGAACTCTTGGCTGTTGGATTGCCTGTCGTAACGGGTTTTCATGCGGTCGCTCGCCTTCTGGATGCTCTGGCGATCCATCTCGTGCATGTCGTGGAGGTGGTCCATCTGGTTCTCCACATCCCTCAAGAGTGGCCCCAAGTCTGCGTCCGCCTGCTGCTCCCTCCTCAGGCCTGCGCTATCCCAGCCATCCGCAGGCATTGCCGTGACTACTCGAACTGCTGCGGCACGCTCCTTCTCCTCCACTCTTGTGCATCGGCCGCACTCTTCTGGACAGGGCCTTCGGGACCTAGCGTCCGCGTTACCGTGACTCTTCCCTCTCCGATGTTCCGAGGTGAAGTGGTACTCCTGCAGCCTCTGACCCCACCTGCTGTCTGGCCTTCCGGTCGCGCCGTCACTATCACTTCGCTCCTCGCGGGGACAACCACGTCTTCGCTCAAGACGACCCTGCAAATTCCAAGGCGCTCTTCGGGTTGACGGAGTATAACCTCTTCTCCGTTAAGCCGCAGGATATTCTTACCGACGTCGACCGTCGCCTCGTGGCTCCTGAGGGCATCCAGTCCCAGGATCACCTCCTCAGCCACATTCGCGACGAACACCCACAAACGCACGGCACTCCGTCCCAAGTTCAGCTCCAGCAGGGCCTCCTTCTCCACAGGCATGGTGTCGCCCGATGCCGTTACAAGCTCGTATGGTTGGCTCGGTTTCCTCGTCGGCAAACCCTTCGCCACGTCAGGTCTGATGATGGTCTAAGCCGCCCCGGTGTCCACCAGCACGCGGCACGGCTTTCATCTTACCCAACCGTCCGCGATGAGGCTGTCATCCATACGCCGGCTGACGGCGCGCAGTGTCACTCGAGGGGATGGTGGTGATGGAGCCGACGTGCCGCTATCCACTACGGGCCTTACTCGTTCCTCCGGCTGCACTTCCTGATGTGGGCAGTCTCTCTGCAGGCGCCCGGGCTGTCCACACCCCCAAAAAAGGCCACTAGGTGTTCGCGGGCGTCCCACAGCTGGTCTTTTGGCCGCCTCCATCCTTAATGCCGCTGTCAGCGCCTCGTGGATGGTTTTATAATCGCCGAGCATTAGGCGCTGACGAATCTCCGGTCCCGTACCCCGTCGACAAAATTTTATGCGGCTTCCCGGAATACGAACTCCAGTGGCAGGTCAACCAAGGCCTTGCTAGCCAGCTGCTCGATCGCTATGGCGAACT
>CM060948.1:120111923-120156923 GCA_030765055.1 Mantis religiosa | reverse complement strand
ATTGCTGTAAAGAAATATGGGAACATTTTAAAAGCATTTAACAGAATATCACTAGATATTCCATCTTCTCCCGGTGACTTTTTTGGATTGAAATTTTTTAATACAACCCAAATTTCATTAGGTGTAAATTCCTTGTCATCTGGGGTACTAATTACTTCCTCTGCAAGCCTCCTTAGGTCTTTTTGTCGTTCAGTATCATCTTGTACCCTATCCTCCGGAATGAAGTTCTCCAGCATATACTTTAATGTGCTTGGTATATCTTCAGTGTAGGTTCCATCTTCTCTTTGCAATGTAGTAAGTGAATTCTGATATCTTATTTTATTGGCTGCGATCTTATAGACTACAGTCCAAGGATTAGTCCCATCAGTTACATTACAAAATTCCCTCCAGGATTTAAACTTTTCGTCATTTATTTTCCTTTGGTATTGCCGATTACCTTCCAAGTACTGATTCCTTCTTTCTTCTCTTAACTGCTCATTATTAATAGTTCGTTGATATCGTCGTCTTAATGCATTTACCTTTTTCCTCAATATGGTTAGTTCAATGGTCCACCAGGGAACTGATTTGCCTTTAATTGCCTGCTTCTTACCCCTGCTTACTCCAAACGCTTCCCTGCATGCAGCTTCCATACTATTGTAGAACATTTCAATTGTATATTCAACATTATTTTCTTTTACTTTATGGGCGAGCTGTTCATCCACACTCTGTCCATTGCCCAGACAATTAAAATTTTTGGTCAGCTTTCGTGGCAACGTTTCCTCAAATGTCTTATAATTTTCTGGTCTAGTTATATATTTAATTCCCTTTAATGTACGAGTTTGGGTTTTGATTGCATTTCCTATTGTGAACGATATTATCTTATGATCAGAGCAGCTTTCTTGCTCTCCAACGGTCCATTCCCTTACATCTCTAAGGAGTTTGTCATTAACGATAGTCAAATCGACCCAACTCCTTCCAGTTTGGGATTCAAAAGTTGGCAAGCCGTTGTTTTCATTCATGATATGTAAATTTGTTGCTGTAATGAATTCTTCAAATATTCTACCACGCTGATTAGTTATTATATCATGCCAAAGTTTGTTTCTGGCGTTACTATCTGCTAGTATTATCAGACCCTTTCCTTTAATATGCTGGAGAATATTTTCAATCTTGTTAATGTCATCTTCTATATTCAAGTGCCCATCAAAGTACATACAAGCTGCAAAAAATGTTTTCTTATTATATACAACCTGTATAACGACACAATCACTGTCGGAAAGCTGACCAATGGTAGTTACGTCAATATTTTTGTTGTTTATAAATATTGCTGCTCGTTTACCCGTAGTACCAACTGTATATATTCTAAAATGTAATGGTACACCTGCTGGTTTATTGTTAATCAGGTAGGGCTCCTGAATAAATACTATATCTATAGCTTTTTCATTCACAAGCTGTACCAAATTAGCAGTCGCAATCCTTGAATGTTTCAAGTTAACCTGAAAACATGTTAATCTGTATCTATCCATTTTAATAGTCGGTATTGTTTTTAGCCGCCTAAGTGTTGCTTGATAACAGGAGCAATTCGTATCCAGTGCAGAATGATTTTCTGACACTTTGTTGTCTCTGTTATATTTATTATACGTTACACAATTAATGCATTTATATGCTGCTCTGTTAGCAGTACATTCCTTTAGAGCATGCTTCTCTGCGCAATTTGGACATGTTTGCTGTCCTTTACAGTCCTGCGCACGATGATTATATTTACAGCAATTGAAGCAACGCCCAGCCTTGACATAATCATCCCAGTTACACATATTCCATCCTATTTTTAATCTTTTGCCAAGTATTTCCCTCCGTACAGTTGAAGTGACTTCAACAACCAAATTCAAATTCTTTTTCCTATCATGAAAGGAAAATTTAGGCTGAATCTCTGTGCTGAAATTCTCCAGTTCTGTATTTTGTGCTGTTAAAACCTCCGCAGCATTCTCCGTTGTTATCTCATCTGGTATATTGAAAATAATTATTCTTGGATTTCTTTTCTTCGAGACGGTAGCCTCAAGCTCCTCTCCACACTTATTATTAATATTGTTGCAAATAGTATCTACTTCAGCTTTATTGTTCGATTGTATTAGAACTTGTCCGTTCCTCAATGCCTTTACAGACTGAACACCAACCTTCATCTCTACAGGATTAACCTTATTTTTCACCAGTGTCTTTATATATTCCACACTTTGATTATTCTTGCTCCGAACAAGCAGTTTAAAGCACTTAGAGTCCCCTGTACGTGCAGCGCCAGTCAACACCGAAGCATAACTCCTTTCTACCCCAAATTGCTCCACAACCCGTTCGGAAGATATCACCGCTGGTGTCACTTGTGATGCTATTCTCGCTCTCTTGCCAACACTCAACTGTTCCTGATAGTTCTGCACTGCCATTTGTAAACTTTCGGTTTCATTTTCCTTCTGATTCACGATGTCTTTCATTTTTGTAAAATATTTACGTAAACTACTTACCGACTTCACAATATCCTGCTTCAAATCTTGACGCAAGTTTTTACTAGCCTCCGTAACATTTAAGAGCATTCTAAAGGCACTCTCAATACCCTCACTAACTTCATCCACCATTTTGAAATCTCTTGTTTATTATTCCTTGTTAACTCAAACGAAACATTCCAATTAAGATATAGCTTTGTATTTCTCGATTTAGTCGTGCGGTTCACGGCCTCCTGAATACTAGTTTCTATGCTTCTCAATCCATGAACAATGCCTGGGTCCGTCAATTCCCTTAAAACTCTGTAACTCAGCAATGCCCGGTTCAACTAACACTCCCACAAAGAAACAGCCTCACAAAAAACATTATGAAATGCCGAACACAAACAAGTACTTGAAAGTCACGCCATTATCACCGAATAATCAAGAGCACACACACTCGCATTCTTCCTCCACGAATATCACGGCCTCCTATATGTATGTATGTATGTATGTATGTATGTATGTATGTATGTATGTATGTATGTATGTATGTATGTATGTATGTATGTATGTATGTATGTATGTATGTATGTATGTATGTATGTATGTATGTATGTATGTATGTATGTATGTATGTATGTATGTATGTATGTATGTATGTATGTATGTATGTATGTATGTATGTATGTATGTATGTATGTATGTATGTATGTATGTATGTATGTATGTATGTATGTATGTATGTATGTATGTATGTATGTATGTATGTATGTATGTATGTATGTATGTATGTATGTATGTATGTATGTATGTATGTATTTATGTATGTATGTATGTATGTATGTATGTATGTATGTATGTATGTATGTATGTATGTATGTATGTATGTATGTATGTATGTATGTATGTATGTATGTATGTATGTATGTGCGTATGGTAATCTATCTTAACCTAGTGTGGTCCTGCTGTAAACATCTGGCTGGGATGAGAGACAGAGATAGAAATATTGGGACAGAAAACGGTTAAGCTGTTGAGTGGTTTAGCGAAGTTAACGAGCGTTTTCTTTTATTTGCATCCGTACGATAAACCTCTCCTTTAAGTACAATACTATAAGTAGTTTTCTGATCACTGTGTCCTAATTTCGGAGAGAGAAAAGTATGTAGTAGAATAGTAGTAGTTGTGGAAATGACAGTGGTAGTAGTAACAGAAATAGCAGTATTAATTATACTAGCACTAATATTAGAACAGTAATACTAGTTTTATATCGCCAGAGAAAATCTTGCAAAGTAGTAGCAGCAGCGGCCCTATGAATAGCTGTAGCAACTGAAGTGAGTGAACCTTTGTAAAAAAGTAGCTCGAGAATGTATTGTGAGTAGATTAACGTTCTGTCATTAAATTACATTAATTTCCCTTTAATTACATGGGTTGTCCGCCAGGTGGTAGCACATATTCATTGAACACAGCTTGGAAGAAAATTTGTAGTTATATATAAAGCTTTGCATCGAACTCTAATTTTGCCGTTTGTATGTATTTTACTTTTGGTTACGTTTTATTCTGAGAAAGTAAACAGCAGATATATTTTATATTGAGAGAATACTTGATGGACAAACTTTGTGTTTGTGATAGGAATTCGTCAGGAGTTAGTATAATTGTGGACAATTTCTAGCATTCCATATATGAAGTTGTCGGTTTAGATGGAAAAGCTGAACAAATGAGACGAGGAGTCATACATTGGATATTGGAAAATCAGTTAATCGTGTGCTACAAGTGACCATTGCAAAGTGAAACAGTGCGAATAGAAGTAGTAAACAGTGGTGTCCCTTACACCAATATGGACGTCATATGACATCCAAGTTAAAATGCCCAAAACCGATATGGACCTGTATACACGTCCTGCGCATACATGCATTTAATGCTCATTTAACGCCAATTATTTTAATCTTGCTATTTTACAATAAATTTAAAGTAGTTCTATAAGGAATGTAAACATATCCTTAAAGGTTTCTTTATGAATTGTACACGTCCAAACCTGGATAAACGCCCAAGGGCACATCTGCAGATTCACACCAAATAATATTGGTTTCCTTGCGAACTTCTTTTTCGCAACACACTACACATTTTCGAAATGGTTACAAGTTTTTTGGTTGTGGGTGGTATACTTTTAGGAAAGTGTTTTCTCTCAAGTATGAGTGATGATGTCGTGGTGAATTTCGTACCCCCTAGTATAAAGAGGCCTCTGAGTATTATAATACTCAATTAGGTTTCGAGCTCTTTATATGAGCAAGTACAGGTAGATGAATGTCTTTTACAGCTCTGAAAATTAGTAAACAACTGTGCATAGTTATATCCGGTGGTATAAAAATACTTTTTTTTACCATTTAACTGCTTTCCATAAAGAGGGATAGCTAGTAATTGCTGATCCGCATCACCAATATTTGACACGCTATTTCCCCAAACAATGGAGTGGCTAACATGCCCTCTGTAGACCAGCACATATCACTGCTACGTATGTCCTAAAGATCTCCTTCATAATCGTAAGACAAATCTTCCAGATTTTCTACAGTAATATCAGAAGCCTGTACACATCAAAACCGAGCTAATTTATTTGCTACATTACGGAATTAAGCCATGGTTAACATTGAAATTTAACAATTTCAAATGTGCCATTCAATTAGCTCTTGATAGCTACAAGAAATCACTCTGAACACAGAGAGAGTATAAATAACTAAAATACAGAGCGAAAACTGCTGCATAAGGCTACTAGAAACCTTGGTTGAGAAACCCTGTAATAACAGATCCTGACAGAGAGTTTTCTTTCCAGTGTGTGAGTGTGTAACGCAATATATTCTCGTATGATTATCGCTTGGTATAGCATAAATTCACTAAACTTGAACCTGAGAAGTCGCTTGCGTAGCTATACATACGTACTATGGCTCGTATACACACAAAACAAAATGATTCACATATTAGGCGCGTTCGGCACAAAGAATGGCTTTTGCTAAAGTGAAACAAAGTAGTGAAATTTCAAAAATGTATTAATGTAATCTCTACTTTATTGTTACTATAGATTTATACTGCCTTTAATGAGTTTTAAACCAGTTTTTGTTTCGTTTAAATAAATGAATAAATACGGAAGATACGGATTTGTATTTATGATACATTTTTACAGCATGTAACAATTTAAATGTCCTGTTCTGTTCATTGGGTATCCGTTTCCGGCCCCTGAAAGGTTTAAATGGCCATCGGCGAAGCGGTTAAAAGACGGGTTGCAGAATTTAAGGATCCCTCTTAATCATGATTTCCCTCGCTTTTTTATAATTTTGAGCAAGTAATTATATATAATTAAGCATTTTAGCGTTACCTTTAGAGAAACTATAGTACTTTCCTCTAGGTAGTGTATTTATAGTGTTTTGTTTCAGCTAGACTCGGGATGCAAGGTTTTAGAGTGAATTAGACAATTTAATCGAGCGTAAACTAACCTATCTTCAGGTTCTTAGTTTTAAAGTTACAACAGGGACTCCCATTGCCACCCTTAGACACCTCTTCATCCTCAGCCATACTTTCTGGAACCCTTTTAATGCATCTCTTAACCTAGTAGCCGATCTTTCTCAAGTTCATCTGTTACACCGTTTAACTCATCTATGATGCATCCTTAGAATCCTTCACTTCATTGTTGCTACGGCCATCCATTCTATTTTCTTAAGTCCAATTATTACCTTCTTCTTGTTATGTCTGTTTCTTATGCTTATATCTTAAAATTTGTGATTAGTAGTTTGATATGAAGGTATATTGGTTAAGGTGCTCATCTCTTTTAGTCATGGGACAAGTCAGGATGTATGATCTTATGAGGTGAGCTTGTCAACACGCCTAAAACATTTATATTCAGAGTTACTTACATTATCCTGCTGAGATTCGAACCCTGATCCTAAGGCATAAATTACCATTTCAACAACAGTTGAAAGTATGTATGCACACGATATTTCATTGAGTTACCATTATTAGTTGAAGAGTTATTTACGATTCAAGTTATTACTACTGAAACGGTAATTGAACCACGGGTCACTAGGATACGGAACTCTAAAACATTCACAGTATATGTTAAATGAAAATAGCTACGCTTTACTCTGATATTCTAAGTGTAACAGTTTGAAAAATAGACCACAATAACTGTAACCAGCGGGTCCAGAGCGTTTAAATAAACTTTATATGACCATACCTGTCGTAGTTAATCATATCCTATAACTGTTTCGCCGAGGAGGTCCTTGGTTCAATTCCCATCGTCCATCGAATTCTGTAATTGCACTCTATTTTCCTAACTATTGCACTTAGAATAGCGGGGTAAAGCGTAAGTATTTTCATTTAACATATACTGTTTGTACAATGTATGGCTCCATATCCTAGTGACCAGTGGTCCGATTACCGGTTCAGTAGTTGAAGCTTAAATAACTTTTGAACTAATAATGGCCTCCTTGATAGCGTAGATGATAGCGTGTCTGCCTCACGTTCAAGAGGTCCCGAGTTCGAATCTTGGTCAGGGTGGGTTACCTGGATAAGGTTTTTCCCGGGGTTTACCATTATTCTGAAAGACGAAAGTCGGGTAACTGTAAGCTCCATGGACCCCGGACTCATTTGAGTATCATTTCATTCATTTCATTCATCGTCCGATATGACTTAACGCTGGAGGACGTAAATTACAAGAAATCACTAATAATGGTAACGCAATGAAATACCGTGTACATATATGATTTAGGTCTGAATTGTTGGTGAAATGGTAATTTACGCCTTAGGATCAGGGTTCGAATCTCAGGAGGATAACTTAAACAACTCTGAATATCAATGTTATTAGGGTGTTGAAAAGCTTACCCCATAAGATCATACATCATGACTTGTCCCATGACTAAAAGAGATGAGCATCTTAACGGATATACGTAAACTTTCAGAGAAAAATACTTAATCACAATGTTTGAGATACAAGCATAAGACTCAGACATAACAAGAAGGATGTAATAATTGAACTTGAAAAAGAGAACGGATGCCAATAGCAGCCAAATTCACGAGGTTAAGATGTATCAAAAAGGCTCAAGAACAAGGATCAGGATGAAGTGAAGGATTCCAAGGGCGCCTCATAGATGATTTAAACGATGCAACAGATGAACTTGAGAAAGATCTGCTGCTATTTTAAGAGGTGTATCAAATAGATTTAAGACGTATCGTTGATAATGCAGAAAGGTGTAAGGGTGTCAATGGGTGCCCCTGTTGTATCTTTAAAACTAAAGACCTGAAGATAGGTGAGTTCACACTCGATTAAATTGTCTAATTCACTCTTAAACCTTAAATTTCGAGCATAGCTGAAACAAAATCACTGTAAATATATTACCTAGAGGAAAATACTATAGTTTCTCTAAAGGTTATCCTAAAAGGCTTAATTAAATATAAAACTTGCTCAAAATTAGAAAGAATGAGGCAAAGCATGCCTAAGAGGGAACCTTAAACTCTGCAACCCGCCTTTTAATCATTGTATATGAAGCGTAGAGTCTTTTAAAGTACTGACCATTTCCTCCTTGATTTCTTTAGGCGTGACGCCTTTCAAATAGAAGTATTTGATCACTGCTATATTTTTCTCCCAAATCTTCAAATTTCGTGAAACCTCTACACTTTTCTTGTTTAAAATGTTGTCATTCAAACTGATCCAGTGGAGCCATCTCTATGTAACGCCCGGAATTACCACCCAACCAACCTAGTATTTCTGGAAAACATAATTAAGGGTATGACTTACATGAAACAACATTTACATTTGCAGTTGTTTTGCTATCTGAAAAGAAACTATGGATGAAGGAAAACAGTTATTGAAAATTATTCTTTTATTATAAAAGTCTTTAACTGCCAGCTCTCTGCGTCCCATTCTATATTGGAGTTGAAGAAACACCTAATGGGAACAAATAGCAAAGCCTGAAAAGCTAGAGGATGAAGTAAAGAATACAGAGGGCTGTAATGGGTTAGGTTTAAAGATGCACCTAAAGGATTCCTGGAGCAAAGAACACAAGGTTAAGGGTAAAGTAAGGGATCCTAAGAAGAATGGTAGCATAGGTTTACAGATGTAGAATAGATTTTGATAACAGAGAAGACCAGGATAAGGCTGGTGAGTGAAAGTACACAAGGACGACCATAGATAAGATAAAGGAGTGAAATGGAGTACCTTAAGAAGAGAAAATAGTAGTTTAGCATCCACCTTACATCATAAGCTAACTGGACACGCCTAAATTAATGTTAAATAGATCAAATGAAAAAAACTACCTACTACTTCATAATCTGAAATATCCATGAAAACCTTGGAATTCGCATGCAATGATTTAAGTAGCTGAACTTACCTTCCAATTCCCTGATTTAGCATTACGGAATATTACCATAGAGTTAAAAGCCACAAAGGCATAGGGATGTAAAGACCTCATTTATAGGAAGAATCATGAAAAGCTGCACACCACGCCATTTGTTCTGAGGAACCCTAATCAGCATATAAAACTCAACAGTGACGAATATACAGCTCTAGCTGTCGTCATTTTAGCCAAGACATAAACTCAAGACTAAAAAAACCATTCAAATGCTAGTTACAAAGCCTTTAGCTACAATACCGCAAGACCATACTTCAATACCCAACCTTTAAATTTTACAGCAACTTTTATTTCCTAGACCAGCAAACTTTTAGCTATGAAACCTACTATTAATAACCCTAGAATCTCAGAACATACCTCAATACTTAACCTCTTGATCCTACAGCTTTTAACCTCTTCACCATTAACCTTCAACTATGAAAGCTACGACTCATAGCCCTAGAACCCAAGGTCATATCTCAAGGCCTAACTTATAAATCCTACAGAAGATTTTGTCCTCTAAACAAGTAAACTTTTGGCTATGAAACCTATGACTCTTAACCCTAGAACCTCAGAACATACCTAAATATTTATCCTCTTACTCCTACAGATCTTAAGCTCTGCACCAACAACCTTAAGCCTATAGTCCCCAGATCATACCTCAAACCCATAAGGCATAGCTCCGAAGCTATAACCTTTAGCCCTACACCCAGACAGCTAGCCTTAAGTCCTATCCATTAGAGTCAACAGCCTTTAGCTTCAGAACCTCAAGACCGTACCACAAGACCTGAAAGACTTAGTCTTAAATGCTACAGCCTTTAACCCCCAGACCAAGAGACCTAGCCTCAGTTCCATAAGACTTATCCACTAGACTGAACAACCTTTAACCTCAGCACCAAAAGACTAGGCCCCAAGGCTAGGCCTGAATACCTATCCACCAGACCAGAGGGACTTATCCTTAAGACCTATAGCCATTAGCTCTAGACCAAGAGAACTACTACTGTGACCAACAAGACCATGTCTCAAACCTATACAGTGAAGCCTCAAATCAGAAATCTCTACCTCGATACCATAAGACAACATCCAAATAAAAACAGCCTTTAGCCCTAGACCAGGAGTGCTAACTTCTAATCAATACGACCTATTCACTAGAGCGGACAGCCTTTATCAGCTTGTTCACAAGCTAGTTGAAAAACTTTTAGCTATAAGACCGCACGGATTCACCGCGAGACTAAAGGACTTAGACACATGAACAAAGGACTTAACCACGAGACCATAGGGCCTAGCCTCAAGACCAAAATATTTAACCATAAGACCAAAATACCTAGCCACAAGACCCAGAGGCAACGACGAAGATAACCCTAGTAGCCTAACATCGATATGGCCCAAGAATTGCTATACTCATACACACAAGTAGTTAACTCGATACAACATACCTGAGCATAAGGGTTGTGATGAATGACATAAGTTAGATGGCAGTGAAAAGAAACATGCTTAGGACAGGTTGAGGAGGTTGGAATAAAACAACAAAGAGACTAGGATAGGTTAAAGGGACGTGTAAAGGACTCCAAAGACGACAATAGCTAGCTTAAAGAATGTAGAATATGTGGCCAATAGCAAAAACTAAGGAACAAACGGGATTAAAGGATAATCAAATATATAAAAGATACAAAGGGCTACATTAGCTTAGGTTAAAGGGGTAAAATGGAGCAACTTAAGAAAGAGACCAGTTAGGTTAAAAGATCTCGCAAAGGACACTAAGAGCAGAGAACAGGTTAAAGGATGATGAATTAAAAGATCCAAGGGATTACATTAGCTTAGGTTAAAGGGGTAGAATGGGGCAAATTAAAAAAGAGATTAGGAGAGGTTAACGGGGGTCGTGTAAAGGGCTCCAAGGACGATGATAGGCAGGTTAGAGGATGTAGAATAGCAGACCGATAGCCACAGCAGAGCAGGTCAAAGGATGATGAAAGAAAGGCAATGAAGGAGGATATTAAGTAGATTAAATTGGCTTGAAGCGATGAACGTAAGAAAGAAAACAGATTAAGAGATTCCGAGAACGGGAATAGCTAGCCCAGGTTGGGGTATACAGTAAAGAATTCCAGGAGCAGAGAACAAAGAATAGGTGAGGAAATAGCCTATATTAGATTAGGTTGAGGGATGCGGTAAAGAACTCCAAGAGCAGATAACAATTAGCATAGAAGATAGAGGAAAGGATTCCAAGGACAGCCATAGTCTTGGTTTGGTTTGGTTGAGGGATGTACAAAGCACTCTAAGAGCAGAGAGCAGTTAGCATAAAGGATGTAGAATAGCGGAGCAAAAAAAAAAAAAAAAAAAAAAAAAAAAAAAAAAAAAAAAAAAAAAAAAAAAAAAAAACCACACACACACAAAAACAGACGAAGTTAAAGGATGATGAAATATGTAAAGGACACAAATGACGATATCAGCTTATTTTAAAGGGGGCCGAATAAAGGAACTAATAAAGAGAACAGTTAGGTTAAAAGATCTCGCAAAGGACCTCAACAGCAGAGAACAGGTTAAGGGATGATGAATGAAAGGATGCAAGGGACTCCATTGCCTTAGAGAAACTTAAGGAAGGAGAACAGTTGGGTCAAGAGATGCAACAAAGGTTGCCAATACCAAAAACACAGCTAATTTAGGTTAAAGAATGATGGAAGAAGGCAAAAACTAAGGGGTATATTCAGTTAGATTAGTTTATACTAGTGTGAAATAGTAAAACATAAGTATAGGACTTGCCACAAGTCTCTAAATACATTAAAAACCATAAAATACGTCTCAAAAGCTTCTAAATAGTTTGCAAAAGCTCTAAATTGCACCAAATGTCCAGTAAATACAACAAAAAGACTCTACATACGCCTCAAAACTCTCTAAATACAGCAGAAAATAAACTAATTAGGATGATAAATCCCTTAAATGCATAGATCGCACACGGCCAACATCTTGTTCATGAACTGTGCTCTCGTTCACTGTTATTTAACCTACTGACTTACCTTGAAAACGATAGAATACCAATAATAAACGGTACACCTGAAGTGGTTAATGCCACCAAAAGGAGTTTGATATGAACAGTTAGTTCTATTGATATCATTTGTTTTGTGTAGTAAGTGTTTGTTTATCTCGTACAATTTACAACTTATTACAAATTCATTCAAAATAAAGATTACTGCCAGATTACAGAAAATATAGGATTAATTTTGATGCAGGTGACATATCGTAAACATAAGGTATTTGAATCAAAATCATTAGAGATATGGTTGAGAAAATACAAATAAACAGTTTTTTTTATATAAAGGAGAGTTTGTGGTTGGTACCTCCCTGAAAATCTTCGTATCTTCTCCGTTCTTTTAGAAACCAAATTTAGTAGTTTAGGCCACAGTTCGTGCTTTAGTTAAAATGCCAATACAGCCATCGACATGCGAGTGCGCTAGTGATTGAAGCGATATTTATATTTCATTATGTCGAAAGTAAAAATAGGTTTTTCAGCAAAATTCAAAATCAAATACAAAATATGCCAATTGGAACAGTGGATACGTAGAATCGCAAGATTGCTGATGTAATGTCAGGTAAGAAATACTTCCTCGCTGAAGATAAGCTTGAAATCCATAATATTTGTTTTTTTAAGCATGCTCCGTTATCTTCTGTTTAAGTTGAAATAAGCTTTTCTAAGTTAAAGTCCACAATATTTGATACATTTGAAAACTTCTAGAAGGAGATTGTAGGAAATTGTAATTCAGTATACGGCGATAAAGTGTAAGAGAAGTGTGTAAGAAGATGAAAAAATCACGGACCTTTTGTACCATCCTTTATACCATTAGGTCATTTTAAGCAAATTTTCAGCTCATTAAGTCATAATTTTAAGGCCATGTTTAATAACCCTTAGGTCATCAGAAATGTGGTGCTAGTTTCGGTTTACCATGTATTGTGTTATCTGAGTTTTGGTACTGAGCCTTTGGAGTGTACTAGCCTCCAGTTCTTGGTGGCGATGCTGGTGAGGTAATTGAGGCGGGCGGGCGGCCGGTCGCTGTGCTAACAGAACTGAGAGGGTTAGCACCAAGCGTCGCTGATGAGGAAACGGTTTCCGGTATCTCCCGACTTCGCGGCACCGACCTCACTTAAATCCTTCTCGGGCTCCACTTTGTTGTATTAAATAGTTAGTTGCGAGATTTATGAGACGGAGGATGGCCGTGGCGGTTCTCAGCGGCGGATCGCTTGAATTCCCCCAAGATTGGTGCGACTATACTGCATGTTTCTTCCATCACTGAGTCTAAATTTTATTTAAATAAACGATACATACATTGATCTCTAAAAATCCCAAGGATCCAACAGGTCATAAAGCTTGTGTAATACACAGAGTAATATAGTATGATAAACAAAGCTGGATACATAGACAGTTGGTAGAGCATATGCCTGCTGTGCTAGGGGCCCTAGGTTTTTATTCATGCGGACGGGTCCAAATGATCTAGCTGTTGAACCTACACACTTCTGCCTGGGGAGTGGAAAGTTTTCTCTACCCGAAATTATTCTCTATTCTTCCTAGAGTGTAATTATGTATGACATAATCTACAGCTTGTATTCCATAGGTATATATAAATTATTAATGTAGAATTACATTTAATATCATAACAAAGTTTTGACATAACCCTTTAAAATTGCGTTTACATGTCTTATGTATATGATAAAATGTTTAATCAAAGAAAAGTGTTGATGTTTTAAAATTTTGTAGATAGATTGACTTATCCCGAAAAGGATTTATTTGACATGACATATTGAGTGAATAACATCAAGAAACGTTTTTAGCCATACGCCATTTCCATAACAATACTTTGCCATAGTTATACTTCATTTTAACGCTTTTGATTTATAATTTCTATATTATTTAAACATCTGCGTGGTCATTTTAAAGATTCTCAAGCGTAATGCTCCAATATATACGTATATATAAATTTAATTATTCTTATAACCCATTATTTGTCCATTTTTAGAGATGAAAATGTTCCATATGTTTTACTTTTTGTCATTAAGTTGTAGTTATCAGAGAAGTTCAAAAAATTATTGTCTCTCTACTAGGAGGATTCAAACGGTCATTTCTGAAATTTTAAGACAAACACTGAGAAAATTGATACTGTACTGGAAAGAAATAGAATAAAATGCAATAAGTTAAATGACCACTTTGAAATCTTTTGTTTAAGAATATGAAGATAAAGGTAAAGATTGCTAATGTGGGACACAAGCCATGTTTGAATCGAAATGAAATTTGGAGCCATAATGCTAAAAAGCAACATAAGCGGATTTTTACTTTCTCTACTACAAAAGCTGGGGAAATTATTACATTCTACCCAAAAACTCGAAGTCAAGCTTTCATTGAAAATACATGTTTATGGGACCCCCTTGAATCTGAAAAGGGCGTTTTTAAAGGTCCATGTATTTACGTACGCATGTGTGTGCGTGTTTGTGTGTGTGTGTGAGAGAGGGGGGGGGGAGGGAGAACAGTATACCTCGAAAACGAGAAGTCAGTTAAATACCAAACTTGGTATTTAGATTCGGTAACTTCCAAGGATGCGAGACACAGATTTTCAAGAAAATTCCTCACAGACTACTCTCATTATGGAACATTACGAAAATATTGATTTATTTAAAAATGACTGACAGTTTTGATTAAAATATCATACGTTTAAGATACTTTGATGACAAATTAAATGTATACCTTCAATTTGCTGTTAATGTCCTCAGAATTTCTATTTATTCTGGATGACGTTTGCATAACTCGAAAGCTGTAGGAGATAGGCACAATCTTACTTCACAAAAAATGCAGGGTTCGTTGAAAGACAAAATTTGTATTTAATAACTTTTTATGGAGTAAACCCTTTGGGAGATACTGCTTGTCAAATTTTCTAATACTTATCTCTTGTCAAACTGGAAGTCATTTTAAGTTTCTTTACCTCTTGGCGATGCAAAGAGAACGAAACTTCAATGCCATTGCTTGGCGACCAGTTTGAAAGATATGACTGCCGCTTAGAGCCTACGTGTTCTCATTTTCGCTTTACACATATAAGAACGATTTACACTAAGTGGACAGACAAAAGCGCTCGTAAAAATATTTTGCATAAGAGTAGGGATTGTCATGTGACTGCACACTTAAGATGATTTGGCATTGTTTGACCAAGTCTCATTCATGTATTTACCTTTAAATAGATAAACAAATACTTCTAAGTTGCAGAATGTTACGCCAGTGATTTACTAACACCAAAGACATGATTTCCCACATTTTCATATAAAGAACGGTTAGTCTGAAATTGGTTAAAATTGCATAAATGGAAATGTACAATGGCAAAAGTTATGTGTTGTTTAGTGCCATTCTCTCAATGGAAAAGGATAGCCTAAACTTTGTTACACAATAATCATAGTTCAAATAAGATCTCACCTACACATCTCATTTGAAAATGCCAACCAAGTGATGGGAATTTAACCGCAGGAATGCTGTCATAGGTGGAGGTAAACCCCATTTAAGAGCCTCAAAGAGTTTTAAATATATTGGAAAATATTTCTCGAATATATAGTCAAAACGTTACTTCACATAAAAATTAAGTATGGTAGCAATGACGTCTTTTATTTAACGATAGGAAACTCTGAACTCACAAGCTGACTACGGTTTCCATCATTCAAGTCCTCCTATATTTTCTTTGAGTCTGTGCTCTGGTGGTTGTCTCCGCTCACATCAATGGATCAGGTAGAAGAAAACCTTAGGCCACTCCAACTTTCAACCACAATTACAAAATTTTAGGATACTCTCTATGGATTACTCTCAGTTCTATTCCAATCTAAGCCGAAATTAAAAAGTACAATATATATTTTTAATACTCTTTATAAATAGAACTTCAGCTTTATCATGCAACTATTTGCCTAACAATTAAAATGTTCAAACCTTTTCAAAACTGCAAGACTACTTACCGTACACAGTATTATTTAACTACTTAAATACTTACTTCAATTACATCATGGAAGTTTGGTATAAATTTACCCATTTGAAGCTGGGAGCTGAAATTTAAACTTTTTGGTTCATCTTCAAATAAAAGTTCGGCTTAGGTGCATTATAAATGCACTCAAGTTTGTGTTACATTAATTTATAACGAATTGTAATGGTAGTATGCTCCTCTTGCAGCAAACTGCATTATTTAAGAATCTTAAACTTTTGTGGCAGCACAGGCGGATTTTTCCTGCAGCTCTGTCACATTTCCGAGGAACCGCTCTGTTCCAACAATTTCGCTTCCTTTTTATTTTTAGGAGGGAAAAACATGTGCCAGGCTGTTCAGGGAGCATGATTTTGCCTAATTCTGAAACACTCAGCTGGATTTTGACATTTTTATCCTGTACCACTGGTAGCTGAGGTTCGTCATTCTGAAACAGCATGGAATAATTGCCTCAATTAATTTTGTTTCTCTTCAGGTATCGGGTCTTGGTGACGAGAGGAGGAAAGTTGTAGCAGAAATTAGAACTGGATGAAATTTGCCAAATTGTAAAATTTCAGCGCTCACTTTTACTACATGCGACACCGCAGCCGGTGGCACTGATGATGCATAAGATGAAGATGGAGCACCGTTGGAATGAGATGACGGGGGAAACCGCAGATCCCGGAGAAAACACAGCCCAGCACCATGTTGTCCACCACAAATCTCATTTTGCGGTCTCCAGGGATCGAACCCGGGCCGCCTTGGTGATAGCTGTGCCTTCAGCACGGCTGGTTTAGCTTTCTACAACAGTAGAAACACACACGCACACACACATACACATCACTTTACTTCTTGGACTATAGAAGCCTGCTATAATTTTAGTTAATTGACGGAAATTAACCATTTCTCCACACTAGCCGTATATAGGCTAAGATTTTTCATAGATAGAGTCAACATGAAAAATTCAATGCCATGGCCAGGATTTGAACCACGGATCTCCTGGTTTCCGTCCATTCGCTCTTAGCCTTTGAGCTACCATCGCCAACGCACCGTCCTGACATTAAATTCTCCATTTGACTCATATATTTCCGCGGTAGACCACTAGGGGCTCTCGCATCCGAGATACACCGTTTGTGGCGACTTACTATCGTAAGTACTTGAGTCCCAGGCTTCATCATTTAACTCTTATTATTTTAGTTAATTGATGGAAGTATTTACGATAGTATGTCGCCACAAACAGTGTATCTCGAATGCGAGAGCTCTTAGTGGTCTACCGCGGAAATATATGAGTCAAATGCAGAATTTAATGTCAGGACGGTACGTTGGCGATGGTAGCTCAAAGGTAAAGAGTGACTGGACGGAAACCAGGAGATCCGTGGTTCAAATCCCGGCCATGGCATTGAATTTTTCATGTTGACTCTATGTATGAAGCCTGCTATAAGTTTATATAAGTCGATTTACGGTAAATGGCCGAGTAAGCGATGGATATATGTTCGAAGAGAGAGAAGGGGAAAGAGACAGAAAGAGGGAGAAAGTGAGGGAGGGAGGGAGGGAGGGAGGGGAGTGTATTAGTTGTAGATTTAGAAGCAAGAACTCTTTATCTGCCAAATAATGAACCAACAAGGAGGAATCCAATTGAGGAACCCAATTCTAAACATATGTAATGGTAGCTAAGATGCACGCCCTTTACATACGAGCACATAAATCATAAAACTATTTACAAACATAATTGTCGTCTGAGTAGTGCGAGCACGACATATGGTTGAAAATGTCTTTAGCATTTTAGAAAAGCGATTCCACATCTTTCTCACAATTGAACTGTCATCAGAAAAGTTCGAGCTATAACCCTGGCTGTATACACTCTACATCATGTCAAGTGTATTGAAAGAGAATTAGCTATATGCCAGACCACAGTGAGGTAAACTCATTCGAGAATTATTCTAATTCTGTAACACATATAAAGGGCAACCGCTGTACGGAAAACGCTGTTACGATCAGAAAAGCGTTTAGCAACTACAAATCTGCTGGGAATATGCTACGAAAAGACACAAGTTATAAGTTAGGACAGAAATACTTTAGAGGCACCATCAATTAATAGATAGCTACTTACCTTGTACTTACGGGTACAAGAATGTCTTGCTTCATGGCCATGTTGGAAATGTGTTTCTTGGTTTAATGTGTGCATTTAGTAACAACTTATAACACACCAGAAATGACTCATAAATATTACCTTTGGAGCATGCACATTTAAGTTATTTTTCTTTTACTTATTTGTTATAAATTGCTTCCACAATACATTTATCATCGCCAAGATCTACCATAGTTCCTGGCCGCATCTGCAAAATTTTCCACATTATGTAAACGCAGACTTGAGATGTGTGAACTATCAGTAAATAAAGGTACGTTGCATAAAAACTGTACTTAATATTGAAAGGTTAGAGTCAGACTGATAAGTTCAATGCCATAGGAGGGATTTGAACCACGGATCTTCTGGTCTCCGTCCAGTCACTCTTAACCATTGAGCTACTACAGCCAACGTGCCTGCATGACATTAAATTCTCCAACTGACTCGTTTTTCCGGTAAACCCTATTAACTCCGGAACTTAAAGTACTTACAGCATAGTAAGTCACTATTAAGGTAGTTGTCTCATCTGTTTATGAGAACTCCTAGTGGTTCACTGGTAAAAACACCAGTCAGTTGGAAAATTTTATGTCGTGCAGGCACGATGGCCATAGTAGCTCAATGGTTAAGAGCGGCTGGACCGAGACCAGAAGATTCGTGGTTCCAATCCCGGCTATGGCACTGAATTTTCAGTCTGACTCTACCACTACATAGTGCGTCCTACATATGGCTAGTTTGAAAGAATAATTAATTTCTATACTTAATATTGCTACAAGTGTGAATGTGTTCATCAAAAATAGTTATTATAAAACATTTCAAAGAAAACATGTGGAAAGCCATACAATTTATTTGGAGCATTTCATACTACCAGCTATTTTATAAACGAATTACTGTTAGTTATATTTATTCTGGCGGAGTGGTTAGTATGCAGTACTCTTTCTAACACATGTTGTAATATGCTCCCCTAATATCTGCTAAAAAGGATCTAAATTGATAAAAGGAAAAAATGAAATGGCATACAGGGAACACAGGCATTATGTTTTATTTTTTAAACAGTATTGCAGTAGCAGCAATGCCTCAGCTGCATTGTGGCCGCGCCGTGGCTCAGTGGTTAGACCGCTTGGCTCTCACCAAGGCAGCCCGGGTTCGATCCCAGGCGACCGCAAAGTGAGATTTGTGGTGGACAATACGGCGCTGTGGCGGGTGTTCTCCGGGATCTCCGGTTTCCTCCACCATCTCATTCCACCGGTGTTCCATCTTCATCTCATGTATCATCAGTGTCATCGCCTGCGGTGCCGTATGTAGTAAAAGTGGGCGTTAAACACTACACATTTCATATTTCAGCTGCATTAAATTAATAATAATAATAACAATAATAATAATAATAATAATAATAATAATAATAATAATAATAATAATAATAATAATAATAATAATAATAATAATAATAATAATAATAATAATAATAATAATAATAATAATAATAATAATAATACTTGCATTAATGTTAATTCACAGCGAAAAGAACGCTGTCAATTTACATTTGAAAGAAGGATAAAATACTTTTAAGTGTACTTCCATTAAAGTTTATCACCTCACTCTGACTACTGGGTATTTCATATTTAAACATTATGTAATAAAGTTTCACCGGCATGATGATGCACAATTTAGGTATTTCTTTATGTCAAGCTCTTTTTTATTTTGTAAAACTGGCAATCCTCGGCACGGAGGTAATGCAAAGATATAAAAATGCACACCAGATTTAGAGGGCACTGTGTCACAAATACATATATAGAACAGATTGAAAACAAATATATTTCAGCACACATTTTTAATTTCACCATTATGAATAAATAATTTGGGATGGTCCTTCATAGTTTAAGCAGAAAACACATTTTAATTACAAAAATTCAGCATAACAAATATGTCATTTCTAGAAAAATGGAGAACGTTATCCTCAATACGAGAGTCAGAGGTTGTGGCATTTGTTTAAACCAAAGGCTGCTACCTTCAATAAATTTGAAATGACAAAATATTGTCACTTTAAGGCTTCGTAGAGTTAAAAGTCCAATTTGCAGAAGTTCAAAATGCTCTTTATTTAGTAGAAACACACTTTCGTCAAACCTTTCAGTAGCAGAGTTACGTAACATACACAAGTACAATCGTCCAAGGTCGTTGACCACAAACAAAAGCGTTCACTTTCAAAACACAATTGCAGTCACACGATACTCCGTTCAGATTGCACTCTCTTATTGGACTCCGTTTACAACTCTCGTTACAACTCTGTTTACGACTACCACTGGCGTGTCGCGATCTGTTATATATACCTCCATTGATAATTCTAGACTGTTCTATAATGTTCTCTGTCAGTCAACATGTCACTAGAATTTTCCATTTATCTAACTTTATTTTTTTCGGCAGCTCTTTTATCTCCGAGCTACCTTTATCAGTTCCTTTGTGTACACAAGCCGCGCTATCTCGATAACGGGTTCGCGACAGCTTGTATAGTTCAATTAACTTGCGCTGGCAGTTCAGTAAAGATGTACACTAAATGAATTTGTCTGTTAGAAATGCTTAAAAAAGGCTGAAGATAATTTATACATATGGAGTAGTTGATACATGTACCAGCAATAGCTCCATATGTATAACATCATCCTCAGTCTCCTTTCAGACTAATTCATGTAGTGTACCTCTTTACCCAGCTGCCACCTCAAGTTATTCGGAGTGTACATTATGATGGTCTAGAGCAAACTTTTATTTCATGTATTTCACACTTCATATAGTGTAAACGTTTGATATTTGTAATTAATTACGACAAGTACTGTTGCAGTGACATGAGTACTTGAGAAACTAATCAAAACACTTTCAGAGGCTATGCAAAATAGAAGTTGGCCAAACCAACACCTTCAGAAAATTTTAACACTTTATCACGTGAAAACTAATTTACTATTAGGGTAAAGCTATAAAAATGTGTAGCGGAACGTTTTTCTTTGTGTATTTAAGTGCATCTTGCTGATGGCATCACACACGTTGTGCAGCACTTCACACTCTTTAGCTACTTGTATTCGTACCATGATGACAGTCCGGAATCATAGGAGGTACACTAAGCGCACATTTACAGAAGTTACGAAGTGACGTATCATTCGCAACTATTATAATTGTTCCAAAGGTAACGCCGACGATACGGCTTAACATGTTAAATGCGCCATATAAAGGACTATAAAATAGTAGTTCAAATAATAAAAGTTGTATTATATTTTGTAAAAAGTGAGGAGAAAACTTCATGTGAAAGTAGCACATCTGATATTTTAGTTTTTAGTTTCTGTACTACGTAATTACAGTAAGTGCGGATAGTATTGTATTCCACCCAAGAATTCGATACCGAGATATTGGTAGGAATATAAGTTGAAATATCATGAATTAAGAAAGAGTAGTTTTCAGATAATGATCCATTTGTGTGTGCCTGTGAATAGAATGATTCAAAATACGAAAACTCCGTTAAATACTTAATACATGGTATTAAGTTCAACATTTTCCTAGAACACAAATTGAAAATATTCGAAAATGTCCTCCACCTTAACTATTATTCACATGGAACATTTTTTGGACAATTTTTGAAATTTTAAAAAAATTTCTCTAACAATATTGATTAACTACTTATTTAATATATTTTCGTTATAAATGAAACATTTATCTTAAGGTCTCTTGGAAAAATTTAAGAAGTAGCGCCTTCATTCTGGAATATTTTTTAATAACTGGCAAACTGTAAAGATACACGGACTCTTACTACACAAAAAATGTAGAGCTTGATGAACAATTTATGCCATACAAAAATTGCTTAATATATTGCCAATCTAAAAAGCGAGTTTATTCTCCTAAAATAAAGACTCCTTAACATAAACGAAGAACATTCTAAGACTTTTCCGGCTGTTTACGCTATATTTGTATATCACGAACTACACGCGTCAATTTAAGCCTGGCAACTGCCTCGCGACGCTCGCTGCAGAACAAATTTCGCTCACGCCACTGCCGTCCGCTTAACTGGATTTACCCCGTCGTGTTCTGCAAATGTTCTAACGCACGTAGGGATATCTGCTTACAGTGAGACATATACAGTGAGACCTCGTTAATCCGGACTCTTTAACCCGGAAGTCTAGTTCAATGAAATACACTCCGAAGATGCAACGAGTTCATACAAAAAAAAAAAAAAAAAAAAAAAAAAAAACGGATATCATATGATGAATTTTTTTTGGTGCGAAAAAATCCTCAGCATGGCTTCCTTTGAAGGGCCAGTAAAGGAGGTGACGCCGTACCTTCGATTTATGACACATCAAATAACCTCAAGCCCAATAAAGAGGCCTTTGAGCAATATTAAGTGGTCTTTCACGTCTAGTCTGCAGTGGGACTCTTGAAAACCATAGCAGTTAAAGAACGTCCATCAATATACACCTCAGATTTTACACACATACACACATGCATACTTACATACATACATACATACATACATACATACATACATACATACATACATACATACATACATACATACATACATACATACATACATACATACATACATACATACATACATACATACATACATACATACATACATACATACATACATACATACATACATACATACATACATACATACATACATACATACATACATACATACATACATACATACATACATACATACATACATACATACATCACTGTAATTTTTTTAAAGTAATAATAATGTTGGACTAAAGACCATTCTCTGATTTATACAATTCTCAAGCTTCCGAACCATCTGCACCGTCGACTGAAGACACAGTTCCGGAGTTGTCTTATAACATGAAAGAGAAAGGGGAAATCAGGGGAAATGGGGGAGAGGTGAGCCGTGGTACAAGACACATCACTTCAGCATCCGCCTAAAAGCCTACTTCAGAGTGGGAGTTCGCCCAGGGTTTTAAACCGGGACTATACGAATGCGAGCCTCGTTCATTGCCGCGGAGACATCTCGCTCATTTCCTTCCTATTGTATGATAATCACTTACATGTATTCCTGATGCATTACCTCTTTTATGTAATATATAGATACGCAGTCAATCCTCCGTTGTTCTAAGACACTAGTAAATTTTCATTACATTGAGGTACTGGAACTTTATGCCCAGTCATTATTTTAATTCGAAGTTAAGCACTAGATCAGATTGAACACCGATTTTCCAGCATTTTATCAAAAGTTGGAGAACGTAAAGCAGGAAGCGATGCTACTTCCAGGGTGAGTGACCGAACATAACATCCTTTTAAAATACATACTAAATCCTTAGTTGTAGGAGTAACTTCTGTGGAGTTTTAAGCTTTAAAAGTGTTTTATATGGGAATATCTGCTTTATAGGAAAAATTAATTGGTAGGTATATTTACATTTTAGACGAATTATACTGGGAATATTCTGATAGAAAAAGGATTTAAAAAATATCTCACGTTGATTGATATTGAACAGTGTTAAGGTTAGGTTAATACCTACAACCGAAAAAGATGGCTCAGGCCATAACAACTATTGCTCGCATTCGTTAGTTACGGGTTAGGTTCTCGCAGCCGACTTCGTAACCTTAGTTTTTCGGATGTTTTCCCGAGTCACTGGGTGAATGCTGGGAACGGTATTTACTTTACACCAACCGTTTCACTTCCTTTTCATTTCGTTCTCTCCATAAGAGTCATTTCAGCTAGCAAGAGTAACAGATGTTGTCGGTGGTGCTGCGTTGTGGTGGTTTTTGCACTCCGGAAATACGACCTACAAAAGGCCTTCACTCAATTATCGATTACGTAATATCCAGAGAACAAAGGAAAATAGTTGCACAAGATGTAAAAGTCAAACGTCGGTCTGAATGTGGACAGATCACTATATGTTAGCAGCCAAAATTTTCTTTCCCCTCACAAAAGAAACGCAAAAAATATAATTTCAGGGAATCTAGAAAAAGGAGAGACAATAAATTAACCTCGGTAAAACTTACTTTATTACAAGATGAAAATATCAAGAGACTGTATGAGCAAAGACTTAAAAACTAAATCCAGAAGAAGATCGGGATATTGTAGATATACTTATGTATGTGAGCTTCTAAAAGAGCTCCTGCATGCTGCAACATAGAAGCTTCAGAAAATAAAGAAGATAGATACCCAAGAAACCTCTGGATAGGTTCTGAATCTCTTGAATGCATTAAGCAGAAAAAAGAGTCATATAAAAGGTGGTAAGTTCTAAGAAGCTTGAAGATTGACAAGAATATTGAAAACAAAAACAAAAATCTAAGGAAATGGCCAGGGAAAGAAGGCTAACATAGAATGAAATATGTGAAGAAGTAGAGCATAAGTGTCAGCCCAAACCTGGAAAACACTAAAAGTAGTCAGAATAACTAAGGCAGCAAAGATTTTAACCTTTTATCTGTAGACGATTTTGTAGAATATTTTAACGATGTTTTAAATGAGAAAAGAGATTAATTTAAGATAATTTAAAATATTTAGACGAGAAAGATAATGTACATAACGTGAATCCAATTACAGAAGATGAAATAAACAGGGCTCTTAGAAGATAAAAAAATTGGAAAAGTCGTTGGTTCTGGAGGAATTACTATGGAACTGGTAAAATATGGAGGGGGGAATAGTGGTAAGGACTTCGGCAAGATTATTTAATCAGGTACTTTATGTAGATCCAATTCCTTCATAGTGGAAAGTATATCATATATTACTCCCATACACAAAAAGGGAGACAAGAGAAATCTCATGAATTACAGGAGAATCAGAGTAAATTCAACAATAAATAGAACTCTAGTACCATTATTAAGATTAGATTAGAAGAAGAAATTATAGTTACAATATTGAACATCAAGCAGAATTTACATCAGGCAGAATCAGAGCAAATGCAACAATAAATAGAACTCTAGTACCATTATTAAGATTAGATTAGAAGAAGAATTTATGGTTACAATATTGAACATCAAGCAGAATTTACATCAGGCAATTTGTATTTAGATCATATTTTATATTTATACAGATTACAGAAAGTATGAATTACACTTTGTATTCGTAGATCTGGAAAAAGCTTATGATTCAGTACCCATAAGTAAAGTATGGAATACCTTCTTAAAAACAAATATATCAGAACTGCTAATTTAATTTAAAAAGTATTTATAACATGACTGTAATGCGTTATTAAAGTTTAGGGTAAAAAGTCTGGAAGGAATTTCGAGTAACAGAAGGTTTAAGACAGGGATGTGAAATGTCATAAACATTAATTAAAACCTTTCTGAATTATCTCTTGATAAAAGGGAATAAAGCCTTTCAAAAATGGAAATAGAGGTAAATGATGAGACTACTTAGTCTATTATTCGTTGATGATCAAGTTATAATAGAGCAAGATAAGCAAGACATAGAATATATGACCCATAAGCCTTTTAAGACACATGAAGAAGGAAAACACAAAATCAGTTTTAATAAGACAGAATAAATGGTAGTTGGCGATGAAAGGAAAATCATTAATAGCAATAACCCTGAAATAAATAATAAAACAAAAAAGTTGAAGGATTTAAATGCCTTGGATCTATTATATTGACCAATCAGGCAGAACTGAAAGTGACATAAGTAATAGAATAGACTATGCTATGGAAGGCAATTAACTGCTTGAATGGTTTCCAATGGAATAGGGATATAACTAGAAGAACAAAGTTAACTATAATAATGACTATAATGGAAAATATTTAACATAGCTATGGAAGTGAAAGTTAGACAGTGAGTAAAAGATTGTGGAGAAGACAATTAGCGACACAGATGGATGGTTTGAGGAGAAGAATGAGAATATCAAGGATGGATCATGTACGAAATGATCACATAATGGCGGAAATGGCTGACAAGAAAATGTTGATAGAATAGAAGCAACGGTCTTAAAATGGTATAGGCATGTTTAAAGAATGACCGAGGAAACTGGTAGGCACCAGGTCGAAATAAACCTAGAAGAGCTCGACTCACATGGAAGGATGCAAATAATAGATCCATGGAGAAAAGACGATTAGAAGAGGGACATTGGAATGACAGAGAATTGTGGCTGCTGGAAAGTCGAAAGCCTGTAAAAGTAAGAAATATGTTATTCGGCTGAGGGAGGCGCTGTAGTCGGTCACCCTTCTAAAGAGGGTTGTTTGAATAGCCGGAGCTGGTTGGCTAATGATTGACTGTATGGTGACTTGGAACACCGCTGGGCTGAATAAACTGCCTACACTTGTAAGGAACTCACCGCTGTTATAGTGTTGCCTGTATGATACTTTCAGCTCATCCTTCCTACTGGAGTCTGACGCACAAAAAGCCATCGGCTGCTGTGCCAGAATCTTCGTCATGATAGATAGATAGGCTAATGCAACGGAGCGGGGTACCTAAATCTATTAGGTTACCACAAGTAGGTGTGTATGAAGACATTTTCTGGCTAGAAGACATGATTACTGGATTACTGCATTTAACAGAATGGAAAATAGAATGATAGGGAAATGAAACCATGTTAGACGAAACATCACCTTTATTTATCTATGGCCAAGAAAACGGCTAAAAATCCAAGGTCGACAGCAATGGAACCTAAGATTTCCCAAATATAAGTCACATATGTTATTCCGGAACTGACTTACTTGGAGGGTATTAAGTATCTCAGTCAAAACGTGAGGACTATCGATTGACTTCCGCATCCGGATTTACAAACATAAGGATGTAGTACGCCACTGGGATGACGTCACAAGTGGGGGGCGCCAAGGAGCGAGGATGTGGTGGGCGCCCCCTCATGAGCCCGGCGCAACGCTCTGCATAGCAATACTTGCGGAAGTCTTCATTTCGGAGGTCCGGACGGGATTTCTCGAGGTGGCCGCCTGGCAGCGGTCCCGTTCCACTAATGATGACAGATTGTTGGGCGCCATCATGACCTTCTTGGGTCGTACACCCCCACCAGACGCTCGCTGTGCCAGTTCCGAGAAACTTGCACTCAACCTTTTAAAGAGAAGCAACTTGGTCTGTATGGTTTATCCATTTCCCAAACTGAGCCTTTGGATCCCAATTCAATATGTTCTTTTAAATGACACTGGCACAGAGGTTTTGGGAGGAAATGACAACATTTTGAAGTATCGAATTATATCATATACATAATTCATAGCCAACTGTGAATTACCTTGGTCGAACATGTATCACGATCCGCCATTTTTAGAAATCCAGCGACATTTTAAATCATCTATTTCCTCCATTTAAAATCCGGTGAACCTACCCAGTATGCATTTTTATAGGTTTAATATCTTTGTGCATTACGCTTATTTCTTTCTTCTCAGTTTTACAGGGATTTGAATCCCAGTTTGAAAACATAATTCCAAATGTGATACCTAAAGATTGAAGTATGTACGACTAGTTTATTCTTTTGCCCACAAAAATGAATCTTATAACTAACAGGTTCATTAAATTAAAAGTTTATTTCTCAACGATTAATTACGTCAAGTTCAATAGTGTACCAATATTTATTTTGATTGAATTGTACAAATATGTTAGTAAGTCTCTGACAAAGCAGTTTTAACAAAGGCCGTTTTACAAATGTAGTTTCTACAGGGCAGTTTTACCAAACTTTATGATGCACCCACTGATTCTGCATATTCATCTTGTACCTATAAACTTTTATTATAAACGCTGTTTCTTCTATCTACTTCATGTTCATCAATACAGAATTTATGCAAATGACCTTGTTACGTATTTCCTTGTAGGTCTTACGGGTACAGAACAATACAGTAGGCTTAAGCGACAGATAGACATTTCCTTTTTCTTTGAATAACCAAAAGAAAAAATACAAATAATGACTTCCCGTTTGAGAAAGGTATAAGCATCGGAGAATTCAAATAAATAGCAAGAATATCTCAGAAATCCTCAGTCCAAAAATATATATAGATATTATCATTAATATGTTAAAATAAGAGACCGCGCCATGGCTGAGTGGTTAGACCGCTTGGCTCTCACCTAGGCGGCCCGGGTTCAATCCCAGGCGACCGCAAAGTGGGATTTGTGGTGGACAACATGGCGCTGGGGTGGGTTTCCTCCGGTTTTCTCCACCATCATTCCATCAGCTGCTCCATCAATCATTCCTCTCAGGTGTTGGGACGACCCCTCAACCCTGATTTCATCTCTCAGGTCAGGTGATTCGGCTTCCTCGCTCTGAGGGAACCCAAGTGCCTCCTAAAGTTATCATTTAGGTGAAAGGGAGAAAAAACATATTAAAATAAAAAAATTATCCAATTAACTTACCTTTATATTATGCTGTTCACACACAGAAAGAAGGTTCCAACACACACATTTCCAATGAAATCCCGATACAGAATATTTGGGTGGCATTCTTACTTGTTGAACCATAGTTGAAATACCTACTCCTTCTAAACTGATTAGAGAATTCGTCGTCCGCATTCTTTTCGTTCCTCAGACGCGTCCAGAGGTAATAATACATTAATTATATTCATTGATATAATTAATGCATGAAATTACTTTTGAGAGCAAATAGCCACACAGGTAAGTATGAAACACGTGGTATATATGTGTATGTGTAGTGTTTAACGCCCACTTTTACTACATGCGGCACCGCGGTAGGTTATACTGATGATACCTACATGAGATGAAGATGAAGCATCGTTGGAATGAGATGGCGGAGAAAACCCTCCTTAGCGGCTTGTTGCCCACCACAAATCTCACTTTGCGGTCGCCTGGGATCGAACCGGGCTGCATTGGTGAAAGTCGAGTGGTCTAACCTCTCAGCCACGGCGTGGCCCGAAAGATGTGGTAACTAACGTATACTACATTCTTAGTCAATATTGTTGTTTTTAAAATAGTTTATCAGGAAAAGGAAGCTATTCTATGGTTTGATTAGCTTATTTATAATTTCAGTATTTACAAGTAATGAAGTGTGGTTGTAAAAAGGCATAGGAAGTTGCCTAACAGTAAGGCCAGATCGGAAGGAAGTCAGGTTGAACGGTGCCGGACTTTAAGCTGTAATGTCGTATATAACAAACCACACTCACCCCTCTACAGTCTGTTGGCATGTGAAGACCAGTCACCAGACCATGCTTCACCTGCCGTCAGTGACTTATGGTCAGTGCGGTGTATGTTCTGTGTAATGATAATGCTTTGAGTATAACTAACTAGGGACCAACTGCTTGGAAATTTGTATTACTGCAAACAGTAGTAATATATGTTGAATATATGTAGGCCATGCTAAAGAATAATGGGAATTAATTTTACTTATAAGCATATATAACAGCTCGTCTCCTTTGCGCGGTGGTAGCACTGCTGCTCACCAAGCAAGGGACCCAGGTTCGATTATGGTGCCGGGGTCAGATTGTTCTCCCGGGAGAACTGGTTTGATGTGCACTTAGCCTCGTTAAGTCCATGAGTGTTCAATTGAGGTGCTAATTGATTGAGAAATAGCAGCATCTCTCATTGCGAAGACCATGTATACCAGCCGGGAAGAACCTGGGCTTCTGTCCACGTCCCACCATCCAGTAATATAACTTACTCAACATTTAAACTATAAAGTATGCCTAGATAGAAATTAACAATATATAATAAACTAACAAACAGACGTGTCTGACGGACGACGTATTAACGTGACAACCTGTAGGCCAGAGAAACAGTGGTACTCAGTGCTCTAGGAAGAAGGCTTGCACATTCTTCTCAATATGTGGCCGGGCATAGTCCTCTTGAAGTGTGATCTGTGGAGATGCCTGAAGTAGAGGGAATACCTCTACAGTCTCCATCAGGTATGAATTGCTGTTCAAATTACTTTCAAGCATGCCTCTGTTGCGTAGGTGTTAGCCTGCCTGCTCACGTTCAAGAGGTCCTGACTTGGAATCCCGGTCAGGTTGATTTATCTGGATAAGGGGTTTGCCTTATCTTTAAAGACGAATGTCGGGTAACTCTAAGCTATACGGACTGCGCTCATTTGAACATCATTTCACCCATTTCATTCATCGTCCGATATGGCTTAAACTTGAACAACGTAAAAAACAAAATAGGAATAAAAATTGCTCTGAATTCTTAGGAGGCGAGGTTGGATGTTGTTACCGATGGCGCCCAAACCACCACACCTGGTGTTCGACAATATAAGTCTCAAGATAGCGCTCACCAAGGTACCTTCGAAAATGCATGCAGCCATCACTGTAGGACAGATTCAAGAGGGACTAATCCGAAAAGGTTACATGTTGCCACTTGGAGCTTTAGTGATGGCTTTCACCTACCCATTCCAACAGGCGCTTTTAAGTTTTGGACACAGTAGGCGATAAAGTGGCATGTATGCAACTAGTCAATTCGTAACAGACGGCGACGAATTGGGGATGCAGACAAGTTTACACCTGTTGCATTGCTTCAGAGTCGAGCCAATTCTGTAAATGAAATTAGGACCATACGGACTGATGACCGTTATCCCGTGTTGTGGCCATATTGCACTGTCCAGCTCTTCGCTGCGTGTGGCCTTCTATCCACTACTTCTTCCACACACGCATCACTGTCGTAGCAGCAGGTCCTCTATGAGCCAAAATGTTACGGTATGACAAATCCGCTTCCTGGAGACCGATTATTCCACCCCATTTGCACTCACTTAGATGCTTATATGGGGCCAATTTGACGTCCGCTGGACATACTGGCGCTCTTTTTAATGTTTCCATCTTGTTAGATAGCTCTCTACTGACTACAGTTGGCTTGACCCAATACTGGCCTTGTCGGACAAACATGGCAGGCTTCTGCTTGGCCTACGTGCTCCCCACCTCTATGTAATCCTAGTCACTTATTGCTCACACACTGTTTGAATTTATCTGAGAATTCTATTTTAGGTGTTGCAATTTTCACGAACAGGAGTGTACGAGTATATGTAGGAGCCCACAATTTCCTTCCCACTATTGGAGCTGCTCAGAGAGGCCACGATCATTTCGTCCAAGTAGTTCTCTAATGTACACGGGAAGTACGTTTTCCTTTAGACAAACAACTGCACAATAGGTCCAACGCCGCTGCATACTTCGAAACCAAAAATACCTGAAACTGAATGAAAGGAATTGAAAACATGCCAGAAATGTAGCTTGGGACGGAATACAAGCCTAATACATTAGAGAACACGTACTTCCATAAATTCCTGCATTTAACCCGTCCAGCTCAGTGTGAGTGGAGGAGCTGTGACGTTGGTGCGCTACTCTAAGGGGCTTGGGGAAGCTCTGTGATGCCATCGAAATCGTCTGCTTCGCTCGTGTAAGGAACAAAAACAAACTCAAGTGATAAATTCTGTTTATGTAAGTATTGCCACACGTCAGCAGCCTATCCCCCTTAACCTACTTTCACGCATCCTGCAACCACGCAGAGCTTGGTCTCGTACAGTACTTCACTCGTCTGTAACCAAAAACACACTGGCTTTCACGCATACAGGTTTGCGCATGTGAAGGCTGGACGGCTTGCCTACTGGAATCGCCGCCATTGCCATGGGCTTTATGGAACTATGGCTACTCTACTAAGGAGCCAATTTGCTAAGTTAGGTAGTCCCATAAGCAGATTCCAAATTGTAATGACATCTACTCTTAGGAACATTCCAATCTCAAAAAAAAGTTGTTCATATCAGGCAATATCTGTAGAAAGGGGCATCATACAATACAAAAGTTCCAAGCTTTTAAAGATAGTTATTTTATCAAAAAAAAAAAAAAAAAAAAAAAAAACCGACTAATCCTGTTTTCTCAATGGGCTAATGGTTATCCACCACCAATGTCCGTGACGTCAGCAGTAAGCATAGTGCTTATGTGGATAGGTAAGTTCATGCTTAAATTTTATGTTTCACTTTGCATTCGTGAAATGTTTGGAACTCGGTTGAATGGGTCAAGCACAATACCGACCATAATAAAATATCTACTACCAACTATGCATTTATAAATATCTGCCGGTGGAAAACTTGGCTATTATTGTATTTTATAAACAACTATAATGTTAAAAAAAATTATTAGTTTTATAATATCAAATTATAGGCCCCAAGATGTAAAACAAACAGTAATACAAATTTCGAGCTGCCGAAGAAGCATTTGAACTCAACATGCAGTGGCACTATGGTGAAGTAACCTGTACAACAGCATTTAGCCAAAGCTACCTTGTGAGGGAAGATTGCTATACTGATAAGTAATGGTAGACCTTAGAACCCAACTCAAATCTTTACACGCTTTTTACAGCTTCATACAGTGTTTTGAGCTCGTTTTGGTTGTTTTAACACAAATAAAAACTGCGTCTGTTATTACAAATACTCTGTGAGCTAAGAACTGCCGTAATTTGTGACAACTCCCAACTTTTTTCTCGATTAACATGAAGTAGAGAGAAGAACAGGCGGTTCTTTCTGGAATAGCTAATACAGCAATGAGTACAGAAACTCATGTAATTGTGCAATTTTTTTTTTGTTGGTAATTTACGTCCTCCAACATTAAGACATATCGGACGGTGAATGAATTGCATGAAATGATGCTCAAATGATTCCAGGGTCCATGGAGCTTAGAATAACCCGACATTCGTCTTGAAGGATAAGGGAAAACCCCGGAAAAACCTTATCCAGATAACTCACCCTGACCGAGTTCGAACTCGGGACATCTTAAACGTGAGGTAGACATACTACGATCTACGCTACCGAGGCGGGCATTGTGCACAGTGGATTTCGTTTTATCTTTTACCTCTTTTTCTCCTCTTTGACTTGTATCTTAAATATGTAAGCATGACCAGCCCCCACTAATTAGAGGTACCTCATTTTCGTTGGTAGACGAAACATCAGAGCGAACTGAAATTTGAACACATCATAAGCTACAACCATGCAACTATGGAATAAATGAATAATTAAAGTGTGAAAAGATTTTCTCTGTAGTTTGGTGGTTACAATGTTAGCTACCAAGTCTAAAGGTTTAGACATATAAAGAAATTTTCATTATCCAGGTTTGCCTATATCCCACCCTCTCTAAAACCTGGAGCGAGAATATAAATGTGTTATGTGTGGTATTTAATGCTTATAAAGACAATCCAAAGTAAGCAAACACAATTGTTGACATATTGATAAAAGAGAGAACTTCATGGCAAATGAGCTTTTTGTCCAAAGGAAAAATCCACTAAAATAACCTCATATGGTAGTGTGGCATATAAATGGGGAAAGTATTGCCTACTTTTACTTATCTGCTTTTGATAAAATTAAATACAATATCTTTATAACAACACAGAAATGATCTCAGATGGGAACAAACCCGATATTCTAAGTGCAGCAGTACTGAAGTTTAATTTGAATGCTTAATCCCGTATTAAATTACTTACATCTGAACATTAGTGCAACAATGAAACAGTCTGAAAAAGCTATTTGAAAATCAGAGGTTATTGTTTTAGCATGGTACTCGTATGTGGTTGAATACGCTGGTGGTACCCAGACGAGAGCAGTAATCAAGTTGGAGCGCTGCGGTGCCAGGTGGTGAATGTATCATGTTTAATCTTTTCCATATCGTCCGTCAATCCCGGATGGAATCTCGATGATTGATCGATTTATAAGCCAGTCGGCCCGCTTTGCTGTGCGTGTTTTGTTTACTTGTTGATACCGAGCTTCGCTATCGAGTCCAACAGCCCGATTTGTTTCCTTCACGTCTCGCTTTACGCTTTCAAAAGGCCTTTTTATGTTATCCTGCTACTGCAGAGCTTACCTCGGAAATGAGGGATTTCGTACTCCCACTATTAGAATTGCAAATATTTGACATCGATATCGTTTTACTTTGTGTGGCGCATTCGATCCAAAAATTCTATAGCGAGATTTCACTAGATATGTACATTTCGAGTACACTGAAAACCAAGCAGCATTTTAAAAACAGACTCACAACGCCAAAAACAGTATTCACTGGGAAATATTACAAGTTTCATTTGCATGGCCATTTCCATGCCAGTGATATAGAATCGGTTCGACCAGTAATAAGGTCTCTTCCATATAATTTGGCCTGTATCCCTTAACTGTCACGTGACTAGTCACCTCTCATTGGCTCCTTTGTGGAATAAGTTTACTGCGATGCAAAATACTTCCTTATTTAACACGATCATTTATCTTATCATATACTAAGATAACTGTCAGATTTACATTATAATAGCAGCATGAATTAAATATATTACGTAACAGGGCAAATACATCTAGAATAAAATATTCTCAAATAATAAATCGGAGGATACTTCGGTTTAAGGAAGGACGTATGCAAATATTCAGGGTCTTACATAAATAGCCATAACATCCAAAGTTTTCAAGCTACAGAAGTGAAACTTAATATACTCATTTAAGATAATACAGTTAATATGCACATTTTTTCATAATTTTACATTGTTTATAACTAATGCTACGTATTTTTTCTATATGCAGAGACATTTACAAACTTAAGCACATTTTTTTTTTCAAAATTCTCATATGCTATGTTTCTGAAATTTGGTATGTTATTTTAAAACACACTAAAATGGATTTGTTGGATTTAAATTTCTTTTTGAAGCTGTATAGAATTTAAAAAAAAATGTTAAATATATTCATCCTTTAAAAATTAAATAATTTCATATATTTTGTATCATCACACTCCATCTGGAGCTTAATCTTAAATTTTAGAACCAACAAAATGTTTATTGTGGTATAAGAAAGCTGTGTGCTAAATTGCATCTCTGTAGATGAAGTAGTTTGAGAGAAAAATGGGTTGAAGTTGTAGAAAATGCAAGTTAAGGGGAAAGGAAATTAAAAATACAATAAGTATTATTCAGTTTGCCTTTTAATTTTAAGTCAGAACTACCCATATCCATAGTCTGTATCCTCATTCTGGTCCTCTTCAGACTTTCTTTTTAAATTCCTCTTCTGTCTTCCTTTTTTCTGCATTAATTTCATAGCTCTTTCTGCACCAGCGATGTGAATGTTGTCAATACTCTGTAAAATTGTTTCCATAAGCACACCAGGTTGATAACCTAACTGATGCATAACTTTCTTTCTGCAAACATTCCCATCATTAAACACTATTGTAGCATCAAATGTAGCAATTTTCACCAATATAGAAGTAACAAATGATGTTTTGGGACACCTTTTCCATATCAAACTGTTGGGGCTTTCATTTGGGTTTTGTGTCTCTCCTTAGAGACTTTTTTTTAGCAAGTCTGGGTGTGCTAAGAATTCGTAGGTGGGCTTTATAGATTCCAAGACAGCTGATGGAAGACTATGTGTTGCTACTATGCAACACTGGGGCATTTAATTTTTTAAAGGTAGATACAGACCACGTACAGTCATAATATTTTGGTTTATGATAGCTAACACTATATACTATTTTACAAAACAATAAAAAAAATGATTTTTGATTATTTTCTCGTATGTCCCCCCTTAAACCTATTTCTCAGGATGACAAAGCCACGCCCATGTATCGTGATAAATATATATCAACTATTCTTTCAAGGCACGGGCTTTTTTAAATCTTTTGAAAGCATACACTAACCAATCGCGGAAAAGGGGAAGGAACCGTAACGTGAAAGGATACCTATCACAGCGACAAAGCTATAAGAAACAGTGTGTAGATAATTCTAAAGATGCGAAGCATTATGAACGTGTTTCCTTATGAATATTATGAACAGGGTAACTAGTTATACTGGTATTCTAAATGATGCTCCTCTAGCTTCGCATCTGTTGAGCACATTAAACGCTAAACGATATTCTGTAGAAAATATGTTGGAAAATATACCGTCTTCTAAATCGTCAAGCGTATTTTTGCTGCACATACTTTAAGCATCCCTCAAATACGATAATCTTATGAAGACATTTCTTTAAAGTTATTTCTATCAATGATCTTAGTTTTTTCTTGATTGGAACTGTTGTCAGCGTTTCTTTATGTCTAAAACGGACTCAAATCATCCACAATTTACATCTGGGCAACTTTGTGCAACTCTGGAAAAAGCTGAATCAGTGAGCTTAAACTTTTGTACAAGCCATAAATTGCGGATTTGGAAGGACCAGCGGTATTACAGAACTTCTGAATAAATTCAAACTGATAACCTACTTACTACTCCGTTCGAGAAAAACTGAACACAATAAATACAAAACCGTTTTGCACTATACATCGTAAGCACGCAGAAAACACAGTCAAGACTTAGGTGAGTAAGCAGATTTTTTTTTTTTTTTTTTTTTTTTTTTGGCCTTCGGTAAAATCCCATATGGCCATCGAAGGGAAGAATAAGAAAAATGAAAGGAAAATTAAGAGGATGGAGGAAAACTATATCTGTAGATCACTTTCTTTAAGAAATTGCAGAAGAGCTTGGTATACAGGTTTGTGGCATAACTGTAATATGGTGTTGACGCTAGCGGAAAAAGGAACAGACTGTTGAAGTAGGCGGAGGAGAAAGGAAGAACGGTGGGCTCGCTAGCGAGAGCAACTGAACAGACGACGTGAGGTGATTCAACCATATACCTGCGCGTGTCAGACCGGCGGTCATTCAAGATAAACGCGGTACTGAATTACGTAAAGGAAGCTGGGTAAAAGTGCTCAAGTGCTCAAAGCAGTCCGCCCTCTCTCTCTGGTTTATTCAAATATGCCATAAGGGATGTTGACGGATACATATATCATATCATTCGGAGATTTTAAGATGATAAATGGTTATCTGCGAAAGTTCAGGAGACAGCTTGTGAAGCACTCTTCAAACGTATTGAATGTTTTATAGTGACAAAATCATAAGAGGAAGATAAAACTCTGGAGCTCTTAAATATTCAGAAAATATTTGGTACTATTAATAATTTAAGAACATGTTCGCTTACGCTCCTCATTCTTTAAGCCAGACATAGCAGGTAGGCAGGTAGGTAGGCAGGTAGATAGGTAGGTAAGTAGGCAGATAGGTAGTTAGGTAAGTAGGTGATCGGAAGTCACGATCCGCGTCAAACTTGCAGCATATGGCAAAAGCCAAAGGAGAGCGCTGCAACATAGACATTTCGTGCACCTGTGTGTGAGAGAGACAGCAATAGTAAACATGCAGCATAACGTAAGAATTGCGTGCATGTTATCGAGAGCTATTAAACGCATCTGTTTAAAGTCCAAATAAAATGTTGCCATTTGGCAAAACCAAATAAATGGCATTATACTTTAAAATGATGATGTGTGATTAAGGGTGCACAACTGCGCGGTCATTAGCACCCTTTAAAAAACGAAAACTTGCTAAAACCCAGATAAAACGAACTAAAAGCTCTCTACCTACCAAATAAAATCATCAATAAAATGCACACACAAAATGGCATAAGCCTAAGAGGTTAAAAATACGAATAAAAAGCATGAACAATTGGACCACTAAATTCTTAAATTAACCTGTAAAAAAAAAATTAAAAACCTTGGCCACAGCTGTCTCGTCATCCGCCAGTATCTCCGCCAAGCTGACCGGCAGCTGGAGTGAACTGCGGAGACGTGCTAAGCTAAAACACTCCACAAGTACGTGGCAGACCGATAGGGCGGCACCGCACAGCGGCAAACTGGAGCAGGTGTCTTATTTAGTAAAATACTATGTGTAAAATAACAGTGGCCAAGGCGTAACCGAGCCAAACAAGCTTCCTCCTTATTAGATTTTAACGTACCTAAATATTCAAGAGAGATGACGAGCGGCTCGTGGTCCTCCGGAAAATGTCCGGAGGACAATCTTGATGCAACAGTCACTTCTTTCCATAAGGAATTTACTACCGTCGTTGGTTTTCGTACCTATATCTGAAACCTATATTTTATTCCTAGAATTCTTAAGTTGGAAGAAGCAGAACCTTTAAAAGATATTTTGTCGCGTAAAGAAGTCGTTATCCTGCTCACAGTATAATATTCGCCGCGGTTATAGACTTTCAAAACTTTTTCATGAACTAAATGTTTTCTCAAACTATTGTAAGTGCGCTGTTCTTTTTAGTATGTTAATGTGATTTCTAAGCAAGACAAAAATTCTAATTTCTGGCTTACATCTTTTGGACTCATCCGAGAAACAGTTAACTAATTCACTCCACACGCCTAGCATTTAACTCCTTACACTTTAAAATCAAGTTTGTACCTTTCTTCTTAAAAAAATTGATGAACCATATAAAGAACCTGTCGCGCTTAACTACGTAAAACACTTCATTTTGTTCCTCTTTTCTCAGTAATACAATTAGTTACTTTACTTAGCGACATGTTTAAAACTTCCACAACTTCTTGAAACTGCACATTATCTACCTGTCTTGTTCCGTGGTCAGAGTATTTAAGGGTGTACTGACTGAGAGAAAGGGAAAGCATAACAGCACAATCATTTCTGACCAAATAGATTTAAACCGTAATTGCGAGTAAATACCGAGCTACTTAAGCTAAAATTACGTCCTGATTCGTCCATGCTAGTCCGATCATTCCCTTTATATCTGATATAAGTTCTAAGTTTTTAATAAATTATTAATATCCAAGCGTCGATCTAATAATTTACAAAGCAAGAGTAAGCTAGCGCTAGCAGGCACCGCCGCTCGCCTGTGATTTGCTACAACCGCGTTGCCTCTGAAGGTTATGTGTATGCAGGAGGTTTGACTCGCATAATAGATTGGTTAGTAAGTAGGTAATGACTATTGATGTAAACTTATTAATGTTATTACAAAAACACTTAGTGCATGGATTATGATCGTCTATATAAGAAGCAAAAGGAAGAGCAAAAAAGCAGGAAAGGAAGAAATACAGAAAGAAGGAAAGAAAGAGAGAAAGAGAGAAGGAAAGAGAGAATTGAAGGAAGAAAGAAAGAGAGAGAAAGAAACAAAGAAAAATAAAAATAAAGAGAGAAAGCCAAAAAGAAAGCGAGAAAGAAAGAAGAGAGAAAGAAAGACAGAAAGAGAGAAAGAAAGAAAGAAAGAAAGAAAGAAAGAAAGAAAGGAAAGGAAGGAAGGAAGGAAGGAAGGAGGGAAGGAGGGAAGGAGGGAAGGAGGGAAGGAGGGAAGGAGGGAAGGAGGGAAGGAGGGAAGGAGGGAAGGAGGGAAGGAGGGAAGGAGGGAAGGAGGGAAGGAGGGAAGGAGGGAAGGAGAGAAGGAGGGAAGGAGGGAAGGAGGGAAGCAGGGAAGGAGGGAAGGAGGGAAGGAGGGAAGGAGGGAAGGAGGGAAGGAGGGAAGGAGGGAAGGAGGGAAGGAGGGAAGGAGGGAAGGAGGGAAGGAGGTAAGGAGGGAAGGAGGGAAGGAGGGAAGGAGGGAAGGAGGGAAGGAGGGAAGGAGGGAAGGAGGGAAGGAGGGAAGGAGGGAAGGAGGGAAGGAAGGAAGGAAGGAAGGAAAGAAAGATTTGGTATAAAATGCCTTTGTGTAATATAACTAGACCTTGATCACTAGGAAGAAAGTTGATCATGTTTTGCGGTCCACTAAGTACTTACCCAGAGTTCCCAACACTGCCGACTTTCTGCCCCATGTCGTCACGGCCTTGCTGTTGAAATAAGGAAGAAATTCGACTACCCGTCAAGTAGCGCTAACTTTAATGTGTTTGACAAGCAGATCCTTTGAAATGTTTGTGGTGATTCCTTTGTGTGACAACGGCTAGGTAACGAGTATATTCATGAAAATTCCCCACCCCAAGTTATTCTTTACATGAACAACTTAAACAAGTATATGATTTTCTCAAATTAGTAAACCGTAAGATACAGGTAACTGTACGCCATATGGCCTACCTAAGGATAATTATGTTTTTACATTTTTGTGAGTGGTAATAAATTATAGCGTTACAATATAGGTTACAATATAAAGCTCATCAAACTTGACATGTAATATTAAGATGTGGAGCAACTTAAATGATTACAAAAGATTAGTTTTGGGCATATTAAGTATACCGTATTCCCAATATGTCCTATTTCACTTCTGTTAGAAGCACATTTAACATAATGGAAACTAATGAAAGTAATGAAATGTGATTTAGGGTATGCAATTTGTTTGTTGTCACCAGGCAATATAAACTGAACTTTCACCTCCGGCGATGGGCTGATCACCCATCCAGGAATCATTAATCGAGATACTTTTGACCCTCAACCCGTTACCTACGGGCCTAGAGTTTGCGCGGTTCAGAAGGCCCTATGTTCAACTTGGATTTACAGAAATTTGCACATTACAAACTGAGATTCCATATGTGACAAAGATGATTTTAAGGAATTTGAGACATATGAAAAGTTTGAACAGCTCAAACGGTTAAGTCATAACAAAATTGTTTCATAGAATATTTAATGGTTTCCGAAGGGCTAGTTATTGTTTACATAAGTTGTTTATTAACCGGAATAGAAATCTGTTTACATTTTGTCCTTACACCCTGGTCATATAAAAGGGTCCTGGTCTTCTTTCGTCAGTCGGACACCTTCCTCATGCACATAATGACTGCAAACTAAACACCGACGCATATCTTTCACTGTGTTTTCTTTGCACACTTTACAAAACCGAGATTCATTCTTGCTTGTCAGTCTGGTTTTCTGGCAGGTTTCTTCGATAGGAATGGCTGTGTTTTCGCTATTCCATGAGCGTTGGCTTCAAATTCCGTCAAAAATAGTGATTTATTCAAACCAGTTCCTTTGCTGTTCAAAACAGGCTTTCTCTTGGACATTTGAGCGCTTTGTTTCTTTGGTGTCGGATGTACCTCACGAAATGTGCTCGTACCAGCAGCTTCATCGTCTTCAGAATTAATAATGGCTTTTCGACAGTCATCCTCCTCCACACACATTATACGAAATGTACTCCATTCAGATTTCCATTTAGCGCACCTGAAAGCCCGGCTCTAAAGGTGAAGTGCCTCCTGATTTTTGTGGAGTTGATGTGGACAGAGGTTCTGAAGCTGCAGTATTTTGCAACTCTGAAGCCGTACTAGGTGTAAATGCAAATTCCGGAATTGCATTAGGATCATACGGATACAATCCAGTAGCTTTTAACCCAGATGTGCTATTAAATATGGCGATTTTCCCAAACTTTGGCAGAGATGTTTCCAAAGTGTTGCTTAGTTAATGTACTTTCACAGAAATTGTACTAGAATATAATCACTTCTTGGTCCCAGTGCTGTTCACATGAACGAAATACTGCCTTATCGAGCGGCTGCAGCTCATGAGTAGTGTAGGGAGACAGTATAACTATGTCGTACATATCTGCGGTCTTCACTATTTCGTGATCTAAGTGGCTTTTCGCTCCATCAAAAATCAGTAAGCACCGACCAGTAGGTTAATGATGATCAAAATAGTGTAACCATTCTAAGCTCTTTGATGTCATTGATCCATTTTCTGTCATGCAGTAAACAGAGCCTGGAGGTAGATCGTCAGCAAACTCCGCTTTCATACGTCTTCTTTTGAATAAGATCATCGGATGAATAGCTGCTCCGTTGCACTTGCACAAGAGACAACAGTATACTCAATATGGCCTACCAGGCCATGTTGGATCCACATTACAAGCAAAACAATCCACACGTGCAGCTACACAAAGGTTGCTGCATTCATAAAAGTTATTATACAATTTAAAACAAGACAGTTGCATGAAGTAATTGACACGGTAACGCGTTTGTAGAAAAGTTATAATGAATCAGCAACACAAAAAGCTTACCTGCATAAAATAATAACACTTGGGTGGCAAACAAACGAATCTCCACTGTGAAATGGCTGTTAGCTACTGCGCACTGGATATAACAAAGAATTAGTTGACGTAGCTTACCAAACGTGAATGAGCACCCATCTAGCAGATTACCGTCATAGTTACCAAAAATAGCCACTAGGTCATATTGAGTAACAGGCCATAAGGGGTACAGTTACCTCATATAAAATCATACAATACAAAACTGCAGATCTCGATAAGCACACAATTTATGAGAAGTAATATTTTTGGGGTATTAACCATTTCCGAGATATTCTTTGTTAATGTTTCATATTTCCAAAGGCTTTTTGCTTCTGTTAACTGCAAATCCCTGTTACTTTCCTTCCTTCTTTTATGTATTCATGGATTTTGAAGTCTATAGATGGCGACCGATTTAAGATTATAGCTTTGATTCATTATTTTCTTATACCTACAACAAATGTATGTTGTTTCACGAAAGTTTATGTCGATTAACCGAAATAGTTAATCTAGCTCCCGCCGATAAAACCCCATCTTTGCCTACTACAGGCAGATAGAGGAATAATGCTTCCTAGGAATAGTGTACTGAAAAGCTATGTGGTATGAATGTAACAAGTCAGACATTTTTAAATTCGAAATGCAAAACTCCAAAATCGGGGATGGAAGGAAGCGGAAGTGGAAGTTCTTCCGTAATACACCTTTGCATCGGCGTATACAACTTGCGGTTTCAGTGTCTGATTTTTATTTTAATTTACATTTTCCAAAGTTAAGTCATATCGGACGATGAATGGAATAGGTGAAATGATACTCAAATGAGCCCAGGATCCATATAGCTTAGAGTTACCCGAAATTCGTCCTTCAGCATAAGGGGAAACCCCAGAAAAAGCCTTATCCAGATATCTCACCCTGACCGACATTCGAACTCGGGACCTCTTGAACCTGAGGCAGACATGCTACCATCTACGCTACCGAGGTGGGCAATTGATTGGCTAATTTCTTAGTGAAAGTTTCTCGTGTTGGTCAGCGGAGAAAACAGCTTTGGCTTTCTATGTATTCCAGCTTTGTATAATGGTTTTGTCAAATTCACTCGGCATACAATACGTACAATAAAGAGTTTTTCTGCACCTAAATGGTTCTGCACACAATAAGAATGATATGTTTTGTTTAATAGGTAAAAACCTATAAGAACTTCATTAAATTGTTTTACTTTTTTATTATTATTTTTTTACTGTACTGTTTATAGACAGACACAGTTGGGCCCGTGGCACTTTCAAAAATGCTCATCGACCTCAAAACAGAATATCTGGTGAAATTTGCATAACAAATGTTTAGATTAATTATAATTCTTCTACTTTAAAAAGCAACACTAGGCCGCACACTTCAAACGCCTTCCGAATTCTGTTAAACAACTTGCTCTCATCAGACAAATACTGTCCCACATTATCTGTGATAAATCACCACTTGTCTCAAAGCTCTCAAGTTCTGTTTACGAAATATCCACTTTTTTTTAACTTTTTCGCTTTCTCTACCACGAGTCCAAAAATTCGGTACCAGGTTTAGTCGGAAATGTTTTTGAAGACCTTTGAATATAAATAAATAAAATTAAAAATGGCCCATGAGCGCGCTTATGTGTGAAGAGCATGATTCAAGACAAGAGATGTCCAATAAGTACCAAACTTGTTATTTAGTTTCACTATCTTCCACAGATACCACAAAGAAAATTTAATAATTCCAAACTACCCTTTACACGAACTATTTTTCGAAATTATTGAATTTATAAAAATGGGCTCTAACGATTTTACATAAAGTACCGTTTATTTAAGGTATTTGTACGAGTATGATATAAAATGTATATCTTAAATTTTGTGAGAATACCTGTGAAGACCTCTTCACTGGGAAGGAATTATATTTACGTATTTTATGTATCTGGTAAACCGCAAGATATAGACAACAGCTTACAAGCTATACAAAAAATGCACGGGTGTTCAAAACACGCAATTTATTCCAAATAATTTTGAGCCGTTCTTCACTTTTGCCCTCCCACAGCCATCAGGTGTGGGAAGAATTACTGGCGGTTGGAACGTGTTCAACGACCTGCTCCCTTCTGGCTGGTATGTACGCACTATCACCCAGGACCTGCTTTTACCAACCTTTAAGACATGCACAGATAGATGAAGGTGTATGGGATTTGCAATATTTACTATGAAAGCAAATGCACAGCATTATTTATTCGTTATATACCATTTATTTTTTTAATTAATGTGACAATATGAGCAAGTTATGTCTGCCCAAAGTTGTAGCTGCCTTATCCAACTCCTAAGGATAGATATAAAATGATAATTACATCACCTTATGCACGTGTAATGTAAGTGAGCTGTTAAAGTTATTGAAAATTCGCAAATTGTTTTAAGAGAATTTGAGTTGGAATTGTGCAGTGATTTATGTTGGTAACGAAATAAGATAACCGCCTGTGCCATGCCGAGGCCCATAGCTCTATAAACACTTAATGTTTGCCTACTTCTCCGTTTTCATTCATTCACTTCTTAACCAGAAAACAAAGGATGTTTATTAATTAATGTTAGTGTCCAACCTTTATTATTCAAACAATGCGATACTGTCTCACCTGACTGCTGGTGTGGTCCGTCGTTGTCAAGTATGTCTTCCGGCTACTAAAGTGAAATGTTTTCGTAGTTGTTCCCTTGTTTTATAGGCTAACATGTAGGTGTGTGTCGTACTTGAATTCAAACCAATAAAAAGGCTGGTGTGGAATACAAATTCTAAGGAGGTTTATCAACATTTGAGGTTGAAATATGCTCCGACATGTTATATTAAAATATAAAACAAATCAAGGAGAAACATCCATCCATTCAATAAACCATTATAAGAATGCACGCGGAGTAAATTGAAACAAACTGTAATAGAATTTGTAGTTTATAGTGTTTTGCAGGGTAACGAGTTGCAGCGTTCTCTGACGATGCTAGAAGAAATTATTATTTCTTTTAATTTGGGTTCGTCGTATTTGTTTTCAATTTAAATAAAAAATGTTGATTTCCCAGCAAGAATATTTCTACTCTTATACCCAGGCGCGGTCTCGGACGGATATCTTTCTTTCAATTCATTAAAACAGTTTGCCAAATGTGAAATAATATTTCAATTCCTTTTTAAACATACCTACTGATTTTTAATTCATGTTAAAGTGAACAAAACACGTTGTAACATAATTTAATGAATCACTTTTCAAGCGTCGTTATTCTTTAAAATCTCAAACTGAGAGCTTATTATACCTTTATACACTGACACTGGCAATCATATTCCTTTACGTGCATCTTCTACAGCGTTCAGACTTAGAATGACGCGTTCCTTTACAGAAGAAGACTATTGACTTTTCTTACAGCATGGTAACTACACATTTCTTGTTGGCTACGTCATGCAAAGTGACCAATACAATGGTTTTATTTATTTTTAATTATATAATTTAATTGTATAAACTAA
>CM060948.1:120064423-120106923 GCA_030765055.1 Mantis religiosa | reverse complement strand
GAGCTGGAATAGAGCACCGCTGTGAGGCATGTCCTCTAGCTACTCAAGTGAAGTGTTTCCATACTCTTTCACTTTCATCGTCCACCCTTGCTCATATGCTAATACGTGGTAGCACACTTGAATTATGTCTCTGTTCCTCAATTGGTTAGGCGCTAGCCTACTGATCCCAAGGTTGCGGGTTCAGATACGGTCCACACCGATGTTTTAAGCATGTTTAAAAGCAAGAGCTCAATGTCAGTAGATTTACTGACATGAAAAAGAAACCCTGCGGTACGACATCTTGACACAGCCGTGTTGACAACTGGCAGCGTTAGGCCTTTGCTTTAAACATTATTTTCCAATATCTTGTATTATTTTCACATAGATTCTTCTGAACCATACCGTTTATTGTTATGTCTCATCTAGACAGTACTCTTAAAAACATTTATTTTTCTCTCTACTTCATGATAATCCAGGGAAACATTTTGGCTTCATTAAACATTTCTTTGTATTGAAGCAAATATATTGGTGAGCAAAGAGTTCTACGTTGGGGCGACAGTTTGATGCAAATGTAAATAATGGGTGTCGCACACAGTTCCACTCTCCGCTACAGTTTGATACAATAGTGTTTATCTCAGGGTAAAGCAATGAGGTTTATCTCCGGGTATGCGTGGATATGTATGAGAAGGATAGTTTTAATGAGACGGGAATGCCCGTTTCAAACTGGTTTATTGACTGCTTCTTTTTATCAGAACATAGAACTTTAAGTTGCCGACCAAGGATTACCAATATATCACTGTTCAGAGAGACTGAAGGTGGAATGCTTATTACTCGATAAACTTAATTCGTTCTTCACGTACATATGATCCGACAAATGTCTTCTCTCACCACTTCTGGTCTGCCCTCGACCAAGAAAGAAGAAGTGGGCTGCCCTAATCGCTCCCAGCCACGAACTGTCCTCCACAGTTGCGCGTGGGTGTATAGCTCTCACTTTCTGAAAGCCCCTTATTCAACTAAAGATTCCCTTTGTGACTATTTTGTCATGCCATTAAGAAGGGTCCGAAGAATAGCCCATTCAACAAAGTCAAGTGCTACCCTTTAGAAATCTGCTAAGGACACTGTTTCTTACATTTCTTTTGTTATAACAACTCAACCAATTGCACCTGTTCGTGTCGTAACAAACATACAAGGCTCCTTTGAAATACATCATGATTCTTTACTTATAGCAATCCTTTAATTTCGGTATCAATATGCATAAATAGGGGATAGGATAAATTAAAGCGATGGTATAAACTTTAAGAAGCAGGTCACTAGGTATATGTGGTTTTAAAATTCTATTCGTATTTCCATAACATCACAGGAAACAAAGGTTTAGTGACGTAATATTTCAAATACGTATGAAGTGATAAAAAGTTAATACTATGAATGTCTTAGTAATGGTTAATGGCACATGAAATGTATTTGGCATAAGTTCTGTGTTTTAAAGCTATTTAAACTCTCATGTACTACGTTTTTGCTTATGTTAAGCTTTACTCCCCTTAAACGTTTATGCAATATAATTGAACATCCGGACTTCACATGCTATTTGAAAAAAAGTCAAACTTCGCATTATATTTGTCATATTAAATCATGAAAAATATATTAAGTATAAGTTATTGAAAGAGAAATCTTTGGTGCAACTTTTCAGAAATAGAAAACGGAACATTTTCCATGCAAAGGATAGTTTGTAGTTGGGAATTCTCGATAATCTCCTTGTCACATATTAGGAGAGTACTCAGCCTAAATATCAAGCTTGGTTTATATCCAATACTTCGTTTATAATTCGTTGTTGATACACATTTATACACGCCAGCGAATTATCAATTCAAGGGGGGTGGTAGTCGGAAAGTGTTTTTAATGTAGAATTTCTGTATAACTTTTCGGTTGAATATAAAAGGTTGATAAGCACAGAAATTAAAAGAATTTTAAATGACACACGTGTATTTAACGCTCTAAAGTCCTTTATCCTTAATGTCAGTCATATGGGGGTGGTAATAGCTGCATTTTCCTTTGGAATCACTTGAGTTGCTGCAGGACACAATGTACACATTAGAATTCCTTTTGTAACGTATCTTCTTCTTGCTTACCAGTTGTAAATATTTAAATTATAGTAATTGTTAAGGCACAATATTTTACATAACTTAAATTTGTATCTTAATCTGACTGCAAATGGACAGAGATAGTAAGTAGCAGATAAGTGTAAACTAAAGTTGCTTGTAACATTTAAAGCATGCACTTAACTGTTGGTCACCTCTACTTTATTTTGTCATGACCAGCGGAGGGAACTGCAGTTTACGGGTTACCACCCACCTGAGGAAGGTATGAAGTGAAGGAACCAGGTGAGACCACAGCTAGAAGCAGACATATCATAGCTTCCTTTTTCTAATTTACGTCCTCCAACGTTAAGTCATATCGGACGGTGAATGAAATGGGTGAAATGATGCTCAAATGTGTCCAGGGTGCATGGAGCTTAGAGCTACCCGACATTCGTCTTTATGGATAAGGGAAGACCCCACAAAAAGCCTTATCCAGGTAACTCACCCTGACCGAGATTCGAACTCGGGACCTCTTTACCATAGGTACCCACGAATGTATAACAGCTTCAGCTTTGGCCGCACCGCGCCTGTGTGGTTAGACCGTTTTACTCTCGCCAAGGCAGCCCGGGTTCGATCCCAGGCGAATACAAAGTGAAACTGTAGTGGACAACACGGCGGTGGGGCGTGTTTTTTCGGTATCTCCGGTTTCCCCCGCCCTCTCATCCACTGGTACTCCATCTTCATCTCATGTATCACCAGTGTCACCGCCTGCGAAGCCGCATGTAGCAAAAGCGGGCGTTAAATACTACACATTACATAGTTCCAGGCTCCAAGACCCACTGACTAAGCAGCCGTCTATGTCTTTGGGGAGAACTCTCTCTCTCTCTCTCTCTCTCTCTCTCTCTCTCTCTCTCTCTCTCTCTCTCTCTCGAGCGATGGACCGCCCATTTGTACGATATAGCCTAATACTACCAAGAAAAAATAACCAAACCAGAAATATGAGAAGAAAGTAGAATACAATCGTGGTTAAAGAGAGGAAAAAGATAAAACAGTATCCCACTATCGACCAGGGAGTACACCATAAAAATCAAAAGTCAGAGTGAGCGATCGATGGGAATCAAACCTTCCGAATTGGAATATCTGTTACAACGAAGTGATTTCGCTCGGTCCTGTCCCTGTAACTTTAATAAAAGTTAACCCTAAATTTTTAAAATTATTATATATGAGATCGTTCTGATGGTTTAACGGAGTATGGAAATTTTTAAAGGCATACAGGCTGTGGTAGCTCAGTAGCATGAGCATCGTTTTGGAGAGTCAAATATTCGTGTTTCATCCCTGAGTGATGTATTTCCTTCCTTTATTTCTTTACTCACTAAGTAAACTAAATTGTGAGCAGCGTAATCGGAATTTCATGCTGCATTTCATGTTGTCATTGTTTCATGTTCATGTTGAATATTTCCAGAAATAAAAGCACATATTAAACATTTCATGTAATTCATTTTCGAGTAAACTTTGGAAATAGAGTAGTAAAATGATATTAGTCTAAGGAAAAGAGTTCTGTTATGCTTCAAATAAGTGCAAAATTTCATGTATGCTTATATTTCAGAGAAATATAAATACTGATATATTAAATTAAGCTATAGTACATTCATTTTGAAGTTAGTTAGGGTATTATATTATTTTAAAGAACTCAACTCTTAAATCACACTCAAAGTATTTGTTACTGAAATTGGTTAAACAAATTGTGGTTATAAAATAGTTGAAGCCTTTCTCTCTTTTTCCAGTAATTTCTCATTGCTTACAAAGTGCCTTAAAGAAATTAAGATATATAATTACTATAAAAGTTTCCACTTTTAAGATAAAATGTGTCCTATTAACAACACTACATCTTGGCATTATAAATTTAAATATAAAAAACTAATACGCAATTTGGGGAATGTTTAATAATAGGCAAGTATAGCAGTTATGTACTTATCGCAAATACTTCACCTAAAGCACGACTTAAATCAACCTGAAGAGTGCTTGTCTACAAACTCACAAAATTTCCTTCGGAAATGAAGTAAAGTAGGGTGTCACATCAAGTAGATTTACGGTACGTAAACCATCTCAAGCCTGATCAAGAGGTTTCTGACCAAAATTAAGCGCTGTAGGGTGAAGAAATCTGTTGTATACAATGTCATGCTGTTTCTTCTGCTTCTTTGTCAACAGTCCTAAAGTAATTCTCTCCATGGTTTCAAAATTTCTTCTGGTTCTGATGAATCTGTTTCCAATTCCCATTACGTTATTCGATGCATGGCATTAATTTAATATGCATATCTCGTAGTTTCCATTGCAGGAAATTAAAATGTTAGCATTGAAGTGTTATGAAATGTTATTCCACAGAGACTCGGTATTACAAACGTAGCTTGACTGGAAGTTAAAGCGAACCAAAGGTTTACATTCCCCTGATTATTAAGCTAAACCGAAGGGAATTGAATTGGTATACATGAGGGTAAAGAAAAGAAGACGATCGTCAACCATCTTCCTCCACCGCAACTAAATGCTGTTGGTAGATTTGCCAACTTAGAAAATAAAAAGCTTAAAATATTCTAAAAAATAGTCTTTTACGATGAAAACTAAATAAAACTGTTTAACCTTAAATTATCGTTGCCACTATACTCACTAGAGATGTAGCTTTTTCAGTAATAAGTTCGATGGCTAAGCATTCTCTTATACTGTAGCTAAATGTTGTTGGCAGACATGCTAACTTAAAAAAATGAACATTCTAATATAATTGCCATTTACGATGAATAATAAGTGTAACTATTTAGCATTAAAGAAACGTGGCAGGCCACCATTCAAACCGAAAAATAAGATTTGCAGTTAAGAAGGGTGTAGCAATTTAAGAACATTCATTATTTTGCTTGCCATTCTGTATGGCACTAAACAAAATCTGATATATACCTACAAAAAGTAATTATTACGATCTATTTACATGTATTTTACCCACTGTTTATCAAAATTCTTTTTCCCCTATCTACTTAAAGTTAAACATGGTCAAAATAGAAGTATCCTTGTAGATATACAGAAGGCTTGGTGACAGGAAATTAATGTGTATAGACGCTTGTACTGCACGTACAGGATGTTATGTATGGATTAATTGCATTACACGGTCACTAGTGTTTATGTAAACAAGTAAGTTTCAAACATGTGTTCTTATTTTAATATAAATACAAAAATAAAATAAATGTTTTCAAAGCTTTTACACTCTCGTTGATATCTGTATCAGTTTCGAATTTCACTTAATCAGGTAAGACTGTTTGTTTCGTAACTCTGAATCTTCTTGATGGTTATTTCAAACCTGAAAATGACTGCGTCTGCTTATGAAAGTTCTGGGTCTCCAAGTTTTTTAATGATCTGAATAGTTTTAATAAATCTCAGGAAATCCTCAAGTACCTCCCCGATATGCATAAGTGCAGCTAGAACGTCATCTTACAACATAGCAATAAACTGTAAATAGTTCAACTGAAGACGAGTTCCAATAAAGTGAAAGTATAATTCAACCGAAGATCAACGTTTATTAAGCGATATAAAATTTAAAGCTATAGTTTAAACCTAAGCGGGAATTTAACCCTCCTTTGTAATACTGGTCCTATGTGTTATGATCTTCAATTTCCAGTACGGGTGGAGCTACCTTCTGTGCCAGTTGTCAAAAAAGGGGTTTTCATACTGTTGTCGCCTTGCTATGAAAAGCATTATCTTGTTTTTGTGCGAGGCGACGCTCATCTTTTGGCATGAAAACTTCATCCCATGCCACGTAGTTTAGAAGGGGAAGAATGCCGAGTTGATTGAATATTCTAGCTGTGGCTATGCCAGGTTTCTTTCGACAGCAGCGCCACTGCGTTTGTTCTTTTCATCTTGTATTCGGTTTACCATATACTCGCATAATAAAAGCAAGTGGGGAGGATTCTCTTAGCTTGTGGTTTTTCATTACGCGAGGGTGCACACAAAACATCTCTCTGCACCAGAACAAGCCTCGTCTGCGATTGGTTGGTCCGCAGCGCTTTGCAGAGAAACAGAATCCAAGAGCAGACCGCTTTAACACGTTACGCAACGGAAAACGGTAACATTTAAGATTTAGACACATGCTTTTTCTATTATTGTTATTATTATTATTATTATTATTATTATTATTATTATTATTATTATTATTATTATTATTATTATTATTATTATTATTATTATTATTATTATTATTATTATTATTATTATTATTATTATTATTATTATTATTATTATTATTATTATTATTATTATTATTATTATTATTATTATTATTATTATTATTATTATTATTATTATTATTATTATTATTATTATTATTATTATTATTATTATTATTATTATTATTATTATTATTATTATTATTATTATTATTATTATTATTATTATTATTATTATTATTATTATTATTATTATTATTATTATTATTATTATTATTATTATTATTATTATTATTATTATTATTATTATTATTATTATTATTATTATTATTATTATTATTATTATTAAATTCACGCGCACATTTTAATTCTCAGTCATACTTCCAAATTACAGGAAAAATGGAGAATATTCCAGGCAAAAGAAACCGTCTTATCCACCAACCGTCGATTGAACCAGGGACCTCTAAATTGAGAAGCTAACCACCAGATGAAAGAGTAAATCTACTACATTTGTCTCTCTTTCATAATGTAACCTTTGCGCTAGAGCTTCATCCTACACGTACATAATAGCGAAAAGTGGTATAATGGAGCTATTGACGAAGTAATTCAGAGGCAAAAAGAGATAGACTGTGTGTGAGTGAGCGAGTAAGGGTCTGTGTGTGTGTGTGTGTGTGTGTGTGTGTGTGTGTGTGTGTGTGTGTGTGTGTGTGTGTGTGTGTGTGTGTGCACTGGAACAGAACCAGTACCGATTGAGGGATCTTCTTTGGGGTGGTGAATCTCTGAACTTTTTGTGTTCCCCTTAAACCGCTGAGCAACACACACAGCTGTCGGCTAATGAGAGGGTTTATCCTGCTTCATGAAAAGGGTTGGCGGCGTGTGATGATAATCGACGAAGCAGTCGACTGTTAAACACAACTTTCACCCCTCTTTGTGAATGCGAGCCTCAAGTCATTAAGTAATATCCCTCTACTGGGTGCCCCTATTTTATTTTATCTCAACAGCAACTGCAACGATGCACTTCCTTATTATACCTGCTGCAAATAATGCACAGGCTTCATACTTCCATACATATTTTCTTAGTTTCTATGTGGGAATTTATGTAACCTTCTCACCAAATTACGGTATCACGGATTGCTTACACATTTCTAATGTAATGCTTTGGAATATCTTTCTCATTTATCACAATATTTGTCACAGGAGCCCTTATTTTCAACACCTAAATATGTTTAAAAAATGGACATAAAATTATCTCAAACTCAGATTTACTTTCATCAAATTTGAGGACACAAGCGAAGGAATTGAATTCGCGATAACATGAGGCTGGCATCCGGGATATCCCGGGTTCAATTCATATCGACTCTTCGCTCTGACCTTGTATGTATAGTGGTTTTCCTGTTTGATAGGCAAATGCAGAGACAGATTTTCACTTACTATGACTTGCATTCCATCACCTATTTTATTCCGTTTCCTGCTCGATTTTCATATATGCTTCTACGTTTAGTGCAGTATAGCGATGCCGGAGAGATGGCAGGGATATTTGCTCAAAGGAAGCTGTACCCTTCGAGCACAGCAGAGCATTATTCATAGCCTTCTCTAGGTACATTCAGTGCTGGGTCATGTCTTCGAGCCTGGAACTGCTAAGGACTTTCAGTTTGTCTGCCTGCGAGGTGTACAGCATCCTGTGATCTCTTCCACCTGGTGTGTGGTATATCTACGTAATGATAACATAACACGCCACAACCCTGAAACCAAAGTGAACATTAATTCATTCCTTTTCAATCTGCGTAGTTTGTATTTTCATAGTTAATGACGCCTCCTTTGGTGCGTCAAATTTGTTGCTTTCTGCAATATCTGGGATTTCGATAAATCTGTTACACCTGCTACAGTGGTGAACTAAGAGGTATGTCTCAGTGTGCACAAGAACGGGTGTAAGGATATACATCACTAGCCAAGCTGATAGACACATTTAATGGAGGCTGAAAGAAGATTTTTGTATGCTCCACGAAGTAAATGCCATTTGGAAGATACTATAATTATGTTTCCAATTTTCGATATATTTTAAACAAATTATACGTCACCGGGTGTGAAGATTTATAGATAATTAATTTAGGAGTTGATTATTTCAATTTCCCAGCCAGAGCATGAAGATTCTCCCTCAGGTCTTCGGCTCGGTTTGTGGCAAACCCGCAAACCATAGTTCTAATTGGAGTTTAATTGGAGCTATGAGTTCTGTTATCTTCAAGTGAATGGTTGTAGGAAATGGATTTTGGTGGTTGTTGTTGGCTACTCAGTCGTATTAATAATACTTGGTTTGTTGTAGAATTATTTGGTTTAATTCTTGAAACTCTGTTTGTTTATCGACTTGGAGCGGTGACCACCTTTCAGACTTCGAAATCTTCGCTCCTCTTCTTAATGCACATGAACACGCTCTTCCTGTCGTAGTATCAACTTGTAAGTAAAGTTTTTCTTACTTCACCACTCAGTCCGAACCGTATTCTAACATCCTCTATAACTTTATCACGTGACTAAACTAGCTCACCCTTCTCAAATGTTACATTATTATTTGTTTCTCATTTTATTCCGAATTTTCGCATTGGTTTTCAAAACTCATATGACTCAATGACGTTCCGCCCACCTTGAGTTGGGGAACGCCTACCCTGAGTTATTTCTAACGGTATGCATCGTTACCAAATCAGCGAAGTAAATCTCTTTAGGTTCATGCTCAACTGTATTTTGAAGTCATTTGTCCCAAAACATTCCTAGCTGAAAGAATACAATAGTCTTCAGACATTGAACTTTTATTAACACAAAGAAGGTAACGGCTCTTCTTTCCTGTCTCTGCGACATGTACAGATTTTTAAAATAATATTTTCTCTTTCTTGTCCGGATGCTATTATATATGTTATATTAAATTATATTCTTCCTTTCTTATTCTTTAAGTCAACTGCTATTTTAATCATTATAATTTCATATTATTATGACAAAATTGTTATATTAGTTTAGCAAAGAATTTCTATTAATTTATCTTTTTTTTTTTAATATTTGACTTCGATCAATTCACTGCCTCCTAATCGCTGCCTGATACTGCGGTTACAGGATCCATGCCCTTTTCTAAACCAAGTTAATTTTTCTAAAATTAAAATAATTTTATTTTTCCTTTTTGTTATATTCTGTATTTAATAACAAATTGTCTCTCCAATTACTCGCTACAATTCACAAACCCCAGATTCTACAATGGTCAAACTTAATTTCATAGCGTCCAACTTCTACGAAGATTATTGATTTTTCTCCCCATTGCAACCGTGCGTAATAATAACGTTATATATAATTGTTCACGTCACTCGTAAAACCTATATATACATCTTATTTATTTATTTGTTTATTTTTAAAATTTCACTTCCTAAACTTAGTATAAACTATGATATTCTAAAATATTCTTAAAATATTTTAAACTTTAAATATCATTAGGAAACAAATAAGCCACACTGACTTTTCGGGGCCAAATTTAAAACAACCGTTAGAAGGCTAATAATGATATATTTGAAGCCGGCCCATGAAGTATTCTGTATTTCTGATACTTATCACTAGAAGGTGTAACCATTGAAGTATTAAATTTTTTAAGCTTCTGACCTATCAGTACTTTACGAAGTGTCGCGCGAAGTGTCGCACGAAGTGTCCACCTTTATAGTATATAAGCTACATGGAGGAGAGGAACCCGCTATACTTAATTTATACATGGGTATCACTGCTATAAAAACAGAAAAGATATGTATGAGAATAATTATATAATTTATAAAATTAATTAAATAAATACATAATTCTTAGAGTTTCTCGTTTGGAGATGCTGAAAGAAAATTAAATTATTTCAACTAGATCTTAGAAAACTTTAGCTTAGCTATTTTCAGTACTTAGATTATACATGCTTAACAAATGAAGACTTCACAGAATATGACAATATGAATTTGTTGTTCACACTTATTCCGCGAAAAAGGAAAACTGACCAAACTCACCCCTAGTCTGGGACACGAATTCATAACTTAATTATATAATCACCTCAAAATAGACATACCTTTGTCTGTAAGCAAACCCTTCCAGAATAACCATTAAATAATCACGATGCTCGTTTTCCAAGAATGCCAATAAAGGATGTGCCCGGTTACATTTACTTCTCCATTCACTTTTCGATTTTGAAGAATTGATATAAGTATTGATATATTCTCAATGCAAATGCAAGGAAATGCTAAATAAAACCGATAACGGCAAGAAATAAAAAAAAACCGGCAGTGTAAAATAAAATATGCCTTAAAGAGATTCAAAGGACCAAATAAATAAGCATTTTCATAATCTGGGGCCCTTGATAGGATTTAAGTAGATGCACTTTAGCAATGCCTTTAATGCAACCATTGAAAGACTGGATATCATCAGAATCCAGGTCCCATTATCATCCACATAATCATTAAATGAAGAATCACATTTATTGAATGTGCATACTTTCAATACTTCGTTTCTAATTTGCTCTTGGTCTTTCTCATTCTTCTCTATTCTGAGGTATCTACTGAAATATTTGCTTGGGCAGTATGTTTGGATATATTTTCGTCCTATAACAAAACAATTTTTATTGCTCTTGTTACTCTTCTGCCATCGTTATTATATGTGAAAACAAAATGTTGACATTCAATTGTGCTTCACTTTGTTTTAGGAACTCTTCCTTTTATTAGACAAGTTATATATGACTTTACATAATACATAAATAACTAAACCCACGGCGCAACAGCCCCATACGGATCAGGAACCACCACCCGTTTCCCTGCGTATCCCACTTCTGCTAACCAGAGGCGTCATGTACGGGGTACACCGAGGTTGGGATATGGTCGGCGTCCCGATGCATTCTGGCGAGCATGTGCGAACTTCGCAGCCAGGGCCAGTACTTTTCAATCAAGTGGCTCCTCATTTGGCCCCTTAGGAATCTAATGAGGCTGAGTGCATCCCGGACCAATTTTCCCTGGTCTCCCAGTACCAGAACCGAACCCAGTTCTTCCTCTTTGGTAAGCTCCAGTGTTACAACCACGTTAGGGAGACGACTTTATATAACACATATAATCCAATTCTGTCTGATTATCAACAAATAACAGATCCAAATATTTGCATATTCGCTTCTATTACACCACATTCGCTTTGCAATTCATTTATATTTATTTATAAAGAAAGCTAGTTCTTCCATCACCATTCACTGTTCAAGGTAACAAGTTAATATCCTTTTTCATAACATTGAAATTAGTAAAATGTAATTGCCTCTGAATATATTAATTCAAGCATAGTCGAGCAACTGCTCTACAAGTCTGCAGGCACCAAATTAAACCGTAACCAACACAAGTTGAAATACAGGATATTAATTACACTTACGATACAATCAAGTTCAAAACTCAGAATAAAAGAAAATCCCATTTCAAATTGCAACACTCTAGCAACAAAAATATAAAATAAAATATTACTAACATTATGTTTTAATGGTTTAAAATAAAACAAATTTAAATTTAAATTTGGTCTTGTAAACCAAATATGAGTCTTACCTTTAAAACTTCAAAGGAAAGAAATTCTTGACAATTTGCAAAATTAAATTTTGTCTTAAGCTGTCCTTTGATACCTTATATTTATTATAAAATAAATACGATAAAGTATATAAATTTATAATTATATAATATAATAGATTAAGGCTGCACGGGTGTTCAGTCGTGTCAAATTTAAGAAGATTGAGCTCCTGGCCATTTTACACTCCATGGCCTTCATCAGGAACTGAGTAATTTCTGCGAAAAGTAACCTTATACATATGTTAATCGGTGGGCGGAGCACGCCCTGCCCTGGCCAATGACCGAGTGACAATGTTAGATTGGCTGGGCTGGCGATGGACACAGCTACCATGCGTTTTTGCGTTTTCTGTGAGGTTCGTCACTGAACGCGTGTGGTTGGAGTTACTCTCGTCCGTGCCAGGAATCCTACGAAATACCACCCACAATAGGCAGTGGATCAGGCTGGGCTTCATGTCAAGTTTGTATCCCTGCACCAGAAACCCACTCTGCTGAATCACACTGCGAGACAGCTAAGATCATCTCCTTGAATGCACGGGTGCTTAAGCCGGTACCGCAGCACATTTCTCCTTCCCAATCCGGTGGAGGTTTTTTAGTGGAGTAGTACCCTTGAGGTGAAGCCCACATACCCCACTGTGCCCTCCAACACAGTGGAATTCCATAAATGGAATTTTCCTCCACTCGAAAAGAAAAAGTACGTAGAGATGCAGTGATAATGGCCAGGGAGAAATTTGGGAGTAAGGGACTTCTCCTCGAACCTTCAGAGCAGCAACATGGGTCGTGCCAAGAGAGCAACGAAGAAGCCAGCAGTCATCGTCGCCGTACAGCCAGCTAAGGTGGAACGTCCTGCAGCTCCGCGAACCTGGCCCTGCTACCCAGCTGGGAGCAGGCCGGTCGCCAGCGCCAGCCTGCAAGCAAACACCGCCTCAACCAATGCACAGCCGCACGAGCATAGTGGTAACGGGAGTGCCTCGGGACCTGCAAGCACAATATGTGCTTGCTACAGCGCAGCAGCAGTGGCCTTCAGCAATAAGGGCCACCAGCATCACCTCAGCCCAAGGCCGGGTGGAGCTAGCCAGCCACGCGGAACTGGAAGCTGCCCTTGTTATGGCGGGAGCTGCGCACTGAGGTCAGCCGACAGGACCGACAAGATCCATGCCGCCGCTGCTGCGCCTACGAGCATGCAGCTGAGTTCTGTGCAGCCGAGCCGAAGTCCCACTGCTTTGGTGCTCCCAGAGTTACCTTGGTCTGCACAGAACACGACTTCCGCCGCCACCACCGCCGCTACTATGTCTCCTATGGAGGGCACAGCCACTTCTCCGGACAGGCGCACTCACCCCTGCATCCCTGCAGGAAGGCATCGTCTGTCCCACCAGCGCCGCCAACCGCTCAGCAGCAGCTGAGCGTTCAACATCATCAGAAATATCATCAACAGCCGGCTACACCAGACCACAAACCAGACCTACCACCAGCCAGGAGCAGCTCAAAGAGGAAGTCCGGGGCCTAGGAGAGGCCGTTCAAAATCTTCATTCGGAGTTCCTGGTCATAGCGGCCAAGCTGACCACCCTGGAGGACCTCCTAAGAGAGCTCCAGACCATTCAGACGTCCCACATCACAACTGAGCACCAACCCATACACCGGAAGCTGGGCGAGCTCACTGAGATCTTCAGGGGATCCTTAGGACCTCTATGACCTCAACCTTACTTACACGTGTACCATTGGCAGAGAACCAGCACAACTTCACAGAACACCAGCTCAAGTCTGCCAACTAGTTGTACGTGGAGGACATCAAGTCTCGCCACGTACGGTGGAAAGAAAGACACCAATAATCCGGTACCTGTCCTTACCCATTACCACCTTTTAACCCCTAGGCTGCAGTCAGGTTTCATGTCTGTAGCCTGGTAATACCTTCCACGCGCTCGCACCCATTGGGTACCAGCATCCCATCTTATACATACTAACGCGGGTGCTATGCGGGACCGCACTAATCCACGCCATTCTCAGATCACTATCCTTTCATTATCCGGTAGAGTCTTTTAGTGGATATTGCCAAGGAGAGGTGAGCCCCACAATCCCAACTGTGCCCTCCAACTCAGTGGGTCACCGTAAATGGATTTTTCCTCCATCGTAAAAAAAGAAAAGAAAGTAAAAGAAATCAAAATGGCACCGCAACAACGCATTACAAATTAAAATGGCGCTCACCTGGTACAAGACCCTACTTCGCCCCATCCTAACTTATGCTGCCCTAGCCTGGGGGGACCGCGCCGTGGCTCAGTGGTTAGACCGCTTGGCTCTCACCAAGGCGGCCCGGGTTCAATTGCAGGTGACCGCAAAGTGAGATTTGTGGTGGACAACACGGCGCTGGGGCGGGTTTTCTTCGGGACCTCCGGTTTCCCCCGCCATCTCATTCCACCGGTGATCCATCTTCGTCTCATGTATCATCAGTGTCACCGCCTGCGGTGCCGTATGTAGTAAAAGCGGGCGTTAAGCATTACACATTTCATTTCCAGCCTGGGGGTTCACAGCTCCAACCTACATCAAGGAATTACAACAACTCCAAAAGAAGGTAATTCGGATAATAGCACAAGTACTCGCAATAACATCCGCCATTCAGCTGCACGAGCAACTTCATCTGCACACCATCGAGCAATTGATAAAGAGATTTTCGGCAGATCTCTATGATCGGGCGGCAAACTGCCACAACACACTCGAAGGAGACCTTGGATAATACGTCACAACCCGCAACACACACAAACGCCCACTCTCACTGTTCGACAAGAACTTCACGGAAACTATCAGAAGAGAGGACATTGATGACTGCTTGGACCTACTAGTACCTGACTAAAACCTCTCTCCCAGTGAAACTTTTACCAGTCAACACTCATATTTCACATTTTAGTTCATGTTGCAGTTTGCCCTCCAAGTCCCCACACTTAGCGGGGCGGGCCGGACGGAAGAGGGCCCCCGAACTGTGATCCTTCCAGACCATGCTGGCCGCGCCGTGGCTCAGTGGTTAGACCGCTTGGCTCTCACCAAGGCGGCCTGGGTTTGATCCCAGGCGACCAAAAAGTGAGATTTGTAGTGGACAACACGGCGATGGGGGGGTTTCTCCAGGATTTCCGGTTTCCCCCGCCATCTCATTCTACCAGTGCTCCACCTTCATCTCATGTATCATTAGTGTCATCGCCTGCGGTGCTTGTGTAGTAAAACTGGGCGTTAAACACTACACATTTTTCCAGACCATGTTTCGTACATGGACACGATTTCTGGACGCACACCGACAACTCGTCTCCAGCACGGCGCCTTCTATCACATATAGAGTTAAAACAACGTACCAGATAAGTCACATCAGCATGCCGTAGAACAGATTCACTAACCTCGGCCACCTACGCATCACATCCACTACACTTCCCATTGACGTCCACACTAATCTAACCCCCTAACCAAAAGCCACCATCACTGCCTTCCTTCTCTTCGAACACCCTTGAGGCCCCTTGCACTTTCAACGGCTTCACTCAGGACGTAAGTCACGTGTGCTGCTCTGGTCTGCATCCTTTCACCCGCTCTCATGTACTGCATGCCAACACCTACATTACCCTTACCAACCAGGGTGCTCATAGTGGAACCTGGACATTGCACCGTGGTAACTCGTAGAACTAACAAGCAACCCACCCTTTGACCTTGCATGGTTAGTTATCCCAACGGCCTAATCATGGGGAGACGATGTAACCTCTAGGCGGACGATCGTAACCGGTGGTGGAGGGTATGGGGCCACCGCTTTAAAAAAATCAGAATGGGACTTGCTCCTGGACCGTCGAAAAGGCAACATCTCCAGCAATAAGTGCCCGACTAGCTTGGAAAAGGGTGTCCGAGCGAGAAGAAGGGAGAAGGAGCCAGCAAGATCCTCCGCCACGCCCAGCGCTAGCTCACCCGGCAATTGCCTATTCGCTTCCCTCGACAGCGACACTGCAACTGGGTAGAGCAGCAAGTCCACAGCCAACGGTCTCTCAGCGGGTACCTCCCGTAGGGGAGGGGATCCGTCCCCTTCAGCTGCCAAAGTGCGGGCGCTGCGGACCCTTAGCACTCGTGGTACCTCTGACGTTACTAGAGGAACCTCGGGCCGAACAGCCGAGCCCCTCCTTCGGGAGTTGTTCGGAATGGGTTGGTCTCGAGGGGGCAGTGCTTTCCCTATACCCGTGGGAGATTGGGTACGTCTTCGAACGGGGTTGAGGGAAGCCATTAAGTTACCGGGTACTAGCCTGCTCAGCTAGTAGAAGGTGTGCTAGATCACCAGGCGGCCCCACCGAGGTCATATCGGCAGTCTTCACCTTGAGTGTTGACGCGCGTAAGTGGCGTATCCACTTCCGTCCCGTCTTGTGTCCTCGGACCAGATGGGGGGGCCTTGTTAGGAAACTAGGTCTTGCCCTAATGGAAAGCCCCACGGAGGACGCCGAGCGCCCTTTGGGACAGCTCGGATACACCCTGGTTTAAAGAGGCCCGGGTCTTGTTCCTACGGGGACAGGGCTAATGGGAGTATACCCTCTGCACTCAGATCTCAGCCGGTAACAAGTCGCCCCCCGGGGTTCGGCTATCTTCTGCTCGTGCTCTGCTCTGCTCGCTCTGTTCACTCTGCTGTTCCTATCTCTCTTGCTTCCTCTTTTCTATTAGGATTTAAGGCCCCCTCGACTCTCTTAGCTAATCCGACGGACCTTCCGCTTTCCATGGGGAAATACGGGAGGCCCACCTTCCGTTCTCCGGAGGAGCTGGCTCCACCAGGCAAAGTGGTTCTCCTGTGCCTCTTGGAGGGGGCTGGCGGCGTCCTCTCCTCCACTCCTCCCCAAGACCCTGACCTAGTCTGCTCACCGTCCACTCCATCACCAACACTTTCCTGATCAACTTCTGAAAGCTCTCCCAGCACATCCCCTGCCACTATAGCCTCTCCTAGCTCCTCCACCAAACCTACCACACCATCCAGGATACCTAGACTCACCGAGGCCAGCTCCAACCGCTCAACCAGGTCACCTATCCACGCAGACTCACTTGCACCTCAACCCTCAACCTCATCTGCTCCATCCCAACTTCAGGCCAAACTCACCACCCGCAGTCCCGCTGACTACAGACTCAACCGCGCACTGTGCCTTCATCTCACCAGACCGCCCCAGCAACCCAAGCTACACCAGCCAACTCTCCAATACCTACCAAATCTGCTACCACCGACAATAACGCCGGGTCACGTAGTTATACAGAAGCCGCCAAGATTGTTTTCCAACCTCCCCTGTACATTTGACAGCTGCATGCTACTGAGCTGGGGGACTGTCCTCCGAAAATTCGATCTAGAGTTCCGCCCAAAGGATTACTCCGTCACTCAAGCACCTCAGTCGCGGGACTTCTGCCTTCGAATGAGGTGCCGACGGACTATAGGAACCTGGTACTCTACCCGAGAAGAACAGGGCCAGACTTCCATGTTACTCCCCGCACAGAATGGAGAACCTATAGGACGGTACTCAAATGCCTCCCTATAGACGGAGCAGAATGGGAGGTTCTGGAGGACCTCGGGTCCTTCGGCTTCCAAGTGGTCCATGTGATTCAACTACGACGATATGACAGACACAGCACTCCCCTCCCCATGTACCTGGTGGAGCTTAATATCCTAGGGGATTATATCAGACTAGCCACCTCCATTACCTCTGTTCCGCATTTCAGGGTGTAGAGCGAGGAAATCCCGAAGCCCCTCATCCCAATGCAGTGCAGGAGATGCTTGGCCCCTGTTCACTCCGTGCAGCACTGTAGGGCTCCCCGTGTGACCTGCTCCAAGTGGGCCGTATTTTACGAGTCGGTCCCTTGCAGAGCTCCGCTAGACGCAAGTCGCTGCGCCTTATGTCATAGCGGGGGGCACGGGGCCCAGTATAGGGGTGCCCGGTGTACCAGGCGACGCTTGCTCGCCTGCGAGGCACAGCACCACGAGCCCAACAGAACCGCAAGAATCAGCAGCAGGAGCATCATCACCAGCAGGAACATCAGTAACTCCCGCACCCAGTACCTCTCCCTCAGCACCCGCAACACCTCCTAGAACAACCCAAGGCCACCCCTCCCACAATTAACCACCTTTCTCAACTCTCTCGGGTATTCCCCGGACCGAGGATCTTCTGCTTACGGGAGAGGGCCTAGGACTGGAGGGACAGCGCTCGACCCTAGGACTCCCACATGCTATGGGCTACCGCTCGGGACACGTAGGTGCACGTCCTGAGGCAGCTGTTGACCCAACCACACAACGCTTAGGTGATCCTGAGAAAGTTCAACTCCTTCTTCGCTTTCTTTCTTAACCCCAACATACATTTCTATTGTGACTTACGTGACAAAAATAATGACATGGAGCGCATACGAACTGCGCCAGCGCAAACCTGAGCTTGCTGACTTCCTACACATTCATAATATGCATGCCGCACGCATCACTGAGACAAGACTGTCCCACACGGACCGACTTAACATCCCTGACTACCGCATCTATTGTACTGACTGAGACCGCCGGGGCGGAGGTACTGCAGCTATAATCAGACATGGCATACTACACAGCCAGGCAGAAATTCCTCCAATACAACGTCTAGAAGCCTCTGGCGTATATGTACAGCATGGAACCACCGAGCTCCTCCTCGTTGCAGCATACCGTCTTCCAGACGATATAGGCACAATAGACATAGACACTCTGGTCAATATATATCCCGCTGTAATAACTGCAGAGGACCTCAATGCAAAGCACACGGACTGGCATTGCCAAACCAGTAACAGGGCTGGCACTAAACTTAGCAGACACGCACAACAGTCGGACTATATAGTCATAGCTCCTGACACACTCACTTACATCCCCTTTAACCCCAGACTACAACCCAGCATATTAGATCTAGTACTCATTCGAAACCCCGGCTGTAGACAAATCATCCCCACGGTACACAATGCACTCTCATCAGATCATCTCCCGCTAGTTTTCACCTTGCAGGTGCCACTTACCCACACCATCCCCCGTCCTAGGCACAACTTCAACAAAGCCGCTTGGGAAACCTTTCGCACCACGCTGGAAAAATCACTCCCTCTCACTCCTCATATAGAATATAATGAAATCGACACAGTGATTCAGAGGGTTGATCACTCCATTAAATTTGCCATTACTTGCGCAGCACCAATACAAACCCATAAGCCCGCCTCGGTAGCGTGGTGGTAGCATGTCTGCCTCACGTTCAAGAGGTCCCCAGTTCGAATCTCGGTCAGGGTGAGTTACCTGGATAAGGTTTTTTCCGGGATTTTCCCTTATCCTTCAAGACGAATGTCAGGTAACTCTAAGCTCCATGGACCCTGGACTCATTTGAGCATCATTTCATCCAATTCATTCACCGTCCGATATGACTTAAGGTTGGAGGACGTAAATTACAAACAAACAAACAAACAAACAAACAAACAAACAAACAAACAAACAAACAAACAAACAAACAAACAAACAAACAAACAAACAAACAAACCCATAAGTCACACGCACAACCGGGCATTAAGGCTCTGGCCACCAAAAGAAACAGAGCCCGACAACGGTGGCAACGATCAGGTGATCTGCCAGGCCAGGAGACTGCTCCTTGTCTTTCTATCGAATGACCAGGATGTGCGGCACTCATACGATGCAGACGATCCTCGACTGATGCTGAGGAGCACTATTGTGTTGAAACCACATCGCCATTCGCTCCATCAGTGGCACGTTCTCTAATAATAAGGAGAGCTCGTTACAGAGGAATTAATATAGCGTGTTCCTGTTTTGATGCCCCTGGAAGAATAATACTCCAACAGGGTGGTCTCCCAAAATTCCGCACCAGACATTTTCACCCCACTGCTCTTGGAATGCTGCCTCCCTTACCCAATGAGGATTAACAACACTACAATAGTGCATATTGTGGCGATTTACAGTTCCATTATTGTGGAATCTTGATTCGTCAGGAAACAATATCCTAGATGCGAATCCCACATTATTTGCTGCTTGCTCCAGGAGTTGTTCACAAAAGGTCACTCTATCTTCGAAATCTCTCCCATGAAGTGCATGGTGTAGGTGTAAACGATAAGCATGAAACTTATTAGTGTTCAATATTCACACTATAGAAGACCGGCCGATGTTCACCTTCTGAACAACCGCCCATGTACTGGTATGCGGGTTGTTCTGGCTGGAGTTCAAAACTGCTGCTGGATTAACACCCGATGTTGCTGCTGCGTGTCTAACAGGAGGCATTCTCGCATGTGACGCTGTTACACATTCCGATAGGTGTTTGCTGTTGGTTGTTGTCTATTCGGATATCTCTCCCGATGGAGATGCTGAGCCTGTGGTGTATTTGTTCTTGCTTCTCCGTAGATAAAAAGTATATCTACGTACTCGTATGTCCAATACATAATGAAAGACTGGCACAAAACAGGTATCGTGCGACAACGTACATGTGGAGAACGAAAAGGGTCGGCATTCATAATAACACACTACATCATGCCAGTCCATGTGGTTCAAGTTATTTTACCGGCTCTATTATAAAATGCAGACAACCAAAAACTATTTAAATTATATGTAATGTTCTAAACCCTCAGAGACTTTATAATTAGTTTATTGTGAATACGGTTTCCAAGTTTTGATTAATATAAAAATAATATTTACAACGCTGGGAAACGAACCTGTGTCATAGTGGGTTAAAACACAGGGGACGTTACAATTCAATTCTGCTGTTTGGAGATTTGACTGAAAGCACATTCCACCTTCCATAGTAGGACTTGTATGCCTGACGCTATGTCACTACCACCTCGCGAGTTTTCGTGCTTGATTTAGCCTTTCAAGACAGTTTTAATCATTTGCTGGACGTTTTAATAATACAACTTAAATGGTAAAAATTCTTATGCATGATAATTGAGATGCACGAGACGTAGTTTACGCAAAATTATAAATAAACGGTTGTTTAATATTTCCGTTTTGTCTGTATGGATCCATGTTGGATGAGTCGTGTCTCTAACGTTTTTCCTAATTTTTGGCAGCCAACCCCTGCTGAAAGTACAAGAATCCGCCATTTCATTTTTAGCTGACGTTATTGGTGTACTCATATGATAGGTCTCTTCTTTCCGAAGCGTTTACTAAATTATGTTGCTATGTATACTCTAATAAAGAGTTTGTTAAATCAGGTAGAAACCGGAATTCGCCCTCTGTATAAAAGTAGTATATTTTTTAGCTGTAATTTAGCGAGTAGTACGTTCAGTCCCTTAAACCGACATTCCTGTCAATTCTGCGCATTTCTCTCTTTAAGAACGTCAAGCAATACATTCTAGTAAGCGTAAAACTGGACTAAGGCGCACATGCTATTTGAGGGGTGGCCTACCTTCCAAAACGATGGAATGTGGCTGACTCACCTCGTATACTCATTTGTGTCGTTTCGAATCATCCTGTCGTCCGATAAGACTTTACGTTGGAGGACGTAAATTACACCAAAAACTGTGTATTGAACTATTTTGTGGAATTGAATATTTTCGAATCATTCCCTCTTATTGGTTTCAATTTTCAAATGCGTATTGTTTACCCATATATGTTGTTATGTCCTGACCTAACAAAGGGAACAGAATGTGAATGTCTTCTCACAGCAACTGGCTCTAATGATTTCACTAAACTCTTAAGCCTACTGTATTGTGTTATTTCCCGTGTCAATAGAAGAGCCTTTAAAATACAGAATAAAAAAGGAATAAACTTGGAATAATTGAAGCAACAAAGCGGATAACTAATGTCTACAAACTCTTGCAGTAATTGTTGAATATGTGCAGAAAGTCATGTGAACTAAATTCATGATTATGATCATTGAAGCTTATGTGATTCCTGACCAAATCTCAAACCATATGAATAGCAACAGACTTTTATAAACGCAACGTGTTTCTCTAAATCGTTTTGGAAATGGTTTTCAAGTATTCTCGGAAACGCTACACAACATTAAAATCCTACGGCTTGTGAGACATTAGAAATAGACGCTTACAATTGCCTTGTTCATTATAACTGGATATTAGTTCCAACAAAATTCATTAAAAGTATAAATCGAATTTATGAGAAGCACAGTGATGTATCCACTAATCCACCAATCTTTTCGCCCGCCTCGGTAGCGTAAATGGTAGCATGTCTGCCTGACGCTCAAGAGGTCCCGAGTTCGAATCTCGGTCAGCGTGAGTTAACTGGATAAGCTTTTTTCCGAGGTTTTCCCTTATCCTTAAAGACGTATGTTGGGTAACTCTAAGCTCTATGGACCCCGGGCGCATTTGAGCATCATTTCTTCCATTTCATTCATCTGCCGACACGACTTAACGTTGGAGGACGTAAATTAAAAAAAAAAATCCACCAATTTTTCAGAGAACGCTAAAAAGCTACAATAATCTTCAAGCCTATAGTGTTTTACAGGCAGTGCCATCTGTGGACAGCAATACACAATCGGTGAAAAGATTATCACCTAGCGGGCGAGAATACGGGCGAGAGAACTTTTGATATATTATATATTTTTATGACTGTATACTAATGTATTATAGTCACATTACATTCTCAACGCACTCTACTATAGAGGACTGCTTTCTATCTACTACTCGTTTAACACAAACATTTACAAAAGTAGTTTTTTTAAACATTTTGTCGTTAAAGATTTAGTACAAGTATGAAGTGATATTTAAATGTTTAAAATGTAGGTCGTTGTGTTTGAACTTCCAAATTAACCTGAGATAAGAACCCACTGACATTTTAAATAATAAAACCAATATCTCAGAAAGTATCAATGACATAAGGAAAAGTTGACATAAGTTATTTGATTTTTTTTATTTAAGATTTAAAAAAACTTAAGCTACAAAAATGTAAGACCACACCTCACATCCAATCAGCAGCCACAAAACCACGAGACCTAGCCTTGACATCAAAAGACCTGAAGGACTTAGCATGAGGGCCTGAAGGCCTATCCTAAAAACTGACAGCCTCTAAACCTAGGCCCGCAAGATCATACCTGAAACCCATAAGACAACACCTCGGATCTATAAACTTTAGCCCTAGACCAAGACAGCTAAGCTCGAGTCCTTAAGTCCTATCCACTAGAGCCAAGAGGCTTTAGCTTCAGCACCGCAAGACCATACCACAAGACCTGAACGACTTAGCCTTAAGATCTACAGCCTTTAACCCCCAGAACAAGAGACCTAGCCTCAAGTTCATGAAACATATCCATGAGAATGAAAAGGTTTTAACCTCAGCACCCTAAGACCAGACCACAAGACCATAAAGACTTACTCTTAAAAACCACAGCCTCTAACCCTCTCTCAGACCTAGCCTCAAGTCCATAGTACCTATCCACTGGAATGGACAGCTTTTAACCTCAGTAGCATAAGAAGAGACCACAATACCAGAAAGACTCAGCCACAAGTGCTGAATTCCTATCCACAAGACCAGAGATACTTAGCCTTAAGACCTATAGCCTTTAGCCTCAAGACCCACATCCTTTAGCCCTAGACCAAGAGAACATTCATAAATACCACATCTCAAACCCAGACAGCGAAGTCACAAGTCATAATCTCTACCTCAATACCATAAGACAACATCTCAATATCAACAGCCTTTAACCCTAGTCCAAGAGAACTAACAGTGAATCCATAAGACCTATCCACTAGACCAAGCAGCCTTTAACCTCCTGACCAATGACCTTTAGCTACGAGACCTACAGCCACTATCCTCAAGACCATAGTGCCTAACCTCAAGACTAGTCACCGGACTAGCAACATGAACTTCAAGATAATAAGACTACACCTCAAACCCATACAATATAGCCACAAGAACATGAGAGCTAACCACAAACTTAGGACTTTCAGCCTTCAACACTCAGACCAGGAGACCTATCCACAAGTCCGTAATATCTAATCTCAATACTAGAAAGACTTAATCTCAAGGTTGTCTCATGGCCAACAACCTATAACCCCAGGGCTCTAATATCATACCTCGAGATCACAAGACGACGCCACAATACCAACAGCCTTTAACTCTATTCCCTAAGATCATACCTCAAGACCATAAGACAGCACCCACGAGCTATAACTTTAAGCCCTAAGCCAAGACAGCTAACCTCTAGATCCTATAGCCAGCCTTTATCCTTAGCACCATAAGATCCCACATCTACACTTAACCATGTAACTAAAAGAGATAAGCAGCTCTAACATCGATATTCCTCAAGAATTTCTACACCCCTACATGCAATTAGTTAGCATGATACAAAATAGCTGAGCCTAAAAGACATGGATTTGATGAGGGAGAAACATGCTTAGGGTAGGTTGAGGAGGTAAGAATAGAATACCTTAAGAATGAGAACGGATAACAATAGCAAAAACAAACTAGGTTAAAAATGATGAAAGAAAGCAAGCAAAGGACTATATTATATTAGGTTAAAGGGAACTTATGAAAAGGGAAATTTTAGGTTAAAGGATGCAACACAGGATTACTGGAGCAGAGAAAACAAGGTTAAGGATGAAATAAAGTAACCTAAGGACAGCAGTAGCTGAGGTTAGGTTAGGTTAGGTTAGACTGAAGGCGTAGTACAAATGATTGCAAATGAGGGGAACGTATTGAAATGCCTGGAAAACATCATGGTGTAAATAAATTAAGAGGGCTGACTAAAACCTCTAAACACTATCAAAGTTTCCTATATACACAGATTGCGCATGGCCGGCATCTTGCTCATAATCTGCTGCGTTGGACTTCTCTCTCTTATCCTACTTTGGCTAAACCTTGAAAGACATCAAGTACTTCGTATCTTTCATACATGAGGATTAGCACATATGAAGCAATTGTAAAATTATACGTATTAAAGGACATTCGCTAAGGAAATTAAGTGTTTATTTAACCTCATCGCATTTGTCTAAAATTAACGGGATGTAGAAACTGTACACAGAACACGAAGCAGTTCCTGGAGAGAAACATTTGTGTTCTATGTTTGAACAGCAGTACGCATGTAGTATACAATGAACAGTTAAAACTGCTAACCATCAATAGTGTGGACGTAAAATCCGTTAGTTATGTTTGGGTAACGATTATAAGTGTCGCAGTACAGTGTGTTACGGTTACCAGCAAACACTAAGTTATTTGTTTTCATGGTTATCTTATCCATATCGTTCACAGTTACATTACATTAATGGTTACTTTGTTGAAACTGCGTTTGAATACGAAGAATGTTGACAAAGATAGAAGTACGAGTACTTTTTTATTTGGTGCAAAGTAAAACGCCGTTTCTCAAGCTCTGTCAGCACTTTCATAACTACTTTGGTTGATAATCACAAAGTTCAATTCTAGTTTGTTCTGTATTCTTGCACGTTGAGCCATGCATGTATTCCCATTTGCAGCACAATTTTTGGCTGCCGAACTTCTCAAAACGTGACCAACATAACCCTTGAATTCCGCACCAGGTAACAGATGGCATTGGGCAATGGTTACTATTAGTGGTGGCGCTAGGTGCAGATGTGAGGTAGCAGGCACGTGACCCGCACGCTCTCTCTCGGCTGGTGAAAGGCTGGTGTAAAATTCAAGGAAGAGTTTCCCAGAAGCCAGCGAACCCGTATCGTTTGCACAGGGGAACAGAAGATGTTTTGGAAGTTCCATTTGGCTAACCGAGCGGGATGGTTCAGGCGGTTCCGTTTGTGACCCGCATTCGTGGCATTTGTGTCCCTACCTGACCCACGGATTTGTTCGGGGTTTTCCCGGGTCGTCAGGCGAATGCTGATATAGGTTAATTGCATCCCCCGAATTTCCTGTCCCTCCATTTCATCTCCATCGTAATTTTCCCATCATCTCATTTTTCAGGGTAGAAGTGTCGGCGGTTGTGTCGGCGGGGCATGGCCGGAGTGAAACACTTCCTCTTCCAGTAGGTCGGTTGCTGGTCCCAAAACTAGCTGCTGGGACCAATTTCGAACCACAGTAGGGGGAATGTCCGTTGCCTTGATCTATCGATGTTGGTTTCCATCTAAGTAAAACATAGGGACCTTGCTCTCTGTACTATCGTGGTTACTTTGGACGACCGCCCTCTGTCTCCTCTCGCCTCAGCCTTCCTCCCGGGAGCCCCAGTGGGGGCATAGGTAAAATAGAAAAGACTGGTCGCAGTGCCCAATTACTTTCGTCATAATCCTAAACCTAAATTTTGCTATTACATCTTTTGTGTACCTAAGTAACCTTCAAACTTCAGTATTGTTGGACGATTATTCACTGTGCCGTAAATAAAGGTGGGACAATTGCTAAAATGTTATGATAAGGCAACTGCATGTTCTATTATGGATTGTAATGTAGATCACTGATTTACTGGAACATTCGAAACACGCCAGCGAAACTAAGCAAGAAAAGAAAATATGTTTTTAAATATTATTTCCATAATGATTTAACAGCAAAAAGACGAGATATAATTGTTAAAATTTTTAAACATTACATATTTATAAGTGTGCTGACTGGAAAAATGCAGCATTAAGTTCTAGTTCAATTTCACATGGTGTTTTTTGTGGGAACCTTAGACTTTTTTCATTCTTATGCTTTAGAGGTATCATTAAAACGGTTTCAATGATATGGTACATACTTCGCCATCTTAATTAGCTAACTATGCTAAGATAAGAAGTAAGATAAGAAAGATAAATTAAAATAAACGGTGCAACAAACACTCAATTTTTACATGTGTACTGAAATATATGTGGACGTTTTTTAAGTTAATGTCCTTCAACGTTAAGTCATATCGGACGTTGAATGAAATTGGGTGAAATGATACTCAAATGAGTCTAGAGTCAATGGAACCTAAGATATCCGACATCAGTCTTCCAGGATAAGGGGAACTCCAGGAGAAAACCTTATCTAGATAATTCACATGGTCGAGATTCGAACACGAGACCTCTTGAACGTACGCTACCGAGACAGGCTATGCGGACATAAATATATGCATGATGTTAGATGTGGTAAAGGATATTACGTAGCTATTTTCAACTTAACATGTCTAAGCAAATAAAAGCTTGCATATTCTCGTAGAACTTCAGCTAAAATGCTTTTCTAGAACAAGCAGCGGCTAGGGAAGGGAATAGTTAACGTTCAAAGATACATTACGGTCCAACATCACATAAATTCGAATAATATCGTTTGGTTACATATATGTAGCAAAACGGAGCATTAGTAGACCTCTTCTTCACAATGAAAATCACGATCCCTTGCGCAGGAAATAAATACTGTGTAATCAGTTGATGTCCTGGTTCCTGGTAAGGGATACCAGTATACGCATGAGTGATATTACCCACACATCCTAAATGGGTTAACAAGTTCTTGTCTTTGTTACTTTGGTAATCATTATTGGATAACTAGTTACTTTGTATTCGTAACATTTGTAAGCATTAGCGTGTAACCATTACTGCCTGTTTCCATTTTATTTCTGTAATTTACGTCCTCCAAAATTTAGTCATATCGGACGATGAATGACATGGGTGAAATGATGGTCAATACGTCCGGGGTCCCTGGAGCTTGGAGTTGCACGACATTCGTCTTTCAGAATAGGGGAAAACTCCGGACAAAACCTTATCCAGGTAACTCACCTTGACCGAGATTCGAACTCGGGATCTCTTGAACGTTAGGCAGACATCTACGCTACCGAGGCGGCGTCTGTTTCCATTGCTTCAGTAATTGTTATATAAGGAATTCGTTAAAACGTAACCATGACCTTATTTTCTGATCATTCTTAAGCCCACGCCATTCCCTTGAAAATAAGTGGATACAATGTATACTGGTTTTAACGGAGTGTGCATTTATACTTAAATATAAAACTTATAAGATTCTAAAAGTTATAAGTACTAATTTACAGGATGAGTTTGAATCAAAAATATTTAATTCATTCCATTTTCATGCCTGTAGTTCTTACCTGTACTACTTATATCATTTTTACACCATTTAATTTACCTGTTTCCAGGTGTTTTAACCCCTTAATCCTCCATTTTATAACATTTTGACGTTGAATTTTCTTGAGCTATTTTTCAGCTTGAATTATTTCATTTATAATAGGAAACAATGTTTATGCTTTGAATATATGTTGGGGTGAATCTTTTCTATGTTGCAAAACTTCGTTTTTCGGCTTATATAACAATAACAACAACAATAATAATAGTAGTAATAATAAAAATAATAATAATAATAATAATAATAATAATAATAATAATAATAATAATAATAATAATAATAATAATAATAATCATCATAATAATAATAATAATAATAATAATAATAATAATCATAATAATAATAATAATAATAATAATAATAATAATAATAATAATAATAATAATAATAATAATAATAATAATAATAATAATAATAATAATAATAATAATAATAATAATAATAATAATAATAATAATAATAATAATAATAATAATAATAATAATAATAATAATAATAATAATAATAATAATAATAATAATAATAATAATAATAATAATAATAATAATAATAATAATAATAATAATAATAATAATAATAATAATAATAATAATAATAATAATAATAATAATAATAATAATAATAATAATAATAATAATAATAATAATAATAATAATAATAAGAATAATAATAATAATAATAATAATAATAATAATAATAATAATAATAATAATAATAATAATAATAATAATAATAATAATAATAATAATAATAATAATAATAATAATAATAATAATAATAATAATAATAATAATAATAATAATAATAATAATAATAATAATAATAATAATAATAATAATAATAATAATAATAATAATAAGAATAATAATAATAATAATAAGAATAATAATAATAATAATAATAATAATAATAATAATAATAATAATAATAATAATAATAATAATAATAATAATAATAATAATAATAATAATAATAATAATAATAATAATAATAATAATAATAATAATAATAATAATAATAATAATAATAATAATAATTAATAATAATAATAATACTAATAATAATAATTAATAATAATAATAATAATAATAATTAATAATAATAATTAATAATAATAATAATAATAATAATAATAATAATAATAATAATAATAATAATAATAATAATAATAATAATAATAATAATAATAATAATAATAATAATAATAATAATAATAATAATAATAATAATAATAATAATAATAATAATAATAATAATAATAATAATAATAATAATAATAATAATAATAATAATAATAATAATAATAATAATAATAATAATAATAATAATAATAATAATAATAATAATAATAATAATAATAATAATAATAATAATAATAATAATAATAATAATAATAATAATAATAATAATAATAATAATAATAATAATAATAATAATAATAATAATAATAATAATAATAATAATAATAATAATAATAATAATAATAATAATAATAATAATAATAATAATAATAATAATAATAATAATAATAATAATAATAATAATAATAATAATAATAATAATAATAATAATAATAATAATAATAATAATAATAATAATAATAATAATAATAATAATAATAATAATAATAATAATAATAATAATAATAATAATAATAATAATAATAATAATAATAATAATAATAATAATAATAATAATAATAATAATAATAATAATAATAATAATAATAATAATAATAATAATAATAATAATAATAATAATAATAATAATAATAATAAAAATAATAATAATAATAATAATAATAATAATAATAATAATAATAATAATAATAATAATAATAATAATAATAATAATAATAATAATAATAATAATAATAATAATAATAATAATAATAATAATAATAATAATAATAATAATAATAATAATAATAATAATAATAATAATAATAATAATAATAATAATAATAATAATAATAATAATAATAATAATAATAATAATAATAATAATAATAATAATAATAATAATAATAATAATAATAATAATAATAATAATAATAATAATAATAATAATAATAATAATAATAATAATAATAATAATAATAATAATAATAATAATAATAATAATAATAATAATAATAATAATAATAATAATAATAATAATAATAATAATAATAATAATAATAATAATAATAATAATAATAATAATAATAATAATAATAATAATAATAATAGTAATAATAATAATAATAATAATAATAATAATAATAATAATAATAATAATAATAATAATAATAATAATAATAATAATAATAATAATAATAATAATAATAATAATAATAATAATAATAATAATAATAATAATAATAATAATGTGACTTTGTGGGTTCGTGAAATAAAAAGTCCAATTACACCACTCAACAATGTTCTTTATTTCCACCGACTTACATTTAAACTCTTGCCAATTACACAATATTACTTGCTGCACACAATTACGATTTACCAGTTCGTCCGTTACAATTTCCTTGTACTCGCGGTTACGTAAGCTCCGGTACACCTTCACAGTTACGTACAGTCTTCCGTTGCACAATCTTCTCGTACATTAACACGTCACTGACTAACTCTTACACCAAGAACTGCGACTGTCTCCTCACTCACTAACTGACCAAACCAACAACTGACTAACTAAACCAAAACCAACTCAACTCCGTCTGTCTGTAACCTTCTTTATATAGGAATATCGCCGGTTTCTAGTGACCAGGACAATGTTCCAGATTACGTAATTTCTGGAACCAGGTGGACAGAAACAGACGGCACACTGATGTTTTTCCTCCCAACCACTGGCTGTCGCCACTACAAGACAAACGAGGGGGAGGTGTGGCTAACGCGGTCCTCCCCCTGCCTTCCGTTCCCAGCTGGTTCACAGGGTGTTCCAGCGCTCCCGTTACACTGCTCCCTCCTCAAAGCTGTTCGCCTCGAACAGCCCCATCGTAGCGTGCGAGGCGGTCCAGGTGTACCACCAGCTCTGCCCGGAGTCTGAGCCAGAAGTAGCGCTACCGTAGTTTGTGAATCATTCGGTTCGCTCCCAGGTGTCCTCCTGAAGTACCGGCGTGCACTTCCTCCAAGACTTCCGGGACCTTGCTCCGGGGAAGTACCAACTGTCCTCTCTGCGCCTTCCAATCGGGTGACTCCCATACCCGGAACAGCACGCCCACTCTGGTCTTCAACGAGTCCCATTGGGCCCAGTGCGACTTGTAGGTGGCGCTCCTCGGTGCGATGTCCTCCCAGGTTGGTCTCGTCCCTGCCTCCACTTCCCTCAAGAGTGGCCCCAAGTCTGCGTCCGCCAGCTGCTCCCTCCTCAGGCCTGCGCTATCCCAGCCTTCAGCAGGCACTGCCACAACTACTCGGACTGCTGCGGCACGCTCCTCCTCTTCCACTCTTGTGCGCTCGTGGCCGTCCTGGATCTGCGATAGGACACCTCCAATGCAATGGTCGCTGGCTTCGGTGTCCACAATGAAGGCGCCACCCGGTTGTGGGAAACCCAAAATTGAAGCACTGCACAGGGTCCCCTTCGGGTGCTGGAAAGCGTCTTCGGCGTCCTCCGTCCACACATAAGGCCGGTTTTCCTCCGTCAGGCGGGTGAGGGGTTTTGCGATGTTGTCGGCCTTTTCCTCTAAATCATTAAGGCGGTCGTCTACTTGACCCTTCCGCTTGCCCAGGTTCGCGACGTCATCCCTCACGCCGGCCAAACGTTCCTCAAACTTTGCGGCGAGAGCCTCGTTCGCCGCCCTCATCTCCGTTGTCAGTTCGGCCATCTTTGAGGTCATTGTCGTGGCCAAGTTGTTGTTAGCCGTTTCCGTCTTCGCTGTTAATTCGGCCTTCATTTCTTCCATCTTCCCGGTGATGCTGTCCTTAGCCGTCCTGATTAGTTTCAGTTCCGCGGCCAGGTTATTTCTAGTCTCCAGCTTCTCTGTCAGGCTGTTCTTTGCCCCTTCTGTTTTTGCAGCGAGGTTTTCAGTTGCCGCCCTCATTTCTTTCAGTTCCGCCTTCATTTCCATCATCATCTCTAAAATTTTCTCCAATGCCGCGTCCATGGTTGTAATGTTCGGTGATGTTATCTTCCCGCTTCCTGACACCAGTGTGACTTTGTGGGTTCGTGAAATGAAAAGTCCAATTACACCACTCAACAATGTTCTTTATTTCCACCGACTTACAGTTAAACTCTTGCCAATTACACAATATTACTTGCTGCACACAATTACGATTTACCAGTTCGTCCGTTACAATTTCCTTGTACTCGCGGTTACGTAAGCTCCGGTACACCTTCACAGTTACGTACAGTCTTCCGTTGCACAATCTTCTCGTACATTAACACGTCACTGACTAACTCTAACACCAAGAACTGCGACTGTCTCCTCACTCACTAACTGACCAAACCAACAACTGACTAACTAAACCAAAACCAACTCAACTCCGTCTGTCTGTAACCTTCTTTATATAGGAATATCGCCGGTTTCTAGTGACCAGGAGAATGTTCCAGATTACGTAATTTCTGGAACCAGGTGGACAGAAACAGACGGCACACTGATGTTTTTCCTCCCAACCACTGGCTGTCGCCACTACAAGACAAACGAGGGGGAGGTGTGGCTAACGCGGTCCTCCCCCTGCCTTCCGTTCCCAGCTGGTTCACAGGGTGTTCCAGCGCTCCCGTAATAATAATAATAATAATAATAATAATAATAATAATAATAATAATAATAATAATAATAATAATAATAATAATAATAATAATAATAATAATAATAATAATAATAATAATAATAATAATAATAATAATAATAATAATAATAATAATAATAATAATAATAATAATAATAATAATAATAATAATAATAATAATAATAATAATAATAATAATAATAATAATAATAATAATAATAATAATAATAATAATAATAATAATAATAATAATAATAATAATAATAATAATAATAATAATAATAATAATAATAATAATAATAATAATAATAATAATAATAATAATAATAATAATAATAATAATAATAATAATAATAATAATAATAATAATAATAATAATAATAATAATAATAATAATAATAATAATAATAATAATAATAATAATAATAATAATAATAATAATAATAATAATAATAATAATAATAATAATAATAATAATAATAATAATAATAATAATAATAATAATAATAATAATAATAATAATAATAATAATAATAATAATAATAATAATAATAATAATAATAATAATAATAATAATAATAATAATAATAATAATAATAATAATAATAATAATAATAATAATAATAATAATAATAATAATAATAATAATAATAATAATAATAATAATAATAATAATAATAATAATAATAATAATAATAATAATAATAATAATAATAATAATAATAATAATAATAATAATAATAATAATAATAATAATAATAATAATAATAATAATAATAATAATAATAATAATAATAATAATAATAATAATAGATATCACGCGAATTGAATTAAATATGCAATTTATTATAGCTAAGTATACAAGAACATGCACAATGCTATGATGATCGTCCAATGTTCAAAAAGCAGGTAGTAATAGAGTGAATTTGATGCTGTTTGTTTGGTTTGTTGGAAGCCAAAGAAAGGGCTGAAAGCTTAGAAAATGTAGCCTTAAGTCCTGAAAAATTTCGAAATAATGTCGAAAATGACTTCTATGATACATTATTTCCGGAATGCCTTGTTATCTTTTACAGTTTACTGTACTAAATTCACTAAAATTACGTAAATCAGAATGAAGAGGACTTCATGCGCTATTCATATAAATTGAGTATACATGCTTTATGCTTCATATCAATATCAAAAGCATGTGCTACTTGAATAACGGTCATTATAGGTATCCCCAAAATCATAAAAATGTTTGTAAATAAAGGATAAAAGTTGAACTCCGTGAAAATGTTCATGTTGCATCCTTTAAGTGGTGCACTTGACCATAAAGTTTGGTATTTATCCAGCTTTTATTTTGGTTTTCACGTAAGATGCTTCAAGTGCTGTATATCCAGTGTAATTTTGATATTAATATTTTTCAGTGGGATACAAGACTTTTTCAGCCTGTCACAGGTAAGTTGTAGATAAAGTAAAAATATCAATTGATTACTGTTTAGTCACATTTCTTCTTACGTGTCCTTCACATTGAGAAAATAGCGAGTCACTATTTTGTAAGTTATTAGGAAAATCTCAAGTAAACTCGCTTTCTGAGTACCTGATTTCATCTTTTTAGTAAATAAGAACACAACAGCTTGTATTTGCAAGATATATATTAACATGCGTACACCGTGGCCTTGAGTATGCATTTACTCTATGTTCGAACACAACTTTAATTTCGAATAGTCGTTTATTTATAACAAGTTTATTATTTACCTTATTTACTTCTTCGCTGTATTTTGGGCTGAAATATTGCTGCATATATATTGTCATGATTATATAACCGGAATTTGGAAAAGTGCGCGATCAACTTTAAATCTGGGAGTAGGGAGAACACGCATGTTCCCCCTCATGCCCACGCTGGACCGGACACTGCAGCATCCACAGCATTTAAGATGCAAATTGGAGGGAAAACGGCGTATCCCCCTTTTACCCGTTTTCAGAGGCTGTCGCTGTGATGGGAAGAGAATCACTGTACTGGCAATTAGGTGTGTCAATAGAGAATCTCTGTTCGCTTTGGCGAGCTTATGTTCATACTTTACAGTGAGCACAAAGCTTTGCATTTGTCTGTCTCGCTCTTAATAGCGATGGAGCGCTTCTCTCGGTATTTGAGTGCTTTGCAGAATCAGTTCAGACTTCAAACACTGTGATAAAAGAGTTTCGAGACTTGTTTTCTCGATTACAATTGAGTACTGTAGTCAGTGCAGAATTTGTTGACAGACCACGGAAGATTCGAAACACTGAAGAGCAATACAGTTAAGACTCTCCTGCATTACCCACAATAATTTATTTTCTTGGCTAGCATGTAACACCGTACTTCGTAACCAAGGTATAATACCTGGTCTCTGTTGGTATAGGTGCAATGTGCATGCTCTGCCTATTCCGGTACTCAAATTCCTGTTAGGTGTATTTCAAATCATTTAAGTGGTACTTAGGTGAGAGGATGCTGTTTCAGACAATTAGATGCAACTTCCAAAGCTCTGAAGGTACTGTACTGTACCTGGCAGGAGAATTTGGAATGTAACACAACTCTACAAATTTTTAAAAATTGTAAGGAGTGACTTGAATGCGCCTAATTTATAATAATTTGACTACGCTGATTTCGACTCTGTCATCCGTTATTCTTCCATCGCCCTCAGTTCTTCAGTTATGATAACCTTTCTTATTAAGGAGTGTTGTTATTCCGTATTTTACTGATGTTCTATTAGTGCATATAATACTAGGCCTAGGCGCATGCAAAGTATATCATACAATTTAGATAACACAGTGATTATGTGAGATTTTTACTGTGTTTTCTGTAGTACATATTTAAAAAGTATTTCCTTTAATTGTGGAGTTTTATTAAAAATAATATATATATATATAATTTTATCTTATTAAATTTATATCAACAAAACAAAGTATCACACTCAGAAATAATCCATAAACATCCTGTAAAAGTATCAGATCTTCCTGCTGAAGAAACAACAACAGTCTCTCATCATCTTGTTCGGTCTTGTTATATATATATATATATATATATATATATATATATTCCATTTGTAGCATGTATTAGTAGAAACGTTCTCTTTGCTCATTACTAACTGCACCCAAATTTTCAGGAAGGAAGTGTAAGTGTGAATGTAGAAAATACATTTTCAATTATGCCATACTCCTAAGTTTCTGTAGTTATTTATAAGATCATTGATAAGTGCATCGCTATTTTCTATTTTTTATTAACTTCAAACACATTTGCCACTTCTTTGAATGATAACCACGCAGAAGCAAAGTGGGATTAAGTTTAGCATCAAACTGTTATTTCTTAATCAATTGCCCTATTCTTGGAGCAATGAAAATTCCTTACTTTATCTTGCCTGCATTTATACTGGGAAACAGATCTGTTTGGTATTTCAAACCTTCCCTTCTTTTATCCATTCCTCTCAGAAAATTTTACATGAGCTGCAGTTTTATATTTAAAGTGGAAGATATACATTTAAAGGGTTCACCAATGGTATGTATTGTATATTCTGCATCCCTGGTCAGAATTTTTCTCTCTTAGGCCAATTCTTTCTCTATGTAGTTTTGTTCACTAGCGCGACTATCCCACAGGCACAGAAAACAACAGAGACTTGTGAATTCACACTGTAATCCTAGGAGAAGTCCAGTAACTTTCAATTCGCCACAAATACCCACTTATGTTCCTTGTATTTAATGGTTTCTAGAAGTAGTGGCATACTTTCGTGTATTTCTTTCAATACAACCGCATGGGACGCAGGAACAGTTGACAGTTCATTGCCAAGTAGTGCAATCTTTAAACTAATTATGTAAGAATCTATAAATACAATCCAATGTTCGATATTGTACACGATATAAGTTTTGGCATCAAGCCAATCACATCACAACAAACACAGAGTGAACCGTTTTGCCTAAAATACAGTAATAAGTATCTATTCCTGATTAGAAAAAGATAACTGTCGTGTTCTTTCCCAGTAAATTCCTCCCTTGAAGCCTTGAAGCCAAGACTTCAGTATTTTGCTTTGACAGGTGTAAGTCATGCACTACATCATTAAGTTCGTTTTGTATAGGAAAATGTGGATTTCCTTCTCCCACTGCACTGTAAGAGGACTCACTAGGTGTTCATGCCATTACACTGTTTTCTGATTCGTTGCCTTCTGCTTCTGAACGTTCTTGCCAAGTTAAGTAGCTACTTGTAATGGTAAATCATTACCATGATGTATTTTGTCTGGTCGCTGAATGTTAATCGGGATTTTTATATTATGAAAACCCTGTTATTTTCGTTATGCAGTAATAACAGTCATTGGTATTATTTACATGTTCACGCCATTGGAACTGCAAACGGCGTGTGCTGTTTCTCCCATGTTAGCCACCGAGACAGTTTTACACAGCATCGGATGCAACTAATATGTGGTGCGAAATGATTATCTTGGTCACCGAGTGGACAGCCGAAATACCGACGATATGTAGTTTTCAATAGTGTTGTAATTTGTTTCCTTTGTTTACTAGTTATAAATTCACCGCAGAGTAACAAAAACCATCCGGGGAATTAATACATCCACATCTTCACTTCTTCATCATTATTTAAGCATAACAAGACAGTAAAGTTTAAAATTCTACTTTGTATGAAAGATGTAGAACCTACGACCACAGTTTCAATAATATAAATATAAATAGATATATAAATCTAATATAAATCTAACATCACATCCTATAAGTTCTGTGAATACACTTGCAGTTATCCGCTTCACAATGGGACAGCAGTTCTAGTCAGATAAGTTTACGCAAGTACAGCAAAACCTCGTTAATCCGTACCTCAAACTGGACGTCCGGATATCTCGGACCAGTTTTGAAAAAAAAAGTGGTTGTTTAGCGCAGTAAACAAAGACTTGTTTTACATACGATAAATTGCTGTTCTCTGCACGTATATTACGCGACATTTCTTGCCAGCAGACGAATTCATTGCACTCACACCACCTGCTTGGGACTAGGTTAGAAGAACTTTGATGAAATCATGGAAAAGTAGTTTTCATGGAAAAAGATTTGTCTGACTTACCAGAAAACTGGATTAAAGAAGAAAAAGTAAGTGTGGAAAAAGATTGCCTAGACGTTTTTAAACATATCGATAGCTGTTTTGCAATATTGATGAATAATACATTGACAATGACAGAAATAATACACCAATTACAGAGGAAGGCATTATTGCATCATGCCGTGTTACGGAAAATAAAAACGAGGGTATTCAAATTCACACAGTGTTTATGACCCAGCTGTGGTTATGACCCACGTACAAGCAGTAGCAAACATAGAGAAATTGATGCTTTATTTCGATAGTCAAGGTGAAATATTGCCAAATGAACATTTAATGCTAAAGCGGATGCGAGATCGCGCTGTTCACAAGTGATACACTGAACTGAGACAGCATAATTTCACTGCCCTTTTTACTACCGACTAGTTTGTAGCTATATCATGTACAGTGCAAATATATAGGTTGTTACGTACATACAGTGTATGTGTTTGAAGGTGAAAGTGTCCAAGTAGTAACATCTAAACTCCTTTAAAAGTATTTCAGTATTTAATGTATTTTGATATGTTTATTTTTTCGTTTTCCCGTCATTCTGTGGATAAACGGGATTTTCGTTAACTCAGATCGGCCCTGGTCCCAGTTGATCCACGCAAGCAAGGTTCTACTTCACGTATGAGTGAAGACGTAAACAAGGCGAGAGTACATGTGCAGCGAAAACGTAAACAGCGACAACTTTTTCCCTGAAGTGATAAAATCATTGTTTTCAGCAACGTAATTAGTAAATTATTTGTAATAAAATCATCTATTTCCTTTCCCAGTTTCGAAAACCTTCTTGAGTTGTGATAATTGCTCAATAATGCTGAATCTTTGAATTTTTCTGGTGTTAGTTCAATGCCGAAACAAAAATAAGTGATAAAAATTTCGATATTTTATCGTTTCTGATAATTCAACCAATCAATTGTAACAATTTTTGTTGTTCTGTTCGTTATGTAGTTAACATATATCGTGTGCAGCAACATTTTGGTTATACTGCTAGCTTCAGACTACAATAATTCTTGACTGCAACTAAAAAAAATTTAAAGCTATACAGAATTAACAAATCTGATGTGTGAACTACAATCTTAGGATTTTCTCCCCCTACACTCACTTATATTCTTAGCTACTCCGCAAGTTACTTATAAAAATTCATTTGTCTTTCGATATCCTATTAACCATAAATATAGTGATAGAAACATTTTGATACTTAGTACACATTTTTCTGTCGGTACACACATGCAAAAGGAGGCCCATTCACAATAATCTGTTTTGTAAAAGCCTATTTTGATAAGTATTACACATGATGATAGGCGTACAGATACATGTCATGAACAAGCCTTGCCAAAAAATAGCATCCACAAGCATAAGCCTAAACTTAATGAATCACAGTGTAATATGTGACAACTTTATGTATTCTAGCATACGTAGAGCAATGCTGAAAGTAGTGCCTACAAGAAGACACAAGCTATCATAGGCCAGTTACGAAGTAACTACGTCACGGGTAAACGTTGTCAGCGTAGAAATTACTCTTCGAGTAAAACAGGAAGAATCATATATCATAAAAGAACAGCAATCTCAGCATCATTATATAAGACAGAAGTACTGTTTAATCTAGCTACTGATGAAAAGGTTAATTGATACACATACGCAAAATAACTATCTTGCATTAGTTTTAATTATGGATACTAACAATCTAAGTGTTGAGTAAAGCGAAACGTACCTACTGCTTTTCTGAACAAGATTTTGCAGAAATATCCATTCAGTTTGTTTTAAATTGTTCGTAGCTTCAAGCGCGCCCTTATACTGAAACGAATCACACAATAATTACGTGATACAGTTTCCAAAGAACATAGGTTTCATGACATGTCAGGACTAACCGTTCATAACATATATGTTGTGCGGTATAATCTGTCTCAATGTGTAGTGTTTAACGCCCGCTTTTATTACATACGGCACCGCAGGCGGTGACACTGATGATACATGAGATGAAGATGGAACACCGGTGGAATGAGATGGCGGGGGAAACCGGAGGTCCCGGAGAAAACCCGCCCCAGAGCCGTGTTGTCCACTACAAATCTCACTTTGCGGTCGCCTGGGATCGAACCCGGGCCGCCTTGGTGAGAGCCAAGCGGTCTAACCACTGAGCCACGGCACGGCCTAATCTGTCTCAAACTAGAGCGTCCAGTTGTAGACACATAGGAAGGGACACAGAGAGACAGAGATACCATAGAACGCTCTTAGGCTGCTGATTAGTGTAGCGAGATTCATGGATATCTTTCTTTTAATTTTTATCATACAACATCCACCTCTGAGTGTTGATAATTTCGGTCAGTATATATTGGAAGTCGTCCACTCCTCAACAATAGACTAAGGCATACACGGGTTTTCTGTAGTAAGACTTTGTAAATGTGTGGTGTTTTAGAGCTCGTCAACAGCAAAGTCATTTGTGCCCGCGCTGTCTGTATCTTAGGGTTTCCCAATTATACGAAAGTCATTCATATTGAATGGACCAAGTAGGGTTCTTTGCTACTCTGCCTCCACCCTGAGGTGGTTCTTTCTAGTTGAGTTCTCCGGTCATTCAACATCTCATAATTTAATAATGATGGCAGGAAGTGGATATAGGTTGGGATATTGGGAACTTGGCGGGGGTTTTCTCGGGGTTGTTCGGCATGAGATCTCCTCCTTCCACGCAGGGTGTGAGTGCGTTCTGATGTAACATAAATTTCCCAGAGAAATAAACACCACGACTATCCAACGACTGCTTATTATCCCGTAATCTTGCTATTCTCGCCATCATATGTTTGTATGACTGATTGTTTACTATAAACCGACGATCTGACGAAATCACCTAACACTTTTCCTTGGCGGAGCGAGAAAGCTTCTTAATTGCTGAGTGATATGATACGCGTGTTGACTACTGTCTCATACGCGGGCTGCTTCCTTTCTCGTACGACGCTGAGCGATCTGAAACGCGCGTCGACCTTTTCGTTGTGGATTGCTGAATGATCAGTTCACAAAATTTTTGTCTCGGACATACTTCAAATTTCTCCTGCTTAGGGTCGATTATGAGCTTTGGGTTTATCACGTACTTTTTTTTTTTAAATTTTTATTGGTTAAGCTTAGCCCGAGTTTTTGGCTGTACTCTATTTTCAGTTTTGTGCATGGCCGTGTTCTTTTTTAAAAAATCTCACGCGTCGTATTTAAATTACATGTAAGCACGTACGGCTAGGACCTTTCAAAATCTAGCCTCTCTTTGTTCAGAGCCCGTTTGAATTCTCATGAAAGGAACATGCTCTATCTGGTAGTCGCATACCTTGCTTCGGGGTAGGTCCTTACAACTGTATCCTGTACGCATAAAAGCACTTTCCTGGTTTACAAAACCCAAATGTGCTCAGATATCTATTCCCACCTGTAACTAAACATTTATATGCATTACAGGAGTAGGTATTATTTGATTAATAAATATATGATTATTACTTTATATATGTTTGGTATTAAAACGCATTAATAATTTTGCATTCCGGACTGAAAGAGTCGTGTTCAACCCACTAGGAATCGATTCATATTTAACTTTAGACAGTCAGAGACGTCAGAATATCTTCCCCACGTGGAATGAATTACGTAATAATGGCTGGGTCTTCATTACTGCTGTGAAAGGTTAGTTGCGATGATAATATAATTATAAAATTGAACCTTACGTGGACACACACTTTTCGAAATAGCATCATACGATCAATCAATTTTAAAGAATTAATTAACAGGTTGTTGGGTTCCACATGGCTAGTGTGCAGTTGTACGTGTGCTGTGACTGTACCGCTCCCAAAGGGCGTATTATCTCTGCAGCATAATGACATTCATCCCGAGCATATTGCATTGTTTCGGAGCGCTGGGTGAAAGCCTCGCGCTGCGCGTTAGTGGATTGTTTTCTTGCTGTCCCTGCTGTTGTTGCCATCATCTCTGGTTTCGCGCTCGAAAACCAACTAACCGCGTACATTGCGAGTATTCTCTGTGGGAATGTCGCATGCTGATATGTCTGGTGCTACAGCAACGAGAGAGACAGGGAAAAACGTGATGCGTAAACTTGGAATAATTGTTTTCCTTGGATCCCCTCGTACAAACAAGTGGACGTCACATCCTTCCAAGGGCTTAGTTCACTGGATTTGTAGGCTTTACATATCACTCACTACAGATGTAGAGAGACGCATCGAAATGAATTAAAACAAACTGTACTGCTTGAAGACAAAATAACAAGGTTGTTTCTTTTACGACTTATTTAATAGAAAAGGACTACTAGACAATCCTTTCCTTTTTACTTTCTCAATTTACATCACTCGCATTCTGAACAAGAGAACTCAGAGTCTCAGGGGATATGGTGCAGCAGAAGCATAATAAAGTATGTTTCTTGTAGTAGATGCTGGTAATATTCACCTTCTGCTCTCAAAGAGGCAGAATATTGGCAAAAGCTTTCTTGCTTGGCTAAGCTCAGCAGCAAGAATTTTTGTCAATCGTTGCATGATGTCACTAAGTCTTGTCGTGCAAGAAAATTCGAACGATAGCCTTTGTCCTTCAAGGAACTCCTTAACTAAAAATCGCAAATTGTTAGGTAGGGATTAAACAGTAAATTCAGTATCTTCCAAAGGGGCATTCACAACAAACGTTTTGATAGTTTAAACTTTAGCAAAATGTGCTGTAAGGATTTTGCTTAAACTACTATGCTTCAGATGATTACATGACAATAAAATGTATATGTATACTGATTTTTCTGGTAGTAGTCGGTGAAGTCTTTATTCGGAGATAGATAAAAACATAATACCTAGTGCACAAAGCGTTTTGATACTTTTAAACCACATAACCTATATCAAACAAGCTTTTATGGGATTAACTACTCTCGGGATGTACA
>CM060948.1:119891923-120061923 GCA_030765055.1 Mantis religiosa | reverse complement strand
TGTTTGTTTTGTATTTTTCCTCGCATTCAACTCCAATGGTAATATCGGCGGCCGTTCTCCGTTTTGGAACATATCGAAATTGTTAACTCGTATTCGTTGGCTTTTAATCGCGCACACATTCGCGCTTTCATTCATACTTCCAGACTTTGGGGAAGATGAGAAATTATCTTGGTCGGAGAAAAATCCTCACCCCCCGCCGGGAATCAAACCCAGAACACTTAGCGCGGCAGGCACGCGCTCTACCGACTGAGCTGCGGGACCAGCTTTCAAGTTATTTTTAAAATACATAATCTCCATTATCGTCAATACCATTATTTTAGCAATTTGCGTTATGGCAGGTCACCAAGCATTAAAGAATTCAGTCAAAGCATCCTAAATTATAATAACCTATTAAGCAAAATAATAACCTAAACAGCTGTTGAACTGGTAGCATTGACTTATGGAAAACCCAAAGTGAAGATGGGTAAGGAACAGAAGTTCATCAACGCGCGGTCAACTATAAGTAATGGAATGCAGCGACCCATTTGCACACTGCAACTTACATAGGTCTATTATGACCAATATCCTCAGAAGGAAGGAATGAAGCAAAGAAATAAATGACAAGCACACAGAAAGCTATAGGCTTCAGAAAAGCGTAGAAGTTCCCAAAAGTTCCGTGTTCGAACAACCGTCCTATAGCTGGAGGTATTTACATAGGTCCATCGACCTATTGCGGTCCATCGACCTATTGCGGTCCATTCGCCAACTAAGCAGCCCTGTAGTTTCTAAAGAGAGCATTGTCACCAAATTATCGGAAGGTACGACCAACTTACAGCTGAGTGGGGGGCAGGAGGCATCCAGTCACGCCTACCCATTTATCTCGTGTCACTAACTGAGGGGATGGTTAGGAAAGTGTCACTGGCCGCTGGCCGCCTCTTTCCCCCCCTGACGTCTGGAACAGTCGGAATATTTCATCTAACCCGGAACCTTCTAGATTGGTCAGTTGGTCTTATATAAGCGACGCACAGGGCTGGAGGAGAGTTCAGTTCTTGGCGAGCAGCCGTGAGGAGCGCCGTGCTAGTGAATGGACTGGAAGACTGTGTACGAGTATCAGAGGAGTTGAACGTAATTGTGAATGTGGACTGGACCTGTGACAGACGATCTGGTAGATTTTAATTGTGTGCACAACGTAATTCTATGTAATCGGCAAGTGTTCCAACTGTAATTCGGTGGAAATAAAGAACATTTTGAGTTTGTGCAACTGGACTTTTAATTTCACGAACCCAAAAAGTCACAGTATTCTTTCCTTTGGGTGATCCTCCGCCCCAATGTCTGACACAGCCATACGCCAAGAAACCTAGAAGCACATCGAAGTATGAGAAGGAAACAGAATAAGAGGAAGATGATAGAAAGGAAATCACATTCTGATTTCGACCAGAGAAAACCCGAAAAAAACCAAAGTCAGAGTGAGAGGTCACCAGGAATTGAACCTAAGAGCTCCCGAATGCAAGCTTTATACATTACTAGAACCACCTCACACGTGAGGCCACCAACTATTTGGTACTTTCTAAATATCTAATGGAATTGCTGTTTGCTTCTTATGGATATAGGCGGTGTATTTTATCTGTTTATATTTAAAAGCAATTCTAGTTGAAGGTTTTACGTCTATCCCAGATTAGCAGAAGTGAAACCCGAAACTAAATCTCGTGGATTAGTCTCACATGTGCAAAATAAACCTCAAACTAGCGAGCAATCAGTGGCGAAGTTATATCAGGTGTCATTATGGTAATATGTTGATACAGTGAATTAAACACCTTGAATGTATTAACTAGCACATTACCAGTAAATCATTTGCATTGCGGATAGCCGAAGTCCAACCCCGAATTATTTACCGAAGTCTCGCACTGGTTGTTATAGCTGGATTTAGTTAGAATTAATACATTTCTGTAAGGGCAGTGGAATTCATGTGGTCTCCTTTATACGACTTGAGACAAGTAAATCAGTTATTGTCTTTTTTATTTGTGGGTATTTGGTGAGATTAGAAATAATTTTCCGTCTCCCTACTCTGTTGTGTGATAAAGAATCCTTTTCAATCCCTTCTATTGTCATATAAATTCTAGTCAGCATTAGACTAAATTTTTATTTATTACACTTAAGTACAAGAAAAACAAAGGCGACTGTCAAGAACGCAATATTCATTTAAAAATCTGACTTTCTTTACTGTTGTGAAACTATTTTTATAAACGTTTATTCTTATAACTTACGGTTAATCGAGATAAACAGTATAATTTGCAGAAATTATCTTATTGCTAACTTTCTTGTAGGTGCTAGAGGAATAGAGTAAGCCTTGAGCCATGAACACGACTTAAAGAAAGAACCCTCTGTATTGTCTTTGAAAGTCTATTATCCTTGCATGGCAGAGAGAGAGAGAGAGAGAGAGAGAGAGAGAGAGAGAGAGAGAGACAGAGAGAGAGAGAGAGAGAGAGAGAGAGAGAGAGAGAGAGGGAAGCGAATAACTTATTCCCATTTAAGAAAAGTATAAGTAATCGAAAACTCAACTCATTAACAAAGAATATGTGGGAAATGTTTGAACCAAAAAAAAAACCTTATGTAACAATGTGTTTTTTTAACAAGATGTAGATTTTTTGTGTAACAAATTTGGTTTACTTCTTATTGTTTATATTACGCACAAGTCATCCAGAATAAACAGGACATCAAAGGTTATTCCATTAAAATTTGAGATATACCTTTCATGGCCTGAATACTTCAGTTATCTTATTACACCAGAAATGCTTGCTACATTTCCTACATTGCTGCGTCCAGCACGACTCTAACTACATACCTCCTCTTCCCCTGCGGCAATAGTACAGAGCGCGGTGACGTCTCACGCTGAACTTGTGACCAATGCAAGCATGATGTTACACTGGCACTGACTGTATTTTCCTACTCTAGACCTTGATTATTATAGCACCAATATTGTTTAGACAATAAATATGATGTATGGTGCTTAAAGGGAAAAATGTAATGTAAGTCAAAATACTCGTATCACAATATTGGTTTAATGAAAACAGAACAACGAACTTATTTCGTTCTACCTGGTATATTATGTGGTAGTCTCTTATATAAGTGCTATCATCATTAAGCCTGTCACCCCAAAGCTCGGATCTTCAGTGACATTTTCCGTAATCAATCAAGTTTCTGGTAGAAACTATCTGCAATTAAAGCTACTTTGATGAGCGGTTAAACCAGTTACACCAGCTAGTGAGTAGCCAACGTTTTTGGACATTTAAATGCATCCTTATATATAAAAATATTTTACGTGCGAATAGGCACTGTATAGATCAACGCCTTTACTTTTCTCTCCGGAGGAAACCGTGCTAACAAACAATCGCTTCTCTAAACTACTTTTGTTTGAGAAAATAAGTATTTAAAAATTCAAACAAATAACAAGAAATATCTCGAAAATGATTAATTTTACGTTTAAGTATCTTACATAAATTGTGTGGTTTAACGAGATTTACATTTTTCGTGTAATAAGATTTTGTCCATCTCTTACGATGTCTCATTTATGCATATGTCATCATAATGAGTACTTAAGAGCCATTTCCCAGAATATGTTACGTATGTATATATTGATATATACAGGGTGTTTCAAAACGGCACCGAACGAATATATAGAAGTAGTTTCTCAGCTTCTATGTGACACATATAGGTAGTTTTTACCGCCAATAGAGCAGCATTAAAAACATTTCAGTATGACCGTGGATTAGGCCGTGGCAGGAGCAACACCACGTGCCTCACGTTAAAGAAGGAATCGCAGGTAGGTGACACCATGCCGCCTGCTGTAGCTGTTTGTAAACATACCGAAAGACTCCACGGTATCTTGATACTATTAAAGTTTTCTTTGGCTTATAAAACCAAAATAAAGAAGGTATTATTCAGTTATTTGTTTATGGGTGTTTAACGTGTTCCAACATTCCGCTATAACAGCCGATGACGGCAAATAGGCTGGTGGACATATGCAACATAAACCTTTTAGGGGGAAGTTAATGTTAGTGAGATTGAGGATAGAAACATTAAATGATAAAAAGAATAGAGAAAAATATCAAAGAATTGTAGATAAGGTTAACCGAAAAGTGAATGCCTTTTGCAATGAAACAAACATTTTATTTCACTGTGTTTAATAGTACTAAATGAAGCATTTATAACTTAGAAGGAAGCTGCTGATTTTACAGTAACTAGTTGTAAGTGCTGTACAATTAAGATCATACCAAAATGTGCAACCTTGGAACTGTTCGAGACATTATCGACTTTTTCACAACTGCCGTTTGCCAATTATTACCTGAAAGGGAGGCTATGGTCACTGATAAAGAGCAAGGAGCAATGCCTTTGTTTTCGTGACCGGAGCGTCTCAATAAAATCTTTTGAGGTTCGCACACCAGTGTTTCCTGCGCTGACTAATTGCAAAATAATGCAATATTTAATGCTGCATAAAATTATACCTAAGGGAATTTCGAAGCAGCGACACTGAAATTTGGACTAGTTAAATTATAAACTTCGAAACGGCTATATTCGTACGGTGTCGTTTCGAAACAACCTGTGTATATATGTTTGATTTTTCATAAGACATCTTAAACATATGGCATATTAATGAAAATCATTACAAACTTTTTTGATAAAATAGACAATATTAGCTTTTTTCCATTAAAGCGCAGTCTGGGGTGGAGGGATTTTCTTGCATATCTTCGTGTCGCTTTATTTTAAATTGCTAAACGTAACTACCAAGTCACTTAGTCACTTTTCGTTTCTGAGTTATACTGTCCACGGACTGGTAGATACACAGGCGCCGTAGAACGTGTATTTCCAATGAAATTTCATGGTGAATTTCTGGGCGGAACGTTAATGTCTTCTCTATCTACTAATTAGTGGCAGGGAATGTATGTAAAAGGTGAGTAATGTCTTTCGTTACCTAAACTCTACAACTTTCTCATAAACTATTGCCACGGTGACAGCGAATGCCTACCGTAAAGGAAATCAGTCCATTCCTCCGTTTCTTGTTGTTGTTGTTTTCTGCGAGAAGAGCACAAAAAATGAAACATTAAAGGTTAGCGGCTAGCTGACGTTACTGAGGCGAGGTACGAGCATCTTTGCTGTAACGCGTTGGTGTTCCAGACCGTTCGATTTTGGCAGATATAGAGGATTGGACTTCGTCAACGTTCCATTCCTTGAATTCGGTTCCCGGAAACATCTCTTCAGCGAACCGCTAACTATAAAAAAGGGGTTGCAAAAGCTAGTCTGGGGAGTTGCTAGTTGTCAGCTGATCAGCGAATATCAGAGTTGTGAATCAGTTGACCGCAGCGGCTGTCCAGCTGTGAGTATTGGTCCGCGAGCAGTGAACGTCGAACAGTTTCGAGTAGTGCATGTTGGTGCGTGCAACAGACATCCAAGAACATTATACTCGCTTACTTCATGCATTTTCAAAAAGTGAAAATTGTTGTAAGTTAGCATGGGAGTAAAGATTGCAGTGACAAATAAAGTGGATTTGGTACAAGTTCATAATATCATTTTAGTGACATTTTATTGCACCTAAAAATGCGATAGTCTTACAAATAAATTAAGATAGGGCGATCTAAGGCAACAATCTATGATCCTATTAATACGGCTTATTCAAAAGAGATTAGTGTTTTCGTAGTGAGGAACTTCATTAGAGGCACTAATGAAAATGTCACCACTGTTGGAGCAATGCTTGAATGTCCAAAAGACTTAGCTGTCGACGGGCCCTTATTCACTCACTTGAAAAACATTGGCAAATATGTATTTATTCGGGTGATAATAGGTATTAGTATGAATCAAACTCAAAACATTTTCCATAAACAGACGTGATATATATTTCTTTTGTTTGTAATTTACGCCCTCCAAAGTTAAGTCATATCGGATGGTGAATGGAAGAGATGAAATGATATTCAAATGAGCCCAGGGTCCATAGAGCTTAGAGCTACCCGACATTCATATTTCAGGATAAGGGAAAACCCCGGAGAAAACCTTATCCATGTAACTCACCCTGACCGAGATTCGAACTCGGTACCTCTTGAATGTGAGGCAGACACGCTACCATCTACGCTACCGAGGCGGGCTGACGCGAGATATCCTCGTTTTCGATGTATTCCATATAAAATGACTCGTAATCAACAACAACAACGCATGGTTTAGTGCAGAAAAGCTTGTGAAAAAAAAATCCAACAATACACACAAATTTGTTTCGAATATCGCTACTGGAGATTAATCTTGTTTTTATTGTTATGAACCTGAAATTTAAAGTCTATCACCTCAATGGGTCTTTCGAACAGAATCTAATACTACAAGGGTCCAATGAACTCACGGGTCTTTTATTCTCAAAACGGGCCATATTTTCACTGTGGCATTATAAAATAGGCATACTGTTACTGCGGGTCGGTAAGCAAATATTTATTTACAGTATTTTTTTTAATTGAGAAAGACGCCAAAGGGGAAAATAATCAACGCATTGTCGCAAACAGCAAAACTAACAACTAAGCATCCGGATGCCCTAACAGTCAGCACCATGGTCAGTCCAACACACAACACTGACTTAACATCTTGTGATTTACCGTTTTTTCCCTTTAAATAAAGGTGAAATTCCAATTCTCATCAGATGAAGCAGTGAAACATAAAACCTTGTTTCTGAATTGCCCTAGGATAGGTGGTATCATTGCTTTAAGAATGCCTGCCTCGGTAGCGTGGTGGTAGCATATCTTCCTCACGTTCAAGAGGTCCCGAGTTCGAATCACGGTCAGGGTGAGTTACCTGGATAAGGTTTATAAGGATTCTTTCCGGGGTTTTTCCTTATCCTGTAAGACGAATGTCAGGTAACTCTAAGCTCCATGGACCCCGGACTCATTTGAGCATCATTTCATCCATTCTATTCATCGTCCGATATAACTTAACGTTGGAGGACGTAAATTAAAAAAAAAATGATTTAAGAACTGCTCTCGTCAAATTTAAACATGTATAGATCTTAATGGGGCATAGTATGATATAGAATATGATCATTTAAATTGTAAAAATAATCTTTTCCTCGACTTTTTAAATATGTTCAGGGTGTCCCTTGTAACCCGGTTTACTTGCTTAATCCGATCTTTCCTTTACACTAGCCTTTATTAAAAATAGATCTTTTACTTTTACATGTTTGACCTGCTAATTACAGCTACAAAGGGAGACAAAGTACTGATTGGTTTTAATCAAATTTGCAATATGCTGTGAGATTTATTTTAAATACTTCCTTATTTATAATAATATATCTCCTTAAGCCATGCGCTCAAAATGACAGGTATTAAAGGTCTCCTGGAAGCAGTAAAGCCACAATACCCGAAATCAGTTCTGGGCGTATGTACACTGGATCTAGTTACGTTCTGAGTGTACACTCACATGCTCTGAGCTGTTTATTCTTGTGCAAACTAAAAAACTTTTATAACTTCATCTAGTTCATGTTAATTGAGATACATGTGTGTAGGAAAGGTTTTATTATATGTTTCCCTATTGCTACAGCGAAATTAGGGGAATGCAATATGCGTAAGTGATAGTCATATTGTTTAAGAGTTGGTTACGTGCAATGTCTTTATACTATAAGCTATTTTCATGGCCAGATCATAAAAACAAACGACTGCCTGTTTCAGAGGACCATAAACATTTGAAGATCCATATCAATAAGAAAGAGTATTCCTAAAATGGTTATTTCAACAAGTAAACAGAGTGACAGGAATTAGCTGCTTTAACCAGATGTATACCATTTGTACAGTAAAGTTTTATTTATCGCTTTTGGTTTACCAGTTATGTAAAATTCATCCAGAATAAAGAGTACCTCAGAGGCAATTGCAAGAAAATTCAAGATATGCATTTAATTTGTCGTGAAAATAACTTAGATGCAATTTTAATCATAGCCGTTTGTCTTTTTTGAGCAAAACAAAATTTGGAAACGTCTTCAATGTGAAGGATAGTTTGGGATGGAGGATTTTCTGGAAAACTTTCTTGTCGCATTCCTGGAAGTTGCTGAACATAAATATCCAATATTTATGTTAGTTATTTAGTTTTTTGTTACGCTGTTCACACACACGAACACATGGACCTTTTTCTAAATATAAAACCTTTTAGGTTGAGATTCAAAATACGTAATTACGTAAAATTTTGATATCCTAATTTTTTAATGGAAAACAGTATTTCATCTATTTACTACACGCGTTAGAAAAGTAAAATGTTTCCTGATGCAGGACCTGAGAAGAAGTCATCAATTTTCATACACAGAGAAGTGGGGAAGTGCACACTAGAAAGGAAAAACAAAGGGAGGGAAATCCAAACAAAGTTCTATACGACCCAAAGTATGCTGAACATACTTATGCTGGACAAACACCAATTAAGATCTTCGACAACTTGTCAATTCAGTGGATGTATAATTCTAACACCGGGAATCTATATATCGTATAATCGCAGATAGCCACTGCATATGTAAATATATGATCAAATTTGTGAAAAATGGATGTACCTAATATATTGTACAACTTTGGAAAACCAATAACAGAGTTCTGTGCAAGAACCAGCATACGATTTGAAACATGTCATCTAATCCTTGCAGTTTTTCTGCGCATTACCTTTTCACTATAAAAACACAACGGAAAGAGCGATTCCAATATTATTACGCCTGTAGCTGACATATTAAAAATAGAACTTAAGTTAAACTCGGCGTTTTTTTGTTAGATCAGAAGCTAATTGAACTCCTAGAGTTACCATAGACATGTGGCAAGTTTTTAGAGGGGGGTTGGGTGTGCGGGGTGTAAGGGCGCGGCTACAGCTAGATCAGTGGATTCAATTCCAGGTCGGGGTGATTATTTTTATTTAATTAAGATTATTCCATATAGTCGGAAAGTGTGGACGTGGGAGTGAATGTCCCTGTGAAAATAAGTTAAAAACGACTAAAGACTACGGAATCTAACCTAAAGAAGTTTAGTTCGACAACAAAATTAAATGATTCAGTCAAAGACCCCAATATGAGTATATCAGTTAAAGGGGCTATAAAAGTGGACAAAAAAGAAACTAAATGTGATCATCAAGTATGTTTTGTTCTAGCTAAAGGAGTTTGATAATTCTTTGCTTACCCTATTTAAAGTGATGTCTTTGAAACGAGAGTGACATTGTTGTTTTTCAGTTATGTTTGTAATACAGTACAATTTCCATCCACGTGAGCCATAACTCTGTGGCAATCGCTTGCTTTTAGTCCCTAGGGAGTATCTTCGCAGTCGATGGGATAGGGAGGCAATAGTGAGAATGAAGCATGTTAACAGTTTGCTTGTCATCTCTTGATTCTCCTTTTGTCGTGGTGGGAACTAACCTGACGTCAAACCATTATCCCCTGTTCTCTTCTCCGTCCGAAACATTGAGTTTTATTGCGAGCACAGTTATTTAGGAGCTCATTTCCCGGCGCCCGGCCGTCACCCTATATCACGACCAGGCTTCCCTGCCTTTTGTCTCTTCTCAGAGAGATTAATAACTAAAAAAAGGGACGGCTGAATGAAAACAGCTAGCCTACTTTCGGAAAGTACACGTTTCCCTTTTCCCCCATCATTATGTTCTTAAGTAAGGCTTTTTAATAAAAAATAAAGTAATGTGACTTTGTGGGTTCGTAAAATTAAAAGTCCAAGTTGCAGAAATTCAAAATGCTCTTTATTTCCGTAGAAACACAAACACAGCTGCACGCGCTCGATTATCAATTTCCATTTCGACTCTCTCCTCACGACTGTCTCTACTGGCGTGTCGCAAATTCTTTTATATCCTCTATTCATATTTCTGGAATGACCAAGACGGCACTAGAACCTTCTAGTATCTAACATTATTTGTTTCGGCAAGCCTTTTATCTCCGCGATATCTTTATCTGTTTCGGCAAGTTCTTTATCTCCACATTGCACTATTTGTCCCTTATCTCTCCGCGCCGCACCCTTTCTGTGTCCGGCCCCAACAATGATCGCGACAATGATGATTTAAGTATCCAACACTAGAGATTTGAGTAGTGTTGAGATTTTTTTACCGAAAATCTGAAATTTTGTTTACCGAAAATCTGGAATTTAGAGATATATTCTTTGTAATATGTAGTCAAGTTCATGAAATTGCCCGATACCTCTTGCTTCCTATAGGATTTTTCTTAGCTTAATACTGGGAGACACTCCTCGTCACCTGTGTTCCATACGGATCTTGGGTGAGCCAAGCTCTAATTGGTCTGAATTCTAGTCTGAAACACCAGCATTAGTTTATAAATACTGGTCAGATTTAGTGAGCGGCAAAAATAGACATACAGAAGTATTTCACCTCAATGTCTAAAAGACATGCTTCCCAATGAAGATCCACACCAGACCCAAGATTTGGCACTCAACCTTTAAACTATGAACGCAGGTCAGTTTCAGACTCAGGAGTAAATGAAAAGGAGGGAGTAAGACAAACATTAAGCAGAATGTGGAACCAGGTAAGGCAAGGGAACTTGGCTTGGCAGAGACAGTTCAGTACTTTTTTACCAACATAAGCCAATGCACATTTTATCGGTATGATTCCGTGCCCTTGACTGTTCCGTAGTTTACTTGATGAGGAATATAGTACTATGAAAAGGTCAATCACATCACAGTTACGACAGTAATATTCCCTAGGAAATATCCTACTATGATAATGATTGTTTATATACTGAAAAGAATGTGTTAGATGTGTAAGAAATTGTAATTCACTTAACACTAACAAATATATTAAAGACATTAAAGTGGACAGCTTCAGGGAATGTGTGGCACCGTGAAGTCATGAAAAGTAATACTTAAGATTTATAATTCATATTTGATGAAATTGATGTTCTACTTTGTGTTAATGAATTGTGGGGAATGAAAAGCAGATATGTTCTTCAGATTCATATTTAAAAATGAATTATTTAGGATGAGTTAGTGGACATACTAAATTAGAAAAAATATCTGAATAAGAGATTCAAGATAATTTAATGTCTGAATGAAGGAATTCACCAGTACAAATGGAACTGGAAAACGTATCTAGAATTAAGGAAATATGTAAATAAAAAGTAAGGAAGAGAGAACACTTTTTCATAAATAATTATTTTTTAACACTAGCCATGTATGAAATTATCAGTCGGACTCATGCTTAGGCTCAGAATAAAACAATTCAAAGTCGTAGCCGAGATTTTTGGCACGAAACTTCCGCTGCACTGAGCTACGATGGTAACATTTCAAACGTTGGGCTATCTGTAGCTTGTATAAAATAAGTAATAATGTAATCGATGAACCTAATAGTGGTAAACTGTGAAGCCCAAAATTCAAAATATTTTTTATATTGTAAGTAGACACTGGGAAATTTTATCTCACCATGAATTGGAGAACGACTTATAGTTTCCCAGAAAAAAATGAGTTAGTCTGGAAAGCTAAGTGTCTGTATATTGGCATGGTAGCTCAGGTGGTTAGAACAGTGGCACGCTAAGCCGAAGGTTTGTGGTCTAAATCCCGGCTATGGCTTTGCATTTTTCTGTATAATAGTATCTTTTAAAAATCTGAATTTGACTTAAAACTGTGAACCTCCAAGAAGAGAGATTGAGACGACTTTAAACCATGAGCATTCGTGGCTACTATTGTTCATCATTATAGATCCTTATGTATAAAGTACGCACAATAAACGGGGTCCAAAGTTCAGGAAGGTGTTTGCACGGGTATACATGGGTATACACACAGGTATACTCACTACATTTTTGAGTAAACGCTTTGTAAATTATATTAAATAAATGTAATATGATTATAAAAGGCGTAATCAATACTTTTTTGATAGTAGCTACTGACACTTGACTTACACTATTAGCCGTAAGTAGCAAAATCTCCTAGGAAGCAGCGACTGCAACAATAAGAGATGTGGATATCGATAGTAGTACTTACTCTAAATGCATTGTTTCTAAAATATTGGGGAAAATCCAAAGGAAACATTTAAAAGGCGGTACTGTCAAATCAATCAAAATCTCGATTACATTGTGAGAAGAAATATACATTTAGAGACTGGTGCTAGATGAGTAGTGTACTTCTTGTGAATGAAGGTGTGAATTTTGTGTACATAAAGGTTTCTATGACAACTTTTCAGCGACCTGGACAATGAAGTACTACTTTTCGGCATATTAACAGTCCGGCAAACAGCCATTTCGGAGAGCGTACATTAGAAAAGCTTTTTATGGCTTAAGCCACGGCTTGAAATGTTTGTCATTATTTCTTAAGATCATACTTAGTCATTAAACATTTTCAATGTTGTAGAAGGCCTTTAAAATCTAAGCAGGAGTCGGTCAAAGGCTTTATCCCTTGAAGAGCGGGAGCAGTTGCAGCCCTACGCAAAAGAAGAAGGAAAAACATTATGTTAATAACCATGACGTGCTGTTCTAGTGCATAAGCTCTTTCACATAGTACCGTCATATTTCCTTTGCTCTTTATGTTGACGTAAGTAAACTCCATATGTTTGCAGTGATAAACAGAAACCGTGCTAAACCGAATATCTGTTGTTCAACTAAGACTACTGCTCCGATGCTTTCAGTGTGATTCTATCTCTCCGACATTGTCCTATACAAAGCTAGTGTGAAAAAAAAGATTAACTTCCACTCGTTACTATAGTATGAATTTTTCAAAACTTAATTTTCGAAGTTCTAAACCATCATTTCCCGATTCATCATAATGTCACACAAAGAGTATGGAATTTCAAAAACAACATATTTTGAACAATTGACTGTCTATTTAGCTTCCGGGATCCTTCTTGTACCTTCAACGAAATGGCCAAAGAAATGATTTTTGCAAATTTTGGCTGTGATGCCATGAAGCTCATATGCCTTTCTCTAGCTATTCCTCAACTAACCGTTCTTACACAAGTGCATATTTATGCCTACTTCATGTTACTTGAGATAAACATTTGTAGAAGTAGTTTAATGACCTATTTACTTGCACGTGCTATGAGAATATGGAATTTTAAGTCTTAAAATTCTTTATAGTCAATTTTTTAATACGAGTCGGTTTGTAATGCCTTTGAAATTCTATCTTATTCATAACAAAGTGAAAAAAATCGAATGATATCACACTTAAGAACATTTCCAGGAAATTAAAGATATGTATTTCACTTGTCGTCCAAATATCTAAAGCATACAGTATTTTAATCAAAATAGTTAAGATTGTATTAAGAAAACCAACATCCTAAAATTAAAAGAAAACCCCTAAAGTATTGTTAGAGGTTCGGAGATTTCTTTGTAAATCTTCTTGTCACATATTTAAAAGACGAGAAACCTAATACCACTTGATTTCAAGGTCAACACATAGTGACCAGCTCTTACAAGTTTTGACTGAAGCTTAAAGCTTACTGTATTCCCACATTCTCCTTGCACCTCTAAGAAAATTAGTAATAGAATAATTTCAGCAAATGTTCGTCTGGATTAACATGAAGTAGTGAAATAAGTATTTTAGGAATGGTTTCAACAAAAGCAAAGAAAGTCAGTCAGTGTAGTATTCCAAAACGTGTATGTGTGAATGGTATAACCCAAAAACGAAAATTCAGTCAAACTCTGTGTTTAAGTTCAGCATCTTTTAAGAATGAGACACAATTATGTCCAATAAATTCTCCATTCAGCTTACCCTATATATGGCACATTTTTCTAAAATTTCTATTTAATCAAAACCGGTCCTGACAATTTTGATTAAAATTCTATATGTTTAGCGTACATCTTGAAATTTTTTTCGGAGTGTCTTCAAGTCCTTTTCATTCTGAATGATTTTTAATTAAGTAAAATATTGCAATATCTAAGTACACGAAACACATAGAACTGATTAAAGCATATCTACAAATTTAAATCAAATACAGTCTTTTTTATGGAGTAAACTATTTCCAAGATATTCCCAATATATTTCCGAACTTTAAAATACTGATCATTGTTTCAAATTGGAAGCTGTTATTCATTTTTATCTCATATGCAAGCAATGAAAATGGAATTTCAAACGCATCATATAATGCCCAGCTGTGCCCTTAATAGACTTGACTAATGCTTAAAAATTGCTGTACTATCTATCCCCCTTGCACCTACAAAAAGTTAGCAGTAAAATAATTTCTGCAAATGTGTAACTCCATTCACCAGAAGCAGAAGAATAAGGTTTGTAAGAATCGTTTGTACAAGAGTAGAGAAGGAATATTAGTACAAAACAATAAATTTGAAAAGGGATTTCACGGAGTCTTAAGATACAATTCTGGTGACTTCCCAACATCGAATTTGTGGGTGGAGTGCTATAATTAGTAGAGAATTTAATAATGTTTTGTAGAAGTATTTTGTAAAAGTGAAATAAAAAAGAACAGAAGCGTTTTCCCAACTTAGTTACCATTCCTCAGTGTTTGAGCCACAGCTAGAAGTTAGGCAAACAAAAACGATTTAGCCAGTTTATTTAAGTAAATTATAACTCGTATTCCATTGTGTTACAGTGTTTGAAAATAACTAATAAGTTAATTACTGTACTAATAGTTATAATTTCTTTTTAAGGTCCTTTTGGTAATTTTGTATGATTCAGATAACTTTGGAGCTAACAAAATTTGACTGTGTTTCTAATAATTAGCGCAAATGAATTTGTTGTACAAATTTAATGGAAAATGTCCACATTTCCTGAAATTCTAGTGGAGATGAAGGCCACAAAACCCCGTAGTCTCCCCAGCATTCTGTATAAGCTTAGTTCAGGGCTGGATGTTATTGACTACAGTTATAAAGCGAATGAATCATAAGGCAGGAGACACAAATGTGTGACTGAAGCAAGTGTGAACGTCAAGATAGTTATTTCTTCCGCAAACAACACAGCATACTGTGTAAATGTCCTCAAGGAGCTGCGAAGCACACTTTTCATCATATACACTGCAGTTATGTGAGGAGATAAAATATATAACCTCGTACTGCTCTTATTCTTCATGATCGTAGGCTGCTTCGTTTCCGGTTTCCTACCTCTGACTGTAGCAATTTCAACTGACTTCACGATTCCACGGAATTTCTTATTGCGCATTAACTTCTTAAGAAGATAAGCCTTTACGTTTCAAATGAAAATAAGAAAGGGAGGGACGATTGTTTGGAATGACACCATTGGATTTCTTGCTGTACTTACGTACTTACAGTAAGTAGAAGTTTTGCGTGTGGTTCGAAAATTCTTTGTTAAGATTTCACTGGAAATACAAGTTTTAAGGGTCACTTAATCTATGCTAAAACATCTTTAGGGAAAGGTATATGGGCATGTGCAAACAGTATACATTATAAACGAAAAGTCAGTTAAATATTAAACTTGGTATTTTAAACTTGCAAACTGCGACAGGAGCATCCTCAAAAAATTCCCTCATTCTTTAGCGGGAGTACAAGTGCATCGACGCAAATACTAACATATTAATGAAAATTATTTTATAGTAACACACGATGTAAAGGAAGCCTTGCTCCGTGCAAAGCCTTTGGGGGTCTGAATCTGTCATATAATATCTCCAGGCTTGTCCAAAACACGGGAAATTGACTACATATCACCTAAAGTGAGACACTAAGTTGAGAGAGTGATAGAGAGTGATACCATCCCTGTTAGGCGTAATATTAGCATAAAAACCTCAAAAGTCATATTAAATGCATAATTACGGGCGGATAGATGTCATGTTTGAATTAAGCTAAATTAAAACAAATATAGGGAATAATGGTCTTATGTACACGTGCTGATACTAAACAGGCTATACTAATTCATATATTTTATTTCAAGCACGTGGACCCAAGTAGTAAGGAGAGTCGGGAAAATAAAAACTTACCCTCACAGGAATGTTCCTTGTGTTGAGCCAACAAGCAGGCATTGTTAGAGAATCGCCCAAAGCTAGACCCAAGCGACAACTCGTCGCCCATCGAGGCTTAGATTTGCACATGATACGTGATGTAAAGACACCGGGATTTAAGCTACGCTTTCGCACGCGTGCTTCCGCATTACGTGGGTAAGAGAAGGTTGCATGGAATACATGCCTCAGGAACTCAAATTTGAGATGAAATTTAAGAGTGAGGATGAAACATGACCTATAAGGAACGAGTGAAAGGAGCAACACGTACTGAACGTTCATCAAAGTCAATGTTTGCGAATGGACGGAGTAACACATATTAGGTGGCTATCAAACACTCTGTGTTAGCGAGTGAGAGAAACAGTACACGTTACATCATCAAAATTCTACCAAACTCTGTTTTTGTATAATCCTCCGGAAGTACTCTAGTGCGCGAGGTAATGCTCTCGAGACGTCCAGAAACGACAACGCGTACACGGCTTCATACATTACTTGGCGCGTCCTAGAAATTTACAGGTTCACTCGCGACTGTGATTCAGACTAGCCGTCATGTCACGCGCCTAACGACGGGCTAATCCTAAGCCTCGCGCCTAATAGGCAAGTTACACCAACACAAAGCTGACGAGTGGAGAGGGCGACTTGTATAAATAGACTTGCTATTCAAGGGTCGTGGTGTCTTCTGTGTGATAATACCCCTAAACTGTCAGGACGCACCCACTCCCTGAAACCCAAAAAGAGAGAATCCATGCAGACCTACCCTGAGCAAAACCCCGACCTCTTGTAAACCTCCAAACCGTAGCCCTCACAAGTCACATATGCTATCATATGAGGTGTTGAGTACCAGGAGAGATCAACGAGGTACCTAATGGGTAAGTACCGCCTCATAAAATGGCATCAAACTCGGGCCAAATTCGCCGAAGTCCTGGCAACATAAATTAGAACCCCAAAGTGGAGCTTCCTTTAATGAACTCCTGACAGCACGTCATAAATTGCACCTCGACTTGGATCGAATTAATCTAAATCCTGAGTAAAACGCCATAAGATGTGCCAGAATTGAAGTTCGGACCAACGCGACAGGCGGCAAAGTAGATGGAAAGTTACAGCAGACCTGAAGGACAACAGTGTTGAGCGCTCCGGAGCTGGAGTTCCTGGACACCGGTGTACAACAACTACAGCGACGATGGCGACAACACAGCCACAAACCACATTACCCCGCAGCACAGAACATCATAACCCCCTCCCCCTGTAAAAGGGAAAGTGATATAGTTGTAAACCTGGAAAGCCATAACGATGAGTAAGGACTACAAAGCTGAGTAAGTTCAAACCATATTTATATTCATTTTAATGTATATGAATCAAATGTGCATGATTAAGCTGACGCTGTCAATAGGAATTAAAGTAGTATAACTTACAAAATTTATATACATGCATGCTCGATAAAAATGACTTTGTAGGATAGTATAGCAAAACAAAATAGTGAAATGACAAATCGAATAAGTATGTTAGATTTTAGACTTATTGAACAGGGGAATAACATAGCTTCACAGGAACATAGATTGAGCCATCAACTTAAAGAGCAGGAAATTAGATTTTCAGACAAACAGGGGGATTTGTCGAACACAGTTGAAAGACAATTAAGTAATGTAATAGGAGAAGTCTGTAAGATAAAACAACGTTACAAGGGGAAATAAACAATGTAAGGGAGGAACTTAGATCGACACAAACAGAAGTAAGCCAGATTAGGGCACAATGTAATGAGGAAATTGACAGTGTCAGAGATGTATTGAGTACGACTATATGTGACAGGTTTGATGAAATACGTTGTGAGACGACAGATACCTGGTCAGCGTAACACCAACCGATAAGACCCAGGTGCCGGTGCCGACGAAATACCTGGGGCCCTGGCTGGAAGGCTTATTGGAGAGAGCGGCCGACCACCTGACCGCAGAACAACTCAAGATGGTTGTTCGAGAACAACTGCTGAGACGATACCATCGCGTCTTCAGCCAAGGGGACAGCGAATACGGCCGCACGGACCAAGTGCTCCACCTCATGGACACCGCAGACGCCCGGCCTATTCGGCTAGCAAAGCAATCGACGGTACGGTACGGGACATGCTGGAGGACATGATATCCAGGGGAGTGATTGAAGAATCTGACAGCCCTTGCTCTTCTCCTGTATTCTTGGTGACGAAGAAGAACGGCAAGCTACGCTTCTGCATGGACTACAGGAAGCTGTGCGCTATCACTAGTAAGGACTGCTTACCCATGATTGACGACACCCTGGACACGCTTGCTGTTGCGCAGTGATACTTGACCCTGGACCTGAAGTCTGATTACAGGCAGGTAGGTAGCTCTAGACTCGAGAGGAAAGGGGAAGACCGCATTTTCGACAGGCCAAGGACTTTGGCGGTTCACAGTAATGCCCTTTGGTCTCTGCAATGCACCAGCTACCTTCATACGCCTCATGAAATCAATGTTGAGAGGATTGACTTATGACGCCTGCCTGCTATACCTGGACGACGTCATCCTCGGCAAGACCTTGGAAGTCCATCTCGAAAACCTGAGCAAGGTGCTACAGAAACTGCAGGCGACCAACCTGAAGTTAAATGCGAAGTAGTGTCAGCTCTTGCTCAAGGAAGTCAACCCCTTGAGCCACATAATCTCACCACCCGGAGTGGCCACAGACCCAGAGAAGACACAGGCCCTGAGAGAATAGCCTCGGCCAAAGGATAAAAGAGAATTGCGCAGTTTCCTAGGGCTGTGCAGTTATTACCGCCGTTTCATAAAGGGGTTCTCCAACATCACCAAGCCCCTCAACCGCCTGCCGGAAGAACACCGGCCTTATGTTTGGACGGAGGACGCAGATGTAGCGTTCCAGGAGCTGCAGAGAACACTGTGCGGAGCTCCTATTTTGGGATTCCCACAAATAGGTGGCACCTTCATTGTGGACAACGACGCCAGCGACCATTATATTGGAGGCGTCCTATCGCAAGTATAGAACGGCCACGAGCGGGTGATAGCTTACTATAGCAAGACGCTGTCTAAAGCAGAGAAGAACCACTGCGTTACAAGGCGAGGACTACTGGCGGTAATAAAGACCTTTGAGCACTTTCACAAGTACCTGTACGGTCAGCTATTCCACCTGAGGACTGACCACTGAGCCCTAACCTGGCTATAGAGCTTTAGAAACCTCTAAGGCTCGACAGCACGTTGGGTCCAGAGGCTGCAGGAGTACGACTTCACCTCTGAACATCGTAGAGGGAAGAGCCACGGCAACGCAGACGCTATGTCCCGAAGATCCTGCCCAGAAGAGTGCGGCCAGTGAACGAGGGTGGATGAGAAGACGCGTGCCGCTGATGTCAGAGTGGTCATGACAGTGCCTGTTGGTGGCTGGGATAGCGCAGACCTGAGGAGGGAGCAGCTGGCGGCGGCCGACTTGGGGAGACACTTGAGGGAAGAGGAAGCAGGGAGGCCATCGCACACAGAAGTGCTGCGTACAAATCGTACTGGGTCCAATGGGAGTCGTTGAAGATCAAAGAGGTTGCGCTGTTCCGGAAATGGGAATCGCCCGATGGGAGACGCAGAGAGAACAGATCTGAAATTTTCAACTGGATTCGTATCAGGTGAATTTGTTGGCCCACATAATGTTCCAATGCCCAAATCTGAAAAAAAAAAAAAAAGAAACACGTTTGACAATCCTTGCTCGATGGTATGATACATTATCACCTAGGTAAAAGTAAATAGAAGGTCCAAATTTAGAAACACCAGGTTGATCTCTGGGATTGTTAATCACATCAGTTTTAATAATTTCACAATAACTCAAACCCTTCATAGAGCCTATGCAGACGTCAGTTCTTCCCATGCCTTTAGAACACATTTGATTTCGACAGTATAAGTTTCACTGTATTTCTTTGTTTCAACTGTACATACCTAGTTCAATTCCCTTCCTGGTTGCATCCATAGTTTCTGTTTTTAGTACCATTACCATACAAACTGAACAACTTTTTATCTGAGGAAATAGGCCTCTTCAAATCCTCAGCAGCTCAATTCTCATGCATTGCCGCGAAAGGTTTTCTGTTATTTGTTTCGCTGTCAGATGCAGCTTCTACTTGGGAACTTTCTTCCTAACCTTCGTATCCTTAAGACGTCTTAAAATTATTTATTGAAACATTGATAAACCTAGATCCATCTGAATGTTAGATGTAATGTGCTGGAACTTGCTTTTCTGCTGTTTTGCCATAACGTTAATTGCTGTGCACACATGTGGACTGATAACACTTTTCCAACAACATTTGTGTCTTAAACTGAATATACCAACTTATTTTTGTCTTTTACAAAACGTTTCCAGTAGTTTTACATTTCATATATAGCTTTCTTACAATTTCCCTGTTGGATAATGCTTCCTCATTGAATGCCAATATTCTGACAAGTTTTCTTGTACTATTGTCTTTCTGCTTTCTCCTGCCTACATAAAGGAAATTCGGTATAATTTACATTAAGATCAGTTATCCGTTGAAATGAGACTGTAAAACTTCAAAACCTGATAAAGGTTAATTAATTGATCTCAAAACTTACCAACTTTGTTTCTTAGGTTAGAAAGTGCATGCTAAAGCAGAAACATCTGAATGATCTGAAAAGAAAGAAGTCAGAGACATATGGTGCAAGGTTTACTAAGCAAGATATCAGGGGCTGCCATCAAGTAATAATTTTCTGAATTTGTCTTACAATCTTTTCTTGAAACCTGCTTTGAAATCGGATAACTAAATATAGCCAAATGTATGACGTGTTTCTTGACATTTGACATAACTAGCATATTAATACTACACTTAATATTATGTTTACTTTAAAATGTCTTATATGTTTTATAAATCTATTGTCAAGTGCAAGGAGTGAAAAAAGATAAATTTATCTTGATAAATTTGAAACTATCTGAATGATTATTTAAATCTATTTAGTAATTTAAATATATGTAATTTTGTGATTGGCCGTAGTAATAATTGAATGACGTAATGTGGTGACGTAGCATTAAATCGGCCAATCACAAAATTAATATATGGGTAACGATAGTAACGGAAAATCAATAATCTTGGCAGATATGTTTTGTAATCTGGAGAGTGATGATAGTCGTGCAGGATCAAGAAGTTTTATGTAATAATTGGAACTGTTTTTATTAAAAAAGTAAGAATTTATCAACATGCTGGAGGTAACCTGCAATTCACTAGGAGAGGAAGTTCAAGTAAAATGTAATCCAGATAATACAATTATATTATTTGTTACAAAATTTGACTTCTCCGAAACTTTATTCTGGACCACACCTGAAAATCAGAGATCTCATGACTCTTACTTAAAATAAGATGATACAATTGGTGTCCAGAGGAAACTGATAGCCTCAAAAACTCACACGAGAAGAGAAGGAATAGTGCGTCCAACATAGAAATTCTGTCCGAAATTATAGGGATACCAGTACATCAGGAAAATTATTATTGGCGATATTTTTTGGACTGAAGTGTGTATATATAAACACTAAAAGTGAAAGCATATTTGTGCAATATTCGCATATTTTATAATTCAGTTTATGAAAGATTCCAGAAAGCAGAAAATAGTATAATGAATCATGAGTTGTATGAGTGGGTAACTCTTGCGGCTCAATGCTCATGCGGCTATGCGATTTGAAGGGATGTTTACAAATAAACTAACTTCTTTCATTAATGAGTAATTTAAAAATTTGGGGAAACACTAATGACCAAAAGTAGTGCAACTGCGTAGAATACTTACTGTCGACTCCTGCACATAGCTTGACTATACGACGGTGATATTGAGTACTGCTAGAATGCTATTAAAATAGATGAAATTAATTTATATTTGTAGTCTATCTGACCATATTTGGCTTTGATTATTGCAGTTTAAAGCGTCATTAATGCAAAAGCAATATGTGTTTACCTTAGAAAAGTATTTGCGGAATAATCCTTTTAAGGCAACAATTTACTGGTATATAAAGTAAATTCCAAAGATATCGGCTTTTTTAGTGCTCAATTTCGTGAAGAACCCCCCAAAACAGCTGTTACTGATGAAAATATTCCTGCTGTCACACCAAAGCTCGAAGAAAACCGAGGGACATCTTATAAAATTATCGGAATAATATTAATTGCAGAAATGATAGAATATATTCATCATAAATTTGAACCTATAATTATAGATGCTAATGTTCAACCTGCACTCCCTAAACCAAAGGTTATTTCTAGAAGAAATGCACAATTCAGAAACCTCAAACTCTATTAAATTATATAATAAATTATTTAAATGAATTTTGTTCACCACGTCCGGTTATATACATATATAGACAAATTATAATTTTCCTTTATTTGGAGTTGATATAAATGCAAACACGTGGTTATACGAGGTAGGTCCCGGGCTTAAAAATTAAAAAAAGGTAATTCTTTTCTTTGTTTCTCAACATGATCTCCAGAAAACTGACACACTTGATATATCGGTGTTATAATTTAATTAAACCATCTCTGTAGTGCGATTTATCATGGTCATTGAAAAAGTTGTAATAAAAATGAATGTTGAACCTTTATTAATTTTTTTTACCAATTAATAATTTATATTTTACGTAAAGGTTTATATGTTAGTTTATTTGTCGTAGAGGTCCTTGTTGCCGTGACATCTTCGTCCTCCCAGAAATGTTTTGAGGTTCGGGAACAGGTGGTAGTCACTGGGTGCTAGATCTGGCGGAAGTTCAAGCAATTCGAACTTTAATTCGCACGTTTTTCCCTTGCAATGACTGAATGATGGGCCGGAGCGAGGACTGACGTGAAGAAACAAATGTTTTTTCTTTGCCAAATGAGGTATTGTTCTTTTCACCTCATCACTCAAACGTTGCAGTAAACTTGCGTAGTAGTCACCAGTCATACTTATACACTTTTTCGAGTAATAAATAAAAATAGTTTCCTGTGCATCCCAGAAAATTATCGCCATAATATTGTTAGCTGACAAAATTGATTTTGCCTTTTTTGGAGTTGGTTCATCTGGGGCTATCCACTGTTTTGACTGTGATTTACTTTCTGGAGTGTAGTGATTTATCCAAGTTTCATCCACTATAATAAGACGTCTCAAAAATTCACTGGACTTTTTAAGGTAGAGCTCCAACTGTTTAACGTAAGCAGTTTTTCTTTGCAACTTATAACCAGGTGTCAAATGCGGCACCCATCTTGCGCATGCCTTGTGAAAGCACAAAACATTACTTAAAATATTGCCTGCACGGTCTTTTGATATGTTTTCATAGCCTCTACTATTCCAAACAACTGTTATCTGGGGTCTTCCAGTACTATACCATGAATTTTTTCAGTGATCTCTGGAGCTGTGACATCCACAGGGCATCCACAGCTACACCCATCACTAGTGCTCGGACGTCATATTTTAAACCTGCAACCCACCTTTCAGTCGTTGTATATGAAGGAACAGTCTTTCAATTCAGTGTACGTTTCATCCTTGATCTCTTTAGGCGTTAAGCGTTTCAAGTGGAGATATTTAATCACTGCTCGTTTTTCCTCTACAGTTGTGTTGTTTAAAATGGAAAACTAAACAACCTATTGACCTTTAACTATGGATACAAGCTAGTCTAGAGTTAAACTATATGATGCTATTCTGTCAAACTGGCCCGGTGGTGCCATCTCCTTATGAGGCCCGTGACTTATCAACCGACCTTTGTATTCATCTCCAGTTTCCATTTGAGTGCGTTTGTTCCTCCCTTTTTTCTAATCTGTCCTACTCTCACTCTCCCATATAGCTTCTGGTTTATTTTGTCCCCCTCTTTATTCACTTTTATTCTTTCTCATCGTATCTCATTCGCTTTGCTCTTATTACTCAATTTTCATGATGCACTAATTAACCTTTTCTCTCCCAATTTTATTATTTCACTATTACCTCACTTCCATGTCCATCTTCTCTTTTGGCCTAATCTTTTCAATTGGTCTATCTTTCATAAGTCTTTCTCTAATTAGCAAAATGTATCTTCCCCAGACTAAACTGTGTTACCAGATATTATACTGTTATTTCTAACTCCCTTGTACGAATTTTATTTAATTTTCGTTTTATTCACTTATTGCTCATCTTTTAACTTATACTTGCTTCTTCTTTGTTACCTTTCCTTTGTTACCTTTCCGGTCCGCTAGGCCGGCTCGGAGACCCAAGTCCGTCCCGCTGGAAGGGATAGCTTTTCCCCAGATCTTATCATCCCGTCATGCGCCGCTGAGACTCCCGTCGACACTTATACTCTGAAAGAAACCACCACATGAGAGACGATACGAAATGATAACGGAGGTGAAATGGAAGGACAGGAGATTCGGGAGATATAATTAACTTACCCAGCATTCACCTAGCGACCTCTAACAACCCCCGAAAAACACCCATGGGTCAGGTAAGTTGGCCACGGGAATCGAACCCGGGCCTCCCGAAAGCAGGCCACAGACGACACCGGCTGAGCCATGCCGTTCGATACCTTCTGTGACAAGAGGGAAATTACGAAAAACTCTTAATGAGAATGTGAGTTTGGCGGGATTCGTAACCGTGACCTTCCGAATGCGGGGAACAGACGTCATCACGTGGTCTAGCAAAATTTGAAATAAATAGAAAACAAAACAAAAAAATCTCGGAAATCATTAATGCCATAAAAATTACTGGAGATTCACCGCATGTTTAAAAAGATATTAATTTTTTGCAGTTTATGTTTCTATTTCATATGGTTTACCAGTTATACAACATTTCTTCAGAAGGAAGAGTATTCCATAGGCTGCTTGCAGCAAGTTATAGACATGCCCTTTGATTTACCTTACACGTTTTTTAAGCATAGGGTCATTTTTTCAGAATACTAAAGGCTTAATGGCATCATGAGAACTATAATTCTTGAGGCCGGTCGCTGTATGTATAAGGCCCGAAAAAATTACAGCTAGGCAATAAGGAAAGAATTTAAAAGAACTAATCCAGCGATGTGCATACACAAGAGCCCTCCTACCGCTCGACTGTGGTGTCCCAAACCTCTGCCTATCACAAACGAATAATTGAACATATTGAACGTACTTAATCTAAGTAATAAAAGTATCAGCGGTGTCAGAGAGCGCAGTCGCGTAGTTGCAAGAATACAGAACGAAATAAGGAGGGTGAATGATAGAACAATGGATAAGGACGGACCAGTTTCTTTGAGAGTTTGGGACAATGAAAGCCCTAAACTTTGACGCTGTTGCTACTTAGAGCCATTTTTGATAAACTAAAAAAAAAAAAAAAAAAAAAAAAAAATAGCAACTTTTTACATAAACCATAATTTGGTTAGGGATATTTTATTATCAGTTATCGTGGTGCATCCTAGGAAGATATGGTAAAACGCACGCACACACATACAAGCACACGCACACGCAAGCACACAACATCTGCCTGCGTAGCCGTATGTAGTAAAAGTGAGCGTAAAACACTACCATAAGAAAAACACACACCAATATATAAGTATACACATATTTTTAATTTCTCTACCACATAAGGTAGATAAGAGAAATAGCTATTGCGTTCCATCAAAAAAATTCGATACCGAAAATACACATTTTGAGATTCCCTCAGTAAAAACACTTTTGGAAAAGCAATAGCATAATTAAAAGGACGAAAAGTAAATTACATATCAAACTTGTATTTAAGTTCAGCACATTCAGAGGATACGACACAAAGATTTACAAGAACATCTGTAACCCCAGACTACCCTCTAAATGGAGTATTTTTCGCAACGTTTGATTTTTTCTAAAGGGAATGTAACGGCTATGGTTAAAATGTCATATGTTTAAGTTTTTCATGAGATGTTAAATTTTATGTTGAATTTTCTGGGAATAACCTCTGAAGTCTTCTTTAACAATAGAAGTTTCGTAGGACTCACACTCTAAATCGTAAGAGATACCTACACAAAGCCTTACACCGCAAACAATGTTGATCTGGTAGTGCACATAATTTATGTCCAGTAAGGCTGTTTAGTAACCTGTTTCAAATAACCTTGCCTCGCTGTCATGTATCCCTACGTGTATCATTGCCTTCCCCTTTCCCCTAATTGGCTAAAGATTTAGGCGCCGTAGGCGTTGCTTCCACACCACGTGGAAACCTGCAGCAAACATCATAATAATTGCCAGGAAGATAGATAAAATCATGCAAAAACACAAGTTTATAGTGAAATGTAGTGTTTAACGCTCGCTTTTACTACATACGGCACCGCAGGCGGTGACACTGATGATACATGAGATGAACATGGAGCACCGGTGGAATGAGATGGCGGGGGAGACCGGAGATCCCGGAGAAAACCCGCCCCAGCGCCCTGTTGTCCACCACAAATCTCACTTTTCTGTCGCCTGGGATAGAACCCGGGCCGCCTTGGGGGAGAGCCAAGCGGTCTAACCACTGAGCCAGGGCGCGGCCTGTTTATAGTGAAGCTGAACTCATACATTAAATGGTAATGTATGACATATCCAATTCGAAGCAAGGTCAGCGATATAAGTCATATAAACAACTATGTCACCACTACTGATAAACACACGTGCTATCGTCAGTCATCCCGAGAGACAGGTTTGAAGCAAACGATCCTCCTCTTTATTTCGTGTTAAGAATTTTGTTGCATTCCAACTAAATCAACTCTGTTACATAACATATTTCATTCATACGCTTTTGAAAATATAAATCTGACAATTCTCTTAGAACATATTAAGATATATCATGTTAAATAACGACTCATTTTTACCACACTACAGCAAAAAAAAAAAGTTCCTTGAGTCTAAGTTTAATTTCACCATTTCTATAAACAGCTGAAATTTCTTCTCTCACACTATGGCGCCTGTAGTTTTCTATGACGAACGCACCGAAACAGTGATCTTCTCCGCTAACAAGGTACCCTGGGAGAACACTATCATCACATCCCAACAATTAAAACCAGTTAAGCGTTAAATGGGACGACCGCCGAGTAGCTAAATGATATCGCATCGTCTGTCACTCATTTTGTGGAAAACCATATTTCCTGAATAACGTCATCGGGAAAGATGCGGGCTTTTTGTCCTGATAAAAAACAACTATTTCAATTTCCACCCACAGCGGCAATAATTAGCCCTCTCTCACAAGAATGATGGGGCACTTTAACTAAATCGTAACCTCAAAAGTAGTGATACTCCACACAGCAAACGAGGTTGAATTGGAGTATACCATTTGGAACAGCTGCGTCAAAGCTTTGAATTGCGAGGTCTATACCACGATCAAACATAAATGTTTATGTGGCCTAATTTTCGTAGTTCTGGAGCCCAGAATTTGTAACAGCATTCTATTAAATGCAGTATTTGTTAGTTCCCATTACTCAGTTGGAGTATACCTTCAGGCTATTCTTTTATTTGGACCTAACTGTGAATTTTCCGAAACTCAGCTCAGTATATTACGGAGCTTTTGAAACTTTTAGCGCAACTTAAGTCGGTTCAAAGAAATATGACTGTTGGGTTTATACATATTTTTAATTGTTTCATTTGAACAGCATCGTTTAACTTCTTTGGTAATATCGGAGGCTTTTGACTTGTTGCTAGGTGAAATATAGGGTTCCTTAAGGTTTATTTTTATCATTTTTGACGTTAAACACACCCACACTTTCTCCCAAATTCATACGTTCAGACTTTGTGGGAGACAGGGAATAATTTACTTTCGTTCAAGGAAACTTCTCAACAATTACCTGAATTCAAGCCGAAGCCTCTGGGTTGAGGAGCCAGAGCGCTGATCACTCGGCTGCAGAGACAGTTTTGTAACGCTTAAATATTTAGTAACACAGGTTAACTAATTTCTGAATTATTCTTATGGTGAATTTTCATAACTTGCAAACAAAATTTACGAGTTAATGTTCCTTATTCAGCTAGAAAGGACATTTGCTAATAAGTACAAATTAAATTACTTATTTTTTAAAATAAATATTTTTGTTTCAACTGGAAATTTCCTTTTTCACAAAAGCTGTACTATAGATGCTTAAAAAGTTTTACTGGTCTTTGTTGGTTACGTATTTGTGTCACGCTAGTAACTACGTATCAAGTTTTAATCAGCTTCTATAGAGAAAAATATTTTAGATATTTAGCTCTGATAGCTTAAAAATTGCATAGTAAGAGTAATTTGAAATGCTGAAATTTCTTTAAAAATATTAATCTATAACGCAGAAAAATCCGCCCAAAACCCATTCAAATTAACTGTCCTAAGCTACTACTATATATTTTTCATAAAAGGAATTGCACTTCTTGACATAAAAGGTATAAATTGTAACTTAATTAATATATATACACCAAACTGAGCATATTCATATCGAAATTGCTAAAAAGTACAAGAAACGGAGTAGTTCCTCAAATCCGGTTCCACGCCATCCACTGAGAATTGTTTAATCACATAGGTCTTACATTTTGACACCAATATTAACTCAATTCACACGAAAATTTCCCAGAAAATTTAAAAGCAATAATTATAATGATGATGATAATAATAATAATAATAATAATAATAATAATAATAATAATAATAATAATAATAATAATAATAATAATAATAATAATAATAATAATAATAATAATAATAATAATAATAATAATAATAATAATAATAATAATAATAATAATAATAATAATAATAATAATAATAATAATAATAATAATAATAATAATAATAATAATAATAATAATAATAATAATAATAATAATAATAATAATAATAATAATAATAATAATAATAATAATAATAATAATAATAATAATAATAATAACAATAATAATAACAATAACAATAATAATAACAATAACAATAACAATAACAATAACAATAACAATAACAATAACAATAACAATAACAATAACAATAACAATAACAATAACAATAACAATAACAATAACAATAACAATAACAATAACAATAACAATAACAATAACAATAACAATAACAATAACAATAACAATAACAATAACAATAACAATAACAATAACAATAACAATAACAATAACAATAACAATAACAATAACAATAACAATAACAATAACAATAACAATAACAATAACAATAACAATAACAATAACAATAACAATAACAATAACAATAATAATAATAATAATAATAATAATAATAATAATAATAATAATAATAATAATAATAATAATAATAATAATAATAATAATAATAATAATAATAATAATAATAATAATAATAATAATAATAATAATAATAATAATAATAATAATAATAATAATAATAATAATAATAATAATAATAATAATAATAATAATAATAATAATAATAATAATAATAATAATAATAATAATAATAATAATAATAATAATAATAATAATAATAATAATAATAATAATAATAATAATAATAATAATAATAATAATAATAATAATAATAATAATAATAATAATAATAATAATAATAATAATAATAATAATAATAATAATAATAATAATAATAATAATAATAATAATAATAATAATAATAATAATAATAATAATAATAATAATAATAATAATAATAATAATAATAATAATAATAATAATAATAATAATAATAATAATAATAATAATAATAATAATAATAATAATAATAATAATAATAATAATAATAATAATAATAATAATAATAATAATAATAATAATAATAATAATAATAATAATAATAATAATAATAATAATAATAATAATAATAATAATAATAATAATAATAATAATAATAATAATAATAATAATAATAATAATAATAATAATAATAATAATAATAATAATAATAATAATAATAATAAACTTCGAGAGTTCAACATTGTAATCCTTTTACTATTTTTGTCCAGTTTTCATCGACTAGTCACCGAAAGGTAAACAGATTAGAATGAAATATACAAGAGAACCTCATGGCATTGTTGCTTCAAATCACAATGAAAATTCCCATGTATTTATAGAAGAATATCAGATGCATATACACGCTGTCTTCCAAATTTTACACACGTTTTTATCTTTGATCTACTGGCATGACTTTGGCCAGTTCCACCTTGCCACTACCCCGTGACATACATATTATGTAACCCAACCAGTGAGAGTTTCAAACAACTTTGAACATTCCAGACATGAATATTCCAATGGTATATAGATATAACGAATACTGTTCTAAAGGTCACCGCAGAGTACGTGGCAGCTGGCGGAGTGAGTTAGCTTGCTGGAATGTGGTGATAAGAAGGCTAGATTCTAAACGACGTCACATAGTTTCGTTTTTTTTTTTTTTTTTTTCTCCTTTCTCCCAATCTTTGTTGCCTGTATTTTAGTTACCAGCTTGTTTATTGTTCCTATTGCTTCACTTGTGAGCCAAAGACAAAAGAATTACAATCCGTTAATTAGGGACCTATAGGGATTTGCTCGCCATATAGGTTGGGCTGAGCTGATCTTAACGTCAGGTAGTTGAGGCCCTTGACTTTTAATGGGTAACCACAGCTATCTTTGTCTTTATCTTTCATTAGAGATCATGATTAACATGATATGATATGTGTTGTAAACAATGTTCCGTAGTTGGCGTTCATTTTAACAGAATGTAGACGACATTAAATCCAATAGATTTTGTTTCATGCATTTTGCATTTGTGAAATGTTTAAAACTTGGATGAATGGGTCAAGCACAATAGACAACAAAATAAAATATCTACACATTTATTAATTTCACCAGCGGAAAACATAGCTATTATTGTATTTTGTAAACACCTATCGTGTTATAAAAGTGTTATTTGTAGTATAATATGAAATTATACGCCCAAGAAATAGAACCAGGTGTAATAAAATTTTCCAGCTCATCATGTTGTATTTGAACCGAAGACACACGAGAATACAAGTGTATGTATGTGTATGTATTTATTTCACTGCAATTGGGTACTACCCGGTGGCAGAGTTAAGAATACAGATCAAATTACAAATACTAGATTTACAACAATAACACAATATACAATACAAACATGATATTATTTTAACTTTAGTCACTTAAAACATATCTAATTAATTCTCTATTTACATATTATATACCATTGTAATTTAAAAGTTAAACTATAAACCATCTACATTTTTTCTAAATTTCTTCAGCGACAGGGGACAGCCCTGAAAGACTCCTACAGGCAATTCATTCCATTCTTCAATGGTTCTATTAACAAAAGAAAATTTTCCTACGTCGGTTCTGTATCTTCTACCCTTAATTTTATACCTATGATCGTTTCGTCCATAATAATCCGGATTATCTAACCTTACACTAACGTCCATCCATGCCTTTACACCAGCATTAGCTTTGAATAATGCTACCAACCTATGTTTTTTTACGCCTAATTCTTAATTCCTCCCATTTAGTCTCATCTCCTTTTATAGGCCCAAAATACTTGCCTCTTTTTATGAATTTTATTGCCCTCTTCTGTATTTTTTCTAATGGATCGATTTGGTTAGCTCTATACGGGTCCCAGCATGCTACTCCATATTCCATAACCGGCCGTACTAAGGCCTTGTAGGCAATTTCCCTGGACCTAGCGCTCCCCTTTTTCAATATTCTCATTACGAAATGTAATGCCTTCCATGCATTCCTAGATGTGGAATTTACTTGTTGGTCCCATCCAGCATTACTTGCCAGGTACACTCCCAAGTATTTGCAGCTGTCCACCTGTGGGATTTGCACCCCTCCCATGTGATAGTTAACAATAATTTTGCCCTTAGTTCTACTAAAAACAATGGACTTACTTTTCTTGACATTAATTGTCATTTTGTTAGCCGCAGCCCAATTACAGATTTCATTTAAATCATCCTGAAGAGCGGTTTCATGCACTGTATTCCGAATTTTATTATAAATGATACAATCGTCTGCAAACAGATATCTGTATGATATCATTTAAACAACGCTACGTTTCTAAGGAAGCTTTCCATATACATTAAATAACCGCGGTCTTAAGACCCACCTAAAATTTTTACACGCTTTCTTCAGCTGTATACGGTGTTTTGAGCTCGTTTTTATAGTTTTAACACAACTAAAAAACCGCATCGTCCATTACAATTACTTTATGAGTTAAAAAGCGCCGTAATTTGTGATATAAGCGAAAACCATCTACCTAATTCTTAGCATTTTTGACATGGCTGTGCAATGAAAACACGTGTTGACTGAAGATTTAAATCCAATTGGTCCCACTGTATAGATTTGTCATTTAGCGATTTTATGTTCCAATGTTATTGTCAACTGATGCATGTGATAGGTTGTTCATTCACGGGAATGCTTAAAGGTGTGTGTGAATATACGGTAATGAATAAAAGTTTGAAAACTCTCTAAAATTATTACTGCACCTTTCTTATCTGGGTATGATATTTTTGGAATCGACATACACAGTGATTGCTTTTTGTCCCATACAACACTTATGCACTGAGTTATCTACCCTTCTTCTATAAACTGTTCTACAAGTCATCCATTAGAAGATATTAGTGACATATGTTGCTTAGCAAGTTGCATAAGTTAAAAAATAAATAGGGGCAGGTAACTCACCTGGTATATATATATATATATATATATATATATATATATATCCTGTCATATAATGAAAGTGAGATTTTGCTGTAATATTATTGACAAAGAAGATTTGGTAATTATGTTATAGAGTCTGTATCAAAATCAAGCGCGCACACAAAAAATATTACAATGCAAAATGCACCCCTACGCGCTCGTTAATGTCTGTTAATTCTTTTTCATTTCCATGTTTCTCAAGCTGTGAACTACTCCGATTCTTAATTACTTATATTTTTCTATAAGTTCTTTTCTCTATACCTTAAAAATGCAGTAATATTATTGAAGAACTCTCATATGAATTTACAATGAAGATCTTTCATATGAAAACGTTTCCCTCAATGCTTTTAAGTTCAAAATTCCTGTCCTTGAGCAGATAAGATTTTATGTTCTTAATAAAATTGGTCGCAAATGTTGCTTCTCCTTCTTTCCTTTCTTCCTCCTTCCCTCCATCCATCCCCCTTTCATTTTTCCTTCTTCATATTTTTCCTTCTGTGTTTCTTGCTCTGGCTCTCTCCTTCTTTCTTTCTCTCTTATTCTTACTCTTTCTTCTTTCTTTCTTACTTATTAACTTTCTATACTTTTTTTGGATAGCGGTACCAATTTGACTAGACAATTTTATGCAGTTGTAACATCTTTAAATAATACGTATAGCCACAATTCTAATTTTAATTTTTTTCCCAATTTTAATGGTGTTTCCTTTCTCTAATATTATGTGGAGCAAATAGAGAAACTATTGTATTATATTCAGAAATCACGTTTTTACGATCCCTGAACTCCCAAAAAGAGTATTTTAACAACATATCGAAGTGTGTGTGTGTACATGTGTGAAGTTTGTGTGTGTGTGTGTGTGTGTGTGTGTGTGTGTGTGTGTGTGTGTGTGTGTGTGTGTGTGAATTGAGCAGTTTTTTTACAAGTGAAGTATTTGGAATTTTTCCGAGGAATCTGTTGTTGTTAATCTGAACATTTCAATGCTTTTGTCATTTGTTTTTAAGTGCTATCGCTCCTCAGTTATTTCTCGCAATGTCTTGGAACAACTATGCAATTTCTAAAGCACCAAGCATACTACGACTACTCGCGTTGTTCAGATGTTCATTCCGACTAACATGAAGTAAATAGAATCACAAGCTTTCCTAAGAATAATTTGCAGAAGCTACATATATAAGTATAAGCGATAATGAACAGAAGAATATACGTGAGTATAACAAAATATATTTATAAGATTTATTAATTCAGTCCTACATTCTAACTTGCAGAGTCTATAAAGGATAGGAAGTAATTGTAGGTAAAGAAACCCTCCTAGCGGGGAATCGAACATGACACCAATAGAACTTATAGCTCTCCCCACATAGTCTATATACTTTCAATCTATTATAATTGCGTAAAGACTTTTGCATTCTAACTAAACTTTTCCAAATGTATGTCTTAAATTCTTAAATACGTTGTATGCTCCACATTAAAATTTCTTTTCCATTGAATTTGCATTGTGTAGTCCAGCGCAAAGAAAAGGTGTCGGTACAATGCACAGTGATTTATGTTGGTAGGAAAATATCATATTACCTCTGCCTCATCCAGCCCTGCATCTTCCCTGGTTCTAGTACTTCATTTAATGTTTTCGTTTACTGTTCTTGTTTTCACTTTATTCTGAACCTAAAAGCGACCTAATCTGCAATAGGGATAATAAGAGGATCGTAAAAGAATCCTGCCAAAATTAAGTAAAGACAAAATTATAAGAAACCAAAAGGTTCAACATATTTCATTTAATGCAAACCTACCCCGATTTTGTCCTGATTATATGCTATAAATATACTTACTATACTGTTTAATAAGCATTTGCTTATGGAAAATTCAAAATAATGTGCTAAACTTGTTCGCCAATTTTGTCTGCATTATCCTGACGCGCATCAAAGTGATTAGCAGTTCCAGAAAGCTTTACTAGGCTTAAGAGATTTAATGATTGTGTTAACGGAAAATATAATAAATAAATAGCCAATGAATACAATCCTGAAGGGCAGAGATCTCCTTTTGTTGCGTGCAGTTGTTGCTAGAAGCTGAATAGGACACCAAATCCTAATATCCATCTGTCAATAATATTCTCATACAAACTACCAATGAATGGAGAATATCCTTCACAAATCTTAAGTTTGAAATAGAAGCAATCCCGAAAATTGCAAGCAATCTCAAACACGAAAAGAAAAAAAAAACGTAATCACGTTTCTTTCCTATATTGCTAATGTATGATTTATAAGAAACTGCTTTCATAGATATACCCAGGAAAGCCACAATTACAGCCTGAATGACGAAAAGTCTAATTTGCATTTCATAAAGTTAATGGACTTAATCTCCGCATGCTAGTCAGCAGCCTTTCTCCGTAATTTGACGAAATTGTCACCACTTTACACAATGTTTCGACTGTTGAAGATAGAGTTACATTTTTGGAGGAAGACAATGATGCATCACTCTGACACTATCTCCAACGTGAGGTGATTCACTGTTATCTACAATGTACTTGGTCGGTGCTGTCATCTGACTGTATAAAAGAAAGTTCATTGTTAAAATTTCCAGTCAGTATTCCACTTCAAAGTTTCCCTTTAATAAGTTAAATAAAAGTGGATTCCGCTCAAACTATGTTAAATCCGATAAATGCCTAGGATCAGTTTATAAGAGAGTAAGATTGACATAATTACATAACATCGGCGAAAAAAATTGAGGTACGAAACCATTCGTTTTGGGTGCAAGTGAGTACGTGGAAAACAGAAGAAGAAATGAAGAAGAAAAGGAATTGCGCACTTGGAAAGCATATAGCATAACACGAGATAACTTAGAGCACATAGAAACGAAAATTTCGAGATTGCTATGAACAATCTTATTTTGGTATAAAAGAAATACTTTAATTAGCTCTGTATTTTTCTTGCAGTAGTCTTTTAATATTACTTATTATTTCCTCAATATGCGAAATTAAATTACAATGAAGAGGACTTCACACATTATTCACACTAATTGCCAGATGTAACCACGACGTAATTCATAAAAATGGAGCACATCTCATATTAAAGACAGAGAGAGAGAGAGAAAGAGAGAGAGAGAGAGAGAGAGAGAGACAGAGAGAAAGAGAAACAGAGAAGAGAGATAGAGAGAGAGACTTGTGGCAGAATTACATTATGTACTGACTGGAGAGAAAGAAGCTCAAAGAATTTAAAGGCAACCCTACAGCTGTCATTCAGTCGCATAAGGTACTGCTGATTGTTTATTGCACAAAGTACAATATGATGTAACACGCAGATGAGTTCCTCTACTCTTGTAAAAATTACTCCCACGTGCACTTATTTCTCTATCTACTTCATGTTATCTGAGATAAGCACTCGACGAAATTGTCATTTTCTTGTTGATGAAAGGAAAATGTGGGAATGCAGAAGGCTTTAAGAAAATTTTAAAGAGTTGGTCACTGTATGATGACCTTGAAATTCAAATATCTTTTCATGGCTGAAAGACTTAAAAAATGATGGGTTGCGCTCACATGACATTCTCTACTCTTGTACAACCTACACTTACAAACGCTTATTCCTACATCTACTTCAGTTAATAGCGATAAACATTTGCTGAAATTACATTCTTACTAATTTTCAATTAGATGCAAATGGAATATTAGAATAGAATAAAATTTGAGCAATAATCAAATCTTTAAACAGTCGATAGTTATATGATGCCTTTAAATTTATTTCTCTTTATATGGCCTACAGTTAAAATATGAATGTTTAACCACTGTACATTTGAGAAGAATAGAAGTACTGAAAAATTCAGACAAAGAACAAGGAATATCTCAAAAATTGTTCCTTTCATAAAAAATGAAAATATGTTTGACATAAATGATGTGTTTAACGATATATACATATTTTTTGCATTAAGATTTTTCTATCACTTACGGTTAACCAATTAATTACACAAAAGTCAGCCAAAGTAAGCACCCCTGAGAACATTCCCAGAAAATTGAAGATATTCATGTCATGAAAAAGTCTTGAAAATGTGGTATTTTACTCAGCATAATCAAAGACATTTTAGTAAAATCAAAACTTTTCGAAAAACGTTTCATATAAATTGTTATTCTGGAGTAGGGTATTTTTTTAAAATCTTCGTCATCCTTGGAATTTCGCGAAATTAAATATCAATTTGTGTTTAAGAGACATTTGAGTTTATTCTGTTCGAATACAAGCAGACAGGGGCGGACACACACACACACACACACACACACACACACACACACACATACATACATACATACACACACACGGACAGACAAAAACGCGGATCTTTTCCTAAAGATGCTTTTTTGTATTCAGAAAACATAAATAGTATTTCCAATAAAATTTCCGAATGCAATTTTTGGATGGAATACAACACATTCTCTAACTACTGTGTACGTGGTAGAAAGAACAATGATGGTAACAAGAGGAAAATAATGTATGTTGTAGCTTACTGAATGTCTATTATTCAATAAAATTTTACACCCAAGCACTTTGTCATAAACAAATTTGATAGTGTAATGCAAACTTTCACTATAGGTCAAGTGATTTGATGAATAAAGACATGGACTATTGCAATAAATATAGGTTTTGTTAAACGCCCATGTTATTAGTAACATAAAATTTAAATTCACTCTGTCAGTGACATGTAGTATGTGCACTTATTTCAAGTTTATTGTATATAGGGAATTTGAATGTTTGGATCATTTTATATACCTTATTTATGTTGATAATTCGTAAGTTAAGCAATTGAAATCTAAATTAAAATCACAGTCATTTTTTGTTTCATTACCTCGTACTAAATACGTAAGAAAGTGAGTATCCTACCGAAAAATTCCTCTTTTAGGTTTCACCGGAAATATATATTGTAAGGCCTCATGAATAAAAATGATATGTTTTCAGAATAAGGTCTCTTGTATGCGTTTATGTTTATATATGTGTGTACAGTGTAATTAAAGATAAGTATATAGTAAGTATCGACTTGGAGGTATTTCCATATTTTATAAAGATGCAACATGATTTTCAACAAAATCCCCCAACAAAACCAACTTTAAATGGAAAGCTTTCTGTTATTTTTTAATTCCTCAAAACCTCATATATTTAAAATGTTGCATACTGCATATATTATATATAATTATATATTAAGTTTTATGGAAATGAAGTCTAAAGTCTTGTTCATGAGGACGTATAATTTTGCACAATGAGCAGACCATAAGAAACGAATAACAACATATTGCACAAAATGTATATCTCTCTAAAACTCACACTTGATTTAAAATAACTTTATTTCCTGAGCCATTTAGCAGATATGTATGTGCGTGTTTTTTAAAATTTCATCCTCCAACGTTAAATCACATCGGGCGATGAATGAAATGGGCTAAATGATGATCAAATGAGCCCAGGGTCCATAGAGTTAGAGTTACGCGACATTTATCTTTCAGGATAAGGGAAAGCCCCGGCAAGAACCTTATCCAGATAACTCACCCTGACCGAGATTCGAGTTTGGGATCCCTTGAACGTGAGGCAGACACGCTATCGAAACGTTATGGTCAGTATCGATTTCTTCTTGCATTGTCCATATTTGAAGTGCTGTCACATAAGTTGAATCTCTTAATATCATAGAAGGAGTAATGGAATTTCAAGATCATAATTCAAGCGACCTGCTTCGGGTTTCTTTATCCCTCATGTAAACACTTTGTAATGAAGTGTGTAACCTCTTATCTCAATTGTCATGAAAAAATAATAAATAATGAACCTTGTCGTGACTTCCCTAAGAAGGCCAAGGGCTACCAACCCGACTGCCGGCCTCACGCCCACTTACGCAGGGCAGAGGTGGACGATCATCCAACTGATACGGGAGATATGTGGTCAGCACCTCGGCACCCCCAGCCGTAACGTTGGTTTTGGTGACCAGGCCCGCTTACCTAGCGTAAGCTCCTCACATTTCTCACGATGTTGAATGGGCTCCGGTCCTATACCCGGAACTTAAAATCCGCACGCCATGGGTGGGATCAAATCCAGGCTGCTTTTCGTGGTCAGGTATCAAGGCATGCTGCCATTAGCTTGCCCGCTGCGCCACAGTGCAGGACCAATTGTCATGAAGTAGATGGAAAATTAAGCTTCTCAAGAGTAATTTGTGAAAACCATATACAAATAAAAGATACAAGGACTTGAAATGATACAAGTGAACATCTAGATATAACGCATCTGTTAAGTAAAAAAATAACTGAGTACCAAAGCACCATTGTCAATCACATTTGTGTAGCTTTAAAACTTCAACTTTCAGCAGTTACAATTTAATAATAATCAACAAAGCGCTTGTTCCAAAAGTTAAATATATTCAACTATCTTCAGGGGGTTTTAATTTGCTAAATTTAACATTCAGTAAAATCTCTTGACTTAAAGCAAACTGAAATGCAGCGCTGTCGGCAAAGGATTGAAATCATTTTAGTAACCTTAAAATTGCGGTTAAATTTCACTTATAATTGTTTGAGATTGAGTGAAAATATCTTCAACATTGTTTTTACTAAGAATTATAATCTACAAGAAGGGTAAATATTTGAAAATAACCATTGCGGCACATTTAAGACGTAGAATAAGTCTGTGTTTCCTTAATCGCAGAACACAATTCAAAGAGCAGAGGGAAATTAAACAAAATGGTGATTAAGTAGTGGGTAAAACAGAAGTAGCTAGGCGCGCTGTCATTTTCCAACACGATAATCAACACCTAAAGTCATTAGAATTTTAAATTTTCTTTCCGAATTTATTAAGCATACGGATAATTAACATATTAAATTCAACGATATGTTCATTCCAAATATTGAGTAATGTGGATCTGGCTTTACGTATACACGGATATGTATCTCCACCAGTTCTGCTTGACCAGCTCACTGTTGACATTGATGCATTTGGGTTGACAAAACCGGTATAGCAGTTATGATGAATAATGTAAGATTTGGAGTATATAGTGGCTTCTCAGATGTTATTTAAAGTGAGAATTCATTTGTTAGTAGGTATATGTTAGAAATAAAATTCCGAATAATTATCGTTGCGTGAACTAAGAACATACTCTACTGAAAAATTCATTAAGTAGAATAGTACTGGTCTTAGCTTGTTAGAAAGAAAAGTGCACAATCTTTGTCTAGTTGGCTACTAGTAGTTCACCGTCTTTCCTCTTGACAGATTTGTTCATAAACAGTGAGTGTTGCAAGCGGAATAGCTCTTCCTGTCGCAGCGTTTAATTAAAGTCATAAGGAAAATTGGAATCGCCTCCACTCGCCCAGCGGGAAGCAGATGAATTAATCCGGGCAGGGTGTAGTGTCCAGCCATCGCTAAATGATCCGTGAAGGGGGAATGGTCTGCTGTCCTTAAAGCGTAGCCGAGGTAAAGAACCCTCAAGACGTCTTCCGAATAATGTCAGAGTGGGAGTCATTTCATCAATCAGGAATGGCGCTGAAGTTGACATGTGTTACTTTCTCTATTTGTATCTATATTAGCTAGTGGAACTTTTGTTCCCTCCAAAAATTCGCTATCCAGATTTTACTGGAAATAGGTGTTTTGAGACCTTACTAGATCTACAAAGTTCATCTTCAGTAAAAGGTGCATGTGTGTATGTGTGTGTGTGTGTGTGTGTGTGTGTGTGTGTGTGTGTGTGTGTGTGTGTGTGTGTGTGCAAACTCAAAAAGATGAAGTCGGTTTAATTTCATACCTGGTGCTTAACCTTAGCATCTTAAAATATTGAGACATGAAGTATTTTAATGCCAAAATATACTTTAGGTAAATGTAAAAGTTTTGATATTTTTGTTTTCTTAAAAATGGCTTTAGAACTTAATTAAAATGCTGTACTTTGAATGTATTGATATGGAAAATAGAAGATATAACAACAAAAGCATCATTTTTAGAAAATATAAGTGGTGTGTATCTGTGTGCATGTGTGTATGAATGGCATAAATCCAAAGTGAAAAGTCGCTTATTCCTAATACACTAACTGTTCTTAAATATATTTAAGTTCCGTGTTTCTATTTTAAAGCTCAAAATTTATTTCAGGAATAACGAGAACCAGATTTTCTCTGCCTAGAATATTATAAATTTATTTACAAATTAGTAAAGGAATTTTTCTGCATTATTTAAGTAGAAACTATTTTATTTCATAAAATTTATCAATCAATTTAGCATTATTACTTTCAGTTCTCTAGATTATGTGTAGGGCAATATGCACAAAAAGATCCATTTAAATACTTCAATACTTTTTAAATTTTCAAGGAAAAGATTTAGGAAGGTCCATTTTATGGAAAATTACCTTTATTAGTCTAATGCCAAATGTTGGGTACGTTTTTAACTGTCAATAACATGGTGCAGCATCTTTCCCTAGAACCCATTAGTATCTAATTAATTACAATATTTAAATAATTCTTTCTGCAAAAATATACATAAATTTTTGCTGCACCCAGTGACAAATCTTTTTAAAAATAGTATTTTTTTAAAAAAAATGGGTTATACCTACCCTCTTTATATAGATTCGTATACGGTGGCACATCTCCCCGTCTTTAGGGTAAGCAGATATCCCTTCATGGGTTAAAATAGTTGCAGAAAGCGACGACGTAAATCCGGTTAAAAGGAATGCAGTGGCGTAGAGAACTTGCCTCTGCTTCACTTGATATTCTGCGAAGCGGTGCGATGGAAGGCACTTCTCCAGCAATAATCTAATAGACCTTTGCATGGTGGAAAAATTTGGAGAAACCGGAAAATTTGTTTAAACAGAAGTAGCAGTTTTAAAGGTGGTTCTTTGATTCTGACCATATCATAAGAATAGCAAATCGCAAAGGGCGAGTGCCAGGCCCTCAAATTACCAAAAACATCCGCTACAACAATATTTACGAGCAAAACCTTTGTCCTTATCTACTTAAGATATAATGTACAATTCATACCTATGTTTTCTTAGACAAAGGGTTTATACTTTATCTTTGGGATTTTGTAGTGTATTCACCACATACATAAAACACTTTTGGAGAATTTACACACTGACGCGACACTGTTGCTGTAAGTTTCCCCATTCGTATGAGTTTTATAACTAAAAGTCTGTTTAACGCACCTCTAACTGTTAAACTGTTAAAATCACTGTTATTCACAAACATAAAATTGACATCTGAAATACGAACATATGACGTTATTTATAAACGGTTTCAATAATAACAAGTCAGTACACTTTCTGAATTTTATTATGTACAAATTCTTTACCTAGAGAGACGCCTGGAAGTTCCTAAGAGCTCCAGGTTCACATACAGGTCTCACTCCTGGAGCTACTTAAATAGGGCGATAGACGACGTGTCGACTAAGCAACTCTCCAGAGTGTAAGATAAACTTCAAATCTATGGACAAGTAAGTACCCGCGCCGTGTGTTTAACACCGCCATATGCTACGAAAGTAGAAGCACATTAAAAGATATGGAATGAGAAGAAGGTGTTATAAAGGAAGTCATGGTAAATAATAAATCACTCTTGTATTCGCTGATTGACCGAGGAAAATCACGAAACACAGGGCTATCCCCCTCAATACAATGAGGTGTAACTTCAGAAAGTGCATGGGGAACTTCTTGTATAACTATGTAATGTTAACTGCGATAGATTTCTGTTTAAAACAGATAATAAGCCTTTTACAGCTTTTTATTCTATAGATATCACGTGCTAGCTAGCGAACATCACATAAAAGTATGAAATCCATATATTTTGTGTTTGCGTTTTGTAGCTTTAAATCTTATTTTCTCAACGGAACATGGATACCCAAATACCCACCAAAAGAAGACAAAAGCTCGGACATGAAAGACAATCTCATCGAGTGTACTCTTCTCCCACGCAACCATTAACATTTTGGCACTGTAGAGTATACAGCGTCACTACTGTTGGTGATGAATGAGTCATAAGATTTCCTTGATCAACTCCAAAAAGGAATTCACAGTGCCTTAACGTGGTTTTATGTGAGAAACTAGCGGCAACCTTGGCTTAGCTTCAACAGCTGGTAGGAAAATCTTTTTGGAAGAAATTGCCTTGGCAAAAAAAAGAGAGAGAGAGAGAGAGAGAGAGAGAGAGAGAGAGAGAGAGAGAGAGAGAGAGAGAGAGAGAGAGAGAGAGAGAGAGAGAGAGAGAGAGAGAGAGAGAGAGAGAGAGAGAGAGAGAGAGAGAGAGAGAGAGAGAGAGAGAGAGAGAGAGAGAGAGAGAAGAAGGTGCAGCATTCACATGACTTTCTTTACTACGTCTAAAACCATTATCACAAAGGTGTACGATTCTCTGTACTTTTATTCCAGTTAGTTTCATTTCAGGTTTGCTCATTCTAGATATGTATATAATATGAATAAAGCAAAGAAGTAAATTGGTGTCTTAGAGTCACTATAGAAAGCTTTATTTGTGTGCTTTAACGAAATCTACTGTTTTTGTGTAGTAAACTTTTATTTAGATCTTATGGATTAGCAATTCTGCAAAAACCATTCAAAATAAAGAGGACTGCAAAGTATAATAGCATAAAGCTTAACATAAATATTTTTTCATTTAAACATGATATTTTAATCACGATCATTAGAGTGCATTTGAAAAATTGAGTATTCACCCAAGTCCATCGATGTAAAGATGGATCAAGATTGTTTCTTGAAAATCATTATGTCGGATCCTTTTTTTATTTTTTAGTTGTGCTGCTCAGAGTTAAATGGACACATACTTCGACAGAATACTTTATAAAATTACTTTTTGTATATTTTTCTTTCACTTTTTTAGACTTAGAAAGCTTCAAAAGGAGTATTTCCACTACAATTTCAGAATCAACTGTTTGGAATAATGTTTCTCTATTTAATATACGAGTAACCGTGGGGATATCTCAGGCGGTTTCGTCTGTGGTCCACATTCGGGAGGCCCGGGTTTGATTCCCGTGGGCGACTACCTGACCCATGGGTTTTTTCGGGGCTTTTCCCGGGTCGCCGGTGAATGCTGGTTAGGATAATTACATCCCTGGAATTCGCTGTCCTTCCATTTCATCTGCATAATCATTTCACATCATCTCTCATCCCGTGGTCTCTTTCAGGGTAGAAGTGTCGGCGGGTGCCTCAGCACCTTGGTTCGGCCGCCCTCTGTCTCCTCTCACCTCATCCTTCCTCCCGGGGATTACCCACTTACGGCTTAGGTACAATAAACCACAGGTTTCGGTGCCATATCCCCTTCGTGGTAATCCTAATCTTAATATAAGACTGGATAGTGAAATTCATAGGATTCTGGATAGTTAGAGTCGAACTGAAAAACTTTATGCCACAGCTTGGATCTGAAATAGGTATTTCCCACTCTCAGTTTGGTTGCTCTAACCACTGAGCTACCACGGAAATATGCGTATATGCGTATATGAGAACTCTTAGTGGTTAACCGGAAAAAACGCGAGTCAGTTGGAGAAACTTGAGATGATGTTGGTAGATTGCCATGGTACCAAATGGTTAGGGCAACTGGACACAGAGCAACAGGTCCGTTGTCCAGACCCCGGCAAAGACATTGAAGATCTCAGTCTGGTTCTACCTATATAAACTTTGTCCTACACACGGCTAGTGTGAATGAACATTTACTTTTCTTTCTTGGGAGTCATTCACTGAGACGAACATATGTTATGAGTCTGCAAAATTGATTTCCTTAATAGTTCCTTTCAAATATGATTTTATGTAAATGCTTGCAAATATAATCAATAATGCCTGTTTGACGTATATGTTCTTTTAAGAGAGCCAGTGGCTGTGTACAAAAGAGAGTGGAGTTTTCCCTACAGAGGAGGGTATGTTTATTATCTGCGTGTACTGGAGCCACTTGCCAAGTTGCCTTAATGCGGCTTGGCATGGATTGAAGAGCTGTAAGATTTGTCCTGAAAGCTTACAGGCAATTTGCACACGACTGGTGGCAATGGTGTCACGCAACACAAAGAGGAGGCGTTCTAAAGTGTTCCAGAACTCTAATGGAAGATGATGCTTGTCTTAGTAATTCATTTTTAAAATGTCCAATTTGAAAGCCAGATCCCTCATATAAGAAGCTAACTTATTGTTTATACATGACATTCCATTGATATCTCAGGAGATCAAAATCAAAAGGTGCCTTATATTTTCTTCAAAAATCGTAAGTTAGAAACTGTAAAGAAATCTGATTACGCTACAGTCATTTTCATAAAACATGTGATCTTCTGCATTCACATGAGTTCTACACACTCGCATACCAAATATTAAAAAAAAATGTTTATGCCTGTATCCAGATGTTCTTAGCAGGTACAATTTCATTCCATATTTTTACGTTTCGTTATTTGTATAAAATGATGGAATAGACTAAACAATAATCAGAATTTTAAAAATGGATCGCTATGATAGTGTCGGTTTTAAAATTCATGCTCTTTGTATAAGCACGAGAAAAAAATACCACTCATGGTTTCAAAAATACATACTTCTTTAATAACTTCAAAAAAATATTTCGGAAATGGTTATTAGAACACACAATTTATTTGTTACAGAATGTGGGCATTAACTAAATCTACATGTACCAGTACCTATGTGTCGGATTTTCCTTCTCTCTTATGGTTCACTTTTTTATGTAATTTTACCTCCTCCAACGTTAAGTCATATCGGAGGATGAATGGAATGGGTGAAATGATGCTCAAATGAGCCCAGGGTCCATAGAGCTTAGAGTTATCCGACATTCGTATTTCAGGATAAGGGAAACCCCGGAAAAACTTATCCAGGTAACTGAAAAGTATACATACGTTAAATAATAACCCAATCAAATGGTAATAGTACAATAATGAATACTATGACCAAGAAGAAAATGGTAACATTGGTATCCAGGTTGACATATTTACTGACTATCCTGAGATATATTTTAACATATATGAAGATTCTGGTAACGTGGGACCAAGTTTTTTATTCCGACATCGCAGAACTTTACCACCGTGATTCGAACCATCTCGGCCTCTCCGTCATTCTGAAAATGCCGATATTGACCGTACAGGAATACCTGGAGCTTTAAGAAAAGATGGAAAACTCTGGAAGTATGGAAGGGCCTCTAATATTCTTGATTAAGTACCTCCCAGCCGAATGACTGCAGGCGATCAGTAGTCCGTCAAGTAGCCAAACGTTATCCTTAAACAAGTCAACACCAGCACCAAATATTCCGTGCCGCTTGCCTTGAATGGCTCTATGCTCCGTGCATTCAAAAACGTTACCATAGACCGCATTTGACACTTGACATGAGCTTGAGCTGGAATATGAACCTCCATTTTCAACCAATGCTATGATACTATCGTGGAAACTAGAGAGATAATGCTAAAGCATGTGCAATGCCATGTCATTGGTGTAACATGTAACCAAAGTTGTATCGTGCAATAAGTAGTTTACTAGCTGAGGGTACACTGGGAAGCTTACTTTAGGGACGCTATTCGTACACTCAAGACTTTTGCAGATAAGTTAGGCATTCCTTGCAACTTAAAACAATTTCAAGACTAACATAAACTAATCTTCAATACATATTGTATTATCGTCTCAGGTTGTTAATGCGTCCAAAGTGTCGAAATCAGGTCAGTCCCCTTCCTACTGCCAAGGCCTTGTGTTTAGGGCTGCAGTGAATGTTGCGAAGATTGACTTCCAGAACCATGGAGAGGTGATAGGAGTTATTACCATGCCAACTTGATTAGAAAATTGCTTGAAGCAGTTTAAGAGGGTAGCCCTAAGGAGTCGAGTCACGAAGTGAGTGATGCCCCTTAGCGTAGGTTGTCGTTGGTAGACATTTCACCCAGCAATTTAAAAAAAATACTAATATCTCAGTCACACTAAACCTTAGCACGTGTGGAGAACTAAGTAAATAAATTCACAGAATTATATGAAATAGTACAGAGGTATTTTAAGTCGATTAAGGAGAGAGTCAGAAATTAAGCTCTGTAAGAAAGCATTAATTTAGTGTTAAAGCCTGAACCAGATAGACTAAATAAGAAACGAAGTCTTAGTGTGGGATTGAATTTTGCTAGGTTCTTTCTTGGCGCAATATACATTCCTACTTTATGCATGTATGTTATTCTGCATATTTCCTTCAGCCTTAACACTCCTCAAAGTTGATTTGCAAATACACCTTTCTTTTAAATCATGGAAGCTCAAAAATATATTTTCGGGATATATAGCTATCAAAATCTTGGATAAAATGCAATGCTTCAACGAACAATGCCTCGTTAACATGAGGTTAGTTGTAAACAACTGTCCTAAGGTACAGAAAGGTCTCAAGATGTAGCTGCCATTCATAAAAATAAATAGGAAGAAGAATAAAAGAAAGAAGAAGCAATTGAAAAAAATGAAGCGATCACTCTCGCTTGTTTATAACACGAAGCATGAAATTAAACTAATATCCTTCAAAGTTATAAATAAAGAGTTTTGTCTTTAAGTCTTAGTATTTAACTACACCTTTAGAATTACATTTACAGCAAAATCAAATGAACATTATTGGTTTTGTTGATTGGTTGAAGTTGATTCCATTTTAAAAGATGAGCCGAAATGCTAAAATTAACTTCATTTTCATGGCAAGCAAAACGATACTCAAAGGGTGAAAATTTATATGTTCATATAACTTCCGCATAGGTTATATAATGGCAAAGAACACATCACTATGATCTGCATAGATCTATTGCAGTACCCCACCTCAAAGGAGCGACGGATGAAATGAGGGAAGCACAGGGATTTACAAACCGCAGGCACACAGGCCATAAAGACGTGTGAAAGTCAGTGAGCAGTACTTTTCCCTATGAGTTAGCATCCGTGTAATCTGTCTGACGGTGCCATACACCACAAAGCCAGAAGAATACCTAGAAGATGAGAAGAAAACAGAATGAATGCAAATGATGAAAAGGAAACGGTCGTAGGTGAGCAACTACCCCAAATTCGCCTACCAACCAGAGAAAGCCGCGAAAAATTCAAGGACAAATTGGATAGCCGAAGGAAATCAGAACCAGGACACACGTTACTACTAATCCATCTCATTTGGAAAATATGTTTACACTTTGATCGATAAAAGTTATGTATTCAAAATTGGCATTCCAGACAATCGGACTCAATTTTGACTGCCTAACGAAGGAATAACAATTTGATGACAATTTTTCCTTGGAAGGCAGGCTACATTTCAAGGAGCATAAGTTTAAACAGTTATATTTATAGTAACCACAAACCATCTAATTCAACTCTCCAAAGCAGAAGGCGAAAATTGCTCACATTAATGCAAAGGGAACATTTTGGTTTGCTTTCTCTAATGATCCAGACACTCGTCGCTTTATGTACTATTTGCAAAATATTATAAGCGTCGTATGCTCAGCACAGTGATAGCGCAGCTACTTACTAATGGGGAGGACCAGGTTCGATTCCAGGTACTGGTGTAGGGATTTTGGCTGGCTGACCTGGTCATGGAGGCACTCAACCTCATGAAGTCTGTGGAACAAATTTAGGAGCTACTTGAAAGTAAAACTAGCGGATCCAAGTTGGGAAGAACGTATTTACCGGCAGAGAGGGACTCGGGAGTGCTAAGCACATCGCACCCTCTGGCACTACAACCCAATCACGATGCCCATTTTGTTTAGCCTTTGACGCAGCAGTCAAGCGGAAAATCTTGGCTCAGCATCGTGGTGTTGCGTTGTGCAATTTAGTTAAATACATCATGACATTTCAATTTCTGATCGTGGAAAATGTAGGTAAATGCTGAGCTACTGGTTATATAATTGGAATTATTGGAATGTAATACAAAGAAAGCAATAGTCAAGAATAATTGACGTGCCTGAATCTCGCGAAGCCGATGAAAAATGATGGCCGGTGGAGATTCGGAAAACTTCGGAACCAATCGTTACCGGTAGCGACAGACAGTTGAATGTAGAGTTGGTAAAATAAACAGTTTGAGGCTCTAGCAATTTTGTAATGTTGAACAGTGTATTTCGAGGAGAATAAAGTGTAACCTCGTTTTATTATTTCACGAACCCACAAAGTCGTGAATTATATAGGAATTCACGAATTGGCATGTATTTTATTTATAGGATTTAATGGTTATATCTAAATTAAAAGTAATTAATTGAACTATTGCTTGTGTACAAGGCACTGAATATAAGTTACTTGAGCTTCACTCGTATTTAAAACTCATTGTATATCTTGAACCAACTAAAAACAAGTACTACGCAAATAATTCGATAGTCACTTTGTTAATGAATTTCACAAGTTTAGCGCCGAAGGTTCTTTTTTCTTCAGAACAATGATTAGATGCTTTCTTTTCCTTCTTCTTAATTCTCGTCGGCCATTGGGTCTTCTGTTAGGCTGTACACTTTCTCTGTCGTTGAGGCCTCCGTTGCTAGTGCAACCATGGTGTAAGAAGCCTTGACCTTCCTCGCTTGCTACACGATGGAAACGACCAGATGGACAGTTGCAGTTTCCGGGTTTCCATTTTGGAAGATTTGTACTATCCTCTGCTTCTTGCGCAGTCCTTGTAGATGCTGCCGTTGTCATAGCTGGAAATCGTACATTTATTCTACAGAGATATCTTATTGTCATCTTGCAACTGCGTAGCAACACGACGCATAGATGCAAGGTCAGATTCACATGTCATGTTGAAGTAGTGGACAGTGGCAAATTGGTATACGCATACGACAGGAAAGTATAACGATAAGAAAATGTACGAATTTATTCATTTATACAACCGCAGAAGCTTTATGATATATGGGAATAAGGTATCAGGTTAAGCGAGGTCCCTGTCTCAGTTTGCTTGGACATCTCATTTGCTTGTACACTCGTGGAGATTGCTGTGGAGGAAGTGCTCACTTTCGCGGCCGAACGTCGAAGCTAGAAGAGCAGCACTATCCACAGCTTGCTCCTGGGGCCTGATTTGTCGGTGAGATTGCATCTGCAGGTAGGTGCTGCTGAGGAGCCACATGTTGCAATAGATGCTTCTGGTATTGCCGGATGAAGTTGTCCAAGACCGAAGAAGCCCTGAAGATGTTGCCTCAATTATCCCGTGGTGCCAAATGCGTGCGCTGACGTTAGTGAGTGGTTCTCCACATTTTTATCTTGGAGAGGGACCAAAGACTGGCGCAATACGAACTCTCCCTTCGCGAGTTCTTTTCACTCATGGAACTTTCCAGGGCCTTTAAACCTAGTGACGAAAGTAATGTCACAAGGTGATTCGGAATTTATGTGATGTAGTGTGCAAGTAATACTGCAATATTTTATTATATTAGAATATTAATGCTGTGCACATTAACAATTGAAACAAACTGCTTCCCTTGTTTGCATTTTTAGTAGTGATCAGCATATTCAACCTTCCTCCATGCTGCTTTCCCTTGTCTACAAAAATTTAATTTCCTATGCCATTTGTTTTTGAAGCATTGTGTTCTATTCAGATCCACTAAACGAAAGGAAACTCATGTATAGAAATTCTCGTGTCGTGGTGTTTCTATGTGTATGTGAGTTTTATGTTTTTGAGTGTCTGTGAACATCATTATTCAAATTATTTGGTGCCTCATCTTTTAAGGTCTAATTGATGACTTTAGGAGCATTCTGCCATCCCAAACGACGCTAATATGATAAGCAATTTCTTATTCTTTGTTTTCCAACAAATGGTTATAAAGATTATTATTAATACATATTATGTGTATGGTATTGACAAATATAAAATAAGATGCATACGGTGAATTAATCTGTGCAGTCTTCCTCATTCTCATTAAGTTTGATTTCGACAAAAACTTACTTCAGGAAACAGCTATAACTCGTTTAAAATTTAGGCAATTGGTAGTAATTTTTTTCGTAGTATTCAAAAATCCTAGAAATTATTATTTTGTTTCATATCTTCGGATTCTCGTGAAGTTGTTAAACGAATATGTCATATAAACGCAAATATTCGCGTGCATGGAGTCGTCCCCATACAATATTCAGCTGTTTACGTTGGCAAAGAAGTTCTAAACAACCTGTGCCACTCCCAGCTGCAACCCCATACCTCGTTCTAGGTTCTATTTAAAGTATGTTTTATTTCCGCATTTCCCTTAGCTCGGCCAGGATCTGATCCGTGTAGATAAGTTAAAGTTTGATAGTAGTATCTTTGGCATTAAACCAGTGTGAGACAGACTAAGGACTGATGTGGACTGTTAGAGTGAAGCATTCCTTCGTCACTCACGTGTAACCTCCCTTTTGTTTCTCTACTAAGTCAGGTCTTCGATCATAGGCTAATGTGTGTGTGTCTGTGTGTATGTGTCTGTGTGTGTGTATGTGTGTGTGTGTGTGTGTGTGTGTGTGTGTGTGTGTGTGTGTGAGAGAGAGAGAGTCACACTTGAAAACTCAAATCTTCCAAAGGCTGTGCTAACATTACTAGCTTTTGCTAAAATTAAAAAGTGTAAAACACTACGAGAAAGCAAAAGTTCTAGCAAGTTATCTTGCATTCGGCTGTTAGTGTACTCAGCTTCTAGTGAATATATGTGTAACACAAAGTGGATATTGAATGAATTTCTTCCTGCATTTATTATGGTTAATAGGAAATAGGCTGTAAAGCAAGCTTTTGTGTAATTAATGTGTAGAATTCAAATACAAATTAATGAGGCATTTATAAAAATTAATGGTGCCAATAGCATAAAAATTATTTTTATTATTGCTTAAGAAAATGAGCCAAAATAAAAATGTTTTGGACAGTATCTCAGTTTCTGCAATACGTCACGCAGCAGAGCAAAAATAGTCAATACTCGGTGGGGATGACAATGACATTGCATTGTCGACAGAGAACGAGCGCTTGTGTCGCGTGTATAGAAACAAAAGAAAGCTATCTCCCCTTTCAAATCTACCGGCGAGCTTATAATATTTACAGGTAACACTGTAATACTATTTGTCCTCTGTGCATTATTAAACACCATCCCTGACGTCACCGCATTGTTGTGCAAACAAACCAGAGGTACCTAGTGAGCTAGCACGAATATATCTGCACGCAATAATGGCATAAGTGGTGGAGTTATTTGCTTTCCGTCAATTCGAAATATGTAAATGTATTGCTTAAATGGCGTTTAAGAATTTAGCTCCTGAAAAACAAAACACTTTAACCGTAGGATATTTAAGGTCATGTATCTGTGACATTCGCTAAAATGTGTAAATACTTAGAATCTTTTGTTGTTGCATTTTTATTATACGTATAACTTGTGCTTTCATGCTATACAATTGTTATTTAATACTAAAAGCTTTAGAGCCATAAATAGCTATTTAATTGATCCTTCACTATTTACGTAAAGCCTTGTACCTTAAACTTCAGTGTTCCGAGTTTCTTTTCTTTTCCAGCCTTTCTCAATATGCAAAAATACCCACTGAACCTCAGTTTATGACTTCTTAGTTTGAACATTTCAGACAGATTGTGGAATGCACCATTTAAAACCATTAAATCGTTCATTTCAAATGAATGATTTTCCATAAATCACATTGAAAAGCTGGAACATTCAATAGCACGTATACAATTTTTTTTTCTCTGACACGAAACAAGGTTAAGAAATGCTTGTACAGCAATTTCTTTAAGTGTGTTACAAAGTTCAAATTAAAAATTTGGAAAGGGCATCATAAATCGTACGGCCTATGGGACATTTCATATTAATATATCAAATTTGATTTATTATTAATAAGAAGGACTTACTTCTTATACATGGTTTGATAAAGCGCATTATAATGTGTGTGCTAAATCTATCCCATATGTCCTGAGAATATGGCAAGATGTTGCCAAAGCCAATAAAAAGGAAGAAGGGAACACATATTTGTACTTTTGTAGATGCACTACCTTAATCAGGGATGCTATTAATCGATCTCGAAATTCTCACGCAGCAAAATGGACTTCTTTTCAGCAATAAATGAAAGATAAGTTGCGAGAATCGCAAATAGGTCTCACTTAAGTGCATCTTTATGTGCTATATGATAACTTAGAAACTCAAGATCAGGAGATTAGTAATTTTGAGTTAATATTTGAGAAAAATATATTCCAAAATTTATACCAATAATAAGATGTATCCGAAAATTTTTATCTCTAAAACAATAAGTAAATAAACAAAATAAATATATAAGAAGAAATAATGTATATCACCTTATTTTAACACCAACACATTTTGCAACGATACCTCTTTTGATTTAACGCCAATACTGATCGCGCATAAATTTCCATTTTATTTAACTAACAAGCGGGTTAACCAACACAAGACACTGGCTTAAGTAAACCAGATTTCTAATGGCTTTAAATGTGTGTAATATGTGACATATTAAATTGACAAGTTTTTACCAAAATAACTGTAGTATCAAAATGTCATATTGTGTTTCCTGATCTGTCCTATCGTAATACCTGGTGGGCACATACAGAACTCTATATTAGCCCGCCTCGGTAGCTTGGTGGTAGCATGTCTGCCTCACGTTCAAGAGGTCCTGATTTCGAATCTCGGTCTGGGTGATTTACCTGGATAAGGTTTTTCCGGGGGTTTCCCTTATTCTGATAGACGAATGCCGTGTAACTCTAAGCTCCATGGACCCTGAACTCATTTGAGCATCATTTCACAAATTTCATCCATCGTCCGATATGGCTTAACGTTGGAGGACATAAATTACCAAAAAGAAGAAGAAGAAGAAGCAACTCGATATTATCGCAAATACAAACTTATTCTTTGGGATATGAAGATCTAAAATATAGTGAGCTCAGCAAAAACAACCACTGTGCATAGTATTATTAGCAAATAAACAAATACTACTACTACTACTACTACTACTACTACTACTACTACTACTACTACTACTACTACTACTACTACTACTACTACTACTACTACTACTACTACTCCTACTACTACTACTACTACTACTACTACTACTACTACTACTAACAACAACAACAACAACAACAACAATAATAATAATAATAATAATAATAATAATAATAATAATAATAATAATAATAATAATAATAATAATAATAATAATAATAATAATAATAATAATAATAATAATAATAATAATAATAATAATAATAATAATAATAATAATAATAATAATAATAATAATAATAATAATAATAATAATAATAATAATAATAATAATAATAATAATAATAATAATAATAATAATAATAATAATAATAATAATAATAATAATAATAATAATAATAATAATAATAATAATAATAATAATAATAATAATAATAATAATAATAATAATAATAATAATAATAATAATAATAATAATAATAATAATAATAATAATAATAATAATAATAATAATAATAATAACATGAGATTAAATTAAGACAAGAAAGTATTGAATAAACCACAAAATAACATTACGTCAATATTGTACCAGTTATTAACAAAGTACTATCTTTGAATTTCAAAGACCGAACAGTCAAATAAGTTCTGTGTTATCTCTCCACTACCTCAAAGACTTTGAACGTACTTCAGATATTGGTAGTGTCACTTTAGCATTCGTAATGGCAATGAGATGTAAATCAAATTTAAGGAGGTTATCATTGAAATGTTACATCATATTGAGTGTTGGGATACACAAATTTATATTTTGTGCACTCTGTTTAAAAAAATTGAACTTTTACTATGAGCTGTCTGACATAACATTTTAAACATTTCCTTGAAAAACTCCACTTTGCTTTTTCACACCATAGTCAAAAAGATATACCCTTGAATGTTAAAAATTACTTCTCTTTGGGTACAAAGCTAAGTGAAACCAGAAGTTCAGGTAATTCACTGTAAACTTAAGTCTAGGAAGAGAAATTTGTGCGATGAAAAAAGAGTCTACGTTAAGAAAATGTTATATTTTAATCTTATCCACTATATATTTAATATTATTTGCCTTATCCACATTAAAAGTAAAATAACGTATTATATTAATGCTTGTTTATTTATTTTGTCACTGAATTGGGCACAAAGCTTTATGTATTACATATATTTTGTAAATATAAAGAACATTGGGAAATAATGGTAAATTACCGAGCGGGATGGCTCAGGCGGTTTCGTCTGTGGCCCGCTTTCGGGAGGCCCGGGTTCGATTCCCGTGGTCGACCATGGAGTGTTTAAGGGTTTTTCCCGGGTCGCCAGGCGAATGCTGGGTAGGTTAATTACATCCTCCAAATTTCCTGTCCCTGCATTTCATCTTCATTATTATTTGACAATTGGTGGTATTTTTCAGGGTAGAGGTGTTGGCAAGTGTCTCGGCGATGCATGGCAGGATGATGTCCTCTGAGTAAAACTACCTGCTCCGGTAGAACGGTAGAATGCTCTCCGAACCCGGTCTGGTGCGGCCGTTCCCGGACCGCAGTCGAGTGAGCTGTCGGTTGTGCTGGCCTGCTGAGGAGCTTCCAACTGGTAAAGAGTAAGTGACATGCCATCTGTACCGTCGTGACTCCTTGGTACGACCGCCCTAAGTCTCCTCTCACCTCATCCTTCCTGCCGGGGATGCCCTACTGTGGGCATAGATACGATAGATCAAGATTGGTTACAGTACTGAATCCCTTCCGTACCGTAATCCAATCCAATCCAGTCTTAATTTAGTTTGTAAGATATGCAATGAAGTGTGGGGCAACATAGTATACATCTTAACTAAAAATGTGACAAAACGTATTCTTAAAGCCCTTTTGGATTCCTCAAAATACAAAATAATATGTCACTAGCTACCACGCAAATTTATATTTAAAATCGGGGATATCTGTCTTTGCGACAAAGAAGGAAAAAATAACTAAATAAAGATGAACCTTTTGAAATCGAAATCCTGCTAATCTAATTCGTGTTACTTACTGGTTATATCTTTTAGGTTCAACCAAGTCAATGTTTTAATTTCATTGAAATACCTTTTTCGGACTTTCATTTTTGCTCTGCTTTCGTTTTCTGCGATTTTCTTTTATTATTGCTATTATTAGTTTATTGGGCTGTCCATTATTATTTTAATAGAGAATGATATATAAACGCTTAAAGAGACAATGAAATTCCGGAACATGCTGTATTTATTAAGAGTCAGTAGTCGTATGTGACAGTTAAATAATCTTAAACACATAGAAACTTTGTTGATACATAATATATTTCATACATGATCAAATTAGAAATTATTATTCATGGCTCTTCCCTCTATATTTCCCCCTACCCCTATATTTCAAACATAGGTCGATATCTTTTTTCTGAAAGTTGAATTACATGACATTGCAATTTCGATATAAAATGACAATGAACGATTGTGCAAATTGTTCCTTTGTGGGAAGAACATTTGAACAATTAAAACAACGTTTTAATGTTAAAGAATTTGGTTATATATCTGACACATCGCAATTATATGACCAAAATGCACAATTTTGGCGTTGAAAATGAATGAAATAAGCATACATTTCTATATGCTACAGTTAATGATTTTTCTCCCCTCCCCTAGTAGATTCTAGCTGCTCCAGTTCTTGGTACGGATGCATTATTTAACTGAATATCAACCTTGAGCCACTTTTATCGTAAGCATAAAACTTTATGTTATTTGAGCTAAATCTCCTGACTCAGGTAGGTATCTAACAATCTGATTTGTTTATAACATAGGAGGTCACGTGCTTGGTGACGGTAAACACGGCAATGTCCACGCGATCTGGCGGGGATTTATAAAAAAGCATGTTTGGCCATCACGCACGCTGGGCGCCACGTTGAGATTGATTCCAGGTACTTATTTTGTTTGCCTGTCGTACTTAATATTTCAAGCGAAATTCTTATTTTATCACATGAATTTCAAGCTGCTCTTACTGACAAGTATTTGAGCTTCAAACCATACAGAAATAAGACAATAGTGACTGGGACTTTTTCAACTGGAAAGGAAAATCACTCAACTTTTCTTTCTCTGCCGCTCACTTATGGTAGCTATAAATATTGTGGAAGTATTTAAACAAGTACCGATATTCGCTACCTAGATTATGCTGGAGGTTTATGTACAATTTGAGGTCCATAGAAAGACATTAGAATGCATGCGCGCGCGTGTGTGCGCAATACAGCTTGAAAACGGAAAATGGTATTATAGTAAACCTTTCTATCTATGCCCAGAATTTTTCATAAATATGATATTTAAAATGAATATTTTCCCAAAATTCCTTTTACATAACTACGGTTTACATGAAGATTTTTCAGTGGCACTTATTTTCTTAAAAATGACTTTATGCATGTTGATTAATTCCTTCTCAACTACCTAATTACGTTGTACAAGGATGGGTATGCGTTAGATTTTATTAAATATGTCTTTAATCGTTCTTATTGAAATGCCATGACTAACAAAGGTAGGCATATCTTGGATATCTGTGATTATGAGGTTCTTCTAATTCTGAAGTAATTTTGTTTAATTTTCTTTTACTGGCAAACTACTGTAGATAGTTACCCCCAGAAACATGTTGATCCCATTTCAGTTTGAATGTTTGATTTTATTTCATTTGTATATTTTCTACACAATGACGTCAACGATTTTTCCAGTGTTTTTTTATATTTCACAAAACTCACGTTTACATCTTTAAGTTCTCCAACTATTGCTGTAATACGTAAAACAACTTTGAAAAATATGGGATATTTATTTTTCCCTACATCAGTTCTTTAATAACAAATACTATTCTTCGATATCCAAACAGGTTGGACTCAGTTTTTCTAACATGTGTGCAGCCAAAACTCTATTGCTTAGCTTGTTCATTTCTAGAAATAAATTAAGATGTACAAACCAACGGAAATCTAAAAATCACTATTTCCATTAATATGTATGTGAGGTTATGTGGATAGAGAAAGTGGTGGAAGCTGTTGTTAGCATTGCTGTTGTGAGCATAGAATTTAAGTATCTAATAACTTTTCTCCATTAGAGGAGAGTAGTACATACTCCAAACGTTTTCCTTGAACGCATTCTGAAACATTTAAGTATACTTCGATTCAATAATAAACAACAATAATGATGATGATAATGATGATGATGATGATCATAATAATAATAATAATAATAATAATAATAATAATAATAATAATAATAATAATAATAATAATAATAATAATAATAATAATAATAATAATAATAATAATAATAATAATAATAATAATAATAATAATAATAATAATAATAATAATAATAATAATAATAATAATAATAATAATAATAGTAATAGTAATAATAATAATAGTAATAATAATAATAATAATAATAATAATAATAATAATAATAATAATAGTAATAATAATAATAATAGTAATAATAATAATAATAATAATAATAATAATAATAATAATAATAATAATAATAATAATAATAATAATAATAATAATAATAATAATAATAATAATAATAATAATAATAATAATAATAATAATAATAATAATAATAATAATAATAATAATAATAATAATAATAATAATAATAATAATAATAATAATAATAATAATAATAATAATAATAATAATAATAATAATAATAATAATAATAATAATAATAATAATAATAATAATAATAATAATAATAATAATAATAATAATAATAATAATAATAATAATAATAATAATAATAATAATAATAATAATAATAATAATAATAATAATAATAATAATAATAATAATAATAATAATAATAATAATAATAATAATAATAATAATAATAATAATAATAATAATAATAATAATAATAATAATAATAATAATAATAATAATAATAATAATAATAATAATAATAATAATAATAATAATAATAATAATAATAATAATAATAATAATAATAATAATAATAATAATAATAATAATAATAATAATAATAATAATAATAATAATAATAATAATAATAATAATAATAATAATAATAATAATAATAATAATAATAATAATAATAATAATAATAATAATAATAATAATAATAATAATAATAATAATAATAATAATAATAATAATAATAATAATAATAATAATAATAATAATAATAATAATAATAATAATAATAATAATAATAATAATAATAATAATAATAATAATAATAATAATAATAATAATAATAATCTCCATGATTGAATTATTTGTATAAGGTAGAAGAAATTTGGAACATAAGGTTTAAACTATGAGCGGTAATCAAAAACTATCTGATGTCTACTAATGTGTTTTACACTGGTGTAAGCATATATTTTGTAACAGATACATAAAATTAAGTCACAGATAGGGAATCATTATATATAAATGTTCTTTCTTGACATTAATGAATATGGTAAGAGGAAAAAGAAAGTGGAGCAAATGAAATGGAAACAGTGAAGCCGTACTATGCGCACATTTCTAGCAAAACAAATGCATATCGAGGAGTAATGTGATAAATGTTCCATTTGCTAAATGTACACAGCAAACATACTGCAAATTTAATGCATCCGGTAGAATCACCCCTTGCACCCTTTTCCCCACATTATTTTTCTGAGTTTTTCTTGTTTGTTCCTTGTAGTTACGATACACTGAATATCATTGTCCAAGGTAGAGCAAATGAAATAATATTGTTCCAGAAAGGCTTTTCACTTTCAACAACTTAACACTTAGTTAAACAGTTCTGCCTTTAGTAATATTTCAATTCTTCTACACTTGACACGTCTTCGATTGTTGAGTCGTTATTACTGTCCACCTCGTCACTTTAATTACCTATATAATTCTTTCAGTTGTTTTCTTCCGTTAGTGCATCTTTTTCATAATATTCCTGTTTGATTTCATCCACATGATGGCATACCTTTTTCATTCCATATGTCCAATTTGCTCACATCACTAGCGGCACATTTTTTTCCCTTCATTTCAATGGTTACATTTTTACAGCACATTGTTTGGCATCTGTCTATATTAATTCTAAAGAATTCAGATCCGGATGTTACGAAGGAAGTCTTAAGGTTGCATTGCTATATTCTGACAATATTTGCTCAATAAAAAGGTTCTTCTGATTCGTCTTATTGACTAGAATTAATTCATACAATTTTGTTTTAGTGCTATTTCCATCAAAAGGGATATTGTGATTTTGTAACAAGAAAACAAACTCACACACACACACACACACACACACACACACACACACACACACACACACACACACACACACACACACACACACACACACACACACACACACACACACACACACACATATACTATATATATTATGTGTATTATGGTAAGAATCGTTATATGCTGATAGCACCGAGTTAAGGGGTAAATTTGGGATTAACATTGTGCGTAACCATTTAACATAATTTTCAGGATTCCTTTGTTTATAAACACTTAATATGCGTATGATTGTCACAGTACTTTACAGACAACTGTACTCGGGGGGCGGGGTGTGTTGCAGATCATTCACACGGTATATTGCATCAAATAACAGAAGTGATTAGTTTACTGACTGTAGGCTTTGGAAGAAGACAAAAGAGAAAGAAGATTAGACCTGGACTTGCTGACTGTTCTGTCGATGTAGGTCAGTATTCAAGAACCGTTGCGCGACTTATACCACTATTGGCGAGCTAATAGAAAATAGTGGTTGACTCCATTCGGAACGTATGTTTGGGGAACAGCGACTGTACTTCTTCCTAAAATCATTTAAACGCACTTTCCCAGAACAAAAATTTCTCCATTACGAACATTACTAGTTTTTGTACTCAGGCAATGAGGCAACTTGTCCGACGGCGACCCGCCTTCTTAAATTATACTCTGGTTTAAAATTTATAAAGAGCGGGAACATCCCCTCTCCCTTGGGAGATCAAAAGGTTGAGGGGGTGATAATCCGTGTTATGAGCAGGGGTCAGAAATCTGCCCCTGGGCCCTCATATTGTGCAATCATAATTATTACGTCTTCCTCCTCCAGCGCTCTGTGATCTTCGGTTGTCACGCTATCCGGGTGCCCGTCACGCATAGGGGGCCACAAAGTCACCCTTCTCCTCTGCTAATTCACAGGGGCAAAAATATTCGATTTAAAATATACGGTTAATTAATACCATAATTGTCTATTTCATGCTTGATTGTGTCAACATTGGGATAGTGATGACTTTAAGCGATAGCTCTCGCTCTGGTACATCATATTTTGTCGGAAAACTTAGTCTTCCATTATATAAAAGATTGACTTCATGTCCATCTATTTGTTTAGGGTTCTAGAGGAAGGATGTATATTGGCTCATATTTCCGCACAGTATTTATATATAGAAGAAAGTTCGGTTGCATAGCATTAAGTCCTAAAGGTCTCCAAATGAATTAGAATACGGGGAAACGTGCAATAAAATTTGTTGCCCCATATTCACCATTCTATTCAACACTTACATCGACAAGTTGGGGATAAAACATGGGAGAAATGGCAGCAGCAAGAAGTTAACTCAAAAGTGAAATAACTAGATTTTATGGAGTTGCGCAACGTGGAGTACCATATAAAGTAGTTTCTTATACAGTGGGAGCAAAGCTGCTAAATAATAATAACTATTTCCTAGTTTGGAAGTTAACGGTTTCCTTTCATTCCTTCTGCGTGACTTTTTATTGATAAACCCAATTAATGTCAATTTCTGTCACGCTTCGTATGGTACATTTTATGTTTGTAAATTAAATGGGATTTCCTGCCTTTTACACGCAGTACACTTGCCGAGAACAGAACAACTATTTCACCACCTGTTGGCGTTTAGGTGCTTTTCCAGGAAATAGACTTTTTATTCAACGGGTCCCTTCCAGAGGGCAATACTTCCCGCATCCTCGTAAACATTTGCGGTTTCAGCAGTACAAGTAATCTGCTTTGGCAATAGATTCCCATTATTAAATTGCTTTTATGTTTGGTATTTTACTATCCTCTTGGAGAACTTACAACTAATTCAAACTGTGGCCATTCAGAACACGTTAATGATCAATAAAGTGCAAGACAATTAAGTATTAGCAACAAGATATAAAGCTGCACAATGCAGTGTTGTTCTTTTTGTAATTTAATAGTATTTTCACGAAATCACATTATGTTTCAAGCAATGGGTACACACAAACAGAAGAGTTATTAGTTATTTACACGACATAAATTTGCATTACTGTTCTTACTTTGGAAATCTGCCTAGGAATTTCCACATATTTCCTCCTTTTCTTCTCCTTGTTGTGGTATTTCATAGAATTCGTGGCGTACAAACAGGCAAGTTACATACCAACGTAGTAGTTTACAAACAACTCCCCTTTTCCAAGTATCAATATTTGATTTTTCTTTCGCTTTTTGCCATGCGGATTTCCTGAGGCACTGTTACTACTGGCATTTCATTGGCTAAAACCATCAAACCTCTGTCAATTCTTTGGCCGCTTACGGCACATTTTCATGTATTGTATAAGCTTTCAAATACGTAAAAGGAATTGCAGGCAATTTGACAAAAAAGCGTTAAGTTTCCATAACTTCTGAAAAATCTTGAAAAGTAAAATTGTGATCCTGTTCAGGGAGATTTTGGTAGCCGTTCTTTAAAAATCTGACCATGATATCCAGTTAAAATATATGCGAATGCAAATTTAAATTATCTGATTTCACAGAAGTACTGAGATGACTGTCTCTTCAGTTTGGTGCTTAGTGTACTGGCCTTCAAATTAGAAGTCCTGGGATCGAATCGCGACTTCAGGGGTAATTATCTCAGATAATGTTACTCTCCAATCCTTCTAGAGGGTCGAATTATGATTATTATTATTATTATTATTATTATTATTATTATTATTATTATTATTATTATTATTATTATTATTATTATTATTATTATTATTATTATTATTATTATTATTATTATTATTATTATTATTATTATTATTATTATTATTATTATTATTATTATTATTATTATTATTATTATTATTATTATTATTATTATTATTATTATTATTATTATTATTATTATTATTATTATTATTATTATTATTATTATTATTATTATTATTATTATTATTATTATTATTATTATTATTATTATTATTATTATTATTATTATTATTATTATTATTATTATTATTATTATTATTATTGGTAATTAATTGTTCTTTCACACTGGCCGTGTGTAGGCTAAATTGTGGAAACGTAGAGTCAGACTGAAAAATTCAATGCCATAGCCGGGATTTGAAGCACGGATCTTCTGGTTTCCGTCCAGCCGCACTACCATTGTGCTACTATGGCCAACGTGCCGATATGACATTAAATTCTCCAACTGACTTGTATTTTTCCCGGTAAACCACTTAGGAGTTCTCATAAACACAAGAGACAACTACCTTAATGGCGACTTACTATATTGTAAGTACTTTAAGGCTCGGGCTTTATAGTTATTATTATTATTATTATTATTATTATTATTATTATTATTATTATTATTATTATTATTATTATTATTATTATTATTATTATTATTATTATTATTATTATTATTATTATTATTATTATTATTATTATTATTATTATTATTATTATTATTATTATTATTATTATTATTATTATTATTATTATTATTATTATTATTATTATTATTATTATTATTATTATTATTATTATTATTATTATTATTATTATTATTATTATTATTATTATTATTATTATTATTATTATTATTATTATTATTATTATTATTATTATTATTATTATTATTATTATTATTATTATTATTATTATTATTATTATTATTATTATTATTATTATTATTATTATTATTATTATTATTATTATTATTATTATTATTATTATTATTATTATTATTATTATTATTATTATTATTATTATTATTATTATTATTATTATTATTATTATTATTATTATTATTATTATTATTATTATTATATTATACTTTCTTCTTTCTAGAAGCCCATTTTGGCGTGAAGTATATATATTAATAAAGGAGATTATAAATGTTGTCTATAAATATATTATAAAAACTAAAGTTTAAGAGAACTTCCGCTATTGAAATCATTACTGTTGGGTGCTAATTGCATTTAACGCTTATCAGCCATGATGTTCATTCTAACTATTTATGTTGCAAAAGGTAAAACGCCTCCAATATGTCCTCAGATAATAAAAGCGAAATATAAATAAAACAGTTAAAAAGGGAATATGAGCTATATTGGGGAGCTTTTACATTTGCAACAATATTCTGATGTACACTCTCTTTTCTTAGTGATAATCTTTGAATCGTTTTACTTTTGGCTATTGTAATATAGTTACACACATGCGCACATACATATTCACATTCCCATTCACATTTCCGGACTCTAGGAAGGATGAGGAATAATCTTAGTGGGAAAGCATTCCCAGCATGGAGATGCGAATTGAACCGAGATCTCAGAACTTGAAGTTTAGCATCCTAACAATTAGAGCGCAGAGTCTTCTCTCTTCTGAATTTTGAAAGAAAATACAGGGATTGCAGCACTAGATTTATAATAGCTTGGTATTTGTTTAAAAAGTTCATCCCTAACAGAAGATCGTGGGTGAATTCTTGTATCAGTAATAATTTTTCTGTAAATTGAACTCGTGCAAGTTCAAACTTAAACTGGTTAGAATGACACACGTGTAGTAATCTTTTGTCTGCTGTGCGGAGGAATAAACTGTTAATTATTGGAACAACAGATGTAAAAAACATTCACGTACTATACTGACTGCGCTTCCTGTGTCGAATAAGACACTAACTGATTGATTGTTAGGTAGAATGCCTTGAGTCGTGAGTACGTTCATTGGGCGGATGAGTGAAACTGTAAAGTCTGGACTGTTAGCTATTACTGACGCCACGGGTTTTTGTTCCGTGACGTCTACTGACCGTTTGTGGAATTTTGTGTAAGTCTGCAGTTTACCGCGACATGACCTTGGCGGTGACATAGAAAGCAAACGGGTCGTCCATCCGCTGTTCGTCTGTTTATATTATATCTAGTGTTAGGGGGAGTCTGTGAAAGCTTAGTTCCGGGCGGTCTGTAAGATCCACGAGTGACATAGTTACCGCGATTTGTACCGCGACCGTTCCGTTTATACTTGTAGAAAAAGAAAGAAGAAAAAAATCTAGACACAGCGCTTTAGCCAAAGTACTAACATGGTTAAATTTAGACGTAAAATTTTTGGCGAAACTATGTTAATATACAAGGGGGGTTAGATGCTGGAGGTACAGGGATCGTGATCTAAATTTACAAACGCAAACCCCGGCGCTCCGCCATATGTCGCATTATAGATTGTGAACCGGAATGATTTTAGACTACAAGTTGTAGATAGGGTTGTGGATACCTAAAGGTGTTTTACCGTAAGGGTCTACAATCTGTTTTGCGCCCGCCTCGATAGCGTAGATGGTAGCATATCTGGCTCACGTTCAAGGGGTCTCGAGTTCGAATCTCGGTCAGGGTGAGTTAACTGGATAAGTTTTTTCCGTGGTTCTCAATTGTCCTTCAAGACGAATGTCAGGTAACTCTAAGCTCTATGGACCCTGGACTAATTTGAGCATCATTTCACCTAATGTATTCACCGTCCGATATGACTTAACGTTGGAGGACTTAAATTACAACAACAAAAAATGTACTTTGCAACTGGGAGCGTAGCTGAAAGGATAGGGGCTCAGATGGTAGAGGTAAATGGTAAAGGGAATTTGTAGTCAGGTTATAGATAGATAGAAATAGCGCAAATTTCAACGAAATGCCTGTTTACTATAACATCATAATTTTCTACAATACAAGTCAACCCCGAAGTCTTGAAGAGACTTTGGGTGGATTTTTGTTCATAGCTACATTAGTACATTAAGACCCTGTCGGGCTTACCTTCGAGGAAATGTCGGTGCGTGGTGAAGTGAAGATTCGGCGTAGCCTCCGGCCGCAACCATACACTTTAGTCTCCGGCGCAGCTCGATACTCACCACTATAAGTATTAACGGCCAAGCCCAAAAAGACGGGGCCAACACACGTTGAACCTAGGGACTTTTCCCCTTGATCAGCAGTAAAACTTTTGAAACCTTCCACCCGCCATGTTGGTTTAAGTCCAACGACCTGCTGATCATCCATGACTAACTACCGGGTTCCACGTCTAGAGTTGCTACATTTAGCATTCTTACATGGTTAATGCTAAAAAAAATATGCAAATTAATGGTTTGACTTCTAATGTTTCGCTATGAGGTTTCTACATCTTAACTTCCACAAATTAATACTTTCAATTGTATTAAGAAGCCTCATGCTATTAAAATTTCAAGTAAATTTCTAAACTAAATCAATTTCCTTCACTTCACCAAGCATACTCGACAATATTCTTTGTTATTAATTGAGATAAATGTTAATGGAAACAGTTTTATAGAAAAGTAGAAGAGAGGAACTGAAGGCTGAAGCCATTATTATTTACTAACTTTATAATTTCTTACTATTTCCATTGCATCGTGAGAAACAACTCCTCTATGAATAGTTTGCATAAGCTCCAGACTTTTTATTTGAGGGGGCTCTTGGATCAGAGGATAGACAATTAAGGACGTAAACCGCTTCAACTACGAGGCTTATGTAGGTAGACCATTCTGGACTTTGTAAATTTAAGTCTTCGAACGCTAACCTACACAGGCGAGATTCTTGTCGTACTGACTTGTGAACAGAACAGAGGTTTGGAAAATTACCTTCCCAAATTATAATTTCTTTAAATATTATCAGTGTCTACGTTCGAGGTGTCATATTTAGTATGAGGGTGCTCTGAAAACTACTATAAATGAATAAAAGCATACCTAAAGGAATTTTCTGACAAATACATATTCCCAAGAAGGGTCATCAACTTAAGATCTTGAGAATAAATGCATAAAAGCAAAGTCCATTAAAATATATACAAGGAAATAAAAATCTAACATTTATGTTTTATTTTATCCAGCTATGTGTCAGAACTGTTCTTTCAATTACCATGTCACCAGAAATGTCATTAAAAGCCATACAGAAGAGAATAAGGAACATAATAATGGTTTTTTAAACTAATCTAGAATGAGAACTAGTATTACTCAGCACAATTATAAGTTTATCCACACCTAAAGCGCATTTTACAAGCGTTTTTTAAAAGTAGCTGTTAGACTCTCCGTCATCCAGTACACGGAATCTAGATCTAGATCACATAGGTCTAGGCGATATCTTCATTGTTGTGAATTAATGCGCTGTTTCAAAGTTGATATAAAAAATAAATAATAATGCAACTACAATAAATCTCCAAAGGCCAAATGGGTTCCCACTGGGGATTGAAGATCCATATTTTAAAGTGACTTTTCCAACACTCTTTACGTTTCATTTGCCATATCACCTGCTTAATTTGGCAAGTACAGCAAACTATGCACTAACAATTCCTAATGTACCTTTTCCAATGTGAGAAATTTCAGGAAAAACGTTAATGTGCTGCAACGAACTGCGGTAAGAAATGTTTAAATAATCACATAACCGTTCAATTCCTCCCCCCCCCAAAGAGAAAAAGGATTCCCAAGAAATGTTTCTAAAATATCCGAATTTAAAATAAATTAAAAAAGACAAAACTGAATTCTTTCATTATTGCTAAGTTTTCACCGTTCAGTGTCCATAAAATTACACATTGCTAAACTGGTAAACACTTTTGACAGCACGAAAATAAAAACTATACAATTCAGGAGTTTATTGGTGTGTCGAATCTTTCCTGTATACCTAAGACTTAGTAATACTGGAATTAAGCCTTAAACTTAAAATTATAAGACTTTTGGTTCTAAGAGAAACATATTTGGTAACAAAATTTTTTGTTTGTTTTACTCAGATTGGCTTCAAATATTTTTGTTTCCGGTGAATTCTCCTATTTTGTATGGGATACAGTGACTTTTACCCTACGGGAAGGCTAGAGAAGGTAACAAAATCGAGTTTCATACCCCTTTTAATATTATTACAGCTATAGTTTGGAGTTTAGACTTCAAAGTATTTTCTCTAGGGTACTATTTTCATTTCTAAAAGCGCTGTTATTTTCTTGCACATAAACTGTGTGCCATTATTGCTGGCGAGCAGTCTCTGCGTGCTCTAAAGTGAAATATTCTGAAGTGAAACCATGCGGCAACATTAATAACAAAACATAAATGATATAAATTTTGTAAGTTTTTATTACGCGGTCTCGGTTGCTGACAGCGAGGTTGCCTAACACGCAGGAGGAGGACGGCTATTCGCCACAACTGCATTGTTGCGACTGTCATTTGTCACGGGGTCGATGAGAAATCCCAGGCCTCCCATCACACCTTGTCCTCCGCGGCCATTTATCGTGTTTTCTCGACCATTTGGAATTTAGTGAATATTGTACAACAGCAGTGCCCACTCTTACTCTTTTGGGCACAGTCCAGTACAAAACCTTGTCAGCATTAGTAATATCAATTGCATTAACTGCTTGGAACCTGCATTTACAACACGGTAATTTAACCGTTACGCACCAAATCATCCTTTTCTACTAAAGCAATATAACAATTTCTTCTTTCAGTAGTGAAACTACCAACCCCATTGCTGCTTGTATAATCTAAGTTGAAATATTCAGCTATATTACATAATAAATTTTAGAAGTTAGAATATATTTTGAATTAATTGAAATGCTCTGGAAAAATAGGGTTTATGTTCATAATATGTATTAAATGTAGTAGATTATTAGAAGAAAAGGAGTAGGTGATTTTATATTGCACATGTACCAATTTTCTTAAACTTTAAACTATGAATATGTCCTGTGCTATCAGGCTTGTTTGATAATTTTAAATTTCTATTTTAGGGTATTATTTTCACATAATGATTATGGTAAAAGCGATTGTTTGAAGAACAATTTTAGATTAAATTTTGCTGGTAATGATGATTATTTTTAACTACTCATAAACATATTGGGAAACTTACTTCATTGTGACCTTATTGTGGAACCATATTAGAATCATCTCTATTGAAACTGAGGCATATAATTAATAAAAAGGTATAATAGCTGTCTTGATGTACCCTGAAACACATCTTATTTAATGGTACGATTCACAAAACTGCACTTAAAAGCTTATGTATTTTAAATGATATTTCTTGCAATTAGAACCATATTCCCTATATATAAGATAACCAGAAGTACTTTCGTCCTCTGCACCGCAAAGAGAGAAGAATCGAGCATTAGTCATTACCAGGATTTGGCTAGCTCTTAAAAAAGCAATAAATACACATTGGTTTAACAAATAGTTTAATCTTTGCAAACAACAAAAGCTGTTTTCTTTCCTAATCATTAAAGTATACAACATAGAAAGATGTTTATATTCGCTTGGCTTTCACGAATGTCTTGGTATGAAGAAATCGCAAAATATGTATAGTTTTCTGGAATTTCATCAATTGAAGAAATAGACTTATACATGAAAAGGCAATATTTGATAAGGCAAAAATGTATAATACTCAAGTAAATTGGCCATTTTTATGAAATTATAACGCTCTCCATAAATAACGGCTCTTTAAAGAAAAAGGCAGTACCTTAATTAAAATTGAAAAAGGTAGAGTTTCATGGAAGAACCGCCAGTGAATAAATCAATATTGCATATTGTTAATCATAATCGATGCACTCATTTTATGATATAAAAGTTAATACTTCGATGGTGTCTGCATCCTAAGATGCCATATAATCGACAGAGGAAATACAGAACAGAGGTAATTGTGAGTGAGTGGCATAAAGTGATCAAGTCAAGATGTTTTTAAAACAGAAATATTGAAGCTAGACTGAGATGGCAGCTAAGGTGTTGAAGCTGATATTACATATATGGATGTATGAGAAAAACATGGCCATTTGTAATTTATTGTAAGTTAATAACCAAGCAGGTCATGTAGATGATGCAACGAATGCTTTGGTTTATTGGAATTCCAAGTTGTGATGTAAGACCAATCAAAATTGAGTATTAGAGTAACCTAGCAACAAAACAAAGTAACGAACCAATGATTTTATTCCTAATTTTTTTTCCTGGCTTGGACTCTTGAAGAGAGTAGACGCGTTTTGGTGGAAAGGCTTCTTGAAACTTTGAGAAGTGAGTGAAGTTTACTGTTTATGAACGTTTATCAAAAGTTTAAATGTACAACGAAAATGCGACGCGACAATAATTAACTTTAATAAAAAGCCGCTGCATCATTGATAGATAAAAAGGAGAAAGTTAATATAATATAATGTAAAAAGTTGCGCATGTAGAAAACATAAAGATGGCGAGAGAAATAAAAAGAAGAGAAGATTGAAATGGTGTTAATCATTTATTTCAAGATTACACAAAAAGCAAAGTCCTTTTTGTATCGATACCACGCCTGAGGTAATTTCAAATCTCATCGCTCACCGAAGCTGCCGGAGAGAAGATTAATAGGAATCTTCGAGTACATCTCCCTCACGGCTTTTAGACGAAAGGTTCATCGCTCCCACATCAAGGTAAGGATTGGCTTCAACACCAGTCGCCACGCCGAGGGAACCGAGAAACCTCTTGCGCGTGTGGGGCGTAGACCTCACGACGGGGCAAATCCTCCTTCAGGTATGCTACCGCATGGTGGCATAAAACTAACCTTCACCCGGTAGAACCGCTCCAGTGTTCATAGCAGTAAAGTGAAACCTTCTATCAAGAAAATTACTTCACCTTGAAAAGATATCATCATCATCATCATCATCATCATCATCATCATCATCATCATCATCATCATCATCATCATCATCATCATCATCATCATCATCATCATCATCATCATCATCATCATCATCATCATCATCATCATCATCATCATCATCATCATCATCATCATCATCATCATCATCATCATCATCATCATCATCATCATCATCATCATCATCATCATCATCATCATCATCATCATCATCATCATCATCATCATCATCATCATCATCATCATCATCATCACCATCATCATCACCATCAATCATCGTCATTATCATCAACTCTTCAAGCTTTAGCAGAATTCTCCTGATCCGGCCTCATGCTTCTTGCCATCTTGCTATTAATCTATAACTAATGAAATGCCAGAGTTTTCCATTGTTTCGAAAAGCCTTTTCCATTCTTCTCTATATATCTGTATCTTTTATTTTAAGGAAAAATATATAATTACTTCGCAATTTATTAATTTCTAACATGATTTTGTCTTGTGCATCCTTTTATTGCTCGGACATATTTTACTTCTGCCGCAGCCATTAAGCCCAGCTTTGCTCGACAGGCAGCAAACATGGTGGGGGGGGGCAAAATCTTAATCCTTATCCAGGGGATAACTAAAGTATAATGAATATGCTCCGATTTAGGGGTGAATGATCCACACACATAACAAATCTTATTGGGATCATTAGTACATTTCCTTCGCCTGCTCTTAAACTTTCTTTAACACCGCGAATTAACTACATAACACCTTCACAGTTAAATATGAACTGAAAATACAATTCAAATTCTATTAAAAAGCAATGCAAGTGAAGAACAAACCCCCCAGTGGACTGCTAGAGATAAACACAGGGGTTTCTTTACTAAGTGAAATAAAAGTTAGATGAGGAGCGTGATAAAGCAGTGTTGGTTATGGAACTGAGGGACATACATCAATAAACGCATAATATAGAGAGCTTTTCCATTATAGAAAAGAAAGAAACATGTACTTAGGACTTTATGATAAGATATGAAGCTTTGTGTTAGTAATTTTATATCAACTTCCCTTTGGGCACATCCATTTAAATGCGATATTTACAGTAGATTCTAAAATTAATGTTACTGATAAATCTTACGTGATTAAACATTTTTCAACATATCACGAATAATATGCATCTTCTTTACATGTCTAAATTATTACTTAATAATAAAATGCCTATTATTTTAATTAAGTCAATATAAGTTGGTATCATATAATATTCCTGTAAGTTTTATAAAATAATAACTTCATTCCTTCCTTACCCGTCAATGCTGAAGTTAGGAGGCGCTTGGTATCCCACAGAGCGAGGGAGCTGAAGCATCTGACCTGAGAGATGAATTCAGGGCTGGAGGGTCGTTCCAATGCCTGAGATGAATGAATGATGGAGCAATTGGTGGAATTATGGTGGGGGAAACCGGGGGACCCAGAGGAAACCCACCCCAGTGCCATATTGCCCACCACAAATCCCACTTTTCGGTCACCTGGGATCGAACCCAGGCCGCTTAGATGAGAGCCAAGCGGTCTAACCACACAGCCATGGTAAAATAATAGCAATATATCAAAAACGTTACGTGATAAAGCATTTTGGAGGAAATTTTTATAATCAGGGATGCATTTTTTTATAAGAATTGACCTATTTTGTTTTGGGTACAGAAACCGCGTTTCCTAGTGATTGCCATGTGTAAATATCGCTCATTTCTTAAAACTATTTTTATTTCTGTTCCTTGGTATATATTCCTGAGTATATCTATCAATTGTTTTGGCTATCTTTTTGTCTAATACTTGCCAGTCTGGTCCTGCCTACCTTACCAAAACTGTTTCGAAAAGAAGGAAGATATAAGGAAATACACTTTAATTTATAGTGGAGTTTCATCAAAACAGAGTAGCTAAAGGCGTAATAGTATTAATTTATGACAAATGGAAAGGATATTGATTGACTAAGGTTAGATATGAATCGATTCTTACTGAATGGAACTGGGGTAGCGACCGCATTCTTTATTGACTGGAGTAGATTTCATTACTATACCGTTATTATCCAGTAGTAATCGATACTGATTATAAAATGGATTATACTCCTAAGGACTTGCGGGTCCTATTTCTTAACTTATGGAACACGTCTTAATGTAAACATACCAAAATGCACCATCAAAGTCTCAACCAGATTATTGGTCATTAAGTGATGGAAATAAGCATGCTTAATCTGCACTGTAGTTTCGATTGTGCTTCAAACTCTGAAGAGCCCATGAGAATGCAAAGTGTTCCATGAAGATGGATTCAGCGTGCGTTGACAGAAGCACATAAATAGCCTAAGATATAACATCACTTATGAAAAATTTATGTTACGAAGGATATTGCACATGTACCAGACATCAGAAAAAGTGGATAATCCAGACGTCGTTATGGTGGCCACCATTAGAAAAGGTTGTGATAGACCCTCAAAAATTTAAAGTAACGATGATACTTATTATACTATATTGGTTAACCATTATAGTAAACCGCTCGTCTATAATGAGTAACAGATTTCGCATTATATATTTATAACGAAAATGTTAAATATAAGGGGAAGAAACATAAATAATCAATTTGAAGAAGGTGTAACAAATTGTGCAAATTTTATGTACAGTTTAAACAAGAATAAATTACTCTAATTTATCCTTATAAATTTCAATATGTAATACTTATGATAGCAACTCGACGAGAAGAAACGACAACTCTTTCTGCAAGACAGTACTACAACATATACATCACAATTTGAGTCTAAATTATTCATTCACAAGGCCAGGGAATTGCTGTGTACGAGTATACCATCCCTCATTGCCCCCAGAACTCTCTTTATGACTACCTAATTCTTAAGTTGGTGGAAGCACTTCTATGAGTTATCTTGGATTAGCTGCAGATATATTTCTATCAGTACATTGTAATAGTGATGATAGTAATAATCCATATTCACTAAATTTTACTACGTTGCAAAGAAGTCTGCCAGAGATCAGTGATAAGCTTCTGTATGTTTTAAATAATGCTCAGAATAGTTTGTCAAATACAAGTGGTTATGCAAACAGTTTGTTTTTAGTTTAAAGCATGGTTCCTAATCAAATTTACAAACTCACTGTTCTGTTTTTCTTTATGAAATCTTATGGAAATGTGGCCTTGTTTCAGAAATATATGTCAGTTCACAAGCTGATCGTTCTTTGCTTTTATGCCGCTACCATGGTAGAGTTAGCTCCGATTAGTTTCCTATGTCTGTTGGTATCCCTTTGTGGATTAGACCACAATTTACCTATTTTCACAATGCATTCTCTCACTCTCTCACTTACATTGCAAAATATACGTTCCTGTTAAATTGGCTTTCTCTCAAAATCCCACTCACCATGCATAACACACAGTATTATCGGTTTCAGTGACTGTTAAGAGTTTAACACCTCAGATTAATACAGTGTTTCAGAGATTACTACAAACATACGGCAGTCAATTATAACCACAAACGACATCCTCCCCCTTCTTTTTGTTTTATTCGTATCCCTTAAGCCTCGCGGATCCGACAGGTGTTAATCTTTCGTGATTTTATTTGTTTTTACTTGCCTGCAGTAGTATTTTGTAAATTATATATTTTACCCTGGCGGTACAAATTTAGAAATGTTGATTATTTTGAGATTGTTTAGCTAACAGCGGATTTACGCAAACAGAGCGTGCAACTCTCCAGGAACGTATTCCTTTAAAGATTTTAGACAATCATGTAAGTAAGTTCTGAGTACTTAATTAAATCTATAAAAGAAAATGTTTAGGCCTAAATAGAAAGAATGCAAAAGTCAAACAATGGCAAACGCACTTTTCAAATAGATTAGATTTAATTTCTTACTATTTACTTCTTTATTATCAAAATGTAAAATATTATGATGTTGGAATATGGTCTTCAAAATTATAGCTGAGAAACTCACAGTGAAAAGGCGCAATATTGGACGTACAACACTTTAAGCACTTACAACTGCTGGCTGCGAACTGCGGGCTGGTTCGGCTACCTGGTTGAACTATACTTAACTGAAAGCCTTCTCGGATTGTCAGTTAGAGTCATCTATATCCGGGACATTCCATACTCTTTGAGTTAACCCAGTACATATTATCAAGGAGTTTGATAAACTGGTCGAAAATGCCTATTTCGAGATTCACAAGATTCGAAGCGATTAAAACAGGTTTGAGAGATGTAAAACTAGAGACAACTGAAAAGTTCAATTACATAGCCCGGACTTGAACCACGGATCAGCCGGAGGAATTCACATCTGTTTTAACTCAAGCGGTTGCCTGTCACATATTTTGACCGGGCAACTTTATCTGCAGTTCAATCGAGATATGTCGCCCAGAATCTTTGGACGGTAGCCCGCTTGCTTGACAAAGAAGCTACGGCATTGCAGATATGTGCTAACTTCGATTAACGCTCTCATTTGGGCAGTAAGTTTCCTTATGGTAAGACAGGAAGGGAATTTCACAACAGTTGATTGCTTGCTCTGAGAGTACATCAGCGTTTTGGGATAAAACTCTAGCAGAACTCGATGATAAATTGGTTGCAAATCTTGTATGTTAGATTTCAAAAATATTTCTCAGTTTTCATAACTTAGATGCCCTATTATACTTCGTGCATCAGCATTAAGTTATCTTGCCCGCCTCGGTAGCGTAGATGGTAGCATGTCTGCCTGACGTTCAAGAGTTTCCGAGTTCGAATCTCGGTCAGGGTGCGTTACCTGGATAAGGTTTATCCGGAGGTTTCCCTTACCCTCACAGACGAATGTCGGGTAGCTATAAGCTCCATGGACCCTGGACACATTTGAGCATAATTTTACCCATTTCATTCACCATCCGATATGACTGAACGTTGGAGGACGTAAAATTAAAAAAAAAAAAAAAAAAAAAAAAAAAACGGTTATCTTCGCTTTGGGGAGCTTCTATGATTTGGAATTTGTTTATGGGTAAGCAATAAACGAACTACAACTGACATATCCCCCGCATCGATAGCGTAGATGGTAGCGCGTCTGCCTCACGTTCAAGAGGTCCCGAGTTCGAATCTCGGTCTGGGCGAGTTACCTGCATAAGTTTTTTCCGGGATTTTCCCTTATCCTCAAAGACGAATGTCGGGTAACTGTAAGCTCCATGGACCCCGGAGTCATTTGAGCATCATTTCACCCATTTCATTCATCGTCCGAAATGACATAACGTTGGAGGACGCAAATTACAGGAAAAAAAAAAACCTTACACATCAGGCCGAATTTTGTGGACTCTGAGTAAGCGTATCCAACAGATACAGATTTATTTTCTCCGGTAAAAGATGTTCGCTTCTCACATTGTGTTTGCCTGCAGCCGTTCTTTCCTAGTCATCTGTCTGCTATCCCATCAGCAGGGCAATAGAAATACAGGGTTATTCCTAAAGATGGATACACATTAGCTGGCTATATTTCCTGAAAAGTTACATTTTAATTCTGTAAATTAGATATTTGGAGTTATCTGGAGGTTTATATGTGTTTAATATTTACCCCTCTGGCTCACGGATCACGGTAGCAGAATTCACCCTACGTTAAATGAAAAACGTCTTGTGTCAATGAATTCATCACAGCTGTCATACCTTTCTTAGGTCATTCAAATTCTTTGGAAGAGGTGATACGTAAACTGCATCTTTCATGAACCCCCACATGAACAAATTGCAGGGAAATATTTCTTCTTCATACGATCTATCCATTTTCGAGGTAGATATTCATTCAAGAAACGTCAAATATTCCGATGTCAGTGGGATGAATCTAGGTCCCGATAAAATATATAACTTCCTTATTCATTTGAGGAACAAGACAATTTTGCATATATTACATTAATAACTATATTTTCATAAAAAGGAAGATTCGTAAAGCTTTGTCAGCGATGCGGCGTAAAACACGTTAACTTGTGGCTGCCCCACAGATGGCCCACTATTATGGGAATTTCGTGGTGCCGTATCCGAATGTTGTGTCTTTTGAATTTCTATTTATGTAATAGGTAGCATCGTCACTAAAACATTACTCCAGTTATAAGCATTTATCTTCTATGTTTCGGAATCTATGGTCACAAAATTCAAAACCCTTTACATTAACAATTATTTTCGCAAAGTGCCTATTCTAGTTGTAGATGGTTGGTTTGTACACTAACAGTGCCTCAATACATGCTAGAATGTTGTTTTTTTGCGATAAAATTCCTCCTTTAACTCTGTGAGGTGATTTCATTGACCTTTTGACTCATTGACGTTTCACGTTCTATACATATAATGGGCCTGGCTTTTGCTACCTTTACAGAGACGGTCTATTTCGTCAAACTGTTTATTACAGCAGTAAATGATCACCCTCGTTGGTTGATCAACGTTCAACTTATGCTGAAATGTACTCAGCACAGCAGTAGCGGATTTATGTTTACTAAAGTCACATACTCACATATGTAGATTATATTGTGTTGCATAGTAATAAAAAATGCAGGCGCTACATTAAGGTGCTCTGGAGCTCTAGTGGTGGTATTCTCAGCTCTACAACAACTATCAGCTTTCAAATATACAATGTCCAGTATAGGAAATATATCAGACCGTAAAGCTGCTTTTTGGATCGTTCTGTATTTTGTATGGCCACCGGAAGTTCCAGAAAACATCCAAAACTCTTAAAATCACTTCATATATCGCGCTTGAAGCACCCAAAACAGCTTGATATTTCCATAAATCTCTTTGTGGTGTGAAGGCTGAGTTACAGGAATGGAAAGACAGTTGTTCCCCTTGCATAGTAGGAAGACTTGAGACCAATACATCTATCTACGGAGGGAAGCCGCTGATCTGGATCAAGGGAACTTGACGTGTCCTCAAAGAGAGCAAGTTCGCTACAGTAACAGCGAATTCTTAAAACATGTTGCATCCCACAGCTTTATAAGAATGCAGAACATCAGTCACTACGTCACGATAGTTTTCTCCTTTCTGGTTTCCAAAAAAATTGAAATATAAACTTTTGGAAAACTGCCAGGCTGATTTCTCCAGTGACTTTAACAGTCCATCGAAAAGTTCATCACCCATTAATGACCGGATTTGTGGTCCTATAAAACTTCCTTCTTTAAGTTTAGCATCACTGACTTCGGGGAATTTTGATTTCAGGTACAAGAATCCATAGAGACTGTTTATCCATAGCTTTGCCGAAATTTTTCATTACTCCTAATTTAATATGTAATGTAGGTAATAATATTTTTTCGGGATTCACTAAAGCGACATATGACACATTTTTCTGAGTAGGGATAATATATTCACATTAAGGCCATGATTTTTTTTCAACATAAATTTCTTTTTTTTTTTTTAATTTCTTATCTATGCTGTCCCAGAGACACTAAAAAGAGCAAAATTTGGTTAATCCAAGTTGCAAACCAAGCAATAAAAGCAATGACCTTTAAATCACCACCGATATTCCATTGATGTTCTCCATATTGTATTTTCTCTAAGATTGGTTTCATATTTTGATATGTCTTCTTCTTATCAGCGGCATGTGCTACAGGTATTGATGGAAGTGCACTGCCAATATGTAACAGCATAGCCTTTAAACTAACTTTAGACGAATTTATGAATAGTCGCCACTCATCCGGCCTGTGTTGAAGCACAAGAGTTTCCATAACTGAACAATTGTCACTACAAAACACAATAACACTTTCTTCAGAGAAGCAGTCCTTGAAATCACTATGGAGGCCATGATACTCTTAGTCCTTTTTGGAGTAGATTCCACCTTTTCATTCTGGAAGTTAAACCTTCAGCCTGCTGTTTAGACAGGTTTAAATCCCGAATCTGGTCGTTAAGTTCTTTCTGTTTGGTAAAGCATGGTTCTGATTTTTTTTTTAATTTTACGTCCTACAACGTTAAGTTATATCGGACGGATGGTTCTCATGAACAGGTATTATTACTTAATATGTGGAATCATTTTCATTTTCATCTGAAGCATCAGAGTTATCACCTAAGGGCATATCTGCATATACTGGTACAGGGAACTGTTCAACGTGTAAGAGAGGTTTTATTGCACATTGTAAATTCGGATACTTAACTGTAGGTTTTGTTTTACATGTGATTCCTTTTATATTTGCCGAACAGAAATAACAATCACTTAAATGATCCTTCGGTTCCCTCCAAATCATAGGAATTCCAAATAGCACCCAGTCATCAATCTAACACACGAATCATTTTTATCCAAAACTTGTACAAACATGAATGAACCTGCACAGCCTTTTTTATTGTTCTTCAGCATAATATAACAAATCGTTTCCTTATATACAGCTTGGATAAAATGGCAACATATGAGGTAAAGGTTCCTATTACAGGTCAAAGAGAACGCTAAAATCCGATTTTATAGAGTAGCTGTCACAAAAAAAAAAAAAAAAAAAAAAAAAAAAAAAAAAAAAAAAAAAAAAACTGTGCCTGATGGAAAATGTTCTGACCACATATCTGAATTCAGTATGAAAAAATACACCAGATTCACTTATCAGATTTCTTGTGTACAAAACCTTGTCGACTAGTGTAATCAATAAAGTACATAGGCATAGTTTCTCAGGAATTTCCGCTAGGTTGCTGTGGATGTAATGGGACAAGTTCCTCAGTTGCTACCCCTTAGCGTCTTCATAAGGGTTATTGGCCTTACCTTTGTGTAGGCAAAGAAAGGAATTTACCGTTTCTCGGGAGTTGTAGAAAATGTCATATTTGGATTGGAGTCAAGGCAATCTGACGAAGTCTGGGATAGGCAGAAGTGTTATCCCGCAGCCGCATCAAGCGACGTTAAGAAATTTGCATCCAGTGACGCGACAATATCATGAGCATTATCAGATGAAGATAAATATTGTAAAACTTCTGGCAAATATATTTACGAGTACATTCCGAGAGTGGCATCTACATTACTGAAAACCTGCATACATCCGGGTTAACTCGACGCCGACACAAAAGAGTAGAAGACTTGTTCAAGAACTCTGAGAAAAAGCCAAATTCCTTCTCCAACGACACCACCCCTCTCTATTCGCAGTGAAACAGATACTCTTCTAGATGGATCTTGAGATAATAGTGCCTCCCCATACACAACATCGACGAGTATGACGAAAGAAACTGATCGTCGCTTCGAAGCCCGTCGGAGCGAAGGACCTTCGGCAGAACGCGACAAGGCGTGGAAAATGAATATAAAATGTGATATAACTATACAGGACTTTCTTCTCAATTGTCCACTGCCTTTTAGTGATTAGGACCTTATTTCTCACTTCTCAATATAGATGTACAATAATATTGGTACTTATGATTCACATGTGCTGCTGAAAATAAGCAGTGATAGATAATAATTGGTCTATACTGTTGTCCCTCCTGTTCTTTCCAATACTTTATTGAAAGCTCAGAATGCTATGAATTCCTCCCTGTACAAAAATGACATTGATCCATAAAATAGTAATGTAATAGTGTTGAAAACGTACATCTTGTAATCGATTCCGGCTGTTTCTGTAGTTTTCTGTTGTTTCACATTTTATTACGCCTTGAAGAAGAACAAAATATAATGGCATTCTTAATGTAATCGTGGAGGATGTAAATAGCTCAAAATACCTTTTTCTGCCTCTTTTATGAGTTAGTGACATGCCGTAGAGACGCTATAGCCTGTTATAGTATCTCCACGTTCATCAGAGGCCCCCCCTCGGTAGTGTAGAAGCTAGCGTGCCTGCCTCATGTTCAAGAGATCCCGAGTTCGAATCTTGGTCTTGGTGAGTTACCCGGATAAGGTTTTTTTCGTGTTCTCCCTTATCCTGAAAGACGAATCTCAGGTAACTCTAAGCTCCATGGACCCTGGGCTCATTTGAGCATCATTTCATTCATCGTGCGATATGTCTTAACACAAAAAATACATCGTTTATCAGACTACTAGGTTACATTTTCTCGCTTCTCAGCTCTCTTAGTGAGTGAACAGTGAGGCAGGGTTGACGCAACTTAAGGGGATGCAGCACAGAAAACTCCAAATCCAGCAATTTTCAACCAATCTTGCTAAAATTTTTACCACTTAGTTCTGATGCATAGTGGACACAGAATTCAAAATTTGATTTTTATATCTTCAATAGTTTTTGAGTAATTAATTTGCGAAATTCAAGATTTGGGCAAAATTCAAAACGCTCCACGTAATGAAAATTTTCAATGCTTTAATTTTTCTATTTCTAAAACTATTCAGATGATTGTGAACGAAAGTTCTATTATATGAACTTTTTATACTGCCTTTAGTTCCAGAGGGATAAAATGTGGATATGCAGCAAAAAAAAAAAAAAAAAAAAAAAAAAAAAAAAACCAAAACATGATCAACCTTTGACTTCATATTTCAATAACTTTAAAATTATAATGAATATTAAAAAATCATACGATAGAAACCTTTGTTTGCTTTCTAAGAAGTACTGTTGAAAATTTTAGAGGGTCTGAATCAAAACTGCATCGTGTGGAACATTTTGAATGGCAAAAAATGTTGAAAAAACTATAACTGAGTAAATCTAATTTTTAAATTCAAAACATTTTCCTTCTCAGCTACATGCCTGGAAGCAGACTAAAACCCTCCAGATAGCCAAGCTGGACCCTCGTGCCTCTTTCTTCTCTCTTCTGCAGCAGTTTTCTTCAATTTTAGTTTCCTTCTGGATGTTTTAGAAGTTACCTTCGCAGAAATTGCTGAATGTAGTAAGCGTAATTGGTCCTTCCCTTGGCTAATTTTTAAAGATGCTGGTGAAATCTGTGTACATTATGTCTGACTGCAGCTTGAGTGAGACAGAACAACCAAAATTGAATTCACTGATGGTTGATGTCACAGCAACCTGAAGTCTCTTCTTTCACACAAATATTTCTTTGGGGCAATTATGTCATACCACGTTATGTAAACTTTCCTTTGCATTTTGTGTCTTACCCAATGTACATCTCGTTAGGATTATATCTGATGCTAGCCTTTGGTACACAGGCATTAGTTTTCTTACCACATCAGGCCTCAAGTATGTTCCCATTGTTGTGTTATGTTTATGTGTTTCTTCCCATGTATCGTTTAGTCTATTCATGATACTATGTACACAGTCAACAAAGTCAGCTGTTTCAAGGAATGTCTTACCTATAACCTATATAAGAATTATATACACGTTTTGATGTATAAAATAACTTTATAAATGTTAAATGACACACTAAAGCTCATCAATTATACACAAACAGTATGTAGTTTAACGAGAAACACAAGAAAATCACGACAAAGTTAGAAACTCACACAAAAACAAAATATAAACATAATTATTTCCTTTCAATGTTTGTAGCCAGTGTTTTGTTTCCATGGTGCCACATACTGTAAGAAACAACCATCATGCCAACACACAGAATTTCACCAGAAACTTTGCCCACCAATTTCAAATGTATTAATTTAGTGCATTTAATCGAACTCAAATGACAGAATTCTGTGACTCTAAGGGCCGGCATACACGTGCGCACGGGCATTTAAATTGTCATGTGAAGGTATTTAAATACCTGAAACCCATAAATTTAGTTTGATTATGATACTATAAGGTTTAAAGTATTAGCTCAAAAACAAAAGAATTATTTTTTATCATATTTTTAGCCAATTACGGTGCTGCATTCCCTTAAGCCGAGGAGCTGTAGAAAGAAACATAACAGAGCGAATATGGGGATATACGTGCTTAATTTTTAATAGATTGGTTGGAATGAAAACACTACAGCACTCCTAAATGAAAAAAAAAAATATGCAAAAATAGAAATAAAGAACAATATATATAAAAGTAGGTAACAAAACTTAAATTATTTAATTTTATGTAAGACCGTGCAAAATATGTAGATACATTATGTAAAATATGTGATAATTTAAGGCCGGAGGGTTGTCCGCTAGCATGCGATAAAAGTTAATCTGCTGTCCAGCAGGTACATCAAATGTACAAACGTCGAACACAACGTCTTTAATACTCTGCGAACTAGTGAAGCATTGCCTTACAAGTGTATGCAAACCCAAGTTCAAGGTATAGTATAACGCGACAGTTCTGTTTCCTATCGCAGTGAGCTGTTGTCATGCTCCGGCTATTCACCAAGGCGGCCCGGGTTCAATCCCAGGCGACCGCAAAGTGAGATTTGTGGTGGACAACATGGCGCTGGGGCGGGTTTTCTCCGGGATCTCCGGTTTCCCCCGCCATCTCATTCCACCGGTGCTCCATCTTCATCTCATGTATCACCAGTGTCATCGCCTGCGGTGCCGTATGTAGTAAAAGAGGGCGTTAAACACTACACATGCTCCGGCTATACTATCCTGCAGTTGTTTACATACGCGAGCCATAGAGTGCAGTCCATGTGCAGTATACCTTATGGAAAAACGCACATGGCTCCGGCCTTTAATAATAATATATAAAATGAAACTTGAGCAAGGCAATATCCATAGATGAATTCATGGAGATTTTCTGTTTTCATGTATCTATCCACATATAAAGGAATAGAAAATATAATTATATAAAATTGTGTTCCAGTAATCATGTATACAGATAAAACCGATGTTACGACGTTTACAGTTTAATCTCAGCTCTTGGAGGGATTGGAATGATATGTAGTCCGATTTCTAAGGCTACTACATCTTTGATCAACAGAGGAGATAGAGAGAGAGGGAGGGAGGGAGGGCGGGAGAGAGAGAGGGTGTGAGTGATGTCTTAGGATGCTCACATCTCGTCTGCTCTCAGGCTGATACGTATTTATTATCTTTGATATTATCTGCCTGTTTATTCACTTTAAATTCGTTTGCTGTCTACAGCTACACCATTTGGTCTAACTATTCGTTCATGTTAAATGTATATGGCTATCTTTTTCTCTAATAAATAATATTCATTTTTATCTTATCTTACCAGGCTCAGACATTTATCTACGGATTGGATTCCTTCCCCATACGTTAGCAATATTGGAGGTATTTCCTTGCAGAGCTTTGTTTTTAGGTATTCTAGTTTTCGTTGGACTATTCATTGTTGGACATATAGCCTGAAATTTAATTTTGTGTTTTATATCTCTATGTAGGCGGTGCCTTGGCCAGGTGATTGGACTACTAGCTTCTTACGTGGTAACCGTATGTGTAATTGCGGTGGTCAAAGCGGCATCTCGGAGGGGTTCTCAAATTTCCCCCCACCATCAAACTTTTTCATAATCACCCTTCCTTTCATCTATTTCATCTCCTTTCCCGCTCCCATACCAGGTATTAAGCCCATCCTGGCTATTCTCTCTGATATAGTGTTCCACTGCTCCTCTACGGATACCTCCTCTCCAGATGCTGACTTACAATTCCTGAGAGGTGTACGGAGGTGGCTAAATTGAAAAACAAAAAGATAGCTTCCTATATAAGCTCATATTTCAACCTAAATAATTGAAATTATCGGGACCTTAAACGTTTCATTTATGAAGTACAGAGCATTTTTGAAAATGAATAATATTTATTTTACTTTTCAATCCTAAAGATTTAAGTTTTGTAGTTCTGACAGTTTCTTTTGCAGTGAATTACACCTATTTTACGTCTATTGTACAGATTTTTATAAACAAAAATTGGTATAACTGCGAACACGAAATAACAAATGAAGGTGTACTTCCAAACAAATTCTTATGAGTTCCTGACATTGTATAGAACTCCTTTTGATCGAAATTTCTTGAGAATTTAGACAGTGATTTTAAATACATTATTGGATATGTACTTATCATCAGTGCTGCTCGTTATTTTGCCATAAAGTGTTGCACATTACTTTCATTTCTCAGAAGTTCAGCAAACCTGAAAATGTCATTTAAGGAACCATTGACTTCACGAGCACTGAAGCATTGCTTTTGTTTATGAACTTATCAGTTTGTATTTTCCTTTTACAAAATATGCGGATATGTTCAACTCTAGTAGAGATATCCCTTCAAACGTTTAACACATGAAAACACGTCTGAATATGAATCTATTCCTGCTGGATGAAAACACAAACTTTACTCCCGCCAATCAATCTATAACCTCTTCACCAGTCTGCCATTAACAGTCTATTCATATATACCAGGGTGAGTCAATAAATAAGTCGCAAACTAGGTAGAGACAATAATAATAAAAATAACAACTTTAAATTTATTTTACTTTTCGACATAAACAACGGTGGAAGAGGAGTCATTTGGTTGCAGTCGCAACCAAAGGGTTAACCTCAGTGATTACAGCGTCACCAGTTCCGAAGAGTCGGACACCCAAAGGGTTTTTCAGATCCCGAACAGATGGAAATCATTAGCGGCTAAGTCGGGACTGTAAGGTGAATGTTCCAACCGTTCCCAACGTTAATCTTGTTGAGTGAGGGCGGGCATTGCCATTCAGGAGAATCACTTTGTCAGGAGTCCAGGTCGCTTGCACCGATTGGCCTGCCGAGTTCCCGCAGAGTGGTGCAGTATGTCGTGGCATTTAGTCTCACAATGAGGCTAGAATTTCTGCATTATGAGCCTTGCATGTTCCAGAATACGCTGGCCATAACCTTGAGGGCTAATGGAACTCCTTGAACATTTCTGTTGTTGATGAGGAGGGATGCTTCCATTCCATGGACGATGATATGATTGTGGTTGAAGGTAGTGGACGCAAATCATTCCGTTCTCTGATGCTTCGTCTTCCCTTGTTAAACTGCTGGATCCAATTGAATACAGCTTTTCGGGAGAAGCACTGGTTACCGTAAAAGGGACGCATTTCGGGATGCACTTCTTCTGTGGATAGTCCTTTGGCCCATAAAATTGCACAACCGCACGCTCGTCTGCTCGGGTACAATTAGCCAATACATCCGCCATCTTGCACTGGCTGTCACTGACTGACCGCATGCCGGAGAGATGTGACCGAACCTCTGCGACAAGCTACGTATGCTGCTAGCTCAGGGCACAAATGCAAACGTAATTTACAAATGGTATAAGGGAAACAGACCTTTGCGAGTTATTTATTGACTCTACCTCGTAATATAACCAACCAGAAAGTAAATCACGTGCAGCTTTGCTGCTGTTGACACCTTATTACGTTGTCTGTGTAATTATGAAATGCACTATAAGGAGGAGTGTCCCTTGGAGTGTTCTTTCCCAGGCCTGAAGTAGATAATTAATTTCCGAACATCGTGTGAATATATGAATGGCTGCCTCTTGCACGATGAAAACGCTCTTGCAAGTTAATATGTAATATCATTCCACTGCATGTGCTACATGAAATGTAATTTCCTGCTCACTAGGAATGCTACTGTAAGTAACTAAGCAGTACTCGTATTCTGATTGTAAGGCATCGACTTGAACGGTCTAATCAACCAATTATTTAGATATATTTTTTCAATAATCCAAGCTTCACAGCCAAAGATTTTCTGATTTCACTTCATGATCCAGTTAGGATATTCATAGCGCGTTGCTTTATAAACATATTGAATATCAACATAAGTATCTTCTCAATTACGCCAAACAAATTTGTAATTTCGTGTTATTTAATGCCAACGACAGAAAACCTAATCTTAGGCTGTTAACCTGAACTCTAAAAATTTTTATTTTTCACTAGCTGCCGGTACGACTTAACTAACACGAATATCTTTCAAAACTCAAATGACTTCATTAACTTATCTCCCTTCGTCCTTCAACATATCACTGAAAAATGACGTAAAAGAAGATTAAGTTAAATACTCTACATTTCTTCTTTTTCCTACATTTTACAGTCCAGTTTCTAGTTCTAGAAACAGCAGCACTCCATGCATTCAAGGTAATTTTTGTATTATGCACATATAAGGTGGCGCCAAAATGTTTACATATCTGCTGCTAATGAATTAAAATAGATTATTTTCCTTGTACTTTATATCTATGTTGAAAATATCATATATACTCTGAAAATAACTGCAAAGCAGCGTTTTTCCGGGTGGCTCATTTAGATGTTGGTCTTCTGATCCCAAGGTCGTGGTTTCATACCCGGCCCATACCGATCGTTTCCAAGTGTGCTTTAAGGCCGCGCCATGGCTCAGTGGTTAGACCGCTTGGCTCTCACCAAGGCGGCCCGGGTTCAATCCCAGGTGACCGCAAAGTGAGATTTGTGATGGACAACACGGCGCTGGGGCGGGTTTTCTCCGGGATCTCCGGTTTCCCCCGCCATCTCATTCCACCGGTGCTCCATCTTCATCTCATGTATCATCAGTGTCATCGCCTGCGGTGCCGTATGTAGTAAAAGCGGGCGTTAAACACTACACACACACACCAAGTGTGCTTTAAAGCGATAGCCTTATGTCAGTGGATTTACTGGCATGTAAAAGAACTGCAGGATGAAATTCTGGAAGGCTGGAGGCGATAATTTGTTTGTTGACAATGTCCTTAAAAAAGCTAGGTAATTTAATTTTGTTACTGCAAAGTAGGGGGAAAACTATTTCTAAATATAAAAAGAAACTCAACATAATTCCATATTGAAAGAAGATAAAAACCATATTAGAGCACAGCTGTAATGAAAAAAATCGATAAAGCGTGAGCTATAATGCGTTTTCTATTATTTTCATTAAATGAAACCTTTCATTATTACCAATATACGTGTATTGTCATAAAACTTGGCATTTTCTGGCATTCCACAAAAAGAATGCATTGGCTATAAACTGTGTTTTGATGAATTAGATTTATTGTTAGATAGATGTTGCCTATTTTTTGTGTTTACAAGTCATGCAAAGTCGCTCAAAATGAAGATGGCTTCTGAGGACATTACCAGAAAGTTAAGGCGTCCTTTTTATTGGTCATAAACATACCTTACGCGTATGGTAATTTAATAAAAATCGTTAGAGCCCATTCATAAATATATCTTAAAACTTTTATGATATTTAATAAAAATCGTTATAGTCATTTTTAAAAAATGTTTCATGTAAGGTGTAGCCTTAAGAGTCAGAATTTTACTGAAAATCTGTATGTCCCTTTCATGCAAGATGCTGAACGTAATTACCAAGTTTGGAACTTAACTCAGGTTTTGTTCTTGAGTCATGCTGTTCACAGCCCCAGACACGACACACGACACACACACACACACACACACACACACACACACACACACACACACACACACACACACACACACACATACACACACACAACTTTACTCATTCAGGGCAGTGAATAAGTATATTTCCAGTGAAATTTTGGTATAACAATTTCGGGTAATAGATAAAGCAAAGTGCTAAAAACAAAGTTTTCTCTTTTTTACCTTTTCATTATATATAATTATAAATATTACACAGATGATTTAGTAATAGTAATTTAATTACCTATTTAAATCATCCCGAGTCATTTAATTAAAGCAGCGTTTTTCACGTTAAACTTAATTTAATCGTAGTATCCCTTTTATCGTTTTTACTATTCAAAATTATCTTGAGCAACAGTTTCTATCCCTTGGAAAGGTAGAGTCAGACTTAAAAATTCAATGCCATAGCCGGGATTTGAACCACGGATTTGAATCACAGACTAGAAGATCCATGGTTCAAATCCCGTTATGGCATTGTATTTTTCAGTCTGATTCTACCTTTCCATACTTTAGCCTACACACGGCCAGTTTGAAAGAACAATTAAGTTCCAGGTCTAACCTTTTGCCTTACAGTTCAGAAGAGAACTTGAGTAAATATAAATTGTTGTGTATAATCATATATTGTTATAGTTAAGAAGTGTTAGTTATTTCACGGACAGTTAATTACTTCTCATAGCTCACACAAAATAAAAGTTGAACATTTAACTAAGACGCATGCAAAGAAAGTAAACTGCACAGCGTTTTCTATGTTTGTATACTAAGTGCAACTAACAATGTGAGAACGATGCGATCTGTAGAATCCTTTAAGCATTTAATACGAAAATATCGCAAAATGATTCATTACAAATGAAAAGGTAATATCCTATCAGAGTTTTGGCATATCCATAACAAATGTGTAGGATAAAAATAATTATGATGTGTTATATTTACACTCTCCAATCATTTTGCTACAAATTATTGTTATAAGAAGGTATTATTCTAGTTATTTGTTATTAATTCAGATTTACTGTCAATTCACATTTACACATTTCGTTCTAAAATACAGCACAGAAAACGTTAGAGATTATTTTAAGAGTAGCTTACCATTTTATATTCAAATTCCAAGCTCTTTGCATGTCGAGAAGAAAAACACTGTTTTCCAATTTCAGAACATAGGTATGTGGACATTCAAAAAAATAAATAGTAAAGCATATCTGGGAAAGGATTAACATTACAAAAGGATATGATTTGACGTAAACTGTGTGCTTTAACGAAACTATATTTTTTTGTGTAGTAAGCTTGGTCTATCTGTTACGCCGTTTAGCAATTACGGAAAAATGACTCAGAATGAATTTCAAGAATTCAATCTATATATGTATATAGACCTATATATTCTTTGGATCTAAAATGTCTTAAAATATGTGATATTTAATCATAACTTCTTAGAAATACTTGAGAAAATCAGTATTCTGAAAAGTTTTCCATGTCAAAAATTAGCATTATTGAAAAGCTTCATGTCTCGTGCTTAAAAGTGTTGAACTTGAATACCAAGTTTGCTACTTAACCGACCTTTCGTTTTCGAGTTATGCTATTCACACATTCACTTACATCCGCAAAGATGATGGAAGGTAGAAGAACATCACCGTGGAACATAACTGAGCATTCCTGTTCTGAGACAACCAACGCAAGCTCAATGCTGAAATGTGAAGAAATATTATTCTTAGAACTAAAATCTGTCCTTTTGGATTCATAGTTGAACCAATACACACAAGGGATAAACCCTAGCAACTTTCGATTTTAGGTGGAGAAAATCATTTTCTCACAGAATCACAATTTGTTTCTTTTCAATCTTCTGTAAAATTTTATCCCCAACTTTGTGTTGGAGTAGCATATCTGTATTCTTTCTTCCAATAAATTAGTTAAATTCTTGGTTTCGTATAAAAGGTTATCTTCCGAAGAATTTTCTAATTCTCATAAGTCGTACAACTCTCAGTTCAGTAGATCCAAGGCTCAGCTCAGCTAATTCTTAACCTCTGATGTCGCTTGTGTGCCCTGAACTGTACGGAAGAACCTTAAATACTGCAAAAGCGCTTACATATTTTACAAGTCAAATATAATATATATGATCCACATTTCCTTATATTCATTCTTCCTTTCAATGCACAAGTATCACGGGAATACCCGAAATCCTGCAATATAAAATTGCTGGATATAGGTAACGTTAGTCAAACTTGTATTTCCATCGGCCATAGCTTATTCTATATATTTTAGCATGTGTATGCCTGTGTGTGAGAGGGAAGGAGAGAGAGAGAGAGAGAGAGAGAGAGAGAGAGAGAGAGAGAGAGAGAGAGAGAGAGAGAGAGAGAGAGAGAGAGAGAGAGAGAGAGAGAGAGAGAGAGAGAGAGAGAGCTGGTAGAAAGGCAGGCAACTATCAGTTTAGAAGGCATGCAGATCCAGAATACAAAACACTTCGGTTAGGGGCTCTTCTAAAATCTCAACACAACGAAGTTAACGTTTACATTTTTTTACAACAAAATTGCAAGTTTACATTTTAGAATTTAATTCTATACCTAATATAAAATGAGTAATTAAAATCGAACTAATACTCATTAGAAATTAGGTAGGTACACAAAGAGACAAAATCTATATTTGCAATAAACTTCATCCGAAATATTTGTTGTGTTTGTAGTTCTTGTAGTTGTTTCTATTTCATAAAAAAAGTGTAAAATGGCTGCTTTGAGGATAACTACCATTATTAAAACTGTGTTTTTTATTCTGTGTGTGCGTGTGTGCATGTGTCGATTTCATGACTGACACTCTTAAATAGTGTTACTAAAATAAAAATAGAACTAAATTTAATCATCTTTGTGTAATAACGCACGTTTTTAAACTCAATATTTCTGACAAAATAGCATTTACAAACTTTGAATTTTATAAATATTTAAAAAGCTATATCAATTATTTTTTTTCTTCAAATTTTATACTCGCAAACGAAAATGTATCGTTTCAAAGTTTCAATTGGTTTGCAAACTTCAAGAAAGGACAAGAGTTTTTGACCGTTTCAACCTTGACTTGCATTTTAAGCAGGAAAAGCACCTTTATTTCTGGATTGTTAAAGTCATGTGCTACAGGTAAGTTAAAAAAAGAGAGGAAAGAAAGGAAAAATACTGATTTAGGGGAACAAATAAAAAGGAAAAGAGGGGTAGGAGTAGGGAGGGACAGAGAGGAAAAGGAGAGTGACAGAGGGTAAAAAATGTGAAGAGATGGGAAAATACCTTTAATTTAAAGATCGGAAGCAAAGGATATTACCTTTTTCTTACATCAAATAACAGAAAATCGATGATAACTGAACAACTACTAGTAATATAAATTAGTGAATGTCATATAGAAAATACAAATATATACGCTCAGGTTAATGTCATTTTACGCAGCTTTAGATGAACCATGTAAATAAGCTAATATGAAGGGTTGCATTTAAATATTGTTGCGAAGCCGTTATCTACGATAGCGCGGCTAGTGTACACAAAGTGCCAGCAGATAACGATAGCGCCGATAAATAACAGACGGATAGTGTATCACGGAGGTAAAGGACTTGCCGGCATAGATTAAGTTACGCTTCTGGAAGGTGATAGAATATTCGGGTCCTTTATTGTTCCAGAAATATCTAGAATTATCAACGAGGTATTTAAGAAGGCAACGACTCGCCAAGAGGTAGTCGCGAGTCGTGAGTCGTGAGTAAACAGTAAACAGCTGTGAACAAATGTGTAACGAGAGCTGACTGTTATTGTCATCGACCTTGGTAGACTGTGTTTATGTGATGTAATGTTGTTACGTGAGAGTTGAACAGTGTATTCCTACGGAAATAAAGAACATTTAGAATTTTGGCAAATTGGACTTTTAGTTCTACGAACCCACCAAGTCACAATATCGGAATAAGCGAGTATTTTAGTTTTCGAATTTCTAACAATATGGAACAAGGAAATATCTAAACCAGGATATAAGCTTAAATGTGAGGTTTTTAGGCTTCAAAAATAATTTTACTGCAGTGTGTAGATACAGTTCCTTTTGTGTTACAGCGGAGGGTGCAAACTCTGTGTTTTTACGCGATAGTTCGCCCTGATGGGAAGAGAGAGACAGAGAGAGAAAGAGAGATTAGAACGATATTGTGAAATGTGTAGTGTTTAACGCCCGCTTTTACTACATACGGCACCACAGGCGGTGACACTGATGATACATGACATGAAGATGGAGCACCGGTGGAATGAGATGGCGGGTGAAACCGAAGATCCCGGAGAAAACCCGCTCCAGCGCCGTGTTGTCCACCACAAAGCTCACTTTGCTGTCGCCTGGGATCGAATCCGGGCCGCCTTGGTGAGAGCCAAGCGGTCTAACCACTGAGCCACGGCGCGGCCTAGAACGATATTGTGATGAGATAAACAGTAATCGTGGTGAAAATGTTATAAGTCAGATAAAGTTCAACAATTAGAGTAAGAGATTGAATTTTAACCAGGGAGTGATGGCTTTGGGGCTTCGAAAACAGAAACCAATCAGGAAATCAGTAGATAAAAAGTGTGGAAATAAAAGTGAAGAAAGTTATATACCTAAAAAGGGGTAGTTGAAGGCATCTAGTGGAGAGGTTGAGATTTGCCGCCCAATAAAATTCGTTGAGTACTAAAATGAAATTGTTGTGTGATCATATGGAAGTTTATATCAGTGATTATTATTATTATTATTATTATTATTATTATTATTATTATTATTATTATTATTATTATTATTATTATTATTATTATTATTATTATTATTATTATTATTATTATTATTATTATTATTATTATTATTATTATTATTATTATTATTATTATTATTATTATTATTATTATTATTATTATTATTATTATTATTATTATTATTATTATTATTATTATTATTATTATTATTATTATTATTATTATTATTATTATTATTATTATTATTATTATTATTATTATTATTATTATTATTATTATTATTATTATTATTATTATTATTATTATTATTATTATTATTATTATTATTATTATTATTATTATTATTATTATTATTATTATTATTATTATTATTATTATTATTATTATTATTATTATTATTATTATTATTATTATTATTATTATTATTATTATTATTATTATTATTATTATTATTATTATTATTATTATTATTATTATTATTATTATTATTATTATTATTATTATTATTATTATTATTATTATTATTATTATTATTATTATTATTATTATTATTATTATTATTATTATTATTATTATTATTATTATTATTATTATTATTATTATTATTATTATTATTATTATTATTATTATTATTATTATTATTATTATTATTATTATTATTATCATCATCATCATCCTCAGTCATTTACTCTGGCATAAAAACAAAGACCACACAAGGTAAAAACCTTTGCAGCAAATGTTTCATTCAATACAGTCATTTTTAAGTATCTGGAAATTTAAAAACATTACATCAAGGGGTAGGTATAGAACTCAACTTTCAGTTGTGACATTTTACGTTTCCGCCATCTATGGATAGTTCTTCAGCGTGCTGGAGAAATAGATCTATGGAGGCCGCAAGCTGCTTCATTTAGAGCACAGTGACAAGTGCAGTGCGGTAAATTGAACGTCAGTTGTTTGCAGGGATCGCTGGGCTTTTGTCAGCGGCTGTACTTGAAATGCCGTACCATTTTTATTGTTGTCGAGTAACACTTTTACTTTAGCCTATTGTGTGTAGTGTACTTGTGTGGTTTGGGATGGCGAGTGTTTGATGAAGCACCCAACACCACTATGATACTAAACATCCGTCCCCATTCCATCAGCCCGCCATGCTGAACAATGTCCAACCGCAGAGACAAGCAAAAACACGCGCGCTCGACAGGCAATAACGGCACATGTCTTGCAACTTGGAACCAAACCCGACACAGCCTGTTTTGTTGGCGATTAATGGCTCTATTATGATGTCCAGCATAAGCCAATTCTTCTCCTCTCCTCTCTTTTCCTCTCCTCTCTTCTCTTCTCTTCCCTTCACCTCTCTTCTCTTCTCTCTTCTTTCCTCTGCTCTTCTCTCTTCACTTCTCCTATCCTCACCTCACCTCTTCTCGCATCTTCTCTCCTCTCCTCCCCTCTTCTCTTCTCTCCTCCCCTCTTTCCTTCTCTCCTCTTCTCTAATCTCCTCCTCCGCTCTCCTCTTCTCTGTTCTTCTCTATTCTTCTATTCCTTTTTCTTCCCCCTTTTCTCTTTCTACCTACTCTTCTTTCTTCCTCTATACTATCTTCTGTATTATTATTTTTTTTTGTAATTTACGTCCCCCAATGTTAAAGTCATATCGGACGATGAATGGGATGGGTGAAATGATGCTCAAATGAGCCCAGGGTCCATGGAGCTTTGAGTTACCCGACATTCACCTTTTAGGATAGGGAAAAACCTTGGAAAAAACCTTATCCAGGCAACTCACCCTGACCGAGATTCGAACTCGGGACCTCTTAAACGCGAGGCAGATATGCTACCGTCTACGCTACCGAGGCGGGCACTGTCTTCTGTTATTACCTATACTACCACAATCGTTGTTTTTCCTTCTGTCGTCCTTTTTCTTTTGTACAGACCAGGTTTTTACTGTTCTCCTCTTACCAGTTCGCTTCTCCTTTCTTGTCTACCTACTTTGTTATTTTCTCTTCCCTTTCTTCTCCTCTCATGCTTATCCAAAGTTAAAATCATCCTTTTTTCATTAAGAGTTTTTATTGCGATCTACAGTTAAGAGTAGAGATTTTATTAACTTGCGGTTAGCTAAATATAGGTTAAACGAGTACATCGTATCACGAACTCTAGGTCACTGTATGTTAATTTACTTGGCGTTTGTGAACAATTGTGTATGGTTTGCAAAATTCTTATCCACAATTTCAGTCACCTGGTGGAAACTTGTACCATTAAATCTAAAAAAAAATTAAACATTTTATTGTAATTGCATTTGAAAACAAAATTTGAATCTTTATGTTACACGGGAAATAATGTATGCTCCTGCTCACCTTTTGGGTCTATTGAAAAAGAAATTACTGAACTTTTACAATACCCATGGTTTTCAAGATATCTCATGAAACACTTCTTTGTGTCTATGTACTATACTATTATATCTTAGCTGAAATTACATTTACTCACCTAATATATATGTGAATGAAATTTTTGGATGCACTTCACTGGAGGAACACCCTTTTTCAGTGTCCAACAGTAATCTGTAAACATATTTGGACACCATTTATCCGTAGTGCCATCCGCTTCCACGATTTCCAGGTGGAAACTCTGCCAGTGTTCGCCACTCAGAGCCCTGAGCTTTTTGGCAAAGAAATAAAGATGGAAGTGCAGAAACTGTATTTTCAAAGACATATTACGCCTCATTATCTTGTAGTTCTCAATTTTCTAGAAAGTTTGTAACAAATTCTTTGAAAGATTGTCATGCAGTTGCTTCTTGCGTATATAAACGTTTTTGAAATTTCATATATTTCATCAGTTTGCTTATATTCCTTCTTTTATTTTAACTTCACTGAACCTTGGGAATGTACTTTTCATTGCGAGAAAAGCACTATTACCACAATCCAATCGTTTCACCAAATTCTTAAAAAAAACTAGCTTAATATCCAGTGGAGGCAATAACATTTTCGGAACTTACAGATGGTTAGTAAAAGAACATTATCTTATCCTCAATTAAATGGTTCTTTGATTGGCCAAGAGGTTTTGAGAGAACATATCTGCAAGGAAGAATTGTGTTACTTGATCGCGTGTAGTACAGAATACAGAATAGAACGGAATATTTATTTCTCATCTTTCTTTATAAATGAATTCATTAATGTGACACCATTTACACGATCCTGGCACATAATGACAGACATCTTGTTCACATCCAATATACCCTTCCTATCTGCTCGCTCTAAATTTCGGTCCCAATACACACAACCCTTGGTTTTTCGTGTATTGATCGCGTGTATAGTAACAACGTCATATTCTCACAATTTTCCTTCAAACTAAATGCAAGGTATGATGTTAATTTAATCGATAGATATGTGCTTCCAATATGTATGTAGTAAAACTCATTTTACACTTGTCTTCAAGGAATCTGTCCATCCGTCCGTCGCGCTAGCTGGCTGTATAAAGCCCTAAGGATTTTGCTGCGTGCCCACCCGTTAAGAGTTTTACCGCAGTCAGATCTTTTTAAAGGATTTTGTGGGATGTTATGTGGATTTTAGGTACAATTTTGTTGTGAGGTAACATTTACGTTCCTCGGGGTGTTCAAGGAATCAATGAACAAAGTACAAATGTACCTATTCTCAACTCCAGTGACTGGAAAAAATTCTCATCAGGTCGTTCTCTTGAGGAAACAAGTGCTCAACTTATTTTTTTACCTTTGGCAGAAAAAGAACTTATTTTGGTGTCCACCAGCAATAGCTTTCATCCCTTCAACCTCGAAGCGAGTAATTCTGATTTGCTTTTACTTAAACCTAGATCCCAAACCAAATCTTTTAAATCCTACAATGTTAAAAAATGATAATCATTTACAGGTTTATCTTCAGCAAAATGTGAAAAATTCTGTGGTCACTCAACTTCAGGAAATTCTTCTGACAATTGTCATGCCATCTGGTGGAGCTGGTATGGGAAATCGTGGTCCATGAAGCTGGCCTGTGAATTGCTGAATCTGAAGATTAATGTTGAACAGAGTGTTTGGATTTCTAATTTATTCCAGATATATTTTTCAAACAAAATAACAGTCTGTCAAATAATCTCTTTGGTTCGCATGGATCGTTTCAACCAGCCAGTTAATAATGTCACTGTTCGATACAACAGATTTCTGGGCACCATGTTTTGTTCTTGCCTATTTCGTTGTTAAAATAAGTCATAAACTCATACATTTTCCCATCTGCGCTTTGAAAGTCAGCCCATCATAAACGTAAAAGTTGTTTCTGTCATTAACACACTTTCGAGACATGTTTGTTATACACTATACACTACTCCTTATAATTCATTCTATGGATGGTATTACACATTTCTTTCTTAAATGAAAATGGCATGGAACATAGAATTAGCTTCTTTCTTTTAAGAAAGCTTCTGTCAACCGGAACGTTACCTTAAATCACAGTTCTGTGAGGGAATGTCATTAAGGCAGCTCTGAATTCAAGACAATAGTCAGGAAATTTTTAAGTTAACTGTTGATGCACTGAAACTAAATATACAAGCAAAATATTGCTCCTAGAGCACATTATATATCGCAACTGCTTATGATCAGGAAGAAAATATTTTCAAAATTAATATATATATATATATATATATATATATATATATATATATATATGAATGGTGGGTAACAGAAAATTTCTGAAGTTATTTTAGAATCATCAGGCAAAACTGCATAAAAAGTATCAAAACAAATTCATGCAACAAATGTTGGTCAATGTTATCTTGAGTCAGCCTGCTGTGTGGCTTTTAAGTTAATAAACCTACACTTCCTAGATAATATGATTGATAAGCTTTTGATAAATTTGATTGTTACAGGTAGATTATTAGCAGGCTGTAGAAAGCATTGGACACTTTGTGACAGAATGCGAGGAGGTTGCAAAGTGGAGAAGTGTTGGTCAGTTCTTACAGAAAGTAAAATGGGCAGAAATGTAAAGAATATAAGAAATGAAGCTGGGGGGGGGGGCTGAGGAACAATGAGGATACTTAAGTAACAGTGAGGTTAAGAGCTACCTGGCAGAACAGAAGACCAAGGTGTCATGTAAGCCAAGGTAGCAACAAGGTAAAGACAAATGTAGCTTAAAGTTGTAAATTGTAAAATTTTGGAATATACACAATAACACTTTTGGATTAATTTTAGAGGTTAGGTAGTGATACATATATATATATATATATATATATATATATATATATATATATATATATATATATAGATATATATATAAATGTTTCTGCATATATGAGGTTTACGATAGTGATTTACTGCGTATTTTGGAACAAGTTAGTTAAGTTTTAGTAAATGCAGAACCATAATGTTTTGTCGTAAATATAGTTCTTGAAGGAAGAAGGTGATAGATATAATCAAAACATGGAATATTTAAAAAGAGGTTTGTAGCATCACGAAGTAATAGGTTTTTCGGAGTGTCACTCAGTATAGCTTATTCCGGTTTTGTTGAGCTTTTTTGTCATTTTTCGAAGTTCACACTGTAACTTTACTAATCTGAATGTACAACTCAACTTTTCCTGCCACTTCCCTTTCATCCCAAAGTAATGAAGCAGCTGTTTTTGCTTCTACTTTACTGATTGGGAAATACAACTCAGGACCATCCAAACTCTCGCAACAACAGAAATGGTATACATCACAAATTATATCACATCTTCACTCAGAGAACAGCACTTCATGTCCCATCAGGAACAATTATCTCACTAACTCAGTCGTGAGCACGCTCGCTCTTGTACAATCTGTAGCTTTCCACAGAGTTCTTGAACGTTCGCAGTAGGCGAAAGTCTGATAGCGCTTCTGCAGTTTACGCTGGGTGAGAGAAACCTATCTGTTTGACCAAGTTCGTCGGTCGATCGGTGCCAATAATTGAGGCTGATGGTGGCATCACAATAGGTAAATGGAAAAGTAGATTTTCTATATATCTATAGAAACATGTTCGCAATGTTTCACTGTAATGAAGAAGGATAAAGTCTTGATTCTACTGTACACGAACAGTGGTTCGTTAATGTAGCTGTTGAAGCATTCGAATCTGAGTAAGGGTAGAAAGGAATTATATATGTGATATACAAGTATCCACTAATTGTATTTCCCCAGTATGCTACATGGTACGGATGTATTAGCCATAAGACTTACTCAGTTACTATGAAATGTGTGCAGATTATATTTAAGAAATATTATGACCAAGTAATTTATGTTAAAAGATGAGTACACTCATGCAAAGAGATGGTGTATTGCTAGAAATTGTTATAAAGTATTAATGCGGAAGAAAGGTAAAGGATAAAGGACAGACAAAGGGGACACTTCACGCACTAAGATCTGCTCAGATATATTGTATCTAATATTTACCAGAAGGAGAGAATGAAGGATGGAACCACAGAAAGCTGAAGGCCGCAAGCACACAGAGCACAACCCTGACTCTAGAGCGAGAATGGGAACATGTATCTGCGTCATCTGTCCGGCACCACCATACATTACGAATGTGAAAGCACACATGAAATATGGGAAGGAAATGAAACGTCGGAGAAGAGATAAAACGAAATTGTGGTATTAAGAGTAAGGAACCCAATATTCACTTAAGTGATATTGGAAAAGCACAAACAATCTAAGTCAGAGTGCGCGGTCGATATAATCGAACTCACGACCTCCCGAATACAAGGCGTATACTTAACACGGCGTCACCTCACTTGCTAAATAGGGAAGAAAATAAAACCATAATCCTTGACCCATTAATATGAATTATACTACTAATAATTTATTAATAACTATTATATAAATAATATTTGAGCATCTCACCCTCACTATCCTATAAAATTTATGTTTTAAGGCTGTAAAACGTTTTAAGTAGATTATCTCGAAAATTATAAGACTAATTATTTAATTAATAGCTGCTCAAGTTTAGAAGAAAAATCTCACAAAAATAAACAATGGAAAGCCTAATTCCCTAGAGAGGGAACTTGTCGTTCAACTCACGTGAAAATATCTTGGGTGCTTTCGAAGTGTTAAGCTATATGAATGTTTACTTTAGACGTTCCATAGGTCAGTAGGAACATAGAACAACTGGTAATAACATTACAGGCGAAAATTTGTAAATCCGCTTTTTGGTGAGCAGATTAATCTTCAGAAGATTGCATACTAGCTTCCTCTGACTAAAATCAAATTTAAAAACTGTATGCTATAAATAGGTGCGAGAACCTCTTCCCATATCACGTGACTACATCGTAGCACCATAGCTTAAACCACATGGTTATCCTAACACATGAAAGTTGCAACGTTAGCTGACCTAATTAACTACGCAGTAAATGTATAAAATACGTATATATGTATATACGAAACCGGAGAGCATCCAAATGAGCAATCTCATTGAATGAGAATCTCTATTGAATGAGAATATAGATTTAGATACATTTTACCAGGAGTCAAGCCTGTGGTTCTTTAGTAGTTTAGCCAGTCCTTTCGTAATTGCACCACATGGCCATAAATCCCGATGTCCAATGCAAGTATTTTTGATAATCTTGGCGGTGTAGAGAGGATATGCACAGAGACAGAGAGAGCTGCAAATAGTGCTGGACAACAGTAAACGATTCGAAAATACATTGCACCGTTTTTACTATTCCGTTTTGCTTTAAATTTTGTTAAAAGAATATACCTCTTCTGTTAATATATTGCGCCATGTACTGTGACCTTTTTACTTAATTTTAATATTTTATAAATAATAAAATTCAACTACACCTTTATATTTGCTACAAGTTATTTAAAAGAATTAAATAACTTTCCAGTTTGTTAAAATGTTCTTTCACAAAGTTAAAAGACTCAAAATTGCACCGTATCGTTTTCGCTATTCCCTTTCAGCTTAAATTTTTGTTAAAAGAATATATAGTTTATATTGCTCCAATAACAGTGCCCTTTATACATAATTTTAATGTTTTACGGATAATAAAAGTTAACAGTATATTTTATATTCTAACAAATTATTGTAAAAAATTAAATATCTTTTGATTTTGTTAAAATTTTCTTTGAATAGTATAAAGTGTGTGTATTTACGTACATAAATTAAATAAACAGAAGGGAGAAAGTGATTGATTCAAATTTTGCCCTTGGGCTTAGGATATATTTAGAAAAGGAAGCATTAAAACGTATTAAGTAGTTTACCAGCAAAAACACATAGTATCACAAATGCAGTGTTTGTTATTCACAACTACGTATAAGTAATGTATAATAATTTGGAATTTTATGATTTCAGCGAAGAAAAAAGATGAATCTGTAAGAATATGTACAAAAAGGAAAAATTGCTGACGAATTTTGTATTAATATAGGGTTTACTATATTTAATCGAATATTACTGGCATTGACGCTTTATAAAATGTGACACCTTACAATTACGTGTGTTTTTTTACCAACTCTTTTCAGAATATTCTTCCAAAGTATTATTTCTATGCACTTCGTAATTATCGAAGAAAAAAGGCCGTTTGTAGAAATGGTTTTATATCATGTTTCCTTGTAATTACTACGAGAAGAGGGAATTACAATAAGCTTAGCAATAGTCAGGCATTTTAATGGCCGAACTGTAAGTATGCAATGGTTTTGAGATTTCTTTTTTAATTTCTATTTCAATTGCTCAGCACAGTTGGTGCTATACAAATTGTGGAGCTGTATACATATCATATATAATACAATTAAAGTATACAGGGTTAGAGGTTACTCATATTAGAGTCCTCAAGCTAACTGGTCTGATTAGTGTGAGTATAAATTAAATAACTTCTTCATTACATAATAAATGAACATTATAGAAATAAAACGTCCTGTGGCAAGGGTGCCTTCAGTCTTGGTGCAGCATCAAGGCGACGTCCCAGTTGGAAGAATAAAGCGCCTGATACATAAGGAAGGTGAGCAAAGAACCTGCTTGTCGTTGTAAAGATGTACTCATTAATACTATGTCCAATTCTCTATGCACCTGTGCATTCCGGATATACCACACGGCGTTCACACACAATCGTAATATCATGTTTTGAAACACCTGGAGTTGGTGAATATGAGTAGGTGAAGCACATCCCCATACACGACTGGCATATAGAAGAAGCGGTCGTAGAATACTCTTGTATAGTAGCACCGTACATTCGACTCGTAAAGAGGATTTGCGGTTGAGGATGGGATACAACTTGTGAAGACGAGAATAGGCTTGATTTAGTTTGCTTTAGATATGTGTACTCCATGTCAGCCGACGATCAAGATGGACGCCAAGATATTTGACTGCACAATCAGAAGGTAACCACAGGACTTCAGTGCTATAGAGTCGTATATTTGCGGAGCAGCAGGCCTGCGTAAGGTGAAAAGCTTAAGAAGACATTTGCTTGGATTAAGTGCGATACGGCAGCGAGATAAGCAGTGCAGGAAAATATCCAGGGAATATTGTAGGGTTGCAAAGGCAGTTTCAATAGAGAAGTGCGAGGTAAAGATGACTGTATTGTCAGCAAACAGTGCGGTACTTGTTGCAGGGAGTTCAGGCAGGTCAGCAGGATGTAGACTGTAAAGAAGAGGCGCAACGACGCTACCCTGGGGCACGCCGGATAAAGTAGTACGGGGTGAGGAATGCGTTGAACTAAGATGCACAGAAAATCGGCCTTCCTGAAGATAGCTAGTAATCAAGCTAAGTAAGTAGAGCGCAAGACCGAGGTCATATAGTTTATAAAGGAGGCCATCGTGCCACACTCTTTCAAATGCCTGAGTGAAATCTAGGAATGCTGCCTGAGTATGCTCTTTGGCGTCAAAACTACGGGTAATATGTACAGTAAGTCTCAGAAGCTGGTGAGTACTAGAGTTATGCTGTCTAAATCCAAACTGTTGGGAAGGTGTAACTGAGGTTCCAGAAACAAACCGAAGAAGTCGTTTTTGAATGAGCTTTTCTAGAAGATTGTACAAGGTTGGTAAAAACTAATTGGTCGATAGCTCTGTGGGGAACTAAGAGGTTTGTTAGGCTTCTGCAATGCAATGATCTCAGCAAATTTTCAGGCTTTAGGAAAATATACAAAGCGAAAAATTGTACTGCATAAAGAGGCCAGAAAGGCGATGGTCTTCTTTGTGAAGTGTTTCAATACAACTGGTGGAATAAGAGGGGTTCCAGAGGCCTCCTTATTGGGCAGAAATTGAATAATAGATCGTACCTCGCTAGATGAAACCCACCTAATGGGCAATGGAGCCGTAGGCCGGGATGTACTCAGGCTCTCCTGAACAGGGGCAGTGAAGGCATGATCAGATGCCGGATTAGGTGTGAACGTAGATTCAAAGTAGGCAGCTAATATTTCGCACTTTTCCAATGTGGTGTTGCTGATTAGATTGTTGACTCGAAGCGGTGGCATTTGAAGCGGTTCCCGGAGTATCTGTTTCGTGACTTTCGAGACTTCACAGATAGTTGAGACCAAGTGTTTACAGCTGCTGTGACGGTACTTATCCAAGATATACTTAACATTGCGAATGAGTTGGTTAAGACGATGTCGTTGCCAAGGCTCCTTATGGCGTTGCCAAAGACGACGCATTTGGTGTTTAGCTCGATTCATCTAGAGAAGGCGACCTGGTAACCGTGGTGATCTGGTGCCAGAGCAATAAGAACGGTGGTATTCTTTTAATTTACGTCCTGCAACATTTAGTTATATCGGACGATGAATGAAATGGGTGAAATGATGCTCAATGCGTCCGCGGTCCATGGAGCTTAGAGTTACCCGGCATTCGTCTTTCAGGATAAGGGAAAACCCCGGAAAAAACCTTATCAAGGCAACTCACCCTGACCGAGATTCGAAATCGGGACCTCTTGAACGTGAGGCAGACACGCTACCACCACGCTGCCGAGGCGGGCGTTGAATGGCACATTTTATAGAGGTGTGAATCATGTCTCGAAGATGCACTACAGCTGAATCAGTATATGTAGGAGCAGCAATAGTGTGAGGTATGTGTAGAAGAGTATCCAGATTCCACTGCAAAAGATTCCAATTGACAGGCCCAGTAATAAGGCGCTCTGGTGGTTGGGTTAATATGGGATCAAAGCAAAATTTAATAACCACCGGACAGTGAGCAGAATCAAGCTCTGGAAGAGGTTGCATATAAACTGGAAGTGTAAATTGTTTAAGAAGACCTATGTCCAAAATATCCGCTTGCACAGCATGATTGTAAGAATAAAATATTCGCTCATTCGGAGTAATCACTTGAAGAGCAGAATCTAGCGTAGCCTGGAGTAGACAACGTCCATTGAGAGTGGTTTGACGACAGCCCCATGCTTCATGTTTACTATTTAGATCACCTAGGAGTACAGTGGGTTGGTTATCGTCGGATAAATGTTGAATAGATGCGGGATTCAGCTGGCGGCGTGGCTGCTTATACGCTGCGATAATTTTAACTGGAGAAGCGTTTGGTTGAGGGAGTGGTATACCCACAACTTAAGCATCAGGCACAATTAGAAGATAAACAGAATGAAGTTGAAGATGACGTTTCACAAGGATGGCAACACCACCAGAGACAATATTTACAATTCTGTCCTTCCGATATATGATATAATTTGGAATCTTGAAGGTTTCATAGGTAAGCCAGTGAATTTCACTTATGCAGGCAATATCAACATTGTGGTGATGTAAGAAAGCCGTGAAGGAGGATTTCATCTCCCTCAAATCATTGGCATTCCAATTTAGCAATGCAAGTTGAGAGAAGAAGCGATTATGGACGGCCATTGCGCAATATGAACTCAAGAAAAGATGTAATATAAGGAACTATGCGTGGAAGATAGGGAGTCAGAAATGAGCGAAGAGCATTAGAAAGGTTCATAAGACAGTCAGGGTCAAGCTGGGGTGATGCTGTAGAAGAAGAAACAATGTCTCTGAGACCAGGTGTGTTAGACGTTGCCTCATGGGCTTGTCGTGCTGAGCAGGATGCCACAATAGTTAGGGGGCGTGCGAGATGAGCGTAGAGGCGGAAAGTGTTGCGGTGACATGGAGGGTGGTGACTGTTGAGGCTGGGAGCTAGCAGTCCTAGTGGGCAGTTGCGAAGGAGTCCTATTTGCCTGTCACCCAACAGTCCCTGGTGATGAAAGAGATGGTGACTTTAACGCCATCTTGAGAAAATATGAACATCCTTTGATGTTGGCGGGATGATCACCCCGCAATTAACACATTTAGGCGCAGTGGTTCGTGGAACAGTACAGTCTTTATAATGATGTTGACCGTTACAGCGCACGCATCTGGGTGCAAGCCTACTACAGTTCTTAGTGTGTCCATAATGTTGACATTTAGTACAACTGAGGTAGAGTGCGTGATTTACGTCGTTGCTCCAAATGCACAACGCAATGACAGAGCCGAGTAAGTTCAAAGATTTTCATACCAGCTTCGGATTTATTTACTTCCACAGCACATAATGGCATGGGAGATCTGTCTTTGTTGTATAGTCGATTTACTTGTAGGACAGGATAGCTAAGTTTGACCTGTTCATCAAATATTTCTTCGTTGCTTAAAGAATACAGAACATTCCTTATAATAGCACTTAACTTTGTGTTATCTGGTGAGCGGAAAGTATAGTACTGTTATTTATAAGTGTCTAGGTGCTTAGTAGGTGCACGAAAATCACTGGTACTGGTGGTATTGATTTTTACAGCCGTGTCTCGAAGCTGAGTAATGACATGAGAGGATAGGATTGATTTTAAGTCTGTAATCAGTTGCTGATAATTATTAGTACCGTGTAAGAACACGGGGGTTATGCGTGCCCCATTTGACGGCACGGTAGAAGAGGAGCTGGGCTCGGATAGCTTTTCAGTCCCCTTGTTTCAAGTGCGTCAAAACGGTAATGTGTGGGAATACTAATAACATACCTATTTTCTATAGAATTACTAGGCCGTTTTGTAGGTATCAGTTCCGGGCCTTCATGGGAGCGTTTACGATCATTAGTTGTGTGTGAAGAGAACGTTGGCTCTTCCAAAACATCGAGAGAGGTAGCACAAGCACTGTTATGGGTAGCAGGTACTGTTTGCTGCAGAGGTGGTTGTGTGGTGTGATGTTGTAGCTGGTGGTGTGATGAGACAGAAGCGTGTTGTGATGAAGCCACTTGGTTAGAAGCTAATGTTGCGTAGCAAATGTTAAGCGAATATCGCACTAGGTGACCAACATCATCTGTTTCCATATTGTGAAGAGGACGTGAAGACCTTGTAGTAATGAAACACTACACTTAAGTCACTTGTCACTATGAACACACAGGCAAACAAAAACTTGCAAACACTGCGTGACCGTCAATATATAGATACCTATCGCTTTCTGAGTTTGCTATTGCCCTAAAAGGTAACCTATTCTATACCTACAGTCTCATTAAATTTTAACTAATGTGTATATATCTGAAATAACAAATCAACAATCATTGTATTAGGTAGATAATTACATTTATAAGTACCTATATATACACAGTAAGCTGGAATGATATTAACTTCTTTTAGGCAGATAAAATTGCACAGCTTAAATATTTTGATATTATCGGAGTCACGGCCTACTCGATTAATCATAGAACGAACTAAGAGTAAATGTATGTGCTCATGTAACTCGAAAAGCAAAATATAGAAGCTTTCCAAGGCCTCATGTGACAATATGTTTCGTTTTCTTATTTGTAAAATAAAAGAGAACAGGAATACAGTTATTTAATCACACACACACACACACACACACACACACACACACACACACACACACACACACACACACACACACACACACACACACACACACACACATATATATATATGGTTCGCTTATACGTACTTCTCATAAATTATTAATGCTTTATTTCGTTGAAAAATACTCTACAATTCCTTTATCTTCTAGCATGGCTATTAGTAGCTTATTTTATACCACAATTATATATAGCTGCGGTGTCCGAGTGGTTAAGGAGTTGGACTCGAAATCCAATGGGTTCTGCCCGCGCAGGTTCGAATCCTGTCCGCAGCGTTGCTTTTTATTTCGCGTGCGCGTGTTAATAGTGTTTTAATTAACTTTTTCATGTATGTTGGCAATCCATTTGAGAAGCACCCGGGTTGCAATTGTATTGTCTCATGGTTTAAAGAGTTGTATTCGAAATCACCCGCGCAGGCTGGAAAACCTAACCGCAGCGAAGCTCTTTGTTTTGCGTCCGCCTATTTCTTGTACTTTAATTAAGCTTTACATGTGGAGCATATGCAGGATGAAACGAAATTCGTGTGAATTTTTTCCAGATTCTACGCTTAACTTCGCCAATTCTAAGTGAAATGCAGTTACCCTGCCCTCTGCACTGTCACGATTCCTTTTGACAGCCGCCCTGTGTCTCCTCTCATCTCATCCTTCCTGCCCGGTGATGCCCTGCTTGTGGGCATAGGTACAATAAGCCAAGTGTGGTTTTCGTGCCGAGTCCCCTCCGAACTAATCTACTAGAGGCGTTCAAAACTGATTGGCACTACATTTTTTTTTTTTTTGTTTACAAGAACCATTTATAGAACGCACATCATTCGGGTAGCATTATATCTATTCCCCGACAATGTCTACGCTCTTCTTCCATCGTTCTGACAGCTTCCGTATTTGCGTAGCAAAACATTCTTTGGGGTTATCCCGGTGCCACTGATGGACAACTGCATGAAGTTCGTCATTGGTGGTGAACTTCTTGCCCCACATGACCTTCTTCATCAAGTCGAACATGGCTTAGTCACTAGGAACCATATCGGGTGAATATGGAGGATATGACAGCACAGCAAACCCGAGTGTACGAATGTTGACCATGGTCTGGCGTCTGGCATGAGGTCAGCATTATCTTGTTGGAGAAGAACACCACGGCCTCATTTTTTATGGTGGCGTTGTTGACTGCTTCGACACAGTTGTTCCAGGGAATTTGAGTACCACTCACTGTTGGTGGTCATATTGGGAGGTAGCCAATCCAACAGCAGTTCCAGATCACAGAACACAGTTGCCATGTGTTTTCGAAGGAGTAGTCCTGGCCGTGAATTCTTGGGACGAGGGCTCGTCGCACGCTTTCACTCAATACTCTGGGTTTATTTTCCAGCGTCTTGTGGAAAAACGAGGACTCGTCAATGGCTTCGCAAAGAATTCCTCCGGAAGTGCACTATACTGTTGGAGCAACCACCACACGCTTCTGTTTCTGCACATAGTTGAGGATATGTGGCACCAATTGTGCACACACCCTTTTCATCATCAAACCTTCATGGGTTATGGTGTGTAGGTTTTCCCGGTGATAGACCTGTTCCCTGTACTAATTCATCAAATATGATACGCATGTTCTCCAAGCTGACAAGCTGGGTGTAGTTTGGTTTGTGTGCAGTTGCTGGACGCCCAGTGCTTTTGGGTTTTTCAACAGTCGCTGTAGTCTTTGAATTCGGACACCCAACGAAACGTGGACCAGCGACTTGGGGCAGACTCCCCAGATATGGCCAGTAAACTCTTGTGGATGTCTGAAGTAATCACTCCTTCCCTCCAGGGAAACTACACAGTCCACCTTTGCCCGTGCTTGTCTGCCACCTTGTTTCACTAATGTCCACAAGCGTACTCACAAAACGGTACAGTTGCTGCTCCAGTGCACCATTTATTCCCCGACATTCATTTGATCATCTCCTCTGATTCTGTAGACATAAGGAGTTTTGTTGCCATTTCACAAGCGTTCGTCTATATTATTATATTTTTACTGTTTTAAGCACCTTTAAGGGTATTAGGCTTAGTTATCCACCTATATAAAAGTTCTTCTACATTACACAGATTTTTTATATTAGTTTAGAGTAGTTTGGTTCTGTTTAATGCTTATTCTTGGTCGCTACTATTAGTAATAAATACTTTTGGTTCTCTTGTTGTAGTTTCCTTGTTTCACTATAAATTAATGCCCCTATTGTTTAGGTTTTTTCTGAGATTTCTCTCAACTTTCGCAGCTACAATTCACCTTTTTGTAAGTTTTATATACTAGGGTGCAGAAAACAGTGTTTCCTAAGATTGTGCACAGCTTGGCTAGCCTAAATAACCGTAACCAATGCCCTCCTCTACTACCTTTTATTCTGTTTTATCATAAAGTAACTTAATTAAGCCCTTTCTCTTATAATAATTTGTACTCTCCCATCATTTGTTTTCTTTTGCTCTCCTATTATATCACCTTGTATCGTGACTTAACATAACTTAAACCTGCTCTTTTACACTACTATGTTATACTTTCAAACCTAACCTCGCCCGCCTCGGTAGCGTGGTGGTAGCGTGTCTGCCTCACGTTCAAGAGGTCCCGAGATCGAATCTCGGTCAGGGCGAGTTACCTGGATAAGGTTTTTTTCCTGGGTTTTCCCTTATCCTGAAAGACGAATGTCTGGTAACTCTAAGTTCTATGGATCCTGGGCTCCTTTGAGCACCATTTCATCAATTGTATTCATCATTCGAAATGACTTAATGTTGAAGAACGTAAATTACAGAAAAAATAAGGAGAACCCAACCTCACCGCACCTAACACAATCCTCTTCTACCGAACCAGTCTAATCTCACTAAGATAATCGAAATTAGTTCCTATATTTCTACTCTCTTGTTTTATGCTACAATAGCTTATACTGACCTATAACCAACCTATACTATTAGGACATTTTATCCTAGCGTAAGCTACCTTATCCTATATCCTCCTCATATTTCTGTACGTTCCATATTATTATAAATTATCTTTATCTTCACGGTATATAAATATGAGTTTTGGCAATACTTCATTAGTTTCAGATGATTACCAACGACTTTATACATTTCGAGGTAATTCAGATCCCTAGCATACATACTTGTGCATATTTTGGGATAATTTCGATTATTTCATGCTGTGTAATACATGTAATACACCTTAATTGATAGTTTTGCAACCATTTGAGTATTGCGTGTGCTTTAAAAACTACTTTAAACACTTATCAGCGAATTCGGAATAACATTTGATATGCTGACGCAGATGAATCTCCAAAACATTAAATGCGTTTTAGAACTCTACTGCAGGTGTTTATCTAACTGGAAGAGGAATTTCGAAACTTCCTTATGATAGTTAGCAATATCTACATATATAGGAATATTTCTCAATTTGTAGCATTTGAAAATGTTTTCACGGTGATTTTTCATGTTTTTCCAAACCATTGAGTTGTTTTATACAGTTTTTAAACGTCCTTCTCGAAAGTGAGTGTACTTTATATGCCTTTAAAGTGCTTTTCATAACACAGTCTAATATAAGATACGGATTCCATGGAGATGTTTTCGTAACTCAGATTCTGCACCGTATTTTTGTCTCTTCATTCTGTCGTATCAGTATTTATTATACCAAAACTGAAAGCTACTCAAAGTGAGTATGTTAACTCCTACTTCTGTTCCTTTTCATTCTTTTTCATGTTTTATTTTTCATTTCTTTTTCATCAAATATTTCTTCGTTGCTTAAATAATACGGAACATTTCGTATAATATCACTTAACTTGGTGTTATCTGGTGAGCGGAAAGTGTGGTACTGTTGTTTATACGTGTCTAGATGTTTAGTAAGTGCACGAAAATCAGTGGTACTGGTGGTATTGATTTTTACAACCGTGCCTCGAAGCTGAGTAGTGAAATCAGAGGATAGGATAGATTTCAAGTCTTTAATGAGTTGCTGATAATTATTAGTACCGTGTAAGAACACGGGAGGTATGCGTTCCCCATTTGACGGCACGGTAGAAGAGGAGCTGAGCTCGGATAGTTTTACAGTCTCCATCGTTTCAAGAGCGTCAACACGGTTATGCGTGGGAATATTCATAGCACCTATTTTCTACAGAATTACTAGGCCGTTTGTAGATATCAGTTCAGGACCTTCATGGGAATGTTTTCGATTATTAGTTGTGTATGAAGAGAACGTTGGCTCTTCCAAAACATCGTGAGGTACCACAAGCACTTACAGTTGCACTGTTATGGGTAACAGGTAGTGTTTACTGCAGAGGTGGTTGTTGTAGCTGGCGACGTGATGAGAGGGTAACGTGTTGTGACGAAGCCACTTGGTTAGAAGCTAATGTTGCGTAACAAATGTTAAGCGAATCTCGTACTAGTTCACCAGTATCATCTGTTTCCACATTGTGAAGAGAAGGTGAAGACATTGTACTAATGAAACACTAATATAAGAATTTAGGTCACCTGTCACTATGAACACACAGGCAAACAAAGAACTTGAAAACACTGCGCGATCATGAATGTATAATCTTGAACCGGTCCGGAGCGAGGCACCGCTCGTCCTATCTGCACGATGGCCAAGGGTGAACTTTGGCTTTAGGATTTTATTCTCTTGGTATGCCCAGGACAGGAAAAAACGAATGACTTCCAATTTGAGAAGATTAACTATTGAAAAATTTACACAAATAATAAGGAAGAACGCAGAAATGGCTAACTCGCAAATAATATATTTAACATAAATTGTGTAGTTTAACAATATCTAGATTTTTGGTGTTGTAATTTTTGCGTATCTCTTACGGTTTACTGGTTATAGAAACTGATCCAGAATGAAGAGGATTTCTGAAGACGATGCCAGAATATTCAAGATATGTATTTCATTTCTCATTAATATACCTAAAATACATTCTAATCAAAATCGCTAAAGCCACCTTTTAGAAAATCAAATTTTTCGACAAATATTCCTGTAAAGAGTAGTGTGCGGTGCAGGGAGTTTCTTGGAAATCGTGTTACAGTTTCGGATGATGCCGTTGCGGCACCCATCTTACTTATAGCTTTCTCATACCTAAATGTTCGTGTAGAATAGTCTATACGCGTTCGCTTGAGATATGGTTATCCCACTGATTCTCACTCGTCGGTCTTCTATCACATATCGTGAACTTCATTTCTTCTGTAATGCCTTAAAGTAGTCGTTCTGTGCGTCCGGCGTCTCTCATGCTCAAACGACAACATCCAATTTCTGTAAACCATCTGTAGCTCTCCCATTTGATGTCTTATAATATTTCTTCAGCTATTCTTTCCTTTCTTTATGAGAACACCAAATCCACATTTCTCCAGTTTCCACGGAGCAAGACAAAGCGGTTTACGGGCTCCAAAATGTGTTGTACATTCTGAGTTACGAAATTTCGAAATTACTGCGATTATGTACATTTCGTACCAACAGAAATCTGTGTTTTCTATGCATCTCTCTTCAAAGTCACGGACACAACAAACCACCGTCGTACTTACACAGCGATCCTCCATTCAAAACTAAATACTGCTATTACTCTCTGTGCAATAGACCTAGTAGGAAGATGAAATATTTTATTCCAGCTAAAATTTCTATACCGGGTTTTCATGAATACAAAAATGTACGTTTTGAAGACTCCCAATACAAAAATAACGTTTTCAGAAAGGGTTGGTGAAAGTGTAAATGTGAATGGGTAGTGTTTCAAACTAAACTGAATATTTAATATAAATATCAAAATTGTTATTTAAGTTCCGTATCTCCCAGAGGTATGACGAAGATTTTCAGTTACACAAAACCCACAAATGTAAATTTTACTCGGATAATATATTTCAAACTAAAATAGTTTCTTTTATTGAGAATGTAATTGAAACATTTTTATTTTCGTTTATTACAACAATTTCAGCAAATAATTACAATTTGAACAAACCCATGTACTTACAATATTTACTGTTTCATATAATAGTATATTTCTAACATTTTTGAAACACGAAAACAACCTAAATGAGCGTATTTTGTTGGGTGGCTGAGCTGCACATGCTCCTTTACAGATGAAAACTATCGAGGACAGTCCTTGATGTGTTCAGTTCATGAATAATGCTGTAACCTAGAAGTGCTTCTTCTTTCTTTTTCGTGAAGTTTAATGCTCTTTTAACCAGGCAGTTCTTACTGGACAAGGAATGAATGAAAGCTGTGAAACTTTGCTCAAAGGAATCCGGAGTCGATAGAACAATCGTTAACTGATATTCGTTCTCTCAGGATAAGGAAGAACATTGAGAAAATGGAAGTCTGTGCAGCAAATTCACTCTAACCAAGTTTTGAACCGGGGATCTCTTGAACTGGAGCAGACGTAACACCCCGATACCACAGAGACGAACTAAAAGAATCTTTAATAAATATACTATGCCATCGAAAATAAGCTTACAATTACATTTTGATGTTGTACGGATGACTAGGTTCCCTATTTTATTGGTGTTAAATGGATAAGTAACGGCAGCTTTATAAAAATATATGTGTTAGTTAAAGTTTAAATCCATCATAGTTGTTGAATGAATGCTGCTTTCAGTGAATGATTGTATATCAAAATTAGCAATTGTCCTCATCCAAACTTAAAAACCCAAATACAGAGTATCTTATTCTCTCTCTTTCTCACATTCCGCATGTTTACAAAAGGATCGTTCTAGTTACTGTGCATTTATTTTATCATAAGTGCGTGAAATTCAGGATTGAATTAATTAAGCTATTAAGTAAATAAATTAGGTAACATTAAGTTTTCTTAAGAATCTCTGGTAAGGTCTATTGACGAAGTTCCGTGATACTTTTATTGTAATAAATTGCGTTTACTAGTTACAGTATAACTCATCATTTTTTCTGTAAACATAGAGCTGCTGGGTTGTTGATTCTGGACAATTTTACCATTGAAAATGGTATCATTAATGTGTTGGAAATTTCGATCCTAGAATGTGCAACAATTTCGATGTGGACTCCAGTATCTCCCTTTTTGTCTAACGTGCTGGCGGCTGCTACAGTAGTTAGCTTACTACCCTAATTGCTACTACATACTACCCAAAATTGAACTGCTTCTGCATTTGAGCACTAAGAACTAAAACACCGAAGGTTATATCTGCTAGTTTCTGAAGTATAAATAAATATTTTGTAAGCAATAATTGCGAAATAAAAGTCAGAAAAGCAAATTGCCGTGGATCGCTGAAATACTAAACGGCGAATAGTCATGCGGCTCCCGCAAGATGTCTTAACACGAGCGCAATCTTTCGGCGCTGGTAACCTGAAAATCAATCATAGTAAACTCTTCTGTACAATGCAAAAGCTATATGACAGTAAAACTATTAGAAGGGAAAAACACGATTTTTGTAAATAAGCGTCCTTTTATACATCTCCGTACTCAGCTACTTCAAGTCTAGCGCAACTAAGTTCCTACGTATACGTTGCAAACCTGAAGCTTGTTATTCTTATCTGAAACACAATTTTTAGTAAGCGACTTGCTAAATTCTGAGAATTCTTTCCCCTCTCTAACCTTCAGCACTGGCATGCGTACGTTTATGTAATTCTTTGATGATCTGTTCTCATAGGAATGCCTAACTGCATTAGCTACACTAACGTATTTCTAAATGCTTTTTCTCGGCCCTTAAATGCCCTCTCTAGTGACTTCTAACCCCGCGACAAAGTTTTAACTGTGCTTCTTATATTATGAATTGATTTTAATATGTAGAAATTATATATTACATTTTGTGTGCATCTACGTGCCATTCCTTTATATTTAATCTTATATGTGAACAATCTGCATCAGTTTAGCAGTTTATTTATTTCTAATACAAAGAGGGAGTTCTCCGTAGGTTTTAACTATTAATACCTGATAAATAGAAACGTAAATGATACATTAAATCGCCCGATCATTTTAAAAATGGGCGCATTCAATGGCATGGACTATTTAGGAAAAGTATCAGGCTTATGATTTTCTATATACCTGTTGACACTAGATATTAGACACTAGATAATTTGCGTCCTCCAACGTTAAGTCATATCGGACGGTGAATGAATTGGGTGAAATGATGCTCAAATGTGTCCAGGGCCCATGGAGCTTAGAGTTACCCGACATTCATCTTGAAGGATAATGGAAAGTCCTGGAAAAGCTTATCCAAGTAACCCACCCTGACCGAGATTCGAACTCGGGACTTCTTGAACGTGAGGCAGACATGCTACCATCTACGCTGACGAGGCGGGCGACCCATTCATGCTGAAAGCATAGGAATTACTTCCAACCATGCAATAACTAGCCCTCTTCCTATGCAGTTAAGTGATTTAGACCTAAAATAATGGAGAGCACAACAGTTATTTTTATTTAGTAAACATGTTTTGAAAATAAAAAAAATGGTTATCATACTGAAAAGTTTCCCAATGAGAATAATTTACTAATTAGCCTTCTAATATTTGTCAATCTCCTATTCCAGTATTAGTTAAATATTATCACCGGTTAAGAAGAATTAAATGAAACAAAATTGGGTAGCTCTTTATGAAATGCTTTGATAAAGCAGCCATGTTCTACTTCAAATTTCCCGAATTACATCTTTCCGAGCATTTTTCTACAAGTGTAGATTTTGTGAGCCCACTACAAGTATTTTTACTTTATCCTGAAGATTATTACCTTCTAACTTGTTCGAAACGGTAAATTCGCTTAGAAGTGCCTAAGGAACCTATACACACATATTTCGTTTTATTTATTTATTTTACGACTTTTATAAACATAGCTAAAAAAAAATTCAAAATTAATACCATTTCTGAAGCATAAAACCTCCAAGCATTTCAACTAGCATGAAGATGACTACGAAGAAGAAGAAGAAGAAGAAGAAGAAGAGAAGAAGAAGAAGAAGAAGAAGAAGAAGAAGAAGAAGAAGAAGAAGAAGAAGAAGAAGAAGAAGAAGAAGAAGAGAAGAAGAAGAAGGAAGAAGAAGAAGAAGAAGAAGAAGAGAAGAAGAAGAAGAAGAAGAAGAAGAAGAAGAAGAAGAAGAAGAAGAAGAAGAAGAAGAAGAAGAAGAAGAAGAAGAAGAAGAAAGAAGAAGAAGAAGAAGAAAGAAGAAGAAGAAGAAGAAGAAGAAGAAAGAAGAAGAAGAAGAAGAAGAAGAAGAAGAAGAAGAAGAAGAAGAAGAAGAAGAAGAAGAAGAAGAAGAAGAAGAAGAAGAAGAAGAAGAAGAAGAAGAAGAAGAAGAAAGAAGAAGAAGAAGAAGAAGAAGAAGAAGAAGAAGAAGAAGAAGAAGAAGAAGAAGAAGAAGAAGAAGAAGAAGAAGAAGAAAAGAAGAGAAGAAGAAGAAGAAGAAGAAGAAGAAGAAGAAGAAGAAGAAGAAGAAGAGAAGAAGAAGAAGAAGAAGAAGAAGAAGAAGAAGAAGAAGAAGAAGAAGAAGAAGAAGAAGAAGAAGAAGAAGAAGAAGAAGAAAGAAGAAGAGAAGCAGAAGAAGAAGAAGAAGAAGAAGAAGAAGAAGAAGAAGAAGAAGAAGAAGAAGAAGAAGAAGAAGAAGAAGAAGAAGAAGAAGAAGAGAAGAAGAAGAAGAAGAAGAAGAAGAAGAAGAAGAAGAAGAAGAAGAAGAAGAAGAAGAAGAAGAAGAAAAGAAAGAAGAAGAAGAGTGATTAGTGTTATTTGATATTTGATTTCGTTACTGTTATCACAATCTAATGTAATACAATTCGAACTTTGTTAATTTTTCAATCAAGCAATTTTAAGGTTGCTACATTTGTTCAAGCAAGGTAACATTTACTTCACCGTGTTATTACTACATGATTAATCTTACAGACGAAATCAAGACATAACATATCCACACTTCGCTCCTTTGCCCATTGGAATAGTACCCTTGTCAAACTTTTGAATGTAATGAATTTAATGACTTTATTTTTGCATATTTTATGAGGTTGTGAAAGCATAAGTAATTATTATTCTTATGCTGCTAATATCTAACCTATTACCATTTTATTGAGAAATAAATGTCTTACGAGATTTTGTAGGCATCGCATAAAATAAGACAGCTAATCATACGAATCTAAGCCAGACAATAGCTTTCGAAGATTACATTACTATGTATTCTTATCAAAAGCCATACAGTGATATAGAAACTTATAGGGAAAACACACACACACAATAACACAGGCACACACACGGTCCACACTGTGTAGTCGTGTTTTTTAAAATGTCATTGTATTTCTGTTACTCTATGCTAAAATGTGCGTTGCTAGCATTTGAGATATTGCTATATCAAAATATTCGAAGGCTTCTCCGTTCATGAATGGGATATCTAAGGGGAAAAAATATCAAACGTAGGTAATATTAACCACTGAATGAGTGCATCTTGTGGAAATCATAATCATTTTATAGCTTTATTATATTAATTTATTATTTTTTCACTCTAAAGACATTTTGAATCACAACAACGCTTTGCTGCATATTTAAGTTGCAGTTAAATTTATCCCGAAAGTAGAAATTTCCAGAGAAGACCACTAAGAGCTGTTATCACAGTACTATTGACAGGAACTGAGCGTTTAAGGCAGATTCTTACAGAATGCATTTTATTTAACATTATGTGTGAATTAAAACAATAATTTTCAATGTGTTCATATAATTTACATTTGACAGTTTAACAGCATTTAGTCCGTCTGGACATTTTGTTAAAATCCTCAATCATAGGCATTCGTAAGGAAATTGTTTACTATTAATCCTTTAATGCTGAAGAATGTGATGTTTTATTAATATAAAGTATACGTAAATATCGTATAAATTACATCTTTTATTCCTTAAAGCATATTTTGTTCCTTTAGGCTCATGTGCTTTGTTACGGAAGCGTAGCAAACACGCTTTATACTCATAAAACTTTTTATCCCTAAAAATCATTATGCAGATAAAAAAAAGTTACGGGCACAAAATAATGGAAAATTGGAAATAACAGACCGGGATGGCATTTAAATCAATCACGCTAGACGAATGAGGTTTACAAACCATTATGTGGAACGTTTTTCTGCCCTTCCAAGTCCCATTACTGATTGCCAACGTTTCAATCAGAATAAACTAGATATTGCAAATGGGGCAGCGAAGCCCCTTCCACATCACATCGGATAATTTTTCCAGTAGGAGGCTGGCGTCATTCATTACCCTCCCTTGTGACATTTGCTCTGTTATTAATGATTTTGATGATCAAGGCTTTGAAATCACTGGGCATCCTTTTATTGAGGCGCGTTTAAATAGATGGCAGCGGTGCGGCTAATATGCATCCACTGTGTAAGGTCGTTCTCATAAAAAAACAAAACTTGATCATTGTCATCGGCAGTAATAACAAAGGCAGTAGGGGTGGATGAATTTACAACGTGGAAAAAAATACTCTCACTGTCAACGTTATGTTACAAAACAGTAAAACACAAAACAGCTTAGCTCTTGCGCAAGCGTGGACACAAAACTGGAAAGGGATTGCAACTAAATGAAGAGATACGACCACAGCAACTATGTAACTATATCTGTTTCCAAATCAAAGTTTACTTTTAAAAGATTAATTTTTGTCGCTGATTGAGCAGAGTTTGTAGCTTTTTCTTCATAATTTTCAATGTATAAGCTTTGACATTTTCAAGTACTTATTAAAGGCAGGTTTAGATTTAGACCAAAATATTGCGTAGTATCAAATTCCACAATTGACTCAAATTTTTTTCTGGTAAACTCAACGCGTCTAAAAATTCATTTTGAGATTACAGACCGAAAGTACATACTCTTAAAATCTTTTTAATATGTATGTACTGATACATTGTAATCTTCCATGATTGGCATATAAATAGACACTTATGAAGAAGAAATGTATATTTGATAAGAAGGGTTAAAGAAGAACATATTAAAGAGGGCTGACAGTAAATGAGAACAAGACGGACGTATGTATATGGAGCAGGATTCCCTAAATATACACATTTGAAGGTAAAATAAAATGCTGCGCAATTTAAAGTATTTGAGAAAAACAGCAAATAGTGGCATAGACGTTAACTATAGAATAGCGATGTGAAAGAAAGCTACCGAATCATTCACGGGATAACATGAAATAAGAATATTTAAAAATGCATCAAGAAAGAATATTCCATAGTGTACAGAAAGTTCTGTTTTATGCCGAGCTCAGATGTGGCATCCAAGAGGGAAAAGAATGAGAGATGGAGTTAGAACAATTATATCCGAGACGACGATACAGTTTAAAAGGCAGGATAAATGCAAACTGAGGAAACAAAAATTAAGTAATGTGATCCATAACAAAAATTTAAGAGCCTAGGACACCTCAATGTTATATCTGGCTAAAGAAGATTGAGTGGTATTGAAATGGCAAACACAAGGAAGATGAAGAAGAAGAAGAAGAAGGAGAAGGAGAAGTAGAAAATGAAGAGGAGAAGATGAAGAAATACTGGAGATAAATTGGGAGAGATACAGAAAGCAATGGGAAATTGAAACTACAGTGGTTCCCCTCTTTGTGGGTTGGATTTATATCACACGATGCGGTGACATATCTGAAGTTGGATTCTCCCCTTCGTGAGGTCTACATGCGCAGATGTTTCGCGCTCCCTCGGTGTGGCGACTCATGTAGAAGTCAAACCTTACCTTAATGTAGAAGCGATGAACTTTTCGTCTAAAAGCCGAGAAGATGAAGTTCTCGAAGATTTCTATAAATCCTCTCTCGGCAGCTGCGGCGAGCGATGAGATGTGAAACTTCTCAGGCGTGGTATCGATACAAAAGGGATTTCACTTTTGGGCAATTATGGAATAAAATAATTTACACCGTTTCAATTTACTTGGACTTGTATTTATCGACATCATTTTCTTCTTTACATGCGACTTTTTCCACTGATGTATATAGCCCTTTACTACATATTAATATTTTCCTTTCATTTATAAGTGATGCAACTTTTTTTTTTACTGAAATTATTTATCGCAGCGTCGCGCCTTCGATGTATATTTTAAACGTTTACTAAACGTTCATAAATGGTGAGCTCCAATAACTTCTCGTACTTACAAGAAGTCTTTTACCGAAAACGTGTCTACCCTCTTCGAGAGTTCAAGCCAGAAGAAGAAATTTAAGAATAAAATCATTGTTTCTTTTTTCTGTTTTTGTTGCTAAGCCACCGCAATACTTAATTCTGATTGGTCCCACATCACAATTTGGGATTTCAGTAAACCTAAGCATTTGTTGCATCATCTATATGGCCTGCTTGGTTATTAACTTAAGTTGAATTACAGATGGCCATGTTTACCTAATATGTACATGTACGCAATATCAGCTTCAAAACTAAGGACCTAATGACCGGAATGAAAGCTGCTTGTGCAGCTCGAAAACGGCAAACTTCTAAGGGAAAACCTCAAAGTAGAAGATGATATACCACATAAAAAGTAAAAACCCCTATTAACTTTATTTATTCAACTAAACCTTTAAAAGAAAACTTTAAATCCCAAATAAAACCTATGAAGGTAAAACAATTATGCTAAATATATTGATCAAAATTATTAAATCCACCGCTGGGCCCGTACGACAATAATTCCTGGAAGAGGAGACCTAAAATATATTTACGTAAAGTAAAAATGTCGTCGCCTTCATATTCTACATTGGTTTAGACCATTTTTATTCATTTATAGCTCTATATTCTAGTTGCTCTCTCCATTTTAACAAGCCCTTCTATGTCCTGATGGATTCCAATTTAGGATCCTATTGGTTGCCTTTTTATTCACTCTACTAATATTTTCCAACAGTACTTCTATTTTAGTTATGTGGTTCTTTGTAAATGCATTCATTCTTTCTCTGCTCTCAAACAGCATCCTGCTAGATATCAGACATATCAAATTAATATCTGTATTGGAAGAATATTGTTTTCGTTTTTCAATTTAACCATTATTTCAAAGACAACATTTAAATTGTTCTTATTATATGGCTTGGAAAGCTTTGTTGTTTTGCTATATTTAATGTTATAGTTTTGTTAAGTCTATCAAATGATTTAAAGTAGTCTACAAATGTTCTTCACAAATTGGCGAATTAATTCCCTTTCTTTTCTCGAGCAATTGCAACCTAGTAAATATACAGTCACAGCCTGTCACATAGTCACATCTGAACTAGCGTGGTTCTAACAGAAATGTTTCTCTTATGCTGCATATTCTGATTCTAAGAATATATTTTGTAGTATGAAATGTCAACCCTAATTTTCCTGTAGTTATTGTAAATTTGATTACCTCCTTTCTTAAAATACACATGTGTTGATTCACAGGACTCTCTCAACTCTGTAAAGTTTATAAAACTAATTCTTCTACATCAGATTGTGACTTTGTGGTTCGTAGAATTAAAAGTCCAATTTGCATAAACTCAAAATGTTCACTTTGCTCAACCCTCAGAGTGGCATAATTACGCCAAATACACAATTACAATTTAACAAGGTTGTTGACCACAGAAAGAGTTCGCTTTCAAAACACACCAGTTTCGATTACAACTCTCATTACGCCTATGTTTACGACTATTGCTTGTGTGTCGCGATCTCTTATATATACCTACATTGATAATTCTAGACTGTGCTGTAACAAACAAGAATCCGATTGTTCTTTATCAATCAAGATGTCACTAGCATTTTCCATTTATCTCTTTCGGCAAGTCGTTTATCTCCGGGATATCTTTATCTGTTTTTGCAATCTCTTTATCTCCATATCTCCATATCTGCGCTATCTGTCTGTTATTGCTCCGCGCCGAACAATTTTGCGCGTACACCGCCAGTCGTAATAATGGATTCACGATATATATACAAAATCTGCTCCGATGGGAGAGAGCATAGTACCCAATAATCTAGACGACCATTTCGAGAAAGTCTAACTTTGTTAGCTTGCCGGCTGGTAAGAGGCGAGGGGAACTATAAACAGTCCCAACGTGGGAGATGGATGGATGACCATTGCAAGGTAACTCCTTGGTCGTAAGCCTCGTCAGTGATAATTTGAAAATATTGATGTCCGCGGCTGCTCTTGGAGTTATCCTAAAGCTCACGAATATAGGATCTCTAGCAAGGATCTATTGATTCAGGGTGTTTTGGATGGATCAATTAGGGTACTTGCAAAGAAACACAGTTTTATTCTCTTCTGACGATCGATGATATTTCAATTACTTTCGGAATACATGTTAATTAAACGAACTCTGAATGGTTGGCTTCGCGCTGGCGTGGTTCTTACTCCCCTGTCTATATCACGACTTTTCGGATTGGCACCCAGCGGCAAATTGACTTTAATGAACGCGATTTCTGTCCGTGTGCTATCATACGACTTTTTAGCTCGGCCCACAGCGGCCAACTAACTTTACTGAATGCGATTTCTTCAGTTTACACGTCTGTTCAGTTTGGCCCACGGTGGCCAACTAACTTTGGATAGACATTTGTTCCCTGGATAAGTCACACGAATCTTCTGTTCCCCCTAAAAATCATTATTTCCAAGTAGTTGTTTGATAGAACGCAAATAGCGTCTCATTTAAGGGAACAACCTGTTTCCCATCTTCCTAGACCACCCACGATCCCTCCTGTCAAAACTATGCTTGAAAATAAACAGGTCCGTCACAAACTTGACAATACACACAAATTTCTGTTTGACACTTATATATTCCTTTAAAATTCAATTAATCATCCTTACATACCTTTAACAATTAATTAATCAATTCGAGGAAGAGAGTACCGTTTCAAAATGCCCTTTGGATCTATATGCTAAAATGGCATACTGATTTTAAATTATAAATCGAAATTCTCTCTTTTCGCTCGGTTTCTACTACTTTTGCTCACCTCCAATAACCATTAGTTGTATTACATTAACCATGCTCTTACATACTAAAATACCTGCATATACATACATACATACGTACACACATACATACATACACACACATATATACATACACACATACATACATACATACATACATACATACATACATACATACATACATACATACATACATACATACATACATACATACATACATACATACATACATACATACATACATACATACATACATACATACATACATACAGACATACATACACACATACATACATACACACATACATACATACATACATACATACATACATACATACATACATACATACATACATACATACATACATACATACATACATACATACATACATACATACATACATACATACATACATACATACATACATACATACATACATACATACATACATACATACATACATACATACATACATACATACATACATACATACATACATACATACATACATACATACATACATACATACATACATACATACATACATACATACATACATACATATATACATACAGACATACATACATACATACATACATACATACATACATACATACATACATACAGACAGACATACATACATACATACATACATACATACATACATACATACATACATACATACATACATACATACATACATACATACATACATACATACATACATACATACATACATACATACATACATACATACATACATACATACATACATACATACATACATACATACATACATACATACATACATACATACATACATACATACATACATACATACATACATACATACATACATACATACATACATACATACATACATACATACATACATACATACATACATACATACATACATACATACATACATACATACATACATACATGCATACATACCTAATTTGACAAGAATGGTTGTGTTTACACGTTTTTGATAATCTTCCCACTCAAGTGGCATTGTTCGTTGGGGCCATTCACTACCTGGAAAGTTTCTCGCAATTCTGGGAAATCAGTTTCTCTTTCAGTTATTCAATTCACAACACAGGTCCTTTCTACTTTCACAACACATTGAGTAATTTAAACACCCGAAAATGAGCACTAAGGTATGTAAACATGAATGACAACAAACTTTTCTTTTTTGTAACTTAAATTTCGTTTAACACCATTATATTTAGTCTTAAATCTAAGCATACATTGTCTAAATAGGCGTATCTGTTAGATGTCAGTTTTCTTTTCGCGTATTTCTCCAACTTTACGCGAATTAACGTCAGTTTTCTGCTAACCTATGCCCATTATTTTGCACATTTCCTGCGGCGTTATTTTGATTACTGTCACTCTACGTTTGCAGTTGTGTCTTTGAATATTGTCGTTGTAATGCCTGTACTATATCGTCTCCCTGCTCTTGCAGACTTACATTTATATCAGGCGGACCATAACTTCGGTCATATTTCTCAGTTCTGTGGCTGCTTGAAGGGCTGCGCCTTCCATTGTTTGATGTACTATAATGTGGCCTTTGTCGCTGAACACTTTGCGATTCTGTTGCTGATAGAATCTTAGATGATTTACCTGCGGTTCTCTGTAAAATTCCGGTTCGTTTTCCATATCTCTACCGGATTCTGCGAAGTTACGCTAGTGTGAAATATTTGACCGGTTTTGCGGGCGCTATGTACCCTTGTCATCTTGTTTACCCCTATCCGGCGTGGTTCTTACTCCCCTGTCTATAACACGACTTCTCGAATTGGCACCCAGCGGCAAACTGACTTTAATGAACGCGATTTCTGTCCGTGTGCCATCACACGACCTTTCAGCTTGGCCCACAGCGGCCAAGTAACCTTAATGAACGCGATTTCTTCAGTTTACACGTCGGTTCAGCTTGGTCCACAGCGGCCATCTAACTTTGGATAGACATTTGTTCCCTGGATAGGTCATACGAAACTTCTGTTCCCCCTAAAAATCATTATATTTAATTAGTTGGTTGATAGAACGCATATGGCGCCCTTTTTACGGGAACAACCTCTTTCCCATCTTTCTAGACCATCCACGACCTCTCCTGCCAAAACTAGGCTTTAAAATAAACATCGGTCACCACCCTCAAGATTTATGTTTGCGTCCGTCTTACTAAGGGAGAGGAAAACGACCTCTTCAGAGTTCGTCACAAACTTGACAATACACACACACACAATTTATGTTTTATACGTATATATTCCTTTAACAGTTAATTAATCAACTCTAGGAAGAGAGTACCGTTTCACTATCAACTACGAAAGATGTCTAATGGCTCGAAGGGCGGAGGAAGAAAGTTTCTCATCGGCCAAAGAGACGGAAGAGACATCTAAATATCTAAATACCCCGGGTAGATGAGAGTCGTGAGTTATGGAAAAATAGTCATCTAGGAGAGGCAACTCCAAAGTAAAACCGGGCCCAACAGGAATGGTGGTTGAACATCGGAAGGGTAATCCAACCTTATAAAAATTCTACTACTCAAAAGCTTCATAGATTTCAGAGAACGGACATCTTGGAAGACGACCCACGCATGGTAATAGGACACGATTTTTTTTTTTTTTTTTTTTTTTTTTTTTGTTATTTGCGTCCTCCAACCTTACGTCATATCGGAGGGTGAATGGAATGGTTGAAATGATGCTCAAGTGGGTACGGGTTCCATGGAGCTTAGTGTTACCTGACATTCGTCTTGAAGGATAAGGGAAACCCCTGGAAAAAACCTTTATCCAGGTAACTCACCCTGACCGAGATTTGAACTCGGGGCCTCTTGAACGTGAGGCAGACATGCTACCATCTACGCTACCAAGGCGGGCGTAATAGGACACGATCTGGAATAAAGGATACACTGAGACTAGCCAATTGGAATGTGAGAAGTATCAATACAAAGAAACAGGGGTTAGAGGCAGAATTAAATAAAAAAACAAATAAATATAGCAACCATAACAGAAAACAAGAAAAAATTAAAGTGAACAAAAGACATGAACTAATAAACGATAATATATAGCGGCTGTGAGTAGCAGGAAAGAGCTAAAGGTGGATTAGCTATACTAATTGACAAAAAGTGGAAAAATAAATTGGAAAGTTATTCTTTTGTAGACGAACGTATTGCCACAGCACGATTCAGATAAAAAGAGGACATATGACAATAATAGCTGTATATGCACATGAAGAAGGAAGAAAAGAAGAAACTAAAGCATTCTATAAGAAATTGCAATCTGTATTAGAAAAGTACATAAAAAAGACCATTTGATACTCAGTTGGGACTTGAATGCAAGGGTATTCCCATACCAAATGTGATTGCAAATATTTGGGAGAGCACTGTGAATGAAAATGGCGAAATATTACGGGAGTTCGCCACATATAATAAATTAAAAATTACAAATACATTCTTTCGAAAAAAGACATTCAGAAATATACATGGAGTAGTCAAGTATATAGGTCACTGATAAACTACACAATAGTCAACGAGAAATTATGCTCACAGGTTCAAGATGTAACAGTTCACAGAGGCAGCGAGATATATTCAGACCACTATTTAGTAATATCTAAAATAAAATGCTAGCCAGATGGAAAAAATTGAAAATGAATCAGAAACAAAAATATGAGGAAGTGTATAGTCTACCTATAGCAAGATGAAAGTATAAGAACACTATACGAAAGTAGAATGGTAAGAAATATTCTAGAATTGAAAACAGAAGAAGATATAACTTTGTAATGGGAAAATATATAAAATAATTAATAAAATAGCAAGTTAAGTACTTGGTTAAAAGAGGAAATTAAGAAACAGGAGAGGTCTTAGAATTTGGAATACAGAAATTAAGAATGCAATACAAAATAAGAATCAAGCCGATAGAACATATGTACAGATAAAAACAAATCAAGCATATGAGGTATACCAGGAGAAGAGAATAGAAGCTAAAACAATGACAAGACAAGCACACGAAGAATCATGGAATAAATTTATAAGTGAGGTAGAGCATGACATACATGGGAGACAAACAATAGGATATAAACTAACTAGGCATTTAAATAATAACGAAAAAGATGTAGCAGGAAATATAATATTTGAAGATAAATGGATATAGCACTACACTAACGTGTGCTTTAGTAATGGAGAAAATGATCTAAAAGAAAGCATCTCAAAAGAAGAAGCAAAGCAACAAGAAGTAAATCCAATAACCCTTGCACAATTAGACGATGTATTTAATACTATTAAGAATCGAAAGACACCAGGAATAGATGGAATGAATGTATAACTTATAAATTACAGTGGGATAATATTAATAATTGTTGGCAAAAATGTAAAATACATGAATCATAGTCAATAGCTCTAATTAAAAAAAATATTAAGAAAAGGAGATCGCAAAAACTGTGAAAAATATAGAGGGATAAGTTTAATGAACACATAATTTACAAAATATATACTAACATAATAAATAATAAACTGAAAACTATTGCAGAGTGTCTTATAGGAGCAGAGCAGAGTGGATACCGCAAAGGCCGATCCTGTACAGATAACGTATTTGTCCTTAGTCAAATAATTGAACAACGAAGTGAAAAGAATTTGGAAACACATATCGTATTCATTGATCTGGAAAAGACCTTTGATAGAATAAATAGATCAAAGCTGTGGCAAATATTAGAAAGTAAGGGTTACCCACCACATATTATTAATGCAATAAAATGCATATACACAAACATAACTATAAGAATTGATACTGGGGATAGGTTAACATAACAAGACTAAGACAAAGGTGTAGCTTATCACCTACTCTTTTTAGTATATATGTGGATTATATTCTATATGAACGGAAGATTTTAGTACACCCAGAAATCAAAAGAAAAGAAAATATTTATATTAATACCCTGCTGTGTGCGGATGACCAAATACTGATTCATCGGAATGAAAATCAACTGCAAAAATCAATGCATATTCTAAGAAATATGGTACAAAGCTATAATTTTAAAATATAAGTAGGAAAAACAAAACTTATGGCTTTTAAAGGAAATTGTCATGTAAGATTAAAAATTGTTTTAGGAAATAAAATTTTAGAACAAATGTCGAGTTTTAAATATTTAGGATGTAATATAACTATTAGAGGGCGCCGGGGTAGCGCGGTGGTTTCGTTCGCGGCTCCCGTTCTAAGGGTCCCGAGTTCGATTCCCGGCTCTGGGGTTGGCGATTTTAAGTCGGCCCTATCCACGCCTTCAGCTCTGTCTAGCACACGTGAAGTATCCCCTATGCCCAACGTGGTTCGGAGTCCACGGTAAAAACTGTAGGTCCTCTCACCTCACCGCCATCTTCACTATCACCCTATCATCGGAGGTAATGGACACCGCCCTCTGGGTGCCTCCACCTGAGAAATGGGTCCGGTCATCACTTGGTGGGGTGAGGTTACCCCGAAGGCCAAGGTTGCCATGTGGGGAGTGTTAGTAACTAACTAACTATATAACTATTAGAAACAATGCTGATATAGAATAAAAAGTAAACAAATTCCGAGCAATATGTGGGACAATCCAAAGAACTTTTAAAAACAGAATGAGAAAGGATACAAAAATGAAAATGTTAAGGTAATGGCTAATCCAACTTTATTATATGGAAGCGAATCCTGGGTGCCAACACAAAAGGATTTAAATAAAATACAGACTGCAGAAATGACATTTTTAAGAAATGTTGAAGGTTGTACAATATTGGACAAAATAAGAAATGACATTAGAAAGGAATTAGAAATCGAACTAAACCATGACAAAATATCAGAACGAAGGCAACAATGGCATTAACATATACCCCTTGTTCCATTTATACCCCGCCTTTAACTGCTATGGTCATATCGGCGGCCGTTCTCCTTTGTAAGATACCGAAGGCATTAACTCGGTATCTTTTGGTTTTTAATCATTAGATCACGCACACATTCAAACTCTCATTCATACTCCCAGACTCTGGGGAAGGTGGGGAATTATCTTGGTCGCAGAAAATTCCCCACCCCTACCGCCGGGATCAAACCCGGGACCCCTAGCACGGCAGGCAGCTGCTCCACCGACTGAGCTACGGCGTCAGCCAACATTAACATATATTAAGAATGGAGGACGGAAGACATTCAAATGCAGTATTAAACTATAATCCAAAGGGGAGAAGAGACAGAGGACGGCCCAGGAAGCGCTGGAGAGATCTATGAAGCCGGTATGGGCGATATGCCCAAACCATGGAGTGAAGAAGAAGATATACATATATATAATTAGGCCGCGCCGTGGCTCAGTGGTTAGACCGCTTGGCTCTCACCAAGGCGGCCCGGCTTCGATCGCAGGCGACCCCAAAGTGAGATTTGTGATGGACTACACGGCGCTGGGGCGGGTTTTCTCCGGGGCCTCTGGTTTCCCCCGCCATCTCATTCCACCGGTGCTTCATCTTCATCTCATGTACCACCAGTGTCACCGCCTGCGGTGCCGTGTGTAGTAAACGCGGGCGTTAAACACTACACACACTATATATATATAATTGCTAGATGGCACGGTGAACCTCGTACCGCCAGTAAAAATTATTTTAACTTATGTATAAAACTAAAACAAATTCACATGTTAGTTATTTATTCTGCAGCTGGGGTGTGGTGTAAGTACAACACAGTTACAATTACGTTAATAAATGTAAATCTTCCTCATAAACAATACGTTTGTCTTATTTTGTGGTGTGTAAATATATAAAGATGATGGTTTACCGACGTGCCAACACGCGACGTGCAATTGTCAGTGAGAGATACAGGTAAACTCCAAGTTGATACCCCAAACTTCCAACGACTGCCCTTGCGATTTATTTATGGTCATCGGAAATGTCAAATGCACGGAAAATTGTAGACGCTTAAAATCAAGAGGTAAATCCGTTGGAAAATTCCGAATACGGGGGATCAAGATATCCTCTCCTTTGTACTTTCCCTTGATGATTGTTGCCTCGATGAAGTTATCCATTAGCTTTTTCACAGTCTCGTTACAGTTGTGGTTGGTTAGGTACGCAGCATGATCACAACTGATCCTAATTTTAATTTTAAAATTGTGAGCTGGGATTCCAATCATTTCTAGTGAATTTAAAAGCTCTGTGGGATAGTTGACTACATCATCCTGATTTATAACTGTGTCAACTTATTTGTACGAAAACAACTACCCCGGAAGCAGCAGACACTCCAGAACGCGATTCCGACATAACAACACGACTATCAGCATTATCTGAGTCTTGCTGCTCATCAGAGCCATCAGCACGTGACGTAGCTCCTCACACATTTGACTGACTTCTACGACCTAAGTCAGGTCGTCTTCTCCTTACAATGTAAAGAAGTATCCGCGAACATCACATAGTCAAAATGGAGCTCAACTAATTTTATATCAATTCAAGTCACATTCATGAATTTACAAACACGAATTATAAAGCAGACATCCAAGGGTTCATTAATATTTGACAATTGTTTGTGGTCAATATACATAGAGTTACAGTGCGTTCATATTAACTTTGTGTCTAAACTTCGAAAAGTATATCATCATGCTACATAAAAAATTTGAGTCTTTATAAAAAACGATACACGTTATTTAATAAAATATGGTGAAATAGCTTTAAACACTTTGCCATGAAGTGGAATATATTTCTACTTTGTGATGCTTTTGTTTTTCGAAAATAAAGGTAGTACGTTTTCCGTTAAAGTGTTCTGTGTCTAATATATTTAGTTAACAACCCGTCCGTTATCAATTCAGGCATTCTTTCTCACCTTTTAAACCTTAATTGGACCTATACAAATATCTCAAAACCAAAATTAAGGAAAATCAGTTCAGCCGTTCTCGAGTTTTTGTGTGACCAATATCACTTCATTTTTATATTAACAGATAAGAGAGTTTGTAGCATCTGGTGACCTAAAAACGTATATTTCCATTGATATCTTGGTATAGAAATTTTTATGGTTTTATTTAAGAGGCACATGGTAGAAAATGTAATATTGTCGCAGGCCCATTGTTGATCGAGGCGGCGCGGTGAGGCATTCAAAGAGACAGTCGCGCAATGTGTAGATAAGAGCTCGCCGAAACGGTGGGGGGGGGGGCAAGAAACGGATTTCTCGAGATTTCTTCTTTGTTCTAGCCGTATCGATTGTTGGAAAACATTCCAGGATATGAGCCCGCCAGCCAAAGTTAGTCAGTTGTTAACTGAACTCGCGTGCGTGAACAGCTGGTGCGCTGTGCTGTGGTCGTTGACCTTGCAAGCTGTATTGTGTATGTGACGTGATTCTGGACTGCTGTGTACGAAGTGTGTTTCTACGGAAATTAAGTGTATTTTTTGGTGTGTGTAACCTGGACGTTTAATTTCACGAACCCACAATGTCACAATAGGAGTCAGGAGTGAGACTTTTCGAAGATGGAGGCAGCATAGGCACAGATTCTAGCGAAGATGAACGAATTAACAACGAAGACGGAAGCTGCGAACAACAACCTGACCGTCGAGTTGAAATAAATAAAGACAGCGAATGACACCCTCGCTGCAAAAACGGAGGTGGCAAATAGCAACCTGGCCGCAAAGTTGGAAAAGACAAATCACAACCTGACCTTGAAGATGGCCGAACTGACCATGGAAATGGGAGCAGCGAACAAAAGTCTGAGCACGGAAATGAAGGCTGCGAACGAGGCCCTCACCGCCAAATTTGAGGAGCAGTTGATCGGCGTGAAGGAGGACGTCATGGAGTTGGGCAAGCGCGTCCGAAGACCTGGTGAGCCGTGTCAACAACCTTGAGGGAAAGGCCGACAGCAACACAAAGTCCCTGAAGTACAACGGCACGTTCACGTTCAACGTCTTCCGCTGCCAATTCAACACAGTGGCCCAGCACAACAAGTGGTTACCTGAGGAGGAGGCTGCACAGATAATAGCCAGCTTCCAGGGACTGGCTGCAGAGGTTCTAAGCGTGGTCCAGGCAGCGGTGGCGCCCAAAGACAACTGGCAGGCTTGGAGAAACGCTTCGGGAACCACCGCTTGGCCACAGCCTACCAGAACCAACTGAAGTCATGGACGCAGCAGTCAGTGCAGACGCTGCAGGAGTTCGCCCTTACAATTGAACAGCTGGCCAGCAAAGCTTTGGTCGACCTCCACCTGAATTCGTATCCCGGGAAGCCGCCTACACGTTCGATGACGCGGGATACTTCAGCGCTAATGCTCGGCGACAAAAAAACCACTCACCAGGTGCTAACGGCAGCATTGAGGATGGAGAATGCCAAGGTGACGGCTATGTCAACGTCGAGAACACGGAGACCGTTACACTGGAGATCGAAGACCAGCTGATGGCCGCCGAAGAAGACCAAGTGGCGTATGTTGGGGGTGTGGACAGCCGGGACACCTGGAGAGAGACTGCGCACGCCACTTAGAGCAGCCGGAGGAAAGTGTAAGGACCGGCGTGACGACCTTGGGGCGGAGTGCGGTGCGTCATTGGATGTTTGTCGCGGAGGTGACTGAGGCGGTGATACGGGGACTAGATGCCCTCAGAAGCCACGAGGCGACGGCCGACGACAGCAGGAAAGACCTGTGGCTCAATGGAGAAGAGGTGATACTCCGGAAACCCGAAGAACGCCTGGGAATTTGCAGGGTCTTCCTGAGGGAAGACGTGGTTGTCCCTGCGAGAAGCGAGGTGGTGGTGACGGCGCGACTGGAAGGCCAGTGAACAGGGAACATGATGCTGGACCAGAAGACTCCTGTACAGGGAATATGTGTAGCCAGAACTTTGGTGCCGTGCCGAGCGGATGTGCCGGTGAGGCTGCTCAACCCCACAGACACCGATCACTACGTCCAGGCCGGGACGAAGTTGGGGACGTGCGAGCCCGTGATCAGCGTAACAGCAATCGATAAAACCCAGGAGCCGGTGCCGACGAAACAGCTGGAGCACCGGCTGGAATATTTAGTGGAGAGGGCGGCCGACCACCTGACCGCAGAACAGCTCGAAAAGTTTCGGCAAGTGCTGAGATGGTATCAGCGCGTCTTCAGCCAGGGCGATAGCGACTACGGCCGCAAGGACAGAGTGCGCCACCACATCGACACCGGAGACGCCCGGCCTATTCAGCAACCATCTAGACGCGTCCGGCTAGCGAAACCGTCGGCTTTACGGGACAAGGAGGACATGAGATCCAGCGGAGTGACTGAAGAGTGTGACAGCCCTTGGTGTTCCCCTGCAGTCTTGCTAATGAAGATTCTGCATGGACTACAGGAAGTTGAACGCTGTCACCAGGAAGGATTGCTTCCCTTTACCCCGGATTGTCGACACCCTGGACAGGCTTGCTGCGGCGCAGTGGTTCTGTACCCTGGTTCTGAACTCTGGTTACTGTCAAGTATATCTGGACCCGAGAGACAGAGAAAATCGCATTCTCGACAGTACAAGTGTTTGGCAGTTTACAGTTAAGACTTTTGGTCTCTGCAACGCACCAGCTACCTTCCAACGCCTTATGGAGTCACTGATGAGTGTACTGACATATGATGCCTGCCTGCTATACCTGGACGACATCATCATCGTCGGCAAGACATTGGAAGACCATCTCAAAAATCTGAGCAGGGTGCTACAGAGACTGCAGGTGGCTAACCTGAAGCTAAACTCAAAGAAGTGCCAGCTCTTCCACAAGGAAGTCAACTACTTGGGTCACATAATCTCAGCAACTGGAGTGGCCACAGACCCAAAGAAGACAAAGGTCGTCAGAGATTGGCCAAGGGATAAGGGAGAATTGCGCATTTTCCTGGGGCTGTGCAGTTATTACCGCCGTTTCATAAAGGGCTTTTCCAACATCGCCAAGCACCACACCCTATTGACGGAAGAACACCGGCCATGTGTGTGGACGGAGGATGCCGAAGTCGCGTTTCAGGAGCTGGAAAAGACACTGTGCAGAGCTCATATTTTGGGATTCCCACAACCAGGTGGCACCTTGATTATGGACACCGACGCCAGCGACCATTGCATTGGAGGCGTCCTATGCCAATTCCAGGACGGCCAGGAGCGTGTGATAGCTTTTAACAGCAAGACGCTGTTTAAGGCCGAGAAGCACTACTGCGTCACAGGGCGAGAGTTACTGGCGGCAGTAAAGACCTTTGAGCACTTCCACATGTACTTGTACGGTCAGTCATTCCACCTGAGGACTGAGCATTTCGCCCTCACCTGGCTACTTATCTTTAGGAACCAGGAAGGCCAGACCGCCCGCTGGGTCCAGAGCCTGCAGGATTACGACTTCACAACTGAGTATTGTAGAGAGAGGAGCCACAGCAACGCAGTCGCCATGTTCCGAAGACCCTGCCTGGAAGAGTGCGGCCAATGCACAGGAGTGGAAGAGAAGGAGCGCGCCGCAGTTTTCAAAGTGGTCACGACGGTGCCTACGGACGGCTGGGAAGCTCAGGCCTGAGGAGTGAGAAGCTGGTGAACACCGTTTTCGGACCTCTCTTAAAGAAAGTGGAGGACGGGACGAGACCGACCAGGGAGGGCGTCTCACCCAGAAGCGCTGCGTACAAGTCATACTGGGCCCAATGGGAATCGCTGAAGACCAAAGGGGGTGTGCTGTTCCGGGTAAGGGAATCAGCCGATGGAAAGATAGAGGGTATTTCCTCAAAGTATGGTCCCGGAAATCTTGGAGGAAGAGCACGCCGATACTTAAGGAGGACACATGGGAGCAATCCGAGCGATCGTCAAGCTGCGGCAGTGCTACTACTGGCTCAGGCTCCGAGAAGATGCTGAGAGATTGTGCCGTCAGTGTCACGTGTGCACGGCGAGTCACGGCTCCCAGAATAGGAGCCGGGGTCGCATGCAGCAGTACAACGTCGGAGCACCATTCGAACGGATCACCGTCAACATAGCTGGACTATTCCCAGTGTTCGACCGAGGCAACAAGTATCTGGTGATGGTCGTGGACTACTTTACCAAGTAGCCGGAGGTGTGTGCCATTCAGAACCAGGAGGCAAAGACCACCACAGACTGCCTCGTGGTGCAACTGTTCTGCAGTTTTGGGGTTCCATTAGAGCTCCACAGTGACCAGGGCACAAATTTTGTGTCTAGCCTCATGAATGAGGCACTGGAAAGACTTGGGGTGAACAAGAGCCGCACAACACCCCTACACGGCAGTCGGAAGGCAGGTCGAGAGATACATGAGGACCCTAGAAGAGAATGTGAGGAAGGTCGCGGCCAGCCATCAACGAGACTGGGACGTCAAGGTGCCGCTGTTCCTGCTGGCTTACCGCTCGTCGACACACGATTTCACTGGGTCGACACCAGCCAGCTTAATTTTGGGCCGAGAGTTACACCTCCCTTGTGACCTGGCATTTGGGAGCCCCCCGGTGGCGAAGCAGCCAGCAGCCGAGTATGTGGAGAACCTGGTTGACTGTCTCCCCGACATGCATGAGGTGTCTCGTCAGAACATCCAGAAGGCAAGCGACCGCATGAAGACCCGATACGACAGGCAAGCCAACAGCCAAGTATTCCAGCAAGGTGGCCTGGTGTGGTTTTACCGCCCTTCCTGGACCAAGGGACGCTGCCGGAAGCTTCAGCAGCCATGGCAAGGGCCGCACCGTACCGTATGTGGCCTACCGCATCCAGAAGTTGCCCCGAGGATAGATCTTGTGGTCCACCTGGATCGTCTGGCCCGCTACGATAGTGCTGTTCGGGACGACTATCTTAGAGGAGGGAGCAATATCGCTAGCCCATTTTTGATCGAGGCGGCGGGGCGAGGTATTCAAAGCGACAGGCGTGGAGTGTATAGATAATAGCTCGCCGAAACGGTGGGGGAAAGACACGGATTTCTCGAGAGTTCTACTTCTTTGTTCTAGCCGTCTCGAATGTTGGATAACATTCCGGAATGTGAGGAGTCTATAAAACGGGAGGCCACCTGCCAAAGTTAGTTGTTAATTGAACTCGCGTGCGTGAACAGCTGTTGCGCTGTGCTGTGGTGGTTGACCTTTCAAGCTGTATTGTGTATGTGACGTAATTCTGGACTGCTGTGTACGAAGTGTGTTTCTACGGAAATTAAGTGCAATTTTTGGTGTTTGAACTTTTAATTTCACGAACCCACAAAGTCATAATATATTTATGTGCTTTAGAGCTTAAAGACATCTTGGCTGACATCGTGCCAATAGATGGACATGATGATAAAATGGACAAACAGATCGAGGGATACAATGAATAAATTTTATTATCTTTGTCATTCTCTTGTTTTATATGCCCTGAATAACGTACAATCAAATTCAGGCATTTAAAAATCAGCATTTTCTACAGCATGATAAAGTATGGTGCATACGTATCGTTATTTCAGATTGGCCTATTTTGGAGGTTTCATCAGCTTTTGTCGGGAAAAATCAATTAACGGTGGCATTTCTATGGAAATGAACGCGAGTAAATCAGAAAATGGTGAACAGAATGGTTGAAAGGGGTCGTCACAACGTGCGGACACGATTTCAATATTCATTCCACTTCGTCCCTTCCCTCTCCAACGCAGCAGCAGCAGCAGCAGCAGCAACCCTGGTAGAGGGGAGTGAAAGCAGTAGGAGGTGGGAGGGCACATCAACAAACCTCATTAATTAATTCTGACAAATGAGCATACTAGCACACAAAACATAGCGAGCGCAAGTACCACAGCCAGGCAGCTACTATAATCCTAAAATGAACACTTGTTTCTCTTAGTCAGCGACATGATACCAGAGCCTCCATGTGGTGCAACAATGATTTAAGTGAACCGTTCTCGAATGTTTGCGAATTTTCTGTTAGAGGTTGTTTTAGCCGCTTAACAATTACAATGTTATCACCTCCAAATGAAACTAATAAATTACGTTCACTTGACTCTTCTTTAACAAAGTATTCTTTCAGAAATTTGCTTTCTTATTCATAGTCTTAATGAAAATGACAATTTTTTAATGGTAAAAGATGATTATGGGAATACAGTACCTTTTAAGCGGTAGTCAAACTTTTAAGAGCGGGTCTCTATGTAATGGCTTTGAAATCCAAGATCAAGACAGAAAATAAGGCTAGCAAGTTTCTGCGTGAGAAACCATACGTATTTGAACATCATAACATATAACAAAGGATATCTCTGAAATAGCATTAGAAAAAGTAAAGAGAGATAAACTATGTTTTAACAAAACCTACCTATAATTTTCATACAGTAATATTTTGTCTTATCTCTTACGTTTGTCATTTATGCAACTTTATCCCAAAAGAAGAACATTTCTGAAGTTGTTTTCATAAAAATCAACATGAACATAAAAATATATTTAGGTTAGAACATTTGAAGCCTTTTTCTCAAAATTGAAATAATCGCAAAATTGTCCTTAGGGTGGTGGCATTTTCCGTAAATCTTTGTGTCACATGCCTGGAAGATACTGAACTGAAATGTGAAGAACGGTAATTTAGCAACTTTTTGCTTTTCGTTGAGTTGTTCACATACACACACCCCACCGGATTGGTTGTCTAAGTCCTTTTTATGGAGTAGAATACCTCTTCTGCTTATTATAAGAAGTACATAATAATAAACTCCACAAATACTACACAATAATTTCGTTTTTGCTTATATGAAGGAGATGAAATACTGCATTCAATATAAAAATGAAATACTAATATTTAATTGGAAAATTGAATTTCTGAAGTCACCTGAATCAATGGACAATATTTTTATAAAAAGGTCTGTTTGTTTTATCTGTGCTTGTGCATGACAGCGACATAACTAAAAAAAATTAATCCGACACATATGACGTTCTTACTTTAAAGAAGAAATCCCCATCCAATCATTGGTAAATCTACTAAATTCTATGCCTATTTTCTTACAAACTTTATCAGATATTATATTACTCTTTTTATAGAAATTATATGAATTCTTCCTACGTCCAATGAGAAACTTTTACCCAATAGATTTATTTAATAAGGAAAATAGGATGTTTCTAAATTATATAATGCTTGTATTTAAATTCACCAGCAATTATGTCTTAAGAACATTTCTGGATATTTATGTCTGAAGAATATTTCAAGAATTTTTCGGGATGGCTCAGGCGGTTTCGTCAGTGGCCCGCATTCGGGAGGCCCGGTTTCGATTCCCGTGGACAACTTACCTGACCCTTCGGTTTAATCGGGGGTTTCCCGGGTCGCTAGACGAATGCTGGGTAGGTCAACTACATCCCCCAAAATTTCCTGTCCCTCCATTTCATCTCTCATCCGATGGTCTCTTTCAGGATAGACGTGTCGGCGTGAGTTTCGGCGGCGCATGGCAGAATGATATGTTCTGAGTGAACCACATCCTCCGCCGGTAGGTCGGTTACCGGCCTCCGGACCGACTGCTCGGACCGTCTTCGAGCCACAGTAGGGGGGAATGTCCGTTGTCCTGGCCTACCAGGGAAGATTTTCATCTAAGCAAAATGTAGGGACCCCGCCCTATACACTGTTGTGGTTTCTTTGTACGGCCGGCTTCCGTCCCCTCTCACCTCATCCTTCCTCCCGGGGATGCCCCACTCGGGGAAATATGGTACAATACATCAAGACTGTTAGGAGTGCCGAATCCCCTCCGAAAAGAAAACCATCAAATCAGTTCCAGAACAAGATTTAGGCTTTGTTTTTAAAGAGCTAAAATTTAATTTTACTGCAGACATTGATCTCTGGATAATATAAAATGTCAATAAAATGTAATTAAGAGATAAGTTGTTCAAATCAAACCCAAAGGAAACAAACTTGTATATACTTTCAAAGAAAGAAACCACAAGTGCTGAGCAGAGAAAGGCTGCTTTAATTAACAGTAACACCAATTTATAGTGCAAAGCTACCTTTTAAAATAGTCTACGGTTTATCTCCACTCCAAAGTGGAGAAACATTAAATTGTAATCTCAATAATGTTATTTATAAATGCTTACGCTTAGTATCGTTTTTAAAATATATCTGAAATGTAAGAACTGTACCAGCAACGATATTATTTAAGATTACAATTAATGAGACTATTCAAATAATTAGAAATGCCATTTTTAGCCCAGTTTTCCATTTAGCCTCTTCTTAGATCAGCAGCTTTTTAAGGATGCAAATAGTATATATTCAGATTCAACAATAATTTCCTTCCTATCTCAAAGTATACTTAGCACAAAGATACTTCTATTATCTAAACAGCGCTTCTTAACATTAAACGAAAATATATTGCAACCACAGCATCATTAAAATGTAGACCAAATCTTATTAGACACAAAGCGCAAAGCTTTTTTAAATATACAGTTTTTTCGAGTCATCCTTTACATATCCGTTACTGTAAAAGTTTTAGAACTGGTATGTCTACACTTTACTGGTAAAGTTCTACACAGGAGCAGCAGCAATAAACTTTGTACGATCCTGTTTTTCTTCACACCAATACATGCTTAGGATATAAACGTTAAGTGTTGCCTACATCCAGCAAATTAAGTCTATGTTGCCCGGTTTGAAACAATTTTCAGAAATGCATTCATTCCGATTATTATCAGGTAGAGTGACTGCTAAACTTTCGCTTTTTGTTTTAGAAACTACAACTATGTAAATAAAACAGTTTAATCTAACCTAAATATAATGAAATCTGCGTCTGAAATGCTTATATATTTATAAAATACAGGAATTTTAAGTGACTGATAGGATTTTAGCTGTTAAAGCAGGGCAGATTTTGTAACATATCAAAATAGTGTATGTAAGACATTAGCAATTCATTGCTATACGCAAATGAGAGCAAATTAAATGCCGATCATAGCCAGAAGGTCGAACCATCGACGGGTCGAACTCGCTGTATGCTTTCATTTACCATGAAAAACACATATAGCATAGCGCTATAGAATCACAATCTTTACATATATATACCGAACGAATATAGCCGTTTCGTAGCTTATAACTTAACTAGTCCGAATTTCGGTGTCGCAACTTTGAAATTCTCTTAGATATAATTTTATGCAGCACTAACTATTACATTATTTTGTGATTAGGCAACGCAGAAACCACTGCCGTGCGAACCTCAAAAGTTGCTATTGGGACGCACCGGCCGTGAAAACAAAAGTTCCTTACTCTTTATCAGCGACCCTCGCCTCACCTTCATGTAATGGGGCAAAGGGCAATTACTAGTGAAAAAGTCAATTGTGACTCGGACAGTTCCAAGGTTGCTCATTTTGCTATGATCTTACTTGTACAGACGCGAGCAAATATATTCCGATACGTGCAGGACTGACCTACGGGAGGGAGGAAGGTTTCTTATCAGTTAGTTGTGCCAGGACACCTCAGTTTCCTTATAACTGACCAGCGAGTTCGGCGCACAGTCATTTAAGCCTCAATGGAAAATAAATACAATTTTGCTCATGAAACGTAGGTGGTTTTATACTACTCTCCAGTATCAACTTAGATATTTATCGATCCTTTGCTTATAGAGGTCATTTTCTCTCTCTTCCTCTCTGGCACACACACACCTCAACCATTTTAGTCTATCTTTCTTCTTATATAAATGCATTTCCAATAATCAATCTTGTAGTTTTATCTGGAACGAAATACTTTTGCCGTTCATAGGTTAGCAATAATTAGGTAATATAATATTAAACTGCGCGGTATTTAAAATTAAGTGTGTCTTGTTCCAAAAATAAATACATTAATTCCTTTGTTACAGTTCTCAAGAACAAATTATATGGACATACTACTACAATTAATATAGCCACCAAGTTGCAAAATGACTTGACACCAAATGACTTAACGACCAACAAATACATAAAATAATTATTTTGTTTGATAGAGACAGTTCATATACAAAGACACATTAGCGTCACAGGCAAATCGGAGGTTTCACGAAGGAATTCTTTAAATGTCAGTATAACTTATATGGTGCATTTCACCTCTAGCCTCACGTGGAAACCATCGAACTAGACCGGGCTTGAACTCGCAACCATGGTATTAGAATGCCAGCACCTAAGTCATCCTGGTCCACTTTTAGTATCATCATCATCATCATCATCATCATCATCATCATCATCATCATCATCATCATCATCATCATCATCATCATCATCATCATCATCATCATCATCATCATCATCATCATCATCATCATCATCATCATCATCATCATCATCATCATCATCATCATCATCATCATCATCATCATCATCATCATCATCATCATCATCATCATCATCATCAATCATCATCAATCATCATCATCACCATCATCAATCATCATCATCATCATCATCATCAATCATCAATGGTGCATTTCACCTCTAGCCTCACGTGGAAACCATCGAACTAGACCGGGCTTGAACTCGCAACCATGGGATTAGAATGCCAGCACCTAAGTCATCCTGGTCCACTTTTAGTATCATCATCATCATCATCATCATCATCATCATCATCATCATCATCATCATCATCATCATCATCATCATCATCATCAATCATCATCAATCATCATCATCACCATCATCAATCATCATCATCATCATCATCATCATCATCAATCATCAACATCATCATCACCATCATCATCATCATCATCACCATCATCATCAATCATCATCATTGCTATTATTATTATTATTATTATTATTATTATTATTATTATTATTATTATTATTATTATTATTATTATTATTATTATTATTATTATTATTATTATTATTATTATTATTATTATTATTATTATTATTATTATTATTATTATTATTATTATTATTATTATTATTATTATTGCACTTTTTCTGTGTTTTTGCAAACTTGGTACGCGAATGTTAATTACATTTCTGAATTATGTATTTCAAGTACAAATCTCCAGTATTTAATATCTATATAAGTAAGCTTAATTTAATGCCCGTTTTGAGATAAGCATTTTATGTGCGTTTTTCTTAGTTATAATATTTTAAACATTTTTAAAATGTTTCTTAGATTTCATTTTTAAATATTAAAACTTCAAAATACATTCCGTAATAATTGCTAACAAAATTTTCCTATGCAATTACTAATATAAGGTAAATTTCCGGCGCCACCAGATTCACCCAATGTACATTCTTTTCCAAAAGCCAAGTAGTAATTTTAAAAAATAGTCTGTTTTAAAGCAATTTAAATACGTATTTTCAATGAGTTTGTAACGGTTCACTATGTTGACGATAGGATGCACGTTGACTGTTTCGAAGACCCAGGTGGGAAACCAGATGTAACAGGTTTACTTCGCTGTAGTTTGAATTGTTTCTTGATTATTGTGACTCCTTAAATAAGAGTCATGAGATCTCTCGTTTTCAGGTGTGGTTTCGAGTGAAATAAATAAAATTTTGGATCACTCCAATTTCGTAATATATAATTTAATTGTATAATCTGTATTACATTTTACTAGAACTTTCCTTCCTAGTCAATCATTGCAGGTTAACTCCAGCATATCGACCAATCCTTAATTCTTTAATAAATAGTTTCCCTTAATTACATAAAGTTGCTCACTCCTGCACGTCCACTCATCAATATCAGAACTTTTTATCTCCCCCGCATCGTCTTTCTACCATCAAGACTACAGAACATATCTTTCTGAAGATTATTGATTTTCTGTTACTATCCAAAACGTTTATACTCAACGCGACATTTTTTCGTCATCATAAAACAAGATTATTTATTTTCTGCTTCCGCTAGCAACCGTTCAATATACATCCATTACATGGCCCACCAATAGTCAGATCAGAAAACAAGAATTTGCAACTGGATATTCATTTAACAAGTTCCAACTAAAAGTTACCGTTACAACTATATAGCTAAATAACTAAGTGAACTCATTAACAATATATTTAAATATATTTCGAAGAATGCCTCAAATTAACAATTTTGTTTACAACAGTTATACATAGTACAAATATAACATTCATAAAATACAACAATAAATAAACATGGAATAAAATATAATAATAAATGAACATTGATGAATAACTTGACATTACTATAACAAGTTTTTAAACATATATCCTTGTTTTTATGTGGGGGCGTGCCCTAACGCATATTTGCTTTACAGTATTATTATATTTACTATTTTTAAATTACTGACAATGAACCTAACATCATATAACAATATTAAGAATATTTTTTTACTAAGGTAATTTGTAAACGAATATAAAATGAAACATTTTAACCTGAATTAAATCAATTTTTAATATATATATATATATATATATATATATATATATATAATTTGCGTAAAATTTATATATAAAAGAACTCTCTGGTTTGGTGTTTCATGTTGGGTGCTTGGCCCACATATTTAATTTTTCAAGTTGTCCAGTATCAATTACAAGGTTTATTAAAATTTCATGGTTTCTACCCGTAACTTTTGAACAGTTAGTGTGATAAATTTTACTCAGTGGACTAACCTGAGCGTTGCAAGCATCCAGAACTTAGTTTCTAATTTTTCCGTTTGTGTGTATATCTTTACCATGAAGCTGTTTTAAGGTTAGGTTAGTTTTGTGTTTAATTCTTTGACCAAAATTTGGCAAAATTTTTTCGTGTGGTGTATGATGAGTGTGACCATTTACGTGTGTGTGTGAGAATATTTCTGTACACACACATTACAATTCACATCAAGATATTGATACATCTTCTCATAAGCATTTGTATTATTACATTCATTGTTTGGTAAGTCAACATCTGTTTCATTTTTGTTTAATTACATTTAGAGTTTCCTTTACATTATTTATCTGTGATGCTATCTCACCAGTCACTTTTCCTATATTATATTCGTGATAATTCAGTGATTCTTTATTTACCTTATCATATTCATCTTTATTCTCACCTATACTTTGTACTAATATTTCTTTATCTCCATTACACCCTTTCTTACTAGATTTTAACTATTGCATCGTATTATTTGTATCTTTTTCGAGTATTTGTGTTACATTTTGTATGGAATTATTTTTTAAGCTTCTCCCTTTCCTTTTTTAATTCTTCATTCCACTTTTTCACAAACTGCCTCATATCACCAATATATTGTCTTAAATTACCCATATCCTGTCTTAAATTACCCATATCTTTTGCTAATAACTACAATACCTCCATCACTGACTCATTTTCACAGTCTTTTCCCATTTCCTTCCTAAGTTCTTCTCTTTCATCTTTATTCTTTTCAGCTGCTTCTTTACTATTTCCTCTCTCTCTCTCTCTCTCTCTCTCTCTCTCTCTCTCTCTCTCTCTCTCTCTCTCTCTCTCTCTCTCTCAGATGATGGCTGCAAACAAATAAGCGAATGCTGGGGTAGGTAATAAAACAGACAAATGTTAGGAAGCTGATGGGAAACATGGGATAAGCAGCCCATTGGTTGAAATACATTATTTCGTAGCTTCTTATTAGTGAAAAGTAGTATAAGATGCATAGTCGCAAAATATTTGTGCAAATCACATAAAACGCACTTACATCTTTAACAGTCAATTCAATTGTCACAATTCATAATTCGCTCCTATAATTAGATTCCGTTTTCACAGTTTACTTAAGAATAATTATTTCCACTGTACCTCATGGTCGATATAATAAGTGTTGCATTCGAATAAATGTTATATATATATATATATATATATAGAGAGAGAGAGAGAGAGAGAGAGAGAGAGAGAGAGAGAGAGAGAGAGAGAGACACAGAGACAGAGAGAGAGAGACAGACCGACAGATAGATTGATGGACGGACAGACGAAAGGTAGGTAGGTAGCAAATGAAATGTGTGGTGTTTAACGCCCACTTTTACTACATACGGCACCGCAGACGATGGCACTGATGATACATGAGATGAAGATGGAGCACCGGTTGAATGAGATGGCGGGGGAAACCGGAGATCCCGGAGAAAACCCGCCCCATCGCCGTGTTGTCCACCACATATCTCACTTTGCGATCGCCTGAGATCGAACCCCGGTCGCCTTGATGAGAGTCAAGCGGTCTAACCACTGAGCCACGACGCGGCCCGGGTAGGTAGGTTGGTAGGTAGGTAGCCTTGAATATATACACAATACTAAACAATAAAAAGGGAAACAGACACAGTATATCCAAGGAATTCGAGGAATATATTTGTAAGTTAATTTATATTTCATTGCGTTTGTTTCTTGTAATCCTGCAAACTTTATTTTAATGTTGGGATCGTCAATTAAAGTGCATTCCAAATTTGATTTTATATACATAAACGGAAATCTCTAGTCAGATTACGGTGAATATGTTACGTTTTTATTCAATTTCCTACGATGGTGCACTCCGTTTTCCTCGCAATGCTTTTGCTTTCTACAGCCTTTGGCCACGGTTCATTTCAATGCCTTTCTTTTTCAAATCCTGTCCCTTTTTGACTAGGTATATGGTTCCTTTGTCTTGATTCCACTGATTTGAAATGTATTCTCGTCACGTAAAACTCTCTGTTTTGCTCTTACCGGTGCGCTCTTTTTTATTTCTACTTTAACCGGGGTTTCGAAAGAGGAAACCTGGGAGCAGATTTCTTGACTTTGAAACGACGTGCAATGTTGACTATGAAGGAGGGATGTGCGTGCCCATGTGTTTTCTCAGTTTTATATTTCGTTGCAGAAGAAAATGCTTATTTATCTAGATGTTAATATTTATAATTCATGTTTTTGTTTCATTTATAGATCGGAATACGCTTAAGGTAAGTGCAGTTTTATGCGTCATATGGTCACATAGGAGTATAAATTACTGGGGGGGGGGGCGGGGAGTAGCAGAACTCTAAAACCTTAAATATCTTTTTAGAACAAGCTTCCTAAAACAGCTGCCTGTCCAAATGTTAACACGCGAAAAATAGAACTTCGACGGTGTAATGAACAAAATTCAAATGACCATGACCTAGTGAACAAACTTTAATAGGGTTATACACACATAACTTTATATTTACAAAGATCATTAGTTCCTATGTTAATCACAAAATGTTCTTGCATTGTGATGTAAAACAATTAATTATTTAAGAATAAATATAAGTTAAAATTGTTTCATCGGTTATGAGAAACCCCTCACCAAAACGAAAGCCTTATTTCCAAATATAAACATAACGATCGTTATGACGAAATTACAACCCTACACCTTTTTAAGCTTAATTCTGAGAAAAAGGTGATGGACTTTTAATTTTAAAGAAATGGGTTGCAATTTCGTAATAACGATCGTTATTTTTGAAATTGGTCATTATTTTTATATTTTAAATACAATATAGGTTTAACCACCGGGTGTTCGGAATATAGGAAGCTTTCAGGGTATTTGGTATTAAACGTAAATAAGTCAATATCGCATCTACGCTCACAAGAAAGACACTTCTTACTTTGTACTCTCTTCAAATATACAAGGGCGGTTCAGTAATTATCTGTGTTATATTTGAAAACTCCAATTATTCTCATATAAAAATTATTTATTTTTCAACGTAGTTTCCTTTCAGGGATATACCTTTCTCCTAATGTTCCTGTATTTATAACGTTTCCAGATAAATGGAAAATGTCAATCTTTACAAAAATACACCTATCCCTTCAGAATAACCTCCTCACTTAGTCTATGTCATATTTGGGAACCAGAAGAAATTGCAGGAAGCCAGTTTGCGCGAAACATTTCATAGGACAATTCATGCAGTTTTTCCGTAACAACACTGAATGAAGGTGCTACTGCATTGTCAAGGTGAAACAGCAATTCCTCTTATTTTCATATTTTCTTCTTCTGCTCCTTTTACTTTTTGTCGAATCAGGCCAATAACTCACTGTAAGCTTTCCCAGCAACCGTTTTCCTCTTTACATGTAGTCAATCAGTGTGTCACCCTTCGTATCCCAAAGAATTATTGCCATTTCTTCTTCGGCCGCTGAGGCTGTCCTTGCTCTCTTTGAGCAGATTTACCGGAAACAACCTATTGTTTTGTTTGTTGCCTGTTTTCTGGAGTGTAATGTTCAATCCCGGTTATATCGGCAATGAAAAATCGGTGCAATAAGTCCTTCAGAGTTTGCTTAAATACTTCCAAAGTCGGCATCGAAGTTTAGAGCCTCATCACACTGTTGTCCAATTTGAGAAAACGCGGTACCCTTCGCCCGACAAACTATTTTAAACAATTTATCATGCAAAATATGAATTACAATTCCCATCGACATACCTATGGCATCTGGTACTTTGTGAACTTTCATTCGAGGATAATCAAGAATCATATTCTAGAATTCTTCAACAACTTCCTTGGTAAACACATCTGCCGGGCCCTCCTCATGCAAAACGGATGCATGTTTTAAGTCGTTGAACTAATATCTGAATGAAGCCAAACATGGAAAAGTTTCCCCACAAACATCATCCAGTTTCACTGTTATCCCTTCGCAAGTTTTGTCTTCCAAAAGTAGAAAGGGAATCACAAAAGAATGCTGAACGGTTTCTATTTTAACAAAAACGCATTGAAATATTAACTGAAATAGCTGCGATATCCAAGCTAATTATAAATAAATACCAAGTTCGTTTTGGCTAAGTGTAAAACTTGATTGTACGTGATGGTAACAGCGACTTGTCTTACAAACACCACCTATTTAGAAACACGAGCACTTATTAAACTGCCCTCGTAATACATGTAATGTATTCCTTGTAACACTGTTGCCGATGTTTTGTTGGTAGAAGCCCTGATTCAATGTTTCGGGCTCGGATTACAATTTCCTAATTATTTTCACCTATAATTGCAGCAACGAGCTTTTTTCCCGCATCAACTCTTGCGGTGAAGCATACTTGGAGGGTTACCACGATTTATAACGTAGCACTCAGGCTGATGTGAGAATACAACAAATCACGCCTATATCTTTTATAGTTATCCAGTCCTTATACCTACTACACATATTTATGTTATATAATTTACAAAGGTTTTACTATAATCATAATATACCATCTACGCAAAAGCTTTATCGGATAATCAATTATTGTTACGGACTTGGCTCATCCTTGTCCAAGCCTTAGTTTGTGCACCTGGTACATACATGATCATTTTCAAGAACTTTCTCTTCTGTGTGCACTGAGTGGGATGACCCAGGTGGTTTCGTCTGTGGCCGACATTCGGAAGGTCCGGGTTCGATTCCCGTGGCCGGCCTACCTCACCCATTAGATCGTTTCGGGGGTTTCCCCGTGTCGCCAGGCAAATGCTGGGTTAATTTGTTGCTTCTCCATTTCACTTCCACTATCATTTCAGATTATCTCTCAACTGGTGATTTCTTTCAGGGTAGAAGTATCGGCGGGTGTCTCGGCGCTATATATGCTCCTATTAAACGCCTTCGTCCTCCTGTAGAACTGTCTCCGGTCTCCCAGACGGCCAATTGGGCTCTTTCAGGAACAGGGCGGCAGGGGTGCCGGTTGTACAAGCCTGCCGGGAGTTTTAAGAGCTATGCCATGTTGGCCTCCAGTCTCCAAGCCTGTCTATTCGGTCATGGCGGGAGGGATGCCGGTTGTACCAGACTGACAGGTGTTTCTGAGTTCCGGAATGACAACCAATCACCTCCGAGCCGGCCTAGTGGACTGTTTTGGGCCACGGTAACTGGGATGCCTGTTGTACTGCACTGATAAGGAATTTTAAACCGCTAAATGGTAGGGACTCTTCCCTTTGCACTGTCGTGACTTCTTGGGGTTCGGTGGAGATTGAAGCCACAAATAACTCCAGGCCGATTCTCCAGGACGGTTCGGACGTGCTGACACCAAGTCGCGTTTTAAATGGAGGACGTTTGACTGCACCATCCATGGGACCAGAGCCAGCCATCCGACAGGACCTCGGGGCGGCAAGAAGATTAAGGGAGAAACTGCAGGATGGCCTCATGAGGCAATGGTCGAGAGAGTACGTCCGCAGCCTGAAGAGTTTTCATGAAGTGCGGCGACCTGATGGCAGAATGCCGGATCGAAGATGCACTCCTGCAGGACGATGTGCGCCTAAGGCACATGTAACTACGGGCTTGCATCATAGAGGTCCTTTGTCTCCTCTTGCCCCATCCTTTCTCCCGGGGATGCCCAACTTGAGGCATAGGTACAAAAGATCAGTCTGGTCGACATGCCGAATCCCCTCCGAAGAATGCTATCCTAGCCTATTCTATCTCTTCTATGTACATATAGTTAGACATATAGTTAAAATGCGAAGTATTGTATTTGAGATTTGACAAGAACTGCAGGTATAGTTTATGTCTCCCCGAATACAAAATAAGTACAAGTACCTTTAGAAAAAGTATATATAAGTTTATGTCAATGTATGTGCCACTGAATAGCAAAACTCAAAAGAAAATGAGGTTAAAAGTCAAATTTGGTACACAAGTGTGCAATCTTCCAAAGATGCGACACAAGATTTTCAAGAAACTCTCACCACTCTAAACTACCTTTTAAATGAAAACGTTTTTGAAAATTTTATTTGCTCAAAATGATTCTAAGGACTTTGTGTGTGTATGTGTGTGTGTGTGTGTGTGTGTGTGTGTGTGTGTGTGGGGGGGGGGGGTTTGTGTGTGTACGTGTGTGTGTAATATCATTTCCGAAATATTCCTTTTTTGATTTGCTTTTGGGAATTCGTTACTCGACTTTTCTTTTTTCTTGGTCGTACAAAATTAATGGAATTTCAAAGTCATCTGCAACCTGAAGAACTAGTTAAACAAGCTTCTCATCCAGCCACCTTTGTCTCCAGTATTCTTGAAGATTGTATAAGAGAATACCAACAGTATTCCATTTACACAGCTGGTTCTCGGATAGCTGAAGGACCAGACAAAAAGGCTAAAGTAGGTGTTCCTAGTTTTTTCAAACTCCATAGAATGCTATTCCTCCATGTTCAAACTTGATCAGGAGTGTTCAGTGGCATTATTTGAAATTCGTCAAGCAATGAAATGGTGCAACAGCTTACAAATTACTGCTCGCCTTTACAGTGGATTAGCTATTAGAAATTGCTGCTTAGAAAGATACAAACAACAGTATTTCTATTTTGGCTGAAATAAGGAATCAAATATTAAGTAGACCTCATATGTGTATTTCATGTATTTATATACTTATACATTTAATATACATATATTATATATTATGTATAATATTTATAATATAATTATTTATAATATAGTACAATAATATCTAATTATATATTATGTATTTCATATATTTATATATTTCAGAGGGCTAATGAGGATTACCGGAAATGAACGTGCCTACTAGCCTGCCAAGAGGGCTGCGACTTCAAATCTTCCGATATTTTACACTTTATGCCCTATTTCTTGAGGCAAACGCTGAAGAAGGTTATCATGCACGACTGGAATGAATGCTGGATAAAAGGTGATTGTGGTGCTTTGACTTATATTTCCCAACGGTCTCTGATTCATATAAATGTTAATTCGTTAATCCTAATTATGTTCTCACTCAATTCTTAACTGGTCATGGCAAATTTTCTGCTTACCTATTTCGATTCAAATTTTAATCCCCCTCTGATTGTATTTTTGGAAATCACCTTCCAGATGTCCCTCATATTTTATTTTAGTGGTCCATTTTTTATTTTGAAATATATTAACCTGAATTATTGCTTCAATCTGTAGGTTATACTTTTTAAAAACAACGTACACATATTTTGATGAATTACAAAACTTATAAATATTCCATGGGTTTCTTATATAATATATTTGTGAAACTAAATAATAAATTTGATGTTTGTTGTTTGTCAAATTGATGATATTGTATTGCATTTGATTATGTCTTTTAATTATATTACAATTCATTTTATAATTTATAAACTATATTCCTAATATATCTTTTGGTAAAATAGGAATCATAATGTTGGATGGTAAATAAAATAAATAAAATAAAATATGAAACAAGTCAGAAATAATGAATATATTTTCTTATTGACAAATAAATATTTCTCCTATGTATCAGACCTTAAAACGACAAAAGTAAGGGTTTCTAAAAATAAATTGGAACAACAATAGAGGATATTGTGACACAAGAAATTCTAACTAGGTTCAATGGAAACATCCCATTAATATGTCATAAATATCTAAAATTGGGTGCCGAAGAGGAAAACATTTCAAAGTATGAAATAAAGAGAACAGAATCGGATGTACCTGGACGAGGAGAGATGTAATGATTTTAAGTGGCGTAAGAGGGAGAGGAAGGGGTAGTAGATAAACTGGTCGAAGCATATTGCATTATAATGACATTGTATTCTGAAAAATGAAGGTATAATACTACCAAAACGGGAAAATTTTCCTATTGATCTAAATGTGTAACAATTTTAACATGCAGAGAATGCGAAAATCTCTAGAATTATTAGAAAGGTTAAATAAAAAGCGAAGCAAATTAGAGAAAATATGGAAAAAGGGTAAAGGTATAAAACAAATAAGCAATGTTGTATGATTCCCCATTATACAGTACACAAAGAATTGCTAAATTCAAATAAAAATAAATGGCTTCAATGGGGAGTAACACATAGTGAGAATTGTATGAAAAGTTAAAAAAAATCCCTTTACATCAGATATTCAGAAAAGCTGGAAATTCAGACCTTCTGAAGAGAAATAGATTTTTCGTTATTTCTTCGGTTGCTACCATCAAGATTGCGACACTGAATGTTCTTATGTATTGCTGGAGGATATGCGAGAAAGGGATGGTTAGAGAGGGGGCGAATCCGAACTAACGAAGGAAGACCTGGTATATAGGCAAGCACCCGTACTGCGGGGCACGTCTTATTGCCTGTGTGGTTGGGAGCTAATCTCCAAAGACATCACGTCGTTACAGGATTTGTCTGCAATGCAACACAATACCTGTTACAATTACTCTATATACGAAATGAAGGCGTATGCCTTCTTTGTCTTTCTCCTTCTTCTTCAGCAGGGTTTCGTGCCTTAATCAACTAAGAATACAATTTGAAATAATCTTTATCACCTTTTGGTTATATTCTTTAATCTTTCAAACATTATCTGATTATCTCACGCTCACTTTCTTCTCGGGCAGCCAGCCAGGTGAAAAGATGATTACATATCGACGTTTCGGGAGTGCACATCTCTCCCATCATCAGGATATTTATAAAATGTTATACCACAAATGAAATACTGGATATAACACAACTATAAACAAAGGCAAACCACTATCAAAATTAGCATCACTGAACAAAAGACTGTTTTCAGTAAATTAAATGCCAGGTCAGGAGATGGCGTGAGTATAGAAAATTGTGTCCCACTAACATTGTTTACGAGATGCTGAACCTAAATTGGAAATTTGTATTATTTAAGATTTCGCTTCTGAGCTATGTTGCTCACCGCTCATACACAGTTTTTTCATAAAAGTTGTTTAACTCAGGGACTTCAAAACATCCACTCACGGTGAAATGACGATAAACTGTTGTTAGGAAATCAATACTCTCTATCTTTCTCTCTCGCTCGGTTTCTCTCTTACCTAGTATAGGTAGGTGGTAGAGGAAGTAAAGGTTAGTATCTTGCTTTTTTCTTTTGTAATTTTACGTTCCCCAACGTTATCATATCGAACGATGCTCAGATGAGCCCAGGATCCATAGAGCTTAGAGTTCCCCGACATTTGCCTCTCAGAATAAGGGAAAATCCGCAAAAGGGTTATCCAGGTAGCTCAACCTGACCGAGATGCGAACTCGGGATCTCTTGAACGTGAGGCAGACACGCTACCATCGACGCTATTGAGGCGGGCTGCTTAAGATATATGTTAAAATTTCAAAGAAAGGGTTTCCTTTCATTATATCCTAATAATTTATTTTCTGTAATATTATGCTTTACTCGTAAGATAGTCTAATTAAACTCCTCTTGAATTTGTTATGCTATCTAGTAAAATGCACTCATGACTTCCCTGCACCTATAAAATGCAAGATCTTTTTATGTTACTAAAACTAACAGTGCAGTGTGTTGTAGAATGGGCAAACAAGAAATATGCAGAAAATCACTTTGTTGATGAAAGAACAAGAACACACACTCCCCCTTCTCTCTCTCTCTCTCTCTCTCTCTCTCTCTCTCTCTCTCTCTCTCTCTCTCTCTCTCTCTCTCTCTCTCTCTCTCTCTCTCTCTCTCTCTCTCTCTCTCTCTCTCTCTCTCTGTTTATCTTAATATCTAACATGAAAGTATATCAACTTACTCGCCGAGACGTTGCCCGCTTTACTTTGTGGAAAACAACTAATCGACTTGAGGAATTAGTTTTACTCGACCGACTGCGGTCCGCATGTAGCAAAATCGGGCGTTAAACATTACCAATTTGGGAGCCGGGGTAGCGCAGTGGTTCGTTCGTGACTCTCGTGCTGAGGGTCCGAGTTCAATTCGAGGCTTTGGGCTGTTGATTTTAAGTCGGCCCTATCCGCGCCTTCACCTGTGCCTAGGTCATGTAAAATGCCCCCTATGCCCAATGTGGTTCGGAGTCCACGATACAATCTGTAGGTCCACTCGCCCTAGCGTCAACGTTGCTATCAACCTATCATTGGAGGTGATGGACACCACCCTCTGGGTACTTCCAACTGAGAAATAGTGTTCGGACATCACAAGGTGGGGCGAGGTTACCCCGAAGGCCGTAGTTGTCATATGGGGAGTGTCGGTATACATACATACACACATAACAAATTTTACTGAACTCAAATACCTCCAGTATAGTCCATTTGATAATTAGATTGGCACAACAAGTGAGGCACTCAGAGCAGTAAAGCAAAACAAACTCCTTGGAGATGAATCGATTCCTATTGGTTTTAAGCATGATAGAAAATAACTGTAATCCAGTCAATGAAGAATCCACTAGGAATCCATTCATATCTAACTTTAGCCAATTAGAGACTTCAAAATATCTTCCTCAGGTGGAATAAATAGAGTGATAGGAGCTTGTTTTGCTTTACTGCTGTCAACACGTTAGGTGCAAGTGATTCTAATTATAAAATGGACTATACCAGCTGACTTTCTTTATCGCATCCGTGTGTCGTTAGCATGGAAGCCTAGCTGCACCACTTCTTTCTTACCTGCAGCAATGAAGCTAAAATAATAAAATGCTAATTCCAACATCAATCTTTCCTTATTCAGCAATTCTTTCGTATCACCGTCTCCTCCTTGGTAGTTTGTATTTAATCCAGCTCTTCTGTTTTTCTTTAATAGAAGCGGCTTCTTAAAATGGTCTGTTTCAGCTCGTCCTTGCCGCACGAGGTCCTTCCTCCATCCTTTTCTCATTTCACACACATAGATATACATACATACACAGGGAATCTATGGTTGCGTCAAAGGGATTTGCTCGCCATTCTGGATGGAAATTTCACACAATCTAAACCCATCGCTTCATTTCCCTCCCTCTCTCCCTCCTCCACTTTCTGTTCCTTTTCCCTGGAGCACCATTCGTGTTCATGTGAGAGGAAAACGACTGGCTGCTGGCCCGATAATGCCGCTCCAACATTTTGCATTGCAAATGAGTGTAAAGGATCGAGAAGCAAGTGCGTAGCGTTGCTTGGGGATCAGACAGTCATAGCAACAAACTAGTGGACGGACAGGCTGAGGCTTACCTTCTGCAAGCAAGCGATCAGGTTCTTATACAAACTTCTCTAAGCTCCTTCGGTATAACTTCAAATTAAAATTAAAATTAAATATGATTTTATCAGTAAAACGACATTGTGAGTCGTGCGTAATATCTTCAACAATTAAAACTATTCCTTGGTAATTATGATTTATTTAAAATAACAGTATGTAAATGAAGTATAAGAAGAAAGAAGTGATATACGAATACTAAAGTAGGGGAACTCTTAATTCAAGCCAAAAATTCCTTAGAGAGATTTCACTGGAAATAAATGTTTTAGATAAAAACACATTTCCTGAATAAAAAACATTTTTAAAAAAACATCTATGTGCGTTTGCGAAGAACATAAATAATAAACAAAAATAGGTTAAATAACAAATTTAGATCCTCATCTTCCGAGAATGGAGAAGAAGATCTTTAGGCAAATCCTCCCGTGAGTATGCCACACGTGAACAATGTTTCGAAAATTTTGATTTCCTAAAATGACTCATAATTTTGCATGAAGTACCGCATGTTTGAGATATATTCATGCCAAATGAAAGGTGTACTTTATATTTTGTGATTATGTTCCTAAAAGTTTTCTTCATTCTAATAAACTGTACGGGAGAGACGAAATATTACTGCAACAACATGTAGACCTTCTTAAAGCACACGATTTACGTCAAATATATACATATATTGTACATAGATCCATTTCCGTGACGCTCCTTGTTATTTGCTTGAATTTTCTAATACTTATACGTCTCTCAAACAGGAGGTCCTTGTTCGGTTCTTCTTTTCTTTTCTTTTGGGATATGCAAAAAAACGGAGCTTTAAAGTCATTGCACAGCGACTAGCACTATTCCCATTTTATAAAGGAATACATAACAAATTCATTTCAACAAATATCTAAATCGGTTAAAACTAAGCTTGTGGTGTAAGAGTGAACAGTGAAAATCATATTAATTTATACATAATACTCACTTTTACATATTATTTTACATACGGTTTGTACTTGTATAGTATACAAGTGAATTTTAATATGAACAAAACCACACATTTTAGTTAATTGATGGAAATTAATCATTTCTTCACACTAGCCGTATATAGGTTAAGGTCTTTGATAGATAGAGTCAACATGAAAAATTCATTGACACGGCCGGGATTTGAACCATGGATCTACTGGTTTCCGCCCCGGTAGACCACTAGGGGCTCTCGCATCCAAGATACACCGTCTGTGGTGACTTACTATCGTAAGTAATGGAGTCCCAGGCTTCATCATTTAACTCTTATTATTTTAGTTAATTGATGGAAATTAATAATTTTTTCGCACTAGCCGTATATAGATTAAGGTCTTAGATATATAGAGTCAACATGAAAAATTCAATGCTACGCCCACTGGACGGAAACCAGTAGATCCGTGGTTCAACAAATTGTTGAATCGGCCTTTTACAATTTTGGTGCAAGCGCGCATTGAACTTCAAACCCCCATTTTTTCATTATTTCTTTTCAGAGTTTAAAAAAAAAAGGCCGTTAGATCACATTTTAAAGTCATTGCTTTGAAATTTGCAGCAGAATGTTACGAATTATTGATTTAAAAATTATGGTGTACTGGTCAAAACATTATTTTCTATTCCTTTGCACTAATCACATTGAAAATCTGAAAGGTTCAGTAACATAACTCCACTTGTTTTTATGTTTTAATTTAAAAGTATGCTGCACTAGTTAAAGTATTAAATAGTTTATTTGGATTGAATAGTTTTCATAACTCACATAGAAAGGTTTAGAAGTTCAGTAACATTACACAACATCTTTGTTGTAGTCTTAAAGTAATTAAAATTAAAGACTGCTTAAAATTACGTTTTATTAATTTTTTATACTGAGCCCAAATTAAAAATTTGGAAGCGATGGGAGAAATTACAGGGTCAAGGAAGCATTCCATATCACAAAATTATAAATTACAGATAAAAAGTAGTATCTTAACATTAGTTCGATGTAACTCGTTAAAGTGTTGTATGCGTCATAAGCTAGATATTTTGAACAGTTGCTAAAAAATCAAATCTAATGAGAATAAAGTTGTAAATATTTGTTGTTTCACAAATGCATTACCTTATTATCTGAAAATTGCCCACTAAAGGTACCCTCAAAATACCAAGAAGAATAGTCGAACTATATACCTAATGTTATGTTACTATTATGAGTCACTCTAAATTAGTTAATGCAGCTTAAACTAGGGTTCGTTTTTTAAATTTAAATTAGATTTACGAACATTAAGTGTTATAAAGGCTAGTAATAAAACTGTAATGTTCGACAGGAATCCCCCACGTGACTACAGCGATCACACAATTCCAAGAATAGCATTTAAAACGCGCAAGCATCTGCACCATCTCTCCGCTACGTCATACACTACATGTTTAAAAACACATCCTGATACAAAATAAGGAAATTAAATGAAGGTAAGTGATGAAAACGAAATCGTCATATGAAATCCAGCACCTCAATATACCCCTAAGTAACAAGAGCAGACCAGGAAACCGGCAAGTTAGAGTGCCTCGTTGATGAGGACCGAACCCAAGACCTCCCGAATGTGTGTTGTAAATTCTACAGCAGCGTTACCTCATAGGTTTTCAAGTTGAATACGAAGTTTGGCATTCAGCCAACTTCTCTTTCTTCACTAATATTCTTCACAGAAGGACGAGCGGGATTAATTAAGCGGTTTCGTTTGTGGCCTGCATTCGGGAGCTCCGGATTCAATTCCCGTGGCCGACCTACCTGACCCATGTGGTTTTACCGGGGTTTTCTAGATCACCAGGTGAATACGGGGTAGGTTAATTACATCCCCCGAATTTCCCCTCCCTCCATTTCATTTCCATTATCATATCACATGATCTCTCACCTGGAGGTCTCTCTCAGGGTAGTGTCGGTGGGTGTCTCGGCGGTGAATGGCAGGATTATATGCTCTGAGTGAAACCTCCTCCTAAGGTTGGACGGTCTCCGGTCTCCGAACCCAGTCTGGTAGACCACAGTAGGTTGGGATGTCGGTTGTTCTGGCCTGCCGGGGAATTTCCAACTGGTGATTTTATGGACCCTTACTCTGTACTGTGGTGTCTACCTCCGTCTCGTGTCGCCTCATCCTCCTCCCGGTGGGGCTACGTTTGGGGGCATAGGTACACAGACGTGCAAAAGTATTCCGATGGACGAGGGGGTTAGAGAGGCAAGGGGAGCAAATGTCTATGATCAGTTAGGTTAGCCTGGTAAGAGGAAAGGTCAGGTTAACCTGCTAATCAACACTGACAACGTTCCCGTCCATCGACCACATGAGGCGGGAGACGATGCTTTTCAATTTAGTGGCTATATTAATTTTAGAAATATATTTATATAAGCTGTTCCTGAGAATTGTAACAAACGGAATAATTAATGTATTTATTTTTGGAACAAGATACACTTAATTTTAAATACCAATTTAATATTATATTAACTATCGCTAACCTGTGAAAGGTAGAAGTATTTCTTTCCAGATAAAACTACTACTTTGAGTATCGGAAATGCACTTAAAAAGAAGAAAAGGAGATTAAAATAGTTGAGATGTGTGCGAGAGAGAGAGGGAGAGAGAACAAACAACGTTATTAAAAAAAGGATCGATAAATACCTAAGTTGGAGATATATACAGCCACCTACTTTTCATGTGTCAAAAATGTTTTTATTTTCCATTGAGGCTTAAATACCTGTGCGCCGAACTTGCTGGTCAGGTATACGGAAACTGAACTGTCCTGGCGCAACTAACTGATAGCAAACCCGCCTCCCTCCCGTAGGTCAGCCTTGCACGAATCGGAAAACATTTGCTCGCGTCTGTTCAATGGACCAAGTTTCGACCTCCGTGTTGAATCCCCTCCGTAGCGTAGTCCAGTGTTTCTCCAAGTGTGGTCCATGGAATCCCGGCGGTACGTGAGGGGGTGTCAGGGGGTTCGCGAGGGGTCCCTTAATTCAAGTTATAATGTTGAATTAAAACTACAGAAAACGTAGAATTGTATTTACTAAGTCACTTATCTGGTCTGTGACAAACTACGTACGTTTTACTTAACATTTTTATACAGCTATGTCCTTACGATGTAACGCAGCTAAGAGGTGCAATCAAGATAATAGTTGGGAGCGTGTAGTGTAGCGTTATAATAGCAGCGACGGAACCGTACTAAGCGTGAGGGCTTAGCTATGGCGCGGGTGAAGTCAGCTAAGCCTGAGCGCACAGATCTGATTCAGCACTGTCAATGGCACCACCCACACGTACGCACGCACAAAAAACCAGTCGTTCTCGCTGCGTTGAAGCCAGTGAAGCTAGTGTTTGTCCTGGCAGTTTGTAATTGTGAATCGTGAGAATTTATTCGCGTCGTTCAACATGAATAGTTGGTTACAGCCTGGATCACTTAGTCGTAAGCCTACAATAACTGGCGATCGAGAGGCAAGTTGTAATAGTGAGCCTACTAGTTTAACTAGTTGCTGTTCTGCCAATTTGCGAAAAGTAAAACTTCGAAAATACAGCATAGAATATTTAACTTTCAAATTTGTTCGTGCTGGAACTGAAGATGAACAAAAACCTCAATATGTTTTGTTATGATGTACTGCCCAATGGCGCAATAAAGCCTGCTAGGCTGCGAAGATTTAAGATGAAACATCCGGATTCCATTGGTAGGACCCTTAGTTATTTTTAAATAAAAAGTAAAGAGATGAAAATGAGTAAATCTAGAATAGGGAAAATTTCTACTTGAGCCGGTAGTGAAAAAGCAACACTAGCTTCCACTAGTGGTACTTACTCATTGCTAAAAGTGCATGCCTTATGACATTGCATGGGCATTAATTTTCCCAGGAGCTAAAAAGATGTGTAGCATAATGATTAGTGACTCAGCTGCCAAAGAGCTGAGCACAGTCCCACTAACAAATGATTCAGTTAAACGTAGAATTGTTGATGTGTCTAAAAATGTCCTGGACCAGCTAATTATGAGGCTAAGGTCAACAACAATGTATGCTTTACAACTTGACGAAAGTACTGATTTCACTGACGAGTCTCGTTTGTTAGGTTTTGTACGTTACGAACACGAGAATGAGCTTGTTCAAGACCTATTGTTCCGTAGGGAAGTCTTGCATAATACTTCTGAGGATGTCTTTAAGACACTTTATGGATTTATGTCAGAGCAAGGTCTTGAGTGGGAAGTTTGTGTAGACGTAAGCACCTACGGAGCCGCAGCGATGTCTGGACACAACACTGGATTGAAAGCTCGATTTCAAGCTGTCAACCCTGAGATTAAGTGGACTCATTGCTCGATGTATAGAGAGGCATTAGCTGTAAAAAAAACGCCAGATTTGAAGGAAACATTAGAAGAGTTGGTTAAAATTGTGAACTACATTCAAGCCCGTCCTCTTAACTCACGGATATTCAAGAAACATTATGAAAAAGTTGAAAGCGAACATAAACAACTGTTCTAGCACACAGATGTTCGCTGGGTTTTTATGGAAATGTTCTTTTGCGATTAAGTGAATTACTTGATGAAGTGAGACTATTTTTTGAAGACAGCGAGCACGAAAAGTTTCCCTTCCTGCGAACGACTGTGTGGCTTTGAATGTTTGTGCAAAGGGTCGTAGTTAGCTAGTATCTCTTCACACTTAAATGAACTAAACCGAAAACTGCAAGGACCAAAACCAAATGTTTTTAGGTTCATGAGAAAATTAAAGCAATGATAGGAAAATTTTATGTGTGGAAAGGTCGTGTAGTAAAGAAATCCTTAGGCTCCTTTCTAATTTTTGTACAATTTCTGACTTCATCAGAAGAAACTTTGCCTAAAAATATTGAAGAAGCCATAGTAGAACACATGAATGGCCTAAGAAAAGCTTTGAGGAAGTACTTTCAAGTACCAGCAGATGATCAGAATGAATAGATAAAGTATCCTTTCCAGAAAGAAAACATAGGCAGCATTGGTAGCCTTTCGTAAAAAGAACAGGACCAACTAATAGAGTTATTTCACAGCAAAGAATGGAAGGTTGTACACCAGGAAAATGAATTTGCAAAGTTTTGGTTTCTGGCGCAGAGTGAATTTAATGAACTTGCTACCAACGCACTTAAGAATATTGTGGCCTTCCCAAACATCTATCTGTGCGAGCAAACATTTTCAGTGTTGTATAACATCAAGCCATGGAAGAGAAACAGACTTGCCAATGTAGAAACTGACTTAAGAGTAAAAATCAGTAACATTAAGCCCAGCTCAACTGAGCTTATTCAATAGAAACAGCAGTTCAACTGTTCACATTAATACATTCAAATGAACAACTGTCAAGCTTTTTCCACATAAACTGATTTCTTAAGTAACTCAATACTAACTTTGTTGAAAAGGTGAAATGGTGGATTCAGAACATTATGAATAACTTTTTATATGCATAAAATAGTTTCTTTATACGGTAAATAAATTCATATTTATAACACGATTTGCCTAATGTTAATGTTGCCTAATCTTGGATAATCCAAAGAGTGTAATATTTCAAATGTTTCTTGATGTAAGGGTGAAGTTAAATAAAAACCCAGTTGGGCCAGCTTGTATAAAATTTACGTCAAAGTGCAAAAATTAATGTTAATGAATACAATATAAAAAATATATATATTCTTTTATTTAAAATACATGTTATACACAAGTTTATTTTATTTAGCGTAACTTTGATTTTTTATTTATTAGTAATTAAATTTAAAACTGAATATACAGGAAATTGTTTAAATTCCAATTATAAAATTCAACCAAAAGTAGACTCGTTTAAATTGAGTTACCAAAATATAGGGGTCCACAAACAAGTTGTTAGATGATAAGGTGGTCCTCGAGGCACAAGAGTTTGAGAAACACTGGCGTAGTCCAGTCCAGTTCAGTCTTCACAGAAATGCACACACAACAGTACCATTTCTAAAAATCAATGTTACTCTGCTCACTGTCATGTATTTGCACATTACTTCTACGTTGTGCTTTTAAATGCTCTAATTGGGCGTAAAAGACTGCTCAGTTTTGCTCAGAGGCCTCTTTATCGGGTTTGACATTATTTTACGTGCCGTAAACCTACGACACGGGACCACTTGCTTTACTTCCTTTCCGAAGAAAGCCATGTTAAAGATCTAAGGATCACCAGGTTCGAACATGTGACCTCGGGAACCAAACACTCACCATACCATGAAATTTTAACCTGGGTCTTCGACTCATAAACTGCTCTGTTTTTGAACGTTAAAAAAGGTTGGCAATGTACAACTGTTGGTTTGCTTAAAACGGACATATCTCTATTTGCCTACTTTCAAATATACATAAAAATATTCCTTTTTGAATTTTCAGTTACTTCTTGTGCTTTATTGTTACATTTAACTATTAATGCTAGTTAACGTATCAATTGAAATGATGTTAGTGTATTAAAGTAGAGCAAAAGAAAAAAACTTGCCAGATAATTTCCAGGAACACGTGCATTGCTAGTTGTATTGCTGGTGAGGAATAGCGGAAATACGTAACATTTTTCATTGTTTCCTAGGCTATCCTAGAGAGGTTTCATACAAACAATGGACAATCTGCTTCTCCCTAAAGCATACACGCACGCACATGCATTTTAAATAAGACCTTCCGTTTTGATGAGCCTCAGAGGCAGTCTGTGGTTCTCCATGACTCTTGAGCGCAATAGTAGGCATACGTGAAGCATTTTCTTAGGGCTACAAGCTCCAAATCATTTGTACTTTAGGTAAGAATTATTAACATAGTTTTGTTACATTTACGTCTTTTAAAAATGATTTAAAGTTGGATCAATATATTTTATCTGATACCGAATGTTTTATTAAAACAGAAACACCTGAAAGATCTACTGTCTATGTTCAGCTCTTCAGAGCCTACTATATTTAATTAGGTATATTAAACTTAGAATCACAGATAAACTAGAAATATATACTAAAAGCAGTAACATACATAGAAAAAGGTGGTTTGTGTAAGTAGGCGATAGACATACGCCGTTCTCGCACGGTCAATCTTATTCATATCTATTCTGGCCAGCATAAGAATGGCACCAAATTAGAGGGATGGGATAAAGAGCACTGAATTATCCAAGAAACGCTACTTACGTAAGTGTACAACTGCGTGTTGTTATATTCAGCATGCAATAATTCGCATAGGCTATTTAGGAAATGTAAATAATGCTACATTAAATGTGGACATCTGAAAGGTATGTCTTGCCTCAACATTTAGGGTAGACGCTATGTACTCTGTCTAATCAGAGACTTCGCTACTGGACTTGATAAGTAGCATGGCTTCAAAGGTCATACAGGTTACATACTTAAAAGAACCTAGTGCGGCTCCTTCTAAGTGAGTAATCAAATCAAATTGTAGTTAATCTTGCTTCTAAATTATTAATTAACATCGCATGAGCACCCTTTTCATAACTTTATTTCTTTTACATTTCAGACCAAAATGTACCTTTTCCCGCACATCCAAAGAATGTAGAAGAGGTGCGAAATCCCTGCTCATCGCTCGTGAATTAAAAGCCAGAAGCGTAGACAATTAGGACGCGGAGGGAATCCTGGCCGAAGGACAATTAGTTTATCTCCGGCGGGTCCCAGGTGTGCTTAGAACGACCACTTTCCGACCGGCTAAAACTAGTACTTTCATAGCAAAAGTTGTAGCACAGCCCTCGTAAAAACAATCGATTTATTTGAGAGAGCGTCTGGGATAGAAAGTTTTTATTTTTACTTTTCTCATAAACTTCCTGCCTTTTTAATTTAAATTTGCCGGACGTGCCTGAGAAAGTTTTGGACCGTACGTTCTTGACTTAAACATTTTCCTGTGATGTAACTTATGCTACCGAGAAGTAGTATGGCCATTATGTGAACAAGAAAAGAGCTCCGCGTCATTATTGTCTACCCCAAAAATCCAGACTCGATGCTCCCACTGTGCAGTCGAGCACCGATTCTTGTGCATCCTACACGGTTTTGCTTTATTTAATGTTGACAACTTCTTAAGCTCTGTATTCCTCACCAGCCCTGGGTAACTTATTGATTTGAATTCAAGTACAACACTGAGCCATTGGCTTTTGAACAATGCTGAATCCCTGTGAGCGGCAAAAGGGGAAGAGTAAGGAAACGTTTCAATTGGTAGGTATGCTTCTTAATGATCGTCCACTCTACTTGTTGATGATTTCGTATGATATTGGTTTTATGTCAAAGATCTGGCACTAAAACATTAACGACAGGTCGTGTTTAGGCTCAGGAGCGAACGAAATGAGTGGAGTAGACAAACATTAAGTGGAGTATTTGAACCAGTAATGGATGCGAGCTGGTGTGAGAGAGCGGCCTTACAACTCCTTTCTAATGTAATATACATAAAATACTACGGGTTAGTACCATACCCCGTTGTAAAGTCACGAGAAATAGTTGATGACATTGTGATACTCTTGAAGGTGCAATAGCAATAATAGAATAAACAACGAATGTAATATGCATATATCATTAAATGTCACTACCTTCATTTATGAATACTGATGCCAACTATATCATCACTAATCTCCATAATTGAATTATCAACGTTCTAATTTGTATTTGCCGTCTCAGTAGCGTAGATGGTAACGTGTCTGCCTCACATTCAAGAGCTTCCGAGCTCGAATCTCGGTCAGGGTGGGTTATCTGGATAAGGTCTATTCGGAGGTTTTCCCTTATCATTAAAGACGAATGTCGGGTAATTCTGAGCTCTAATGATCCACAGCTCATTTGAGCATCATTTCACCCAGTTCATTCATCGTCCGACATGACCTAACGTTGGAGGACGTAGAAGATGAAGAAGAAGATAATGATGATGATGATGATAATAATAATAATAATAATAATAATAATAATAATAATAATAATAATAATAATAATAATAATAATAATAATAATAATAATAATAATAATAATAATAATAAGAAGAAGAAGAAGAAGAAGAAGAAGAAGAAGAAGAAGAAGAAGAAGAAGAAGAAGAAGAAGAAGAAGAAGAAGAAGAAGAAGAAGAAGAAGAAGAAGAAGAAGAAGAAGAAGAAGAAGAAGAAGAAGAAGAAGAAGAAGAAGAAGAAGAAGAAGAAGAAGAAGAAGAAGAAGAAGAAGAAGAAGAAGAAGAAGAAGAAGAAGAAGAAGAAGAAGAAGAAGAAGAAGAAGAAGAAGAAGAAGAAGAAGAAGAAGAAGAAGAAGAAGAAGAAGAAGAAGAAGAAGAAGAAGAAGAAGAAGAAGAAGAAGAAGAAGAAGAAGAAGAAGAAGAAGAAGAAGAAGAAGAAGAAGAAGAAGAAGAAGAAGAAGAAGAAGAAGAAGAAGAAGAAGAAGAAGAAGAAGAAGAAGAAATAACATTTTTGTTCACCGGTTTGCGATCTGAAAGTTGATATTAATTAACTTTGATGTGCTAAATTGAATGCTGCTTTCCACTTCTCTCTATCTCGTAAGGTTTTCTCAGAAATCACAAAATATACTATGAAAATACTGTTTTTGATATAAAACATGTGCGTCATAAAATAATAAATACGTAAAGCATAATTTGAGATCTGAGAGGTCATATGAACTAACTTGAACGGGCTAAATTTAACGGTGTTTTCCATTTCACCTGTCGTGTATGTTCCTCTCACAAATCACGAAATAAATTTTGAAAGTGCCGTTTTGGTGTAAAGGCACGTGGATTAATTATAAAATAAATACAGAATACAAATTTTACAAGCTCAGAGGTCATATTGACTAACCTGGATCTGTTAAATTGAATGGTGCTTTTCATTTTTTCCCGTCTCTTAGGTTTCCTAGCAAATCACAAAATAAACTTTGTAAATATTGCTTTTGGTGTAAACACAAGTGCATTGCTCGGATGTCATAGTGGCACCGGGATGAAGAGCTCTCAGCACTTCTTAGACTTCCGCGCATCTCTGTGGTCCGCCTGTCTGCGACCCTGTGTCCAACTGTGGTGTCCTCAACTCATCCCGTCCTCCCGGGCGGTCCGCAGTAAATTTGTGTGGAGGTCGCATTCGCGAGGTGTCTGTCTCTGTCTCCTACCCTTTTTCGTATCACAAGAAATATGATAGAATAAAAGCATCACATATATGATGTGCCCGTAAAACAACTGACTAAGAAAGTTCATGTAACCAAGCCAAAGTCCGTTTCCAGGTTTACCTCCCACAGCAACATACGTTTGCTGCATCAAGAAGCTTTGCATATAATACATGTTCTCGCGTAATGATTCATATTTACCGTTTCTGCATTAAAACATGAAATTAGCATCTAAAGCGTCTAATGAAAGACAATTTAAAATATTTCTTTTATACGCCAAGGATTTAACACTGATCAGTAGCACTTAGCAATATCTAGAAGTGTATTGAATGGATGTCCTATTAGCAAAAGTGCCAGATGCTAGCTCGAGGGTAGCCTAAGATGTATTTTCCTTAGTTCTTAATAAATCATATCATGTCAATCAGTATCTAATCTTCAACCTAATCCAGCTCTAAAATATCCCTTCCAATCCAAAAATGGTAAATTCCTGCAAACCTCCAATTTGGAAACTATGCTTTTAGTCAATGAACTTTTAAATAGCATGCAGTTCGAAATAGACCATGCTACTAAAATATATCTTTATTGTACTCTGATGATACTTTATCTTAAGTTAGAGGTTAACTATTTTCCCATTCTTACTGCATTAACTGGTTATTTTTCCACACACTTGTTTGAATATTTTATATATTACTCACTAAATAGTCTAAATAAATCCTATTACAGATTACGAGTTTCATCAGACAAATTAGCAATCTCTCATAAATTTATGAACAACAGTTTCTAGCTGTGTGTTATTTCTGAAAACTGTGTAGTAAAATACATGCAAAATCCATCATAGTTGACCTTTTAAGTCACTTTGCTGCCCAGTTTTACCTCTATTCAAAGTAAAACCTATCTATTTGAAATCCAAATACAAGAAAGTAAATGTTCAGTAGCTCATGACCCCTCTTTAATTTTTTCCGATTTGGTGCACCACGAAATTACGATTCTGAAGAAACTTCACTGACGAATTGTGTGAAATATTTTGGTTATACAAACAATAACAGAAAGTAGTCGTTTCAGTTTATTCTGTGCTGTCCATACATTTAAGTATGATTTGCTTTGGTACATCACTGCACAATAAATGTCCATTACAAAACATTTTTTAAAATGAACATAATGTTCAAGAAGTCTTATACATTTAATTTCCTTTGACTGGTAGAATCACAGTTAATTGTGAACTGTACCCCTTCCATTTTGTATAATATTTTCATCCATCACGATTTTAGACCGGAATCAGCATTATTCTCCGAAGCACCATATACCGTATTAGCCTGCCAAAATTTTCACCCAATAATCATTTTTAATAGAGGTTAATTTATATATAACTAATAATAAGTGGATCTGTGTTTATTTATTGGTAACCAGCAAACGTATACATCATGAATCCCAAAGACTTAGTTGTAAAACTACAAAATGACTGCTACATAAAAACTGCTGTGTAAATTTCATTATGCCATTCGTAAAGTCGAAACCTCCGTTGATAACGTGTACTATTTAGTGTAAAATTTAAGTTATTGTACATCTGGAACAAAATTTATACTAGCATCTATAAAAATAAGCGCATATGTGAGCGTGTATGTTCCTTATAGGTTTTTATACCATCGTACCTATTTGGAACAGCCTTGGCACATATAACCTGTCACCCAAGCAAAAGTTACTATATAACTTAGAATTGAAAGTTGCATTGCATTTCACTCAACATTTAACTTTATGTGTCTTTTAAAGGTCCTCCAACGTAGGTCATATTGACAATGAATGACAATGAATGAAATGGGTGAAGGGATGCTCAAATGAGCCTGAAGTTATCATCTTATGTGATAACTACAGAAGCTTACAATATTTATCCTTGAATAGTCGTAAGCTTTCACGGCCGGATACTAGTCTGAAGATTGAAGAACGAAACGTCTGCAACTTCCAAATCCAGCAGACTACGGCTCCTGAGCCCGGAAGATTCTTCTAATTTCAGATCTTTATCTTTGACAAAGATAATCGTATTAGCTCGAACATTGGAATCTTCAGAAAAAAAAATTACGTTTAAGGAAAACAATTATGTTTTCACAGCCTCACAAAGCAGCAAGAAACAGCAAGACCTCATATTATTCATTGAACTTCTCTTTGATATCGATCATAGAATGCATGGTTAAGTAAATAATGGAAACATCAATGTTACCTGTGGCTACAGCCAAAATTTAGCGGTCCTTCACGCCAACTACAGAGTGGGACGCTGAGAAATAAACATATTAAAGGCCGTCCATAAATAAAAACTCGATTTAAATCACCTGTGGCTATGCTTACCCAAATAAAGACGTGACAGTCACTGGGTTGAAAACCCCATGTTTCGAACTCATTCATTAAACTGTGATAACATCAAAGCGCACTAAATACCACTTGTTCTTTTTCTTTTCCTTCTCCTCCTCCTCCTCCTCCTCCTCCTCCTCCTCCTTTGGTCCTTTCTTGTGCAATGATAGTACTTTCACCTGTTGGTTACTGAGAAAAAGCAAGATAATAGTGTTACACTGCTATTGTCACCCTCCAGCTGAGATTTTCAGCTGTTACAAGGCAGCCCAGGTGTGACAATGTGGAGGTCGCTCACCAGCTTACACAACAAATTTTCATTATAACTGTGGTATTTGTGGTTGTTCAATATGCTTTGGTATTGTGTTTTATCGGTGCTTTGAATTATTTATCTAGCTTATTTTTGTTCTATGAAGTGTCCTAGGAATTCTAATTACCTATATGTTTAAATGCCTTAAGTGAAACTTTTTAAATATCTCCAAAGAAACGATAATTTCTTGTCATTTATCTATTAATTAATTAATTTATTATTTATTTATTAATTTCTTATCTTTTTAAATATCTTTTTGGCAAGTTCAATTTAAGTTGTAGAGATAAATCGTTAAACCAACTGGTATGCAACTACAAAAGAAACATTTGAAATGACAGGGGCAGATAAATTTGTCAGATATATATATATATATATATATATATATATATATATATATATATATATATATATATCATGTAGTCTTATTTGATACAGATTTATATTTAAGTAAAACAAATTCAATTATACCTTGTATTTCGTATTTGGTTAACGTATCGCCCACAACTAAGCAAAAGAGCGACAGAAGGATAAGAATTTTAATTGGAACCTGGGGATATTATGGTAGCAAGGGAAGGAGTGAGGGGGAAGTGGGGGTGACCGGGTCAACACATCAAACAACAACAGCTAGCATGACGTAGCTCTGTGAGGTCATGGCCCAAGATAGTCTGATATAGTGCAGTTTTAAGGGAGAAACAACTCAGCAGTCCCCTAAGCTAATGGTGAAGTCCATTACTTGCAACTACACCTGTACTGGGAATTCAGTTTGGGTTTTTTGTGTCATCCTAGACAAACGATCGGTGAAAACGTTTCATTAGAAATGATCTCAACATAGCAATAACTGTGTAATTTCAGATTACAACTGCAAGGCAAACAAGTTTAGAAGAATTGAAAAACAATATAAAACTCTTACGGTGTAACCTGCACTGATATGTTTACTGTTATGGTTTATATAATTCAGAAAACCAGAAACAGAACATAACTAATTACTCTCTTTTATTCTGTCTCTGCCTATTGTAAATTACTATTGTACTCCATCCAGAATTCGATATTGAGATATCACAGCCAATCGGCCCCAATTGTCTTCGAAAAACATGTGTTTGTGTGTGGAAAGTATATTTGTGTACCTGTGTGTTAGTCAACAGCTTAACTCAAAAAGAAAAGCCATAATAGGCCTTTTAGTTTGACATCTTCCAAAAATACGAAGAATAGTTTCAAAATAATCTCCACTTTAACTACCTTTACATGCAGCATATTTAAAATATTTTAACGCTCTCAAAGATGACTAACGATTTTAATCAAAATGTCATATATTTAGGACATTTTCATGAAAATGGCATAAACCTACAACTTGAACTTTCTAGTTATATAGGCTCTGCAGTTCTCTACATTCTGGATGACGTTTACATAATCAGTAAACTGTTGAAGATATATAAAGCCTTACTAGAATTAAAAATGTATTTCAAAAACACTATTAGGTATATGAATTTTTTGGTGAAGTTATGCACTTGGAAAATATTCCTTGTTACTTGTTTCCATTTTCAAACGCTTACGCTTTTCTAAAATGAGAAGCCGTTAATGATGTTTCTCTCCTTATCCTTTGGGAATTTAAGTATAGTGTAACAATGCTTAACTTATTCACTTAATTCGGTTGTACCTACCAGGAAACTGCGATAAGATAATTTCTGTAAATGTTTATCTCGATTTAACATGAAGTAAATCAAGGGATTGTAGAGAAAATAGTTTGCACAATAGTGACTAAAGAAAGTCATATAAGTGCAAAACGCAGACTGTTTCTATTTACGGTTAATTAAAAGGTATTTAAAATGATATTTACTAAAAGCCAGGTTTAAAGTTGAGCTGCTGATTCTCAGCGTTATCGTGCATGGTGAAAACTCAGGGGGTCAGAAAAGCGCTACCACCGAGAAATAATGTTGTTGTTGTTGTTGTTGTTTAGTTTTACAAGCACTTTCGCATCTGCAATCATATCAGAAACTCTGATCGAGAAGCAATTCGTTAACTCTAAGTTATTTTTAATAATAATAGCTTTTAATATTTTTACCATTTAGCACACTTAAATTCGCTTCCTAAATGATACTTTTAGTGCTGTAGAGAAAAAGGAAATATTCTCACTTAACAAAAGTTTCTCCAATCTAGATCGGATCTGAATATGCGTTTCTAGATTGAAAAGTCGGAACGTTGGTGTCCGAAACAACAATCAGGTCTGGACCAAAGACTTATTCGAATGATCCTTTATTAAGTGGTTTAGACTTGTTTATTTGCAAATTCCAATGACCTGCGACGGTTGAAAATATTAAGTGCTTCACATAATAATCACTAACCACAGCAGACAAACGAGCAATCCAAACTAATAGTTGGCAACAAGTGAAATTGTACCAAAGATAGCAATCCGCAGAAAGAGTGCATATAGTTTTTTTGGGGGGGGATTTTCATGTTGTGTGTAATACCACCAAAATTGCAGAATCGACATCGGGGAATATTATGTTGTATCACTGAACGAATTAAAGAATTTTGATCTGGTTAAAATTCCACAATTTGCTAAATAGGATGTTCTTACAAGACGATAATGAGTCCTCACACACGTCTGGGATTGTCGTTTCAAAACTGCATGACCTTCGCTTACTCAACAGATACTTAACCCTGTCTGGCAATGTTAAAATGCGCTTTATACGGGCTCGTTTTTCTGTTAATAAATACCTTTGAGCCCAAAGAGAAGGTGCTAAGGCTTATGATGACACCCTCTGTAGTTTACCTAAAAGGTAATTTGGCTATTTCGATCTATGCTTGCTCCACAGACAAAATACTTCCACAATTTGAAGACCGTCGGGGAAGTTGAGGTAATAGATATTCCACCAATGTTTCACAAAGTTTTGCATGAATACTACAGGACTTTATACGTTATTTAGTATTAGCGGAGCTATCCTAAGTTACAGTTATACAGGGTTAAAGGTCGGATTTATCGTAAATAATATTTTAGATTACTGTACAACAGTTCCACAAAAAACGGTGGAATGTAAATGAAATTAATGAAATCGTATTTGAGGTTAACAAACTACCCTTCTAAACTCAAGCAGCAGCTACTTAAATGTGACTGTTGTTACTGGTGATTAATCTAGTGTTTATCGTTATAGTCCTGAAAACAAAAGTCAATCGACTCAACGGATCCTTCGAACAGAATCAAAAACTCCAAAGTCTAATTAGCAGTTCTGGTAAGAGTTGGTTTGCTAGTTTCTTTCTTTCCTTCCTTCCTTCCTTCCTTCCTTCCTTCCTTCCTTCCTTCCTTCCTTCTTTCCTTCCTTCCTTCCTTCCTTCCTTCCTTCCTTCCTTCCTCCTTCACTTCCTCCCTCCCTCCCTCCCTCCCTTCCTTCCTTCCTTCCTACCCTCCTTTCCTTCCTTCCCACTTCCTTCCTTTCCTCCTTCCTTCCTTCCTCCTTTCTTCCTTCCTCCTTCCTTCCTTCCCTCCTTCC
>CM060948.1:119874423-119889423 GCA_030765055.1 Mantis religiosa | reverse complement strand
TGGCAGCCTGTCGAAGTTTAGGATAGATCACGCTGCCTACTTCCCTCATTTTTCGGAAATGACATATTAAATAGATGCAGGTTATTTGGATCTAGTACACCAGGAGACTTATAGTCCCCAAGTATGAGAACATTACTGTGTAAGTCTAGCAAAACTAGATTTAATGTTCTAGAAAACAGAAGCTTTTGATGGTAATTATGTGTAGCGGTATAAATTAAATTACTTGGGGAACATGAATATGTTACCTACCTGTTCGAATCCCGGATAGTGTCTTCATTCCGGGTTTGTCTCTTGTCATTAGAATATATCTGATTTATGAATTCGTAACGTGTTCTGAAATATAAATGTCCCTTGATGGTCGATCGGTGACAGTTCATCTCATCTATACAGTTAACTGACGCAGATAGTCAGGATTAAATAACACAGAAAACCCTCCTAAACCCAATAGTCATTCCAAACATAGATAATTTCCTAAAATCAAAGGGGCTTATCAAAAGTAACATGTAGATACTTGCGCTTTTCCGAATGATATAATGTTCGAACCGGCTCATTTGTTTCATTCCTCTTTTAAAATCAGAAAGGAGGATATGTCAGGAAGTTTCCATACTTCTTTTTGCCCCGCTATCACTTGACGCTCCATCTTCTTCAGCTTTTAAATATACCAAGCTTTCTTCAAATCTGCGAAAAGGATAGCGTACTTACAAGCACAGTTTTCCAAACAAAAAGTCCAAGATGTAAAATGTTAAATAATATACTAATATTTCCCGAGTGACAACAATGCTACGAACGTATGCGTCAGTGTGATATATGTATCAAGTAAACAGATATATTTGTAACCCAACCTGATGGCCTATTCACTAATACTGATATGACCTGCTAACTAAACATAAGAATCTTAGGTGTAACTTTAACAGAGTGTCTCTAGTTATACATTTTATTTCTTATAGATACATAATTGGGCAAAAACAATCTATTTCCCAAAAGTCACATGGGTTATAGAAGTATCAGACGCTAGTCAATAAGTACTTGTATCCTTGAGATGATAGACAAGGATAAACAAATAACTAGCTTGACACGATGAGATCATGTGCTTAATGTTTCAGAAATTCTTAACTTTACAAGAACGTTATCTTGATCAACTGTAAAATTGGTCGAAATCTGCATTATCTCTGAAGTGTTTTACTTACATCCCTCACATTATTATCTCGATGAGATTCTAAATATTTTCGAAGTTAAAAAATGGTTAAAATGAGCAACAGAAAAGCAAATGAAAATTTGGAAGCGTGCTTGAGTCTCAAATGATACATTCTCCCTTTAAATTTATGATGGGCCCACCTTCTAGCAGTAATAATAGTTACATTAAAAATATTTAAGCTTAAGTCACTTCTAGACATGCAACTGGAAGTTCTTCACTGAGTTCACTCAATTGGGGGCAAACTTCAGTAAACTGGTGAAATAATTTAACAGATGAAGTACTTATGCTACGGCATTCATACTCCTGAATTTTATATGTAGTGGCTCTGACAGGACATCGATTTCTTTAAATTACACCTATTCTCATATTCCCGCATGACATGTCTTGCTGAATGCATTTTGAAGAAGCTTTACCGTTATATCGATTCAGTGCATGTTCTCTAGTGAATTCGTTAGGCCTATTAGGAAGAATTATTATGACCAGGAAACCGCAATCAATTTTCAAAATCTAAGAAATAGATTACTGAGTAATTGTGCACAATAAAAATGTTTTAAACTTAATTATAATAATAGTGATGATGATAATAATGATAATAATAATAATGATAATAATAATAATAATAATAATAATAATAATAATAATAATAATAATAATAATAATAATAATAATAATAATAATAATAATAAAATAATAATAATAATAATAATAATAATAATAATAATAATAATAAAATAATAATAATAATAATAATAATAATAATAATAATAATAATAATAATAATAATAATAATAATAATAATAATAATATAATAATAATAATAATAATAATAATAATAATAATAATAATAATAATAATAATAATAATAATAATAATAATAATAATAATAATAAATAATAATAATAATAATAATAATAATAATAATAATATAATAATAATAATAATAATAATAATAATAATAATAATAATAATAATAATATAATAATAATAATAATAATAATAATAATAATAATAATAATAATAATAATAATAATAATAATAATAATAATAATAATAATAATAATAATAATAAATAATAATAATAATAATAATAATAATAATAATAATAATAATAATAATAATAATAATAATAATAATAATAATAATAATAATAATAATAATAATAATAATAATAATAATAATAATAATAATAATAATCATCATCATCATCATCATAATCATAATAATGATACTAATGATAATAATGATAATAATGATAATGATAATGAAAATAATAATAATGATAATAATAATAATAATAATAATAATAATAATAATAATAATAATAATAATAATAATAATAATAATAATAATAATAATAATAATAATAATAATAATAATAATAATAATAATAATAATAATAATAATAATAATAATAATAATAATAATAATAATAATAATAATAATAATAATAATAATAATAATAATAATAATAATAATAATAATAATAATAATAATAATAATAATAATAATAATAATAATAATAATAATAATAATAATAATAATAATAATAATAATAATAATAATAATAATAATAATAATAATAATAATAATAATAATAATAATAATAATAATAATAATAATAATAATAATAATAATAATAATAATAATAATAATAATAATAATAATAATAATAATAATAATAATAATAATAATAATAATAATAATAATAATAATAATAATAATAATAATAATAATAATAATAATAATAATAATAATAATAATAATAATAATAATAATAATAATAATAATAATAATAATAATAATAATAATAATAATAATAATAATAATAATAATAATAATAATAATAATAATAATAATAATAATAATAATAATAATAATAATTTTTTAATTGCAGCCTCAATGCTTCCTCCTGCTCCCCTTCCACTTTGATCGTGTTTATATAAAAATTTTAACTTGCCTTTTCTATCGTCTAATAATTTCGCCTACCATGATTTTTTTCTTCATTCGCTATTCAGTTTACCGTACTTACTATCTGATAACACTGACGATTTCTCATATTCTTTCCGATCACTTTCAGTTTATTATTTTCCCTCATTGTTGATAAAAGATTTTATTATACACGTTTTTCAAATTAAGGCCTGCTCACAGTACATAATCAAAACTAGAATGACATGTGAATGTCCACAACTAACGGAGAGCTTTCCTGGGCGCCGAAAACAGGAAAGAAGACTTAGTCAAGTTTTAGTCTCCTATTCCCGTTCCAGGCCACTTCGTATTAGATGCATATTAGACCTTAGGCTGTTGAAATCATCCAAGGCTTCCGAGATATGAAACAGTTGCAAACTCTAGTCTCAAGCTGGGAAACTGAACCTGGAAGAGGTCATAAATATGCTTTCCGGACCACAGATCCATTGAGCATTAGTTCCTCAGTGAAAACGTTATCTATTGTTCCTTATATGCAACTTATAACCTTTTGTTACCCCCCCCCCCAGATGGGGAAGGGGGCATGTTAACCTCTAAGTCTTGCCTTATGGCTGCCCTGGTAGATACCCTCGCATTATATATATATATATATATATATATATAGCTTCATAGCCCAATCGGTAAAATATCTGCCTCATTTTCGTGGAGTACCGAATTCGAGGCCCGGTCGGGGGATCGAAATTTCTTTCTGGCCAAGAGCCACCGTGTGCTACTTAACACTATTGTCTATAGGCATTATGTTCCAAAGGTGAAAGGCTGCCGATTTGATCACTGCAGTTAAAGGAGCAACTTTAATAGAACAATCAAAGGAATAATACTCGGACTCAGACAATAGGAAATCAACAAAGAGTAACCAAAAACTTTAATATACACAATAACGGAATGACCCTTGGTACAAACAGATGAGTCGGAAATAGTATATAATGAATCCTTTGAATATGTTTCTCTATCGAATTTGGAGTTGGCTAACCTGCATCACTTCAGCTGAGTAGGAAGGGCGTGAAGAAATTATCAATGGTCATTCACAAACAAACGACATGTCAACGCAAAATCGACTTTGCGCTATACTGTCAATAAGCTAATGGTATTCCCGTTCTGGTTACCGAGGTATTTAGGAGCTGTATGCTGCTTTGCTCCTTCCCGTTCTCATCCCCATTTCTTCTCCATGTGCTCCCAATCGTTATTTATATGTTCGAAGCAAAGGGCACGTTGGTAGTTTTGCAAACTATATTTTACCCTCTGCACAAACCACTTTATTAATTTGTTTTTATATCTTTCTTTGAGGTTCCAAAAATGTTTATTATTACATCAAAAGCTTCATTTGCTGTAGCAGTTACCTGTTCTGGTTATCTTTGAAATAATTTCTAATGCTAAAATCCTTAAACTGTACACTTGCTTATTACTTTTTTTATTCTATTTGTTTTGCTTTTCTGCCACAGTGACTAACGATTAAGGTAATAACCACAATAGCAGACTTAGAAAAATAATTTGCTAATAGAGTACTGCTCTCAAAATGTAAAAATTCTCAAAAAGCCAATTACATCGACTATATAACTTTAAATATAGGTCTGGTATGAACAAATGATATTACAGTTTATTTGTGCTAGTGTTCCAGGCTGTACACCTGTATATGAAGGCATGCCCGGAAAAACGGACTAAACATTAAAATAAAATAGTTTGCGATAAGTGCTCTTCTCTGTTGTTGGGGCAGATCTTTTTTGTGTCGGTCCGTCTTCCAGCAATCATATTACGCTGAGTAAGAGATAGGTGAAGTCCCTGCGTTTCGTGACATGCTATTCATATGTCAAACATGGGCTAACCTGTTCATACTCTGTGCCTGTCATCTAGTTGCCGCTCATACATTTTTGCCTTGTGACGGTGACTTCGGCCTTACAGAGAGGAAAAGGCTCAGGCAAGCAGCTTACATTTATGTTCAGGATCAGTGGATGGAGCTAGTGGGGGAAAAAAAAAAAGAGAAAAGAAACCTAGGGTAAAGAATCCTTTTCATGTTGTCATAATGACAGCTAACATGTTCATCTCTGGAAAGCCTCATCTCGATAAAGTACAGAAAAGAGCAGTTTCAGAATGTGGGCAGAAGGTACTCTTGTGCAAGGTAACATGCATGAAAGTATTTAAAGACTACCACTTTAAGCCATATTTTAAATACACTTAAGGTGGTATTGAGGTTTATGACACTTTGGACATTAGGAGGAAAATATCTGGCAAACCATCGCTTGCTTATGTGACATTTCCGCGAAAATACATTAGTTCAAGACCTATAAATCCTGCGAAATTGAAGGACTTACAGGATCTGATGAATTATATCCCACCAATTTATTATGAGTGCTATAAAAATCTTACATCTGAGACCACAGCTTCTCAGAATATTGCTGATGAAGAATTTTTTGATCAGCCTGACTACAGCTAAGAAGCTTGTACCTATTTTCCAAAATGATAAACATCATGAAAATTGGAATAATCCAAAGTATAAATCTGTGTTTAAAAATGCCAAAATACATATTTAATTATTATTTTTCCTAAAATGTATGTAAAATGTTATTAATAATAAAACTTGAATAAATGCCAACAAAGGTTTGCTGACACTTTATTTTTCTTATTGTATTTTCATTAATGTTATTACATCGGCCATTTTTTGGGGTCTATTAAGGATAATACTGATAAAATATACTGTAGTCTTGAGATTCATATTCACAAAAATGAAATAAAGTAATGTTAGCACTTTCTTTCAGCCTCATTCACTAAACACTGTTTTTCTCCATTTAAAAAAAAAATGTGGGTTAACCCGTTTTTCCGGGCATGTCTTCATATATATATATATATATATATATATATATATAATATAGTTGCCTCGGTATTTAAGGTTTTCGTGTGAGATGTTTTAAAATTATTTATTTGGCGGTTATTTGAACAATTCTTTTAGTTAACAACGTCAAGGACATATAAATTAAATTAAATTACTTCTTAAAACCTGAGGCGACAGCTAAGGAATGCAGTAAAGGCTAATCATTCCTAATTTTTATACTATTTTCCCCCGACAGATCAAAATTAGCTGTCAGGTATATCGAATTATGCAATAAAATGCAAATAATTAGTGCAAAATTATTTTTAAGGACTTCACACAGAAAGTTTCGGAAATCATAGCATGTATGTGTACCAAATTAAAATAATAAAAGGCCAAATGAAGTAATTTAAAAGTTGTTTCTTTTGTGTATTCAAAATAATATTTGCTCTACGTTAACTTGACCACTATATTTATTAAAGTAGAAGGGAAGGGAATTTCTGGGAAACTCTTCAGATACGTCTGTACCAACTGAGAGCTCATTTCTGACTCAACTAATACACGTACCTAAGCAATGCTGTCTTGCGTATCTCACAGGGGTAAACCCAGACAGTTGATTACTTAGTAAGAGCGGTCGAGAATGATATAACAAACTGAATGCATTACGTTCTTAAACCATTCTACTTTATAGTACTATTATTTTTATTTGTAACATTTCCTGTAATTACTGTAAGTGCGAATTTCACATTTAGAGTGTTTAGCAATATAATTTGTGGTTTCATCCTTCCTGGAGTTTGAAAAGTTAAATAAAAGACAGTAGAAAATAAAATATGTCTATTCGATATCTACTCCATCCTACAAAATTCTCTAAAATAAATATGTTGCGCTCATATGTCTTTCTGCACACTTTTAAAAGCCATTCTTACAAACACTTATTCCTCTATCTGCTTTTAGTTAATCGAGATTAACATTTGTGGCAATTATCTTCTTGCTAATACTTGTAGGTGCAAAAGAATAGGGGAATGCTGTTGGCTTTATGTGAAGGACATATTTTTAAGTGCTAATCACAATGTATTCCTATTAGAAAAAGTATAAGTATATGAACACCCAGAGCAACAAAAATCAGTATACTGGAAAAGGTGGAGCAGCTGTCTGCCGTGCTAGGGGTCCCGTGTTCGATTCCCAGCGGTGGACGTGGGGATTTTTCTCCGGCTAGGATAATTACTCATCTACCCCAGAGTCTGGAAGTATGAATGAGAGTTCGAATGTGTATGTGATCTAATGATTAAAAAAACCAACGAATACGAGTTAACACCTTCAATATGTTGCAAAGGAGAACGGCCTCCAATATGACCACTGGAGTGAAAGGTGCGGTATAAATGGAACAAATAAACAAATCACTATGTTGGAAAAGTTTTCTCAAAAACGGCAAAAGGTACAAATGAAAGGCTTCGCATGTAGGTATATTTTTGTGCAGTAATATATTGTCTATCTCTGACGGTTTACCAGTTATGCAAAAGTCCTCCGGAATTTAGAAAACTTTGTAGGTTACGCAAGAAATTCAAACCTTTAATTTTTGTGTTTGCCGTTCAAAGAAATGCAGATTCGTAGAATGCCTCAAAACATAGGTACATTTACTTATTTTTTCTATGAAACTTCCAAAATCGAATTTTTGGTTGTAGTGCAGTACCTCCGTTACTTACTATACATGGAAGAGAAAATAAAAATGACGTTTCCAAGCAAAATTCAAAGTAAATTTTTACAGCTCGTAAGAATATATAAGCTGAGGCTTTCACGGCCGGCATCTTGAAGATCTTTGTTATGTTTCGGGCTTATGGGCCGTGGTCTAGAGATTCTTGAAGAATGAACCGACGTTTCGCCAGGAATTGCGCCTAATACCATTCGATTTCTGACTCTCACAGCAAGCGGATCACCTCCATGATAATGCTAAGCGCAGTTCCTCGCAAAATGTTGTTCATTCTTTAAGAACTTCTAGAGCACGGCCCGTAAACCCAGAACATGGCATTTATCTTCAACCTGTAAGAAATTCAGAAACCTTTGTCAAATGATGTAATCTAGTGCTTGTTCTAATGCCACTTTCCTATAATAAAATTCTTATTTCCATTACATAGACTAACAACAAACTCATTAATAGATTCCGTTGTCGATGTTCAAAACTGATGGTTCAACGATGCACCAAGCGCATCAATTTTCACGCAGTCGCTATAAATTATGTTTTATGTTTTGAAAAATACGAAATTTGTTTTAATTTTCTGGTGCTTTTGTTATTTCTGAGTTTTGCATGTTATCCTAATTGGATTTTTGTAGTAGGAGATTAATGTTAATTGATTCTTATTGCTTTCCAAGAAGCTGTTATTATATCTCTTAAACTTTTGGCTTACACTTTCCTGGTCTAAATTTTTCATTAAATTGCTAATTTGTTTTATAGAAGGCCTATTGTTTATTTTTTCAGTAGAATGTCCCATGACTGAGTTATAAGCGTTTGATAACAGTTATTTTCATTGGTTATTATTAGAGACACGACGGGCCAGCAATATTTGTGAAATTTTAAAAATAGCAACAAGTCACACACTACGAGCTAAAGATATTCTTAGAACAAATAAAATAATTTCAGCTTGCTATCTTACGAAAATCTCTGGTTTGTTTACTAATAGATATAAGCGTTTTCCAAGTTTTAAGAAAAGAAAGTAGGTTAGAAATATCGGCAGTTGGAAGTATACAGAAGGCCGAGACAAAACAAATGAAGGAGAGTAATTAAGCAAGATGTTGCCGAGGGCGTGAGAACGAGAGTCCAGCCAGATTCTCGTAACACACATGAATATGGTACCCAGAAAGCACCGCGTCGCTTCAATTGGATAAATAGCCCTTGCAGCGCTATCTTAACTTCAAGCATGACTAACTGCGGACTCTAATTTGCCCGTAATTTCGTAGTATTGTCATTACCACTCGAGCTTTGTGAACTGAGCACTTTTTTGTTTGTTGCGAGTCACACTCCGTCCTTCCCCACTTGTTTTCTTCGTCTTCTTCGCCTTCTTGGCACACACACACACACACACACACACACACACACACACACACACACACACACACACACACACACACACACACACACACACATACATACATACATACATACATACATACATACATACATACATACATACATACATACATACATACATACATACATACATACATACACACAGTACACACTAAAGTGAGAGAAACCTTTTGAAAATTGTGGTGAAAGAAGGAAAGAACAAGACAGAGAGAGAGAGAGAGAGAGAGAGAGAGAGAGAGAGAGAGAGAGAGAGAGAGAGAGAGAGAGAGAGAGAGAGAGAGAGAGAGAGAGAGAGAGAGAGAGAGAGAGAGAGAGAGAGAGAGAGAGAGAGAGAGAGAGAGAGAGACCAGGGCGGGAATCATTTGTGGCACATGCACACTTTCACTGTTTACGAAATGAAGAATCTCCATTAAAGGTGAAACAATTTTGGTTCTAACAATGAAGAGCTCCTGAAAGCTATGTTACTAAACTATCACTCTGTTAATTAGATAATGCTAGGAATATAACGAGCCAGTTTTAAAAACTATAGCTCAACAATCAAGCATGTTCGAAACAGTTTTAAAAGAATAACAATGCGTCTTGTACTTTGGGTACACTACGGAGAGGGCGCCTCGTCCTTTGCTACTTAAAAAAGATATGCTACGGCTAATAATCACCAGAAGGAAGTGATGAAGTGACGGTACCACAGAAAATTATAGGTTGCAGGCAGACAGACCCTAGACAAGCCAAGAAGTTCCTAACAGTTCCTAACGTTTCCTAACGGCCCGAAGACCCGACTCACTACGAGAGTTGCCCAGAGGGAACTGTGGACGGACCATTCAAGCAGTCAGTCATCTGTGTCCACGGAAAATCCTCGTTCTTTGGAGTAAGCATCATCGCTATAGGGCGACACCACCACACACCAAGAAACCTAGAGGTACTCTTGAAACATGAGACCAGCATTTTTGTACCGATCGCCCACGTCAGAATAGAGAGGTATACAGGAATCGCACACGCGATTTGTGGGATCAATTGGTTTGGGAATATGTAAAGTAAGTTGTCTGCATTTGTGCTAATAAAATATGTTTTGAAAGAGAGGAGAAGATTATTAAAAACATCACTCCGTCATTTAAATAGATGCTCGGAATATAGGTTCAGTTTTGGGAATATGATTAAACAGTGAAATAATTTGTGATGATAGTTTTAAGCGTACACCCATGCGCCTCCTATTTTCATCTGAGCTATATTTGCAGTTACAAAATATATCATTGGCTTTCCTTTACTCGTATAAATAAGTTCTATAATGGAAATTAATTATTCTTTCACACTGGCCGTGTGTAGGCTAAATTGTGCAAACGTTGAGTCAGTCTGAAAAATTCAATGCCATAGCATTGAATTTTTCAGACTGACTCAACGTTTGCACAATTTAGCCTACACACGGCCAGTGTGAAAGAATAATTAATTTCCATTAATTAACCTAATAGTGGTTAACTATAAAGCCCGGGCCTTAAAGTACTTACATGTAGTAAGTCGCCATTAAGGTAGTTGTCTCATGTGTTTATGAGAACTCCTAAGTGGTTTACCGGGAAAATACGAGTCAGTTGGAGAATTTAATGTCATATCGGCACGTTGGCCATAGTAGCACAATGGTAGTGCGGCTGGACGGAAACCAGAAGATCCGTGGTTCAAATCCCGGCTATGGCATTGAATTTTTCAGACTGACTCAACGTTTGCACAAGTTCTATAATGTTTGAAATTATGTCATTACAGCAATATATTGACTGTTAGGTTACTTTCAACAGAGAACAAATAAAACTGAAATACAGGAGCAAAGTGGAAAACCTTGAACAATGTTAAAACAGCAAGGAAATTAAGGGGAAACAGTGCGTAAATAAAATATAAAGAAATGGAAAAAAATAGAGATATGTCAATGGATGAAATGCACCATTGGACGAAATAGGATTTACAAAATATCCCATTTTGCGAGGTGTCTCATAAGATTAGCGACGAATTCGATTGAACGAATTTCCTGTATTTGGATATCTCTCACCTACGAAATGATACCACTAGATTCAACCCCATCCCATCAAAGCAGCCCGGACACGTTTCCTCTTTACTTTCATTTCTATTTTATATTTAGCAAGACGCATTTGTAGTTTTTCCAAGCATTTGTTTAATAGAATGTTCAATGTGCTTGTTGCACGCCATACAGGCGTTGCTAATCTTGGAAATGTGTGTGTTTTCTGTGTGAATGAGTGAGTGAGTGAGTGAGTGAGTGTAAGAGAAAGAGAGAGAGAGATGAGTGTGTAGGTAGCAGAGCATTAAACAATAGACCAGTAGAAGGCAAATGGCTTGCCCTGTTTGTCGCAAAATTGCTCACTGCGCGCCGGTATATCTGTATGTAATGAGCATAGCATTGAGAGGAGCGCTGGAAAGCTTCACTTGAGCAGTGGCAATAAGGTATCTTTGCTTTAACAAAGAATAAAATATTCTTCTGAAATAATATAATGACAGTGCACATTATTTGCTACTGACTGCAAATTACAACCCACCATAGAAAGACACTCACAGTAAAACAAACTTAATGCACTCTTAGAAACACCAGATAGTACATACGTATTCGATTACACAAAAGTGCTTAACCAGCGTCTTCGAACCTTTAAACAGTGGTACCCCAGTTTTCTGTTTGCAACATTAAAAATAGACGAATTTTTCTCTCTCTCTCTCTCTCCCTCTTGTAATACACATTTTTATATATTTTGGTTTGTATTATGCTCGCAGTGTACATGCGAAAGATATAATTACTTGGTATCAGAGCCTTGTCGAACTTAGGACTTTTCTCGTACATTTTCATTTCTTCTTTTTCTCAACAGTTTTGTAATATTTGCAGCTGTAGTCTGTCTACCACACAAGCGAAGAATGCTTTACACGTTCATATTAGAAAGTAGAGGTCAATGTTGTGGTTTGAAGATCTTCATACAGGGAAGGAACATTCATATAAATAATTGGATCCGAAAATGTTTATGATTCTGGTAGTAAGCATATTCAATCGAAGGAGCCATTACTGTGCAAAATTTGTATAAAATGAACACAAATAATCCTTGTTTTGAAAGCCGTTGCTCCTACCATTATGGTTTTGTAAGTAAATCATTCTTAACTGCAATCGAATGGACATAAAACGTTGACGATCGCCTATTTAGGCCTATGCCTACACCGTTCTTGTATTCCTGTGCAGCTTAATGGTGTTAACCGAATCTTCATAAGGTTGCTACGTATATACACCTAATATGTGTTGCAATAACAAATAATGTACTCACTATAGCTGCTCAAAGTAATTAAATTCACTAAAGAATTTTACTGTAAAGCGAGGACACATAATATCTCTATTGTTTATCCTAAATGTTACTCTATAGCCTGATATTCAGTGATTTGTATTATTTTCCATTTTAATTAGCAATAGCTATTATTTAAATGCATTGATATTTCACAAGGATAAATAATTTGAAACGAAATGGTAAATACTTTGGTGTAAGCAAGAAAGTTCAGATTAGATTGCAATTGCATACTTATAAAACCAACGAGAAGCTGTTGAAACAATAATTTAATTTACTAAAGAAAAGTTAGTGACGTATCTGGTGAGGAAGTGTAAAATCACCATTCAATGTACAGGTGTGAAATGTATAAGGTGCTCAGAAATTCAAACACTGCCTCTCCAAGATCCTAATTAACTAAGAAATTGCAGACAAAACATGTATGAATAACTGAATTAATTTACTAACTACATTTGGTTGCAGTTACACGTATTACCATTTTGATTTAATTGATACGCCTTAAAATTTGCTTCGCAAAGATAATAGATGACTTATTTTTATATTTATACAGACGAACACAGAGGTTATACTGCATACACTGACCCATCCCAGTTACCATTTCGGTGCGTTTATTTCCCATCTTTTCTCTAATCTACTCTGCTCCCACTTCCCCCTTTAGCTTGTTCACTTTCCTTTCTTCTCAACTTACTTTCACCCCTTCCTTCTTATTGTTCAATTTTCTTTGTGTACTTTCCTAATCTTCTCTTATTAGATTTCATTATTTCAATATAGCCTAACTTCTACGTCTACCTTACATCAGTTTTTCCCCTATTTACCAACATTTCTCTTTGCCTAAATAAATTTCATTGTTTGTTATTTATAGCTCACTCGTTTACTAGCTTCTGCTTAATGTGCTTAGTTTCCTCAATAGTTCCTTTTTACATCTACACTTACCTACCAAATTATTGCCTTACTTTCCCACTTTCCTTCCCGGTCAAGGTAAACCATTATTCATGTCATCGCTTCGCTTCATCACTGATCAACTCACCCTTTCATTTCCATTTTCCTCACATCCTTTTGCTACACTTGTTTTGTCTTATCACATATCGCGTTTCCTCAGTTTTGTTTTCGTTCTTTGGTTCCTTTTATAATGCAACATCACATCCTCTTCTGTTCACCATTTTCATCCCTCTATAATATATACTCATGTTTCTCATTTCTTCTCTTCCCTACCAAACAAGTGCATTTATCGCCCGTTTCCCTTACCCACCCATTCAAGTTGTTCGTATACCAGAACTTTTGTTGCCAGAATTGTTATTATATACCCAATTCACCTTCACTCCTTGTTGTGTTGATGTTGATATCATCTTTTCCTTTTTTTTCTCTGTCTTCTGGCAGCATTCTCCGTTTTCTGCTCTTCTCTTGTTCTGACTATATTTGTTTCACTATCCTTTGTCGTCACTTCTGTTAATATCATTGCGGTCTGTTCTGCAGATCCCACATTCGTTGATCCATCAATTTTTGGGTTAGCGTAATGCCTTGGGTTTCTGGATTCATTATCACGCTTATTTATTGCTTCATTGCACGTAAGTTGTCCTCGTCATCGATTTTGCCTTCTGGCAACTTGTCATCTTTCTATAATTTAAAATTTCGTATATGTGCCAAATTCCCGTGATTATGGGAGATACTTCTGCATTGTATAAGCCTGCCCGCCTTGGTAGCGTAGATGGTAGCGTGTCTGCCTCATGTTCCTCATGTTCAAGAGGTCCCGAGTTCAAATCTCAGTCAGGGTGAGTTACCTGGATAAGGTTTTCCCTTATCCTGAAAGACGAATGTCGGGCAGGTCTAGGCTCAGTGGATCCTGGACTCATTTGAGCATCATTTCATCCATTCCATTCATCGTCCGATATGACTTAACTTTGGAGGACGTAAATTAAAGAAAATGTACAAGCCATTTTAATAATTATTTTTGCTTGTAGGTCAAACCTCTATTAAGATGCCAGTACATTTTAATTTTCTTGCAAGCTTTGTCACTCCGTATACGACTTGCGTACTGGAAAACTGCGCTAATACTTTTCTTTCCCATTTCTCCTTGCAGAACGGAAAGCATCACATATCTCATTTTGTCCCCTCAGCTTCTAGTTTTCCTTCTAGAAGATCTTGTACTACGCGTCTCACATCCTTTCCTGAATTCTCTTCAATTCCCCGATTACAAAGTTGTATCTTCTGTACTTTTCTTCCATATTATCTACTCTTTTTTCATGGACAAGATCCTTCACACAATTTTCCCTAAATTGTTGCTCACTTCGTCTTCTTTATTCTCTTTGTCTATGGCAATACCTTGTTCCAACACATTTTAAAGGTTCTTTAATTCTCTCAGCGCTTTATATACTGCGTCCCCTCAGCCTTTTGGTAGGTAGTCGCGATGATTGTTCCGTGCGCTATACTCATTGTATATTTTTATTATTCTCATTATTGATAGTGGTACCTATTATTACTGATTTTTATGATTATTGCGATATATTGATTATCTATTACATAAAAAACATTATTCCTTTTTATTTTATCACTATTTATAGTTTAAGCGAAAAATTGAGTACTATTTCTGGGTTGTGAGTGAGTGAGTGAGTGAGTGTGTGGTGTTTAAGGC
>CM060948.1:119759544-119873423 GCA_030765055.1 Mantis religiosa | reverse complement strand
GATCAGAGTTCAAAAATTTCATGAAGTCCTTTCCAAATTTGTCTTCACCTCTTTTAACTCGATGGGGTTCATGGTTAAAGGCTGTGTCATACATACTACGCAGAACATTTCAATGAAGTAAAAGCTGTGTTGTACTTCTTAGGTACAGAAGATGCAAGCAGCATTGCCAAAGCATAGGAATGTTTTACAATATTGGCATCCAGGATAAGATTGATTACATCCTAACCGTTTATCTAAAATACATGCTATTATAACACAGCTGGAAGATCGAAATTATACCTGGAACATTTACTTTCTTTGATAGATAAAAGTCAGTAACGTTGTCTTCAAAGACTCGCAGTATTGCTAAAACTACCTATGATAAATCAGTAAGATATTAATAAAAACATGCGTAAGAAACGCTATGTAAATTTCTAAAATGCTTTGTGCTACAGAAGCGTATATCGAAGGGGAATTCACTCAAGAACTTGGTGCTTTTCACATGCTGAAGTAATGTCATGAGACATCCTTTTGTCATGAGAAATCCTTTTCTCCGTATAAAAAAAATTCTTCAATGACAACGTAGAACTTCACACTAGAAAATCTCAAGATAACCTTCCTCGTGTACTGTAACAAGCTTACGTAAGGTATAATTCTACGAAAAAATATGTTAATGATTAAATTTATATTCTTATTTGATTATTTGGTGCTTATTTGTTTCATTCTACGTTCTTATATGCTTAATTATGTCAGCATTTGATTGTACTTACAAATCCGGGCTCTATTCATTACATATATCAAAGTAAGTACAGGAGACCGAGCGGGATCAATTAGGCCAGCTTTCCTGACACATGGTTTATTTTCGGGGATTTCCCCGGTTCGCTAGGTAAATGCGGGGAAAGATTAAATACCCAAATTTTCTGTTCCTCCATTTCCCCTCCTTTCTCATTTCACTTCACTTTCATTCTGGTTTTGTATTTCAAGATTATGGCTGACAGCTGTCTCCTAAGACATAGCACGGAATTTGCCCTCTGCAAGTTATTCTCTGATCGGAGGAGGTGCGGGTCCTGGCCGTCTTGGGTATGTTTAATTCACAGTCAGGTGCCGGTTGTACTTGTCGCCACCGAGAATCTTTAGTTCTTAGGGACTCTGCTGTCTTCTCTGCTCATGTCTGATCATCCTTAGTATCCTTTCACCCCACCCATGAGGGTCATAGCACAAAATATCTTCTATACGTCGTGGTGCTAGTTCCCACTTCGAAACTTGTTAAAGAATCAAATACAAGGCTATAGAGGAGACAAAAGCAAAACGATAATCAAATATTTAAGCACATCTTTATATGTTAGTTTCATTGAAAATTCAATCAAATGTAAACTCATCTCAATCACAATGTTGTTTGCTTCAAAATATTTATTTGACATTAATTGCTCCATTTAACGAGATCTGAAATTCTTATGCTAAGTTTTTGTTAATCTCTTATGATTTACCAGCAATATGAATTAAAATTATAAGAGGTCTACACAGTCTGTTGAAAAATAATTCAGATATATATTTTAAGAATGGCAAAATGCTTTTAAATGTATTGTGTTATAACAAAAGTTGTGGGGAAAAGCTTTTGAATAAACCAAAAGTAAGAAACATTTTGCATGCGAAGTGTAACTTCCGATGAAATTTCTTGAAAATTAAATTTTCGGTTGCCTAACTTGAATATCAATTTAGGTGTATACTCGTGTTTAAAATTCCTTTCGACTTATGTTGTTCATACACACCTAAATATGCACACGTAAGGACTAAAATAATTTATATAGTAATCCATAGTGGCCTATATTGAGAGGGGACGAACGTCGTAAACTTCACGAGCTCCTTAATAACCAGTTATGAATATTGCATGCAATAATTTCTCTATGAAAAGTATGTATACAATAAAAGGTTAATATCTAAATGCCACAAAAGAAAATGTAAATGTGTTAATCTATTTTTATGGGCAGTTTATCTTCGCTTCGATAACAATTGAATATGGATTCCAGGTCATAGGCGTTGATTCTTTAAGATTGAAACAGTTTTTTTTTTTTTTTTTTTTTTTTTTGAAGAGAAGAAGAAGAAGAAGAAGAAGAAGAAGAAGAAGAAGAAGAAGAAGAAAGAGAAGAAGAAGAAAAGAGAAGAAGAAGAAGAAGAAGAAGAAGAAGAAAGAAGAAGAAAGAAGAAGAAGAAGAAGAAGAAGAAGAAGAAGAAGAGAAAGAAGAAGAAGAAGAAAAGAAGAAGAAGAAGAAGAAGAAGAAGAAGAAGAAGAAGAAGAAGAAGAAGAAGAAGAAGAAGAAGAAGAAGAAGAAGAAGAAGAAGAAGAAGAAGAAGAGAAAGAAGAAGAAGAAGAAGAAGAAGAAGAAGAAGAAGAAGAAGAAGAAGAAGAAAGAAGAAGAAGAAGAAGAAGAAGAAGAAGAAGAAGAAGAAGAAGAAGAAGAGAAGAAGAAGAAGAAGAAGTGGAACTTAGTTCCATACCTTCTGTTATTCTGGAGGAGGCCGGAAATGTAAACAAGAATTTATCTCCTGAAAAGTCAAAGAAAACAAATGAAATGTTTTATGAAAAGCTCTTGGTTTCGCGAGCAATAAAATGTCATTTGATTCTCAGAAAGTGTGCCACCATAGGTTACTTTGAAGAATTGTCAAAAAACAGTGAAATCCCCAAACTTGTCGAATAAATTATTGTTTGTGTAGGTGGGCGCCAGCGAGATAATCTATCGGACTTCATATATGATGCAGATTACTAACAGCAAATGATCACATCCAAATTTAGAAGTCAAAGAATAATTTTTGTAGAGGAGACTTCAAACCATGCGTTGGCTTTTAAAGCTATATATCATACTTTTGGGTGGAATTCAAAACTTCCTCTATCCCCCCATACATATGTAGTACTAAATTAAAAATATTATATGTTTTATAACATAAAGCCAGTGTTCCTCTATCAGGCGTGTGAGGGGCTTGGCGAAATTGAAGAAGCCGTTTATGAAGCGGCAGGTAATAACTGCACAGCAACAGGAAACTGCGCAATTCTCGCTGATCCTTTGGGTGAGGCCAATCTGTCACAGCCTGTGTCTTCTCCTGGTCTGTGGTCACTTCGGTTGCTGAGACTATGTGGCCCAAGTATTTGACTTCCTTGCGGAACAGCTGGCATTTCTTCGCGTTCAGCTTCAGGTTGGTCGCCTGCAGTCTTCGTAGCACCTTGCACAGACTGTCCAGATGCTCTCCGAAGGTTTTGCCGACGATGATGATGTCCAGGTGTACCTGGCAGGCGTCATAAAGCCAATCCAATCGTCACTGACTCTACGAGGTGTTCGAAGGTACCTGGTGCTTTGCAGAGACCAAAGGGCATAACTGTGTCCTGCCAAATCCCTTGGCCTGCCGAGAATGCGGTATTCTCCTTGTAGCACGGGTCTAGAGCCACCTGCCAGTATCAAAACTTCAGATTTAGGGTCGAGAACCATTGCGCACCACCAAACGTGTCCAGGGTGTCGTCAATCCGTCCTTCCTGTTGACAACGTTTAGCATCCTGTAGTCCACGCAAAAGCGCAGCTCATCTTCCTTTTTCGTCACCAAGACTACATGAGAAACACTAACGTCTTTCACACTCTTCAATCATGTCCACCAGCATGTCCCGTACTGCCACTTGTTTTGTCACCGGAACGTGTCTAGGTGGTTGCCGAATCGGCCGGGCGTCTCCCGTGTCAATGCGGTAAAGCACTCTATCCGTGCAGCCGTAGTCGCTGTTGCCCGGGCTGAAGAGGCGCTGGTATCGTCCAAGCAGTTGTCGAAACTTTTCTAGCTACTCTGCGGTCAGGTGGTCGGCCACCCTCTCCAGTAAGCCTTCCAGCCGGGGCCCCAGGTGTTGCGTCTGCACCAGCTCCGGAGTCTTGTCGATTGGCGTCACCCTGACCATATGATCGCACGCTTCCAACTCCATTCCGCTCTGGATGTAGTGATCGGTGTCCGTATGGTTAAGCAGCGTCATCGGCGCCACCTCTCAGCATGGCAAAAATTACCTGTCTACACAAAGTCCGTGAACAGGCGTCCTCCGGTCCAGCATCATATTCTTCGTCCGCTGGCCTTTCAGTCGTGCCGTCACCACCACCTCGCTTCTCGCGGGGACAACAACGTCTAACCTCAGGATAACCCTGCAGATTCCAAGGTCTTCTATGTGTTGCCGGAGTATCACTTCTTCTTAATTGAGCAGCAGGATCTTCCTGGCGACGTCGACCGTCGCCTCGTGGCTCCTGAGGGCATCCAGTTCCAGTATCCCTTCCTAATTTCCCTCCGAGACTAACACCCACATACGCACGGCACTCCCCCACAAGGTAAACTGCAGCAGGGCCTCCTTCTTCAAGGGTAGGCTGTTGCCTGATGCCGTCACTAGGTACTAATGTTGGCTGTGTTTTCTCGAGAGTTTTCTCTGGTTACCTCAGGTTTGAGGATGTTCATGGCTGCCCAGTCTCCACGAACACGCGGCACGGCTTCCCTCCTTACCCAACCGTCCGCGATGAGGCTGTCATCATTCGTCGGCTGACGGGCGCGCAGTTCACATCGAGGGGATGGTGGCAATGGCGCCAACGTGCCCCATTCCACGTCGGCCCTTATTCGTTTTCCGGCTGCTCTCCCTGGTGTGAGCAGTCTCTTTCCAGGTATCGCGGCTGGCCGCATCCCCAACACAAGTCATAAGGTCTTCGTTAGCCTCCCTCGGCTGGTCTTCCGGTCCTCATTGTAGCGCATACTTCTTGTTCTCGAAGTCGGGGTAGCCGTAACCTTGGCCGCCTCCATCTTTAATGCGGTTGTTAGGGCCTCGTGGATGGTCTTGTAAACTCTGAGCATTAGGCGCTGACGTATCTTGAGGTCTCGTACTCCGTCAGCAAAAGTGTAGGCGGCTTCTGGAATACGAACTCGGATGGGAGGGTCAACCAAGGTTTTGCTGGCCAACTGTTCGATTGCCAGGGGAACTCCGGTAGCGTCCCCCCTGGCTGCTGAATCCTAGACTTCAGTTGTCTGCGGAAGGCTGCGGCCAAGCGGTGGTTTGCAACCCGGTTTTCCAGGGCCTCCCAGATGTCCTTGAACGCCGCCGCTGTCTGGACCGCCTTCAGGACCTCAGCGGCCAGTCCCTGGAAGTTGGCTATTAACGGCTTATTCTTCTAGTGACCACTTGTTGTACTTGGTCACTGTGTCGAATTGGTGGCGGAAGACTTCGAATGTTGACGTGCCATCGTACTTGGGTGGTTTGACGCGCTCAGATGTTGTGTCACGTCCCTGTGCGTCGGCTTTCAAATTCTTTAATCTTTTGCCGATGATATGCTCCTCCATGGCGTTGAGGAAGTTGGTGCTGCTGTCGGCGTTTCCCTCTAGGTCGTTAAGGAGGTTCGCTAGGTCTTCGACGTGCTCGTCACTTGACCCCTCCTCTTGCCCAGCCCCGTGACGTCATCCCTCACGCCGGCCAACCATTCCTCAAATTTTTTGGTGAGGGCATATTTCGCAGCCTTAATTTCTGTGGGCAGGCTGTCGTTCACCGCTTTCACTTCCGTGGTTTATTGGACATTCATTTCAGTCATCGACGTTGTTATTTGCTGTTTTCATTTTCTTTGAGCTATGCGGCCAGGTTATTTGCCGCTTCCGTCTTTCGCAGCGAGGTTGTCGTCAGTCGTCTGCGTTTTTTCCCATCTTCTCTAAAATATTTACCAATGCAGCTTCCATCGTCATGTTCCACTCCTGACACCAAATGCGACGTTTTCGGGTTCGTAAAATTAAAGGTCGAGTTCGCAGAAATTCAAAATGCTCTTTATCTCAGTAGAAACACACTTTGGTCAACCATACAGGCTCTAAACGTGGCTTGTCATACACACAGTAGTCGCTGGTTGTTTCACCACACATAAACAAACGAAAGAATTCACCCGCGGCGCACTTCAAATGGCTGCCCGCACACAACTAACAGCTGAACTCGCAACTGCGGTACTGTTAAATGTCCACACACTGCACATCTGCAATTCCGTTCACTGACTGGCTACTCCGTCCGCAAGGCGGCATTTATATCCGAGTTGCTCTTTCTCAAAAGCTGCTGAAATTTCTCAAAAGCTACCGAAGTCACACGATTCTTCGTGGCGTAGCGAGAACACATAGAACTATCTTTGTCTCTTTCTCCCTCTGGTGCTCCCTCTAACTCAGCAAGCGTCCCTCACGTAGCTCTGTGTCCCTTTCGCACGGGCCCGCCGCAACTGCCGCAACAATGCCTCGCGACAGTACTGTCGTTCTAAATTGTCCGTCATATAGTTATGAAACAACTTAAATCTATCAATATAAAGTATTGTTTTTAGTCCACACAGCCACAGTGTCGGTACCGAATATCAGTTGTAAAAATTAGAAGGGACCAACGCACTAAAATGTAAGCACCCGTTAGCAACAACTAGCAGTCGATGCCAAAATGATGTGTATATATCCAGGTATATATATTTAGATTAAAAGTATAAGATTCACACTTTCCTACCAAAGTTTGGTTTGGACGAAATTTGGCCATGTACACAACCGAATATTGCCCTATTTGGACAAAGCTTGGCCGTGTACGCAATTGGACTATAAGGGAAAAAAAAGAATTTAACGTTGTACTAAATTGGAATAAAGTGTAATAAAATGCAGATCTAAATTGTAAGTCATTTAGATAAGATACATACTACAAGACATTCACTTACAAATCTTCTAGTAAAATGGATGCAGGCAGACATACAGAAGGTGGAAGGATTGCTGAGAGGACGGAACTTGAAAAAGACGTGTAAACCATGAAGTGAATGTCATAGTGAATAATATGATGATAGTGATGATGACGATGAATATGATAATGAAGTTAATAATCGATAATCGATAATAATAATAATAATAATAATAATAATAATAATAATAATAATAATAATAATAATAATAATAATAATAATAATAATAATAATAATAATAATAATAATAATATAATAATAATAATAATAATAATAATAATAATAATAATAATAATAATAATAATAATATAATAATAATAATAATAATAATAATAATAATAATAATAATAATAATAATAATAATAATAATAATAATAATAATAATAATAATAATAATAATAATAATAATAATAATAATAATAATAATAATAATAATAATAATAATAATAATAATAATAATAATAATAATAATAATAATAATAATAATAATAATAATAATAATAATAATAATAATAATAATAATAATAATAATAATAATAATAATAATAATAATAATAATAATAATAATAATAATAATAATAATAATAATAATAATAATAATAATAATAATAATAATAATAATAATAATAATAATAATAATAATAATAATAATAATAATAATAATAATAATAGTAATAATAATAGTAATAATAATAGTAATAGTAATAGTAATAATAATAATAATAGTAATAGTAATAGTAATAGTAATAATAATAGTAATAGTAATAATAATAGTAATAGTAATGATAATAATAATAATAATAATAATAATAATAATGATAATAATAATAATAATAATAATAATAATGATAATGATAATAATGATAATAATAATAATGATAATAATAATAATAATAATAATAATAATAATGATAATAATAATAATAATGATAATAATAATAATAATAATAATAATAATAATAATAATAATAATAATGATAATAATAATAATAATAATAATAATAATAATAATAATAATAATAATAATAATAATAATAATAATAATAATAATAATAATAATAATAATAATAATAATAATAATAATAATAATAATAATAATAATAATAATAATAATAATAATAATAATAATAATAATAATAATAATAATAATAATAATAATAATAATAATAATAATAATAATAATAATAATAATAATAATAATAATAATAATAATAATAATAATAATAATAATAATAATAATAATAATAATAATAATAATAATAATAATAATAATAATAATAATAATAATAATAATAATAATAATAATAATAATAATAATAATAATAATAATAATAATAATAATAATAATAATAATAATAATAATAATAATAATAATAATAATAATAATAATAATAATAATAATAATAATAATAATAATAATAATAATAATAATAATAATAATAATAATAATAATAATAATAATAATAATAATAATAATAATAATAATAATAATAATAATAATAATAATAATAATAATAATAATAATAATAATAATAATAATAATAATAATAATAATAATAATAATAATAATAATAATAATAATAATAATAATAATAATAATAATAATAATAATAATAATAATAATAATAATAATAATAATAATAATAATAATAATAATAATAATAATAATAATAATAATAATAATAATAATAATAATAATAATAATAATAATAATAATAATAATAATAATAATAATAATAATAATAATAATAATAATAATAATAATAATAATAATAATAATAATAATAATAATAATAATAATAATAATAATAATAATAATAATAATAATAATAATAATAATAATAATAATAATAATAATAATAATAATAATAATAATAGTTATGTAGGTAATTATAAAAATAATTACAGAAAATACAATTAAAATGGAACATTTTGAAACGCTCGGTATAGAATTTTGCTCCTGGACGGTTGTATTAAATACCTTAATTGGAAGTATATAGATCATTAGATTAGGCCTCTTGATAGTCAATTGTCGGTGGTATAGGACACTCGCCCAACATCACAACTTGGAATCAATCCCAGGCGACCGAATGTAGAATGCGTGCTGGACGAAACAATTTGTGAGATGGTTTTCTCCGGGTTTTCGTATTTTCCCCTACGATTTTCCCTGCTGCTTCATAATTACCTTTACCTTTGTCCATTGCACAGGCATTTCATCCACTTCGTCAGGTTTATACCAGGTATCGGGCTGATCCTCTATCTTGTATAGTTTTTCTGCATCCCTTGCTCCTCGATCGGCGTCTGTCTTCAGGCATCCTTTTGTAGTCATGGGAGAATAAGTCCTCCATACGAGGCGGGTAAAATAGAAATAGATAAATGGATAGTCAGGTGTAAGAGCTGCGAATAAAACCTAAGGCATATCATAAGTTTAGTTGCACTTGATGTAGAAAACCGGAAAATGACATAAAGAATAACGCATAGCAATTTTTATAAAGTAATTCTGTAGAGGACTTACTGTATATTTTTTGTGAAAATGAAGATACTACCGAACTAGTGATCTGTCTCAAAGTACCTACATGACACAGACTTACCGAAGGAAGGAAATGAAGCATTTACACAAAGCACGTAGGAGGAAATGCGAAAAGGTGAAAAAATAAAGTGGTTGAGTGGACTATGAGGTAGCATAGAGGCGTTAAGAAAGGAAATTACTTGATTAAGAGTTGTATCAATTAGAGAATTAGAGAACTGCACATCCGGTGTATTGTTACACACAGATATCATACTTTCACGTCCTTACATCATTGCCCTCAGCGGCATCTTTTAACCTCTTGGCATAAATAGCTAGGGGAATCTCAATAGGACATTCTGGGTCACATATATGTCCACGCGATAAATAACTGCTAAATAATAATAACGTTTTATTCAGAAAATAGCGAAAAGTAAAAATTTACGTTTCGGAATGGTCAGAGTTCAATAAGCAATTTAAGCTTCTTATTTCGTAATATCTAGTTGTTTTCATGCGTTGAGCATGTTAGCGTTTTAACAGTTTACAAACTACGTTAATACTTTAATTTCCCATACCTGTTCATAGTTTACAACTTTTTTTTTTTTTTTTTTGGCCATGAAATACACGAAAGCGGAGGTCCTCTCGCGACTTAACGGCAAAGAATACACTTTTACAGCATTTGAGACGTGTGTTGGTCCTTGCATTTCGGTGATTACCTATGATAGCAGACGGTGGTACCTACAGACTGGCTCGGCGTTGTTTCGAAGTCCGTTCGCGCGTCTCACCGGGTCCGAATGGCTGTCTCGGTAGATTCTCCTTCTCTGCGTTGTTTTAACCTCGTCAGCATTAGCTCAGTGGTGAGCCAAGGAACTCAGCTTATGGTGTAAAGCGGCAACGGTGATCTCAGGTCGAGGAGATAGAAGTTGGTAATAAAAGAATGACACAAATATTTTTGTTGAAGAAATTTAAGACATATATTTGGATATGAGTATTTATCATTAGACTTAGTTATATTAAGATTTTGAATATTTGTGTACTTCTGTTTTATCTTCTTGCCCTTTCCATTATCACACGCATACGCTGGAAATGCTCGAATCGGCTTAACGTTTATCGAAATACACGATTTTGTGGAACTTAAAAATACACTCCTTACTTCTTGTATCAGCCACTTGGAACTTGTTAAACACAGTACTGTTCTATTTCTTCGTGATATCACCTAGTAACTGAAGCCGGAATCGCTCTACGTCACGCGGACAATGCTCGGAGCACAGTTATTACTCTTGAGCAAATATACCTACTTTCTCAATGACATGAATTTTTGTGGCTAACCCATTAGAAGTGAGACTGAGCGAAAGACTATCAAATGACAGGTTATGACAATTTCTCAAATGATACTTATACAGGATGTCTACTCCGAGCCTAAATTCAATTCCATTTTTCCCGAATAGCTATCTTTTCCAGGCGTTGAAAGCGTCGGTCTGCCATAATGACATTTTATTTATCCTTTTTGGCTTTCCTGCTACATCACATGACTGCCCTTACCACGTGGCATGGGATCTTCCCTCAGTATGCGAGAATTCTACTACGCCTTCTCCTGGTGACGTACTTTGAACATGCTACAATAACACAAGGGATTTTTAACCCTCGCTGAAATACCAATAAGTTTCTCGCCAAATGCTGCAAACATCTTGTTTTATAGTCTTCAAATACAGCTTTATGCTTTCGTAAACCACGGAACCTCGAACGTTTTTTTAACATATAAAATTGACAATTTTACGAGTTGCAGTTTAGCCATTTCACATAATTACACATGGATATGATCTCTATAATTAAATACACCTCACAAAATTATTTCCTAGATTAAATACGGTCTTATATTGTGGAAAATTTAAATTAAATTTAAATTGTTAAAATAGTTACCGATTTCCGCAATGAAATAAATACTTATTAAATATAAATATTTTAAGTATTAAATATTTGTTAACGATGCTATCAAATACCAGGATCACATCAGCCTCATTAGTGTGCTGGAATTTCGTGCTGTATGAGTTCTATTACCTGCTAGTAAATCTATTCGCATTCACTGTCACCTTTGAGCATACGTAAAAGAATCGATCGAGTCAGGCGTCTTTTAATATAGTCTGGTGTCTTTTCCGACATTATACACAGCTTTTCCCAGATTATTTCATATGGATATGGATATATTCGTTGGTTAGGCTGATTACATTAGTTGGTTAGTAGTTGCACTTGTTGGTCACGCGTTTTTTTAATTTACGTCTTCCAACGTTAAGTCAAATCGGACGATGCGTGTTATGGGTAAAATGATGCTCAAATGAGCCGAGGGTCCATAAAGCTCAGAGTTACCTGATATTCGTCTTTCACATTAATGTAAAACCCCGGAAAAATTTTATCTAGGTAACTCACCCTAACTCGGGACCTATTGAACATCAGACAGACACACTACGATCTACACTGTGGATACAGGCATCTTTCCTTCTTCCTTTCACCTCCTTTATTCGATGTTGTTTATTTTGATATATCCCTGTTCTCCTTCACCTAGGTTATTGTGGTCTTTCAGCGTTTTTCCATAAAGCTAGGTTTTATCCTGCCTCCTTTGAGTACCTTTCTTCCCAATATGTCCAAAACCTGTTGGAGCTTGACAAGATATTAACATGCCTCTATTTTGATTGCTAAATGAATTGCACCGACATAAGGTCGTGAATGACCTTGCGCTTCAAAGGATGTAAACGTCATGAACGACAAATAATGATAACGAAAGCTTAAAAGTCCTGCTTTTGAAACAAAATCCTTCCCCGTCCTCTGATTGCTATTTTTCGTAATATTTAAGTAGCAATTAGTTACAAAATCGAAAATTTGCTTTTAAACTCATTGCGCTTCAAACCATATAAGGTCTTGGACGACAAATAATGATAGCGAAAGCTTATAAGATCCTGCTTTTAAAACAAAATGCTTCCTGGTCCCCTGAGAGCTATTTTTCATAAGATGTAAGTAATAATTAGTTATAAAATAGAAAGTTATCTTTTAATTTCATTGCGCTTTAAAGTATATAAGGTCATGGACAACGAATAATGATAATGATAGTCTGAAAAGTCCTGCCTTTAAAACAAAATCCTTCCCCGACCTCAGAGAGCTATTTTGCATAATATGCAAATAGGAATTGGTTAGAAAATACAAAATTACCCTTTATTCTCATTGTGCTTTAAAGAATATAAGGGTATGAACGACAAATAATGATAACGAAAGTCTAAAAAGTCCTGCCTTTAAAACAAAATCCTTCCCCGAACTCAGAGAGCTATTTTGCATGAAAGGGAACGATGTGTCTCGTTTTTCAGCTGTTTGCGAATGACGCAAAACAAGGGAATTACACCTTATACCTTACGTCAGAGTGGCAGATATTTTCGTCCTTGGGCCATGCGTGCGGTCACGTGGCAAATTAAGGATTTAATTGGCTGCGATCTGAGAGAAGCGGAAGGATATTTGGGCTTATTAACAGAAAGGCGAGGCATTGCACACGGTTTACAACATCATATTGCGTCGGCTACACAAAGGATCATAGTGATAATCAACGTGATATATAATAACACTGTAATGTAGCCTTCATCATTACAAATCAGTAATAAGTAATGATGGCCAGCGAGTTGCCCTTTGAACCTCAGTATCAATGTTTTAGGGGTTAAGTAGAGAAAAGTAGCCGTTGTCGACTGCGTCTATGTGCATGCATAAAGCAACTCGCGAACCGCTTAGCAAGATTTTCGTAATTACATCCGTACCTCTGGCTAAAAATGATTCAGCATACAGCAAACACACAAAGGGCGTTTTGAATTATCATTTAGAGGAATATTGCGTTAAAGATTCCAGTCCTTGGGGAACGTTAGACATACATATTATCGTTAATTATATACTTTTTTATTTTGGCTTGTAAAAATTATTCTGAGAACATTTTATATTATTCATAAACAACGTGGGCTGGCAGAAGAAGTTGGTTGTGGCCATCCCAAATAGCTTTCCCTTCTGAGTACCTGGTATTCCACAAGTCATAAGGAGTGGTCCCTAATGGAACACCGTAAATTTTATTGGTAGCTAATGACAAATGTTATCCTAACCCTCTACCAACCTGAGCTACTCTTTCTTCTCGAGAGTAATTTCCAGTGAATGGATTGGCAGGGTACTTTCAGAAACCCAAAATAAGACCGACAAAGAGTTATATATTAGCTAAAGCAAGGCAATACTTCATTAAATTAGGCTCAAAAATAAAATATAATATAATAAAGCATACCAATAAGCACGAAAAACATTTGTCTATGTCTCCATGTCACAGATAAAAGCTCTCATATATGTAAATGACGTATCTATCATTTAATTTAACGACGCACGCCAGCAGTTCCTTACGCCTTCCTTCAGAAAGCCGATTTGTGTAATATTGGTCTAGCACTTCTTTTTTTTTAAATATGTTTATTAGATCGGTCAGCAATAGTACATGCTTTTCAAATCTGAGGAACAGATACAAAATAATTATAATGTAATAATATTGTAGAGTTATGACAATGTGCCTCCTCTGAACTAAAACAAATGTGTTACTGCACCAATACAAATGTGATAATGAACTTATTAATAAAATGGTACACACATTTCAATAGTGAGAATGTACACATTAGAACAGAAGAATAGAAAAGCAAAGTGGAACAGCAGATCATTAAGAAGTGGAAGTGTCATCACTGTAGAACAGGTCTTGTGATGTTCGTTGCTTCAGTCGCATTGGCCGGCGACTTCGGACGCCGATGTATATATGTCGCAATCGTAGTGTCAGTATTCGAAACATTCCGTCAGTACCCTTTGATTGTAATATCGATCATAGGTTCATGTTTGTGTCTGGATGGCTTTCCAGGCCACTTACACCTGCCTAGAGAAATGATACCGACTGGAAGGCGTCAAACATTGGTTACCTGAAGATAGAAACCTTAGGAGGGGGGGGGGCAGATTGTGTGATTAAGGGAGTGGGCCACATATTAAGTAAGTTAAGGTATACTATTCATATAAAGTAAGATTCGTTTATCCGCTTTTTACTAATCACTATATAGGAACAAATTTTAAGGATACTACGAGTTCAGATTATGGTGTATGGAAATAATTTGCTCTTCCAATTGTACCATGTAAGACATGGAAACGAAAAACCACTGTTTCATATTGCGGTTTTGTGGAGGGAGAGGCTCGGATTTGTTACATTCACATAAGCATCTCTATCAATTGTTTATTTTTATTCAAATTCTACACACTACTCTGATAAAAGCTTCATATTATTTGCAGAATTGGTTTCACTACACATTTCATTGGGGTTTACGGAGACTGAAGGCCGTAGTCGAATCTTTAATAGAGGGTCGCTATATACTTGCTTAGAAATTCCATACTTTCCGTGATATCGTGAGGAACAACTGAATGGTGATATGACAAACATTTTGCATCATTCAAACCAGTACAAGCGATTATATCAGAAATTATTAGCATGAAGTGTTCCATATAAATTGTGTATTTTGAAGAGGTATGATTTTGTTTATGTGTGTGTGTGTGTGTGTGTGTGTGTGTGTGTGTGTGTGTGTGTGTGTGTGTGTGTGTGTGTGTGTGTGTGTGTGTGTGTGTGTGTGTGTGTGTTGATGTTGTTGTCGTTGTGTGTGGTAAGCCTCATTAACTCCATTTAACAGTTTCACTACTTGTATCCAAAATCAATTCCGGATGAATAGGACCTCAAAGGTAATTTGCAGAAAATTTGGAACATATGCTATATTCATCACGAACTATTTTAAAATATACGTATAAAATATTTCGAGCAAATTTAAATATAATGTTCTGTACAATATCACATTTTTATTTATTACAGTGATAAAGGTTTACAATAAATTTGAAAACATATTTAGTAGACAATAAGTGACAGTTTATAGATAGTTAAAAGAAAAAACTAATGTGTGTATGTGGTTTTGTTTGAACATATGTGAGCAGTGTTGACTTAAAATCCAAAATTTGGATAATCTTGTAAAAAGTTTCACATTTAAGCTCTAAAGCTGATGCCGCGAAAGGATTTTGAAAATATTCAAGATAATGATAAGTTTCATGTAAAAGGTAGCGTGTGACAAGAAGGCTTTGAACAGCTATTTTTGTGTAGGTAAAGATATGTTTGGGTAAAAATTGTCCGTTTTCTCTTAAATTATTAAATATATTTAGATTGAAATTTACAATAAGAGAAACAACCCTCATATATTTTTATAATTTACTTTGGCGTTATTAAGATTATTGGTTACTTGGTACAAAGAATTGCTGATAAATGTTAGTAAAAATATGCTATAATTAAGAAAATGCTAGTATCTACTTAAATAAAAAAAATATTCTATAAAAGTAAAACGGTGAACCAAAATAATCTACATCTTCATTCTTTAGATTGTTCATCTGACATCTTAAATTGTTTCCCAAATAATGGGACCGAGTAAATTCATCATTTAGAGTTACGATTTTTACTATGACATTTTAAAGAAAATAATTAGAGCTTTTCTCGAAAAAATGAAATATTTACGGGAATTGATTCATGTAAGTGTAGTTTGGGGTGAGATTTTCTTGAAGATCTTCATTTCACGTCTTTGGTTGCTTCAGAATTTAAATACAAATACCGAATTGGTAAACATTCAGGTTTAGGCTTTTGAATTAAGTCCTTTATATACAGATGGATTTTATGTATTCATTTAAGGGATTATAAAACGTGTTTCTGCTGAAATCCGATTTGAATGAAATGCACAGAACACCTCTACCCATCGTAGATATGTGATAAAGAAGGTGAAAAATTATTATTAAATGTTTCTGGTATGATCCCATTTTTGGAGAATGATACAGGGCCATTAAGAAGTAAGGGAGTTCTCCCGCTTCCCCGACACTGCCATTACTAGCGGTATTTTCGCACGATCTTTGTGACCGATGATGTCATTTGGTGCGCCCTCGTTGTCTCCACAACTCCGAGGAGGCGTCATAAATACGTAAATAAGCAGACGCTGTAAAGCTCGTGGCATTGTGTGCGTCACCAGGAGTTCTACTGTTAATATCTTCTGAGCCTTACACTTATATTTTAAGTAAACCTGCATTGTACTTTCCCTACTACATGTAGTAAGTAGGGCAAAAATAAATTTTCACTCAAAAATTCTTTGTCGAAGTTTCACTGGAAATATGTTTTAAAGTACCCTATCCCCTAGGAAAAGCATTGTTATAAAAAGATGTGTGTGCGTGTGTGTGTGACACTGTGAACAGCATAGCTCAAAAACGAGAAGATAGGTTGAAAATCAAAGTTTGTATTAATGTTCAGTACCTTTGAAAAATATTATCCAGAAAATACCAAACAACAAACTGTCCTTCATACGGAACACTTTTTTAAATGTTCTAATTTTATCAAAATGGCTCTAGCGATTTTTATTAAAAAAATTTTAAGATATTTTCCTGATAACTGAAAATGTATGTCTTGATTTTCTGGGTATAGCCTCAGAAGTCCTCTTCATTCTGGCTTACCTTTTTAAAACTGGTAAATCGCAAGAGATAAACATCTTAATACACAAAAAGGTTAGATGTCATTAATACATATTAATTAATTCAAATGAATTGATTGTGGAACAAACCATTTCCAAGGTATTCCTTGCTATTGGTATGAATTTTCAAGTACTTACATGTTCTCAAATATAAGCAGATGTTATACAGCATAGTTAAATATATTACTGGTAATCAGGCAGGGGCGATTAAATTTTATGGCCAATTCTTAAACTAGTAATGATCATATGTTTTGGACTTTTAAAACAACAGCAGTAGTAGAAGTTCCTCTAACTGTGCTAAGTTTGGTGCCTTACTGTAAGGAGCTTATGTTTTCCATGTTTTTTTTATTTTAATCAAAATGTTAATAAAGAATTCTGAATAACGTATTGAAATGTCAGTGTAATAAGTAGGATACAGAACTGTAATTCTGCTGCCTGATCTGCTTTCCCATTGAAAAAAAAAAAAAATGTTGGTGAGAAGGAAAAGAAAGAAAAAATGAACCAAACAGAACACTTGCTACGCTTATATTCTGTGGTGCAATTTTGTAAAATTTGTGCTTTTACATAAATTGTTAATACATAAATAATTTTCTTTCAATTTACGCCCTCCAACGTTAAGTCATATAGGGCGATTGATGGAGTGGGTGAAGTGATGCTAAAATGATCCCAGGGTCCATAGAGCTTAGAGATACCCGACATTCGCCTTTCCGGATAAGGGAAAACCCCGGAAAAATCTTATTCAGGTAACTCACCCTGACCGAGATTCGAGCTCGGGGCCATTAAACGTGAGGCAGACACGCTTTCATCTACGCTACGGAGGCGCGCTAAGTTGGATGTAGGTGTAACTGCTTTGAGTTGCGACAGTAACGTTTGGAATTTGAAAAGGGCATCTTTCAGGGATATTTTGAATAAACCAAGCTTCCATTATGAGGCGATGAAACAGAAAGTTTCCTTCTTTCTTAAATACTGGATCTATTTAGCTGACATTAGTTACACAGAATATACTATAATATTTACAGTGTTTATTATGAAGTATTTTATAAGATTGAAAATCAAATTCAGTAAACAACAAATTACAAAATGTGCATACACACTTGAGAAAAGAGAAGTTGAGTGCCATTCACTCATCACATTTGATTTCAGCTTTTATTTTTTTTGTCTCTGGCACACACATATGTAGTAGGTAGAAAACATATTGCATTCCACTCAAAAATTCTATACTGAGATCCCCCCCCCCCTTCTAACGTTTTGAGAACTCTCTGAATCCAAATCAAGCAGTCCGTGTGCATGTGTGTACTAAATGTTTTACATACTTTTGTGACAAACGAAATATATATCTTTAAATTACTGAGTATGTCCTAAGATGTACTCTTCATTATGGATGACATTAGTTGTATAACTGGTAAACTATAAGCTAGACAAAATCGAATTACCTACACCAGAAATTTCATTACAGCATACAACTTCTCAAGTACGATACTTTGTGGACATAATCATTCCTGAGGTATTTCTTATTATTTCTTAGAACATTCCAACACTTATACTCCTGTTAAATTGGAAATCGTCGTTTTCTTTTCTTTCTCTTTTGTTTTGATTTTTCTTTGGTAATACAAAGGGAACGGAATTTCAAAGACTGCCACCAGTACTTAATGCATCTGAATGTCTCTTAATCCTACTAAATTGTGCTATTTCCATTGTATCTATCGATAAATATGTAATTAAAGTAGTACTTTCAATATTTATCTCGATTAACGTTAAGTAGAATAAGCTTTTCAAAGAAGAGTTTGTTGAAGGATGGTTAGAGAATGTCATGCAAATATAAAACATTAAGACATCCGATTTTGTTTTCATATGCATAACTTTATTCGAGGTTGCTGTGATAGGCAACATTTTGACAAGGTAAGGTTCATGCTACTTTGCTGCAGCCTCAAAAAAAGTATTTCAATAAAAAATTAACTCGTGGCGGAACAGCCCTAGTCAATCTGAGTGCCGGCCTCACACCCACATACGCAAGGTAGAGGTAAACGATCATGCAACCGATACCGGATGGAGATGTGGTCAGCATCTCGGCACCCCCATCAGGAAAGTTGGCTTACGCAATCAGGACCACTACCCATCCTTAGCGTAGCTCCTCACTTTCTTCGCGATACTGAGTGGACCCTGGTCCTATACCCGGGACTTAATATCCACACCCCCAGGGACGGGATCGATCCCGGGCACCTTCCATGGCAGAGAACCAAAGCATGACTCCTTAACTCACTACGCCACTGCGCAGGACAAATTATTTCAATGATGTAGCCATAAATACATAAGAAAATTCAATATTTTTCACCGAATATATTTTGCCACAGAAAACTAGTTACATAAACGAAAATCATTTGCATGGTGAACAACTCGAATGCTGCATTGTTAGTTGCGCACCCATTCGAACAAGAAAGCAGCCAACTGATGTTCAAATTTGGATTCCCTGGCAATCCAACAAAAGTGTAAAACGGTCAAAATGAACCTACGTACCTATGTTTATTTCAGTGCTGAAGGCGTATTTATCCGTTTGGTGGCTTTATGGTTGCGTTTTGTGATAGAACGTTCTGTAAAGTTTGAGAGTCTTTAGTAGGTATTTGATTTTCCTTTAACGGTTGAACTTCATTAATTCAATGTTGTCCAGTTCTCCTGACACATTTCCCGGTTTACTAAAGCTTAGTATAACTACAGGTTAGTCTAACTTTTCCAGAGCCCACTTCTCCAGTTCCACGGCATGAAATAAAGAGCACACTGCCTCGTTTCTGAAACACATTGAAATCTGGATCTTCGCAGTCTAACAGTAAAATACCGACTGTCATTTCGTTTAGGTTGCCCTTTTATGTCTCATCGTTTGACTTAGAACTTGATTTATAGAAGGGTCATTCGAAATGTACTCCGTATTTGCAATCATACATACCTTTTATCATTTCTGTAATAAACCGTCTTGTTTGGGATCGTTCCGACATTGCTGTGGTGGTGATTTCATACCACACAATACTTTCCACAAATAAAGAATCCGAAACCGAAACAGACCACCTGACTTTTAATTTATATATCCAGCATTCTTGTATTTCTTAGTAGAGATGTGAGAAAATTAAGATAAATATTTTGGACTGCATTTACCAAAATTTGAATGCTTTCAATAAGATCATGTAACATAATTACTTATATTCCATACTCTGTGTTCTCTGCAGTTTTATATTGGCATAACAGGGGTGCAAGAATAACTTACAATCACACTGGGATTGCAAATTTATTGTTGCGAGTAGGAGTTAAGTCCGGCAATTGAGCCGCCATTGCTTTGTCCGTGAGAGCGGCCGGAGAGATCCATCTTCCATGGGTACAGTAGCAAACGTCACGAAGACATCAAGAAGACATCACGAAGACCGCAGCGAAATTGTGTCTTACAACGCAAAAGACCTTCCGGATCTTTAATTCGAGAGCTTTCCTGTTCCAGAAGCATCACCCGCACTGGATAGGATATATAAGGGCCTGAGAGTACTTAATAATATTTAGTGTTGGGAGTTTCGAGGGCGTTAGAAGTTCAAATTTGGCTCCGTGGTAAGGAGTCGGCGCAGTAGTGTTTGGTGCTTAGAGTTTTTGCGTGTTTTGAGCTTCTAGTTAAGTCCACGTGTGCGGCAGTAGTTCACGAGTTCACGAATCAGTCGGTCTGTGAGTTGTGCCGCGAAGAATGGTACGTTCCAAGCTCCGTGGTAAGGAGTCGGCAAAGAGTGCAAAGGCAGCGAAACAATTCTTGAACGAATATCGGAGTTGTGTTCAGAATCTGCGGGTAGCTACATGTAAGAGATGAACCTGTGTGAACGTCAGAGAGATTACTATCAGCACAAGTTGGTGTGTGCTAAAACGACATAACCAATGATTAAATGCAGATGTCAAGGTTGTGCGTTTGTATAAAACAGAAGGTGACTGTAATTTAGTACTGTGTTAACAATTTTGGTGAAAATGAAAGCAATTTGAAGCGAAATTTCATCTTTTGTCATTTCTTTCACAATACAAACTATTAAGGTGCCAAATGAAATTACCAGTTTTAGGAATAATTTGTAATTATAGTAGACGCAGCTGTATTATTTACCTATCTTGGAAATTTAACTGCATAACTACAGTAAAATATAGAGCCGGAACATTCAGATGTTCAAATTACCACTCCTGCTTAACTTGAAGGGGAAGGTATAAAGCAATTAGCTTAGCAGAATATCTGTTTTAACAAAGATAACAACACGCTTCCCCATCTACTGCTCTAGGGCCTACCAGATATAGGAATACGTTTACCTATCCTAGTGTACAACTGACAGTGTTTAAGTACATTGGTGTTGCGAAAAGGGAATATAAAATAAACTAAATTATGCTTAGACAAAAAGTATGGTTACGTTTTAAGTATGCAACTGACTTTAGCGGTGGCTTGAACCACGTGATTTCTGACACCTCTGGTGACGAGTTAGGGAACTGGAACGATGTGTCTTTCTCTTTGTGTGAAAAACGCATCAAGTGATATCACATACTCCTCCGGGCTCACGGTCATGAAGGCCGAAGGACCTTATTCAGGTACAGTAGTGCTCTCTTTTAATCATGTATTAATATACTTTAATGTATTAATATACTTATCGCTTTATAGAAATGACCTTAAATCCCGACCTCTCCAAAGCATGTTAATTCCATTTGAACTATTTTCCCCTACACTGTCCATCCATTTTGGTATAACTAGTTGCTAGAAATTATGAATCCATCTACAATGAATATTAAAGGCGCGACAATATTTATAAAAAAACAGACATTCAAAGTAACATATTATGTAGGAATTGAAATTCTTGACTCCAATATTTAAAACTTCAATTCATCAACTAAGTATTCATACATAGGATATATAACAAAGGGAAAACCCCACGCACTGCAACCTACATAGATCTATTTGGCTACCATTTCGCAGGAAGAGGCAACGAAATGAAGGAACCACAGGAGTCTATGGGCCCCATAGACCCCGGGAAATCCCTAAGTTCTAGGCTCGAAGATGCGTCACAATGATGAAGCTGTTAAGAGAGAACGATGAACGATCCGTCGACCAAGTAGACCTCTGGTGTTCACACAGAGAACTTTTTCCTTTGAGCAAGCATCCGGGCCATCCGTCCGGCACAGCCACACGCTACGAAACGTGGATGCACGCTTGAAATTTGAGAAGGAAATAAAACGTAAGAGAAATGACCCAAAGAAACTCGTTTTAGATGAGAAACCAGGTCAGCAAAAGCACATCGACCAGGGAAAGCCACATAAACCAAGGTCAAAGTGGCGGTCTACGTGAATGGAAACTGGGACCTCCCACATACAAACCTCACGCGTTACCTTGAGGTCCCATCGCTTGGTAGGCCTTTTACATTATGTGGAGTGTACTAAAAACTCTAAATAGCTATAAATTACAAATTGCGTGCTATATCAAGGACTTATTTGGACTTTAAGTTTTGTTAAGTTCTTAATATTATTAAGATATACGAGAAAGATATGTGGTGACATTGGATTCTCATTCCACTAGTTATAACCGATAGCTAAAAAAGAGTGCATCTATTAGCTTAGAGAAAATCTTCACTGGAAAAGATTTCTAAAGTAGCCCTAGCTCTCAGTAATAGCCAGCCCTAAAAGAGAGATATGTTAACCTTATGAACGTGGTAATATTGGAATGTCTTGGTACTGGTAAAAGCAGAATCAGAAGAAATTTTATTAGCAGCACTGAGAGTAACAATGGGACTACTAGAAAAGAAAAACCACCTGATAGGTGGCTACGAGATAAAATACGTACAAAATAATTATAGCAGCTCCTCCGCTTTTACGTCATAACCTCTTATAGCCCAATCATGCGTTAGAAAGTGGCATAGGTATATGAATCAATCGTGCTTCTTTATGTTGAATTTTGTAGGACACTTTCAGCCCCCGTTAAATGTCATTCTTCTATAATGTTTTCCAAACTAGAACGATCCTATTGTAAACATATGGAAGGAAAGAAAGAAGATAGGGAAACTTTAACGGAACGCTGATTGATAGAGGGAGATTACTGAATGTTTATAAAGGCAATTCCCCCATATGTTTACAACAGAACAGTTCGAGTTTGGGACAGATTACAGCAGTGGTTTACTTTCGCTAGTAATACTTAACCACAGCAAGGTTAAGGTAAGTGCAACGGACGGCGACTTTCAACACCTTGGCGTGATCTCTCCTACCTGTGTATCATTCGGGAAGGATTGGTCAACCTTAAATGTACCAAGCGGATGAAGAGTGAAGTGAAGTGAGAGAAGAAGTGAAATGGAGGTAAAGAAAATTCAGGGGATATAACGAATCTTCCCAGCATTTATATGGCGAACTAGGAAAACCAGGCATAACTCACGGATCGTGCCCACGAATTCCCTAATGTGGGTCATAGACGCTACTATACTCTGTCTCACGCTAGTTTAATCCTGCGTTAAACAACAAGGCTCACTCAACTCGCCCCGTGCACGCACATGAGTTTTGCTACACTAGCTGTATAAATAGCAACGCCAACTTCTAGACAATAAATAAACTTGGGTTACACATTAATTTATTAAATATTTGAGTTGGAATATTAACAGAATCATGCAGTAACATAATGGTTACCTTACTGTAAGTGATTTCCGCCCTCGCTTTTGAAATTTCAATCCAATATCTAATAACAATCGATGGAGAGTACTTCGTGAAAAATTTGGCAAGTCTGTGTCAGAATTTACCGCATGCAAAACCTCATTTAGAGTCGGCGGTTCATTTCTGAAAAATAAGCATGAACTTTGCTGCGTATAGCACTTTTCGTAAAATCGTCGTATTTCTCCACGCGCTGTTTGCATTTATGCGACTTTCCAGGTGTTCTTAGAGTTCCGGATGCTTGCTATTCCATTCTAACACTATGCACACTACTTGCGGTAACCCAAGGACTACACCAGTTTCTTTCTCAGTGTTTCTATAGACGATTCCGGATTTCTTTCTTTAAGCAACACGAAACAATGCTCGATTATTCGACTCTCGCCACTTTTTAAAGGTTTGCCTCGATTTTTTTTTCATTTCGGCGGAAGCACCAGCGTGCTCCATGATGGAAAGCTTACTGGTTTTAAATTGCATATACATAATTGTTCTTGGGCTTGTGAGGTACTAATACGCGAGATGTACAGGAAATACAATGTTAAATATGAGAAGCAGCTCCACACTATGAACAATAACATCTTAATCAGCATTGAACTCGATAGAGGCCTCTTTGCGGCAGAGTTGCCTGGTATAGGAATGCAAACATATATAATAGCAGTGTTCTTTAGTAATTGTTGAATAAAATGCAGCTTAATGGAACATAATAAATGTCTATATAATTTCACCTGTCTTCTGTCTAATCTGTATATAGCATACTATTATGTATATATCTGTTATAAATATCCCTTTGAGGATTCACGAGCCCAGAACACATCTATGTGGTATGTGGAGCAGAAAGATAACGCATGAGGCTATTACATTTATAAAAATCGAAACATTTGCATACTTTTCTCCCTCTCGCAGAGCAGTGATCAGAAAACTACTTACAGTACTTACTACTACTACTTAGATAAGGGGTTTAACGTACGCACGCAAATAAAGAAAACGCCCATTAACTTCGCTAAGCCAATCAACTGCTTAACCGTTTTCTGTCCCAATATCTCTGCCTCTGTCTCTCTTCCCACCCAAATGTTTACAGCAGGATTAAACTAGGTTGAGACAGATTATACCTGGACCATCCCGAATGGTTACTACCGGTAAGTAGAATATTATTAAAGACGGAACAGGCCGCAAGCCTATCATTGAAGAAGAACAAGAAGGAGAAAAAGGAAAAGAAATCATTAAATCGAATCATTCGCAAAGACACTTAAATAACTACACAGTTTGATAACCATCAAACTCTTGTGCTAAGTGCTATATATTATGTGGACTTAAGCTTCACGTGTTCACTAGAAAACCTGCTTCCTTCTAAAACTTTTCTTTGGATTCGGAATCTCAAAACTAGGTAAGTACAAGAGAAAGTTGTACTTAAGATAGAATTTAAAGAAAAGGAAAGAAACAAAAACAGAATTAAAGAAATCTAGAAACTGGCTACGGCGTTGCTTCCAAATTACTTCAAATGGTTAAATGAACTGTCATTTAATGCTCTCAAAAACACCCCTGAAATCTTACGCGATGTTCCCTGCTCTCAGGACGCAATTCAGTGCTGTGCCTAGGTATAAGCATAGCTAAAAGTGGATTTTATTGAAGGCAAACGCGACCTCGTTTTCTTCTTTTTTTCCAGTCCCTTCAGCACGTGTTGATGTGCAAATGCCAGAATCAAGCTTTTATTTTGGATAAGAGGAAGTGGTACATTTAAACAATGCGTCACGACAATCCGCCGTGTGTCGCACAACAAAAATATTGTTCTTTGTAATGCGTTCTAACACTACTAATTCATACAAATGCACATACACGGTGTGGTATGCTACAGTATAATGTTTCACTCTCCAAACAATGTGTTAGTGACGTCTTGCATTTCCATGGGAACAAAACACACACGCGAGTTAATAAGCATTTCCTCTGCGGGATGACGTCACCTGATGGTTTCATTTTCTCCCGCCGCGAGTCAAAGAAAGACAAGTGACAGATATGGACCGCAACAGGCGCCAGGATCAATTCATTATCTAACTCCCTTCTGTCGGCAGCTATGTTGTTTTCCTCCCTTTCCTGATTTCGATAGAGCTTACTTGGTTCTTAGTACCAACATTAATATCTTGCCGTATATAAAACTATGCTTTCCTTGAAGACATAAAAAATATGGCTGAGGAAGAAGGGAACATGAAAAAGTAAAATTTCCGGGTCGCAATGGCACGACGGCGTATCATACGTAGAATCCTCAAGGCGAGTAAACATGTATAATTCGTATTATAAACTGCATTACTTCACCGGGAGGAGATGAAATAAATACAGAGGTTAAGTCCATGAATCTATTTTAAGGATAAATCATATTTGCATTGCAAGTGTTGCAAACCTGTGCAGTGCACTACTTCATACTTAAAGCTTTTAATTTAAATTGATTTAATTTGAACGTGATGTATAATTTTTCTACAAATAAAGTTGTTCCAGTCACCTATTCCGAGTAGATGTAAGGTTCGTAATGTCTGTTGGACATATATATTGATATGGGGATCCTCGACAGGACACTTCGATAAAAGTTTCGTTTTCGGTGTCTTTTTTAAGTGGAAACATGCAAGGACAGTAATCAGTAAATGTGTGTGTATGTATGTGTGCGCGTGCGTGCCTATGGCAAGAGAGAGGAGAGAGAGAGAGAGAGAGAGAGAGAGAGAGAGAGAGAGAGAGAGAGAGAGAGAGAGAGAGAGGACAGAGAGACAGAGGTAAAAGTAAATGTACATATTTTTAAGGGAGGGCCCTGCAAACTAGGCAAAGCACCGCACAAAGGCCACGTGGTCCTCTGTACTCCTGGGCGAGCCACCAGATACAGGTGAAAGGTGTGTCGGGGTCCCTAACATTTGGAGTTTGAACGCATCCGACGTCGCTCAAGCGACATGAGACCTTGACATGTTTCCGCGGAGCTGTCCCGCTCGATGTATGTATGTGTGTGTGTGTGTGTGTGTGTGTGTGTGTGAGAGAGAGAGAGAGAGAGAGAGAGAGAGAGAGAGAGAGAGAGAGAGAGAGAGAGAGAGAGAGAGAGAGAGAGAGAGAGAGAGTGCGCACTCAACCCGAAAATTCAAAGTCGTCATTTCGTCGGAAAGCATGTTTTAAGCTCCCAGCGAGGTCAGCATGTTTTAAGCTCCCAGCGAGGTCAAAACAGCATTTTTTTTAAAAGGGAAGGACTAGTTTGCATCCATAAGTATGTGTGTCCATGAACAGCATAACAACACGTTAAGCGTGTTCCAAAGACGCCACACTCAGATTTTTCGAGAATATCCACAACTCTGGAAATAAAATAGTTTTTCTTATATGGAATATTTTTCTTTTAAAACGGTTTTGATTAAAATGCCGCACACTTAATATAAAATGCATATTAAAATTTTCATGGAAAATCAAATGACTTAGGGGAGTATCAAATTACTTCATGACGAAGTAAAGACATATGTTTGGTTAATAAAATTTTAGATCTCTAAACTAGTTTAAGTAGAATGTACTTTTGAGTGGTACCAGCCATTTCAGAGCTATCTGTTAGTGATTTGCATTTTTAATATGTTTTCATATTTAGAAATTAAGATGAAAAGTACTCGTAAGTGAATGTAAAACTTAAGGATGCTTCATTGTTGCCACCTTCAACTTCTATGGTTACGCGAATATTTTCACTTGAAAATCAACTGAAACTTGGGTGAATTGTGGAACTCTTGAACTTGGTTTTTAACCATTTTTACTACTAAACACACTGATACTTCCAGACTCCGCGTAGAATCCAGAATGATTACGGTTAAAGGATAATTCCCCACCCTAGCCGGAAAATGAAACCGACATGTTTAAAAATCAGCACGATGACCACTCCGCTACACAGGGAGATATTGGCTTACAGCATTCAATGTTTTCATTTCTTCCTTTAAACATTTATTTATTCCTAAAGTTTCGAAAGAATCAAGAAGAGTCATATTTGGGACGGCACAAATATTACACATCTAGCAAGCACAACTTAAACAATATCACAATGAACAATCAACAAGCGTGCAAATATAGTGAAAAATGTATGTCCTTGCATCCCTGCACTTTATATGCAATTAACAAGGGGGTTAAAAAAAAAAAAATAATAATAATAATAATAATAATAATAATAATAATAATAATAATAATAATAATAATAATAATAATAATAATAATAATAATAATAATAATAATAATAATAATAATAATAATAATAATAATAATAATAATAATAATAATAATAATAATAATAATAATAATAATAATAATAATAATAATAATAATAATAATAATAATAATAATAATAATAATAATAATAATAATAATAATAATAATAATAATAATAATAATAATAATAATAATAATAATAATAATAATAATAATAATAATAATAATAATAATAATAATAATAATAATAATAATAATAATAATAATAATAATAATAATAATAATAATAATAATAATAATAATAATAATAATAATAATAATAATAATAATAATAATAATAATAATAATAATAATAATAATAATAATAATAATAATAATAATAATAATAATAATAATAATAATAATAATAATAATAATAATAATAATAATAATAATAATAATAATAATAATAATAATAATAATAATAATAATAATAATAATAATAATAATAATAATAATAATAATAATAATAATAATAATAATAATTGTTTTTCATAAAGTGATATGTATTTTAAGTGGTTAGGGTGTTGCACAACAAATTCAACAAAACAAATTTTACTTGTACGAAAAACTTAACAAATTTCTACTGAGGGCTGTAAATATTTAACGCTTAAGTTCGCTTTGCAAATACATTTTGAAGTAAAACTACTTACATCATTTCCTAATTTGTTAAAGAAGGGTTTATCTGTTTTAAAACATTTGAGACTTCAATGCACTCTAGAGCGTTTAAGGTGAAAACTTATTTGCATGCAGCTGGCGCAGGCGATAGCGCATGGGATTCGCTCTAAGCAGGTCATTGGTTCGATTCCTGTGGCTAACCTTCCCGACAAAAGGAGTTTTACGAAGGTTTTCCTGTGTTGCTAGGTGAATGTCGGAAAGGTAACTTACATCCCCCGAATTCCCTGTTTCTCTATTTCACTTCTTTCATTTTAGCTTAATCCTGCTGGGCTGCTTAACATTTGTAAATGTTGGCGCTGCATGGAAAGGAAAAAGGATGCTTCATCATCCGCATCGGAGACTTCTCCGAGTCCTCGGATCCCCCCCTCCTCTCAGCTCAACTCTCTCTCTCTCTCTCTCTCTCTCTCTCTCTCTCTCTCTCTCTCTCTCTCTCTCTCTCTCTCTCTCTCTCTCTCTCTCTCTCTCTCTCCTGGCGGTTGCTCAGTTATGGGCATACCATATTCAATCATTCTTTCACTTCCCTTTTACCCTCCTATTATGGAGGACATACGCTTTAGAACTATCACATGGGTGTCTAGGATCAGATGCCAGTTGAAAAGCAGAGAAAATCTGGATCCCAGAGAATATCCACGCTGGAGGACCAGCCCGTTACCTGGTATGAGACTGAGGAAGTGGGCAGTATGAAATAACTGTGCAATGGAAGAAAGTTTTGGAGCAGTTGGGGGGATGAATGGGGCAACCAAAGAACCAAGATAAAATCGGCCCGGATGACCCTTTGTCCATCAAAAATCCCACATGTGATCCACTGGGATCGAAAGCGTGCTGCCTAGGTGAGTGGTCTAACCACTCGACCACGACTTCATATCTCACTGAATCCATATTTGGTTGAATTATTAATGCACCCAAGACGCCTGCACCTTCATGCTGTATCTGTGCACATATTTATTCAAAGTAAATGCAATGAACTCTGCAGCAATATACTTTGTAAATTGAGGAAAGTTTTAAATAACTAGAAATGGGGAAAATGTCTGCTTTAGAGAATAAATCCTTACTAGGAATTTTTCTTTTTTATTTGTAACTGTTAGTCCTCAGCGTCGCATATTACACTGGGCATCTATAAAACCGCTTAATGTTGCTCAGAGGTCTCTTTATCAGAATTGAGGTTCTTTTACGTGACAAATCTACGGCACGCGGCCACCATGTTAAGGAATTTTTCGCCAGAAAGATCTTTAGGTCTCCGCCAGATTTGCACTAGCGACCTCGAGAACTAGAAGTTATCACGTTAACCTTAGACCACAGAGTAGATTTGGCAGGAATTATACGATTAGATGTTTATTTAAAACGGGTACTGCATGCCAATAATGTAATCTTGTGATAAACTAACCGTTATATTCAAACAGTGAGTTAAACTTGGTTCAACTTGCATTAATTGAGAATTTTTTACGGTATGCAGTTATTTTTATAACGTGTTTGATTTTTCATCTAACAGATGACTATGCCACAAGACTCACTGGGTAAAAGAATGAAAATGTAATGTAAAAGTAGTATAAATATGTACATCTCTTGGAATTTTTCTTATTAAATTTGCAGTTTTGAATGATTACGCTTAGTTACAGTTGCAACGTAAATATTTTGAAGCTCACCGCTGGCATTTAAGTTTTAACCTACAACATTACTTAGTAACAGCTTCCTGTAGTCTTCTGGAACAGCAGGTCGTGGGTACCATTTCCATTTACAGGATAGAATTTGTCTTTAGACAGAATTATTCACCACCCTCTCAAGAGTGAGACTGTAAGTAGGTGTGAATTTAACTGTTTATAGAAAAAAACAAAAATAATTAATAGAAGTGTAAATGAAGGTCACCTTTGCCAAGAAGCAGTTGTTCGAATACGTAATTCGCCGATATAAACTTAGATTTAAAGGTGGCACAGAAATGGGGAAAATGTAATTAAGATCAAACTTGTTAGAAGGCCCATGAACACTTCAGAGGTCCTTAAAGAGTACACCTTTTCTTAATGTTTCTTGCTTAATATGTAATCAATTCACGAAATAAAGGGCAGTGACGAGAATGCTCGGATCGCCAATGTAATAAATTATCTTTTAAGTTGAACTATGGACTATTTATATAAAAGTCATGTTAATTGCACAAGTTATCAATATGGTTAAACTGAATAAGGTGAGTCTGCGTTTATGCTAAGTTGATAATCAATATGACAATTAGGGTAGATATGGTAACAGAGACAACTAGCACCTCGACCTTAATGGGTCTTTTGTGCATCACCTTCAGGGGGGGGGCAGATGTGTTGAAGGTACCGCAGGAGATATATGGACTACAGAGACACGCAGTTCCCTAATAGTTACCGGTTTGCCTATACGCCTGAGAAGCGCTCAACGGCTAAAAGCCTAAGCCACTGGAGGCTACTCATAGGCTCCCCTCCTGAAGTGGGGTTTGACGCATGCTTTTACTGCATGCGTCGGCGATACTGATGATATACGAGATGAAGATGGAGCACCCGTGGAATCAGATGGTGGGGGAAACCGGAGATCCTGCAGAAAACCCGCCATAGCACCGTAATGCGGTCACGTGGGATCGAACCCAGCTGGGAATCTTGGTGAGAATCGAGCGGTCCAACTACTCAGCCACGGCGTGGCCTTGAACAAACAAGATGAATTGCAAAATTGAAAGGTATTGCGTAATCTCTTCACAGTCAACCAACACACAGCCTCTGGTTAAGAAAACGGTAAAAATTATTAGTTTCATGCTCATAAATAATAACTATATCGTGGGTACAAACAAAATAAACGTAAAATAAATTAAAAAATCTGTATAACCTGGCCCTTAATTTCTTAAACCCGGGTTAATGTCACACTTTTAACATTTATTAACACTACATTCACACACAGAACATAATTTACAGATAATTTAGGCACATAAAAATAAAAAGTAGAATTATTTTAAATTTATAAAAGTTAAAAATAAAAAACATAAAATTTAACTAATATCTACTACTTAAATTAATTAATACTAATAATATTCTTCTCTTTTTCTACTCCTTCTCCTCCTCCTGCTCCTCCTCCTCCTCATTCTTCTTCTTCTTCTTCATCTTCTTCTTCTTCTTCTTCTTCTTCTTCTTCTTCTTCTTCTTCTTCTTCTTCTTCTTCTTCTTCTTCTTCTTCTTCTTCTTCTTCTTCTTCTTCTTCTTCTTCTTCTTCTTCTTCTTCTTCTTCTTCTTCTTCTTCTTCTTCTTCTTCTTCTTCTTCTTCTTCTTCTTCTTCTTCTTCTTCTTCTTCTTCTTCTTCTTCTTCTTCTTCTTCTTATTATTATTATTATTATTATTATTATTATTATTATTATTATTATTATTATTATTATTATTATTATTATTATTATTATTATTATTATTATTATTATTATTATTATTATTATTATTATTATTATTATTATTATTATTATTATTATTATTATTATTATTATTATTATTATTATTATTATTATTATTATTATTATTATTATTATTATTATTATTATTATTATTATTATTATTATTATTATTATTATTATTATTATTATTATTATTATTATTATTATTATTATTATTATTATTATTATTATTATTATTATTATTATTATTATTATTATTTTTATTATTATTATTATTATTATTATTATTTATTATTATTATTATTATTATTATTATTATTATTATTATTATTATTATTATTATTATTATTATTATTATTATTATTATTATTATTATTATTATTATTATTATTATTATTATTATTATTATTATTATTATTATTATTATTATTATTATTATTATTATTATTATTATTATTATTATTATTATTATTATTATTATTATTATTATTATTATTATTATTATTCATACAAAAACAAATTTTTATTTGAACTACTTTAGTGCTGCGTGATTTAATCGATTAAAAGAAACGATTAATCGATTATTTTCTTATTTTAGATTAAAGATTAAAAATTTTAATCGAATAATCAAGTCAATTATAATGAATCGATTGCAGGAAATGTTAATCAAAACTCTTTTAGCCATATTTGCCCCTCTTTGTTTCGATGCATTTCTTCCAACCTAAACAGCCTCTCCAACGCATCAAGCTTTCACTACTATGTGTTTCAAATGGGAAGAGTTCTGGCCTATAGCGAATCAGATTCTTTAGAGCCTTCAGCGTTGCCAGTTCCTTATCCCCACTCTTTTTGTATTTCCCTCAGTCTCGCACACCTGCCATGTTCTTGGCGCTAGACGTAAGGGAACGCAAACTGAATTTGCCAAAGTTTTCTAATGATGCAGCTGTTGAAATCACAAATGCAACATGGATATTCGTATATTACGCAAATAATTTAAATATTTTGTTTAAAATTAATAACAGTTTATGAATTACCTATTTTTCTAATCTAACGAAAATGCCAGCGGCGCATCCGTATGGCTGTGAATGTTATTTACGTTAAGAGGTACTTCATCATTGTGATTGTCTTCATCGTCTGAGTATTGCAAATTTATGATCATGGGTTACAAAATCTCGTTATGTGCTATTTCTTTCCGAAAGTCATCTTCTTGTAGTTTATCTGATGTCTCACGCAGTTTTCCCAGTCTTGTTGTGTTCCTTTGCAATTTCTTCGTGAATAAGTCGTTCAACGTCAGTCAGTTTAAAAATATTATTTCTGTTTGTAATATAATTTGAGCCCACATCTACTCAATAGGATTGTTCTGGCAGTAGTAAGGGGAAAGGTGGATCATGTCTCATTGATCCAGCTGATACACCATTCATGGAAGAGCAACTGAATAGTACTGCTTTGAACCCTCTAGAGTAATTAGAGATTACGAACCATTTATAAACAGAGATATAACATGACCAGACATGTTCTGTGAGACTAGCAGAAAATGTATTTTTTCCTCTCATCAAATTTAACAAACACCTTGGCTTATTTAAGGTACGTATTTTTTTATCACGTCATGCCAAATGTTTACGTTTCAGTTCTGAGTAATTTCAAGTATTCGTTGCGCCGGTCCTCATCAGAGGTAAAGGAGCAAACTTAAACTATTAAACAGGGAAACAGGTAGATAACGAGATACCGATGGAGAAAAATTATAAAAGATATGCAGCAACACCAAACACTAGGTGAATGTGTGCCCCGTTCAGAAATGCCTAATTAAAATTTTGTGGATCTCTTCTAAGAATTATTTATTTTACACTATCATGACATCCAGGCTAATATAAGTATATATCTTTATCCCTTCCTTAACCAGGAGTTTAGTCCCCCGGATATTAAACCCCCAACGGTACAAATTTATGAGCACAGGCGCCAGGCCAGAAACAAGAAGTACATTTATACAAAATTATACCATGGCAGAAAAGGACCACTCACCACATACCGCCGGAGCCGCTTACGTCGAACTCACTCCAGGGTACCTAGCTACTTATGAGCAAAGCCCGGCTCAAGCACCTCAGCGCCCGCAAGCGATTAAAAGGGAAAACGGCGACACGCTCCTCGAAAGGCGGCCTACAAAGTAGCGAGCGTTCGGCTCAACGTTCAGTTATACATGCCACCCAATAATGATGTTCATTAAAGTGCTTACGTCACAATGCATTGTTATAATATATGGTATCTAACTTATTTATTTGTATTAGGAAAACTATTTGCGCTAAAAATATGGGGTTTTTATGATTATGTTAAACACCTTACTCTCTCGTTCCTCATGTATCAGATTTTGCAAAATTTGAACTTTTGTCTTAGCGCAAATAGTATTTATTAGAGATTGATTAGTTTGGCGCTCGTCACTCACCACTTAAGGGGAATGCAATACAACACCACATGTCTCCGATTGGTTGCTCACCTAGTAGCGCTCAAGGACAAACATCATCCCATTTGAAGCACATAATAGACATGAAATGTTCTTGAACTTTGAGGTAATATAACTCCTGATAGCTAAAAGAAATCACTCTTAAGTCCAAGAGAGTCTGAATAACGCGTCTGTTGTGAAATATTCTAAGAGGTACATAACTACATACAGATGCTGACAGAGAGGTTGCTTTCCTTACAACTTTTGTGTGACAACATATGGTATAGATTCGTATACAACTGATTATTTATCGCTTGCTATCATAAACTGAACTGTACAACCTTGAACCGAACACTTCGTTTACGCAGCTATTGATACTTCAGCTGATCCCTCTTCTCAGGGCTGTTGGTGGTGTAACTTTGCTGTAAACTGCAGTAAGCCAGTAATGTTTCTGAGTTCGTGACAGTGAGTGAAAGTTTTGTGTTAAAAAAGTTAAAATAAGGAACAACGTTTTGTGCTGCATGGAATTAAAATTATGGCATGCCAAAATTTGAGAGGGAAACTGGATGTACATATTGGCCTTAAGCTAAATGACTCTGGTAAAGTGTCTGACTGAAAAATAAAATATTTTGTAAAATTTGTGGTAAATCGTTTAGTTATAGTGGTAGTGCTAGTAGTTTGAATTATCATTTGAAACAGAAAGTGATACGGATCATCTCCAACTGTTCCTCAGGCACTGCAGTCCAATCTAAATAATTCCATAGCCAAACCGATTTGTTCCATCAAGGAAGCTGAATTAACTAATAAAATCCTAAATTGGTTGGTAAAGGATAGCCGATCTATCAATATTGTTTCGGATGAGAGGCTAAAAGTAGTTTTAAGAAAAGCCGTTGGAAACAGTTCGTAAAATCTTCCATCAAAAGATGCTGTAAATACACGAATTGACAAGTTATATACGATATTGAAAGATTTAAGCTATTTAACACATTAAAGTATGCGGAATACTTTAGCGTAACAGAGGATTTCTGGACTTTAATAGCGAATCAAAGTTACTTAGGAGTTACTGAATTGATTCTAACTGGGAGTTCTTCAGTGCAACGTTGCAAATGAAAAACGTAACTGAAGAGCACATCGCAATCACTTGTACTAACGAGTTCGAACACGTTGTTAATGATTGTAACTTGAAAAATAAAGTCATTGTAATTTGTACAGACAGTGCTAGGGATATTGTACTTGGTATTGAGAAATCAAAATATGATAATGTTAGCTGCTCTGTTCATACTTTACCATTAATCTCAATAAGGCGATTAAAAGTGCTTCTATAGATATCCGCCTTACCAAATGCAGAGAAGTACTGGCCCACTTTAAACAAAGTCCGTAACTAGAAAATGAACTGTTTAAAAAGCTAAACGATCTTAATATTCCACAGATAAAATTAAAACAAGACGTAGTAACCCGGTGGAACAATGCTTGTTTTGTGTTTGAAGGTCTCCTGAAAGCTAAGAGAGCAGTTATTGATATATTAGATGCCTATCCTTCAAATATTATTCCAGTAACTGAAATTGAATGGGAAATGACACTAAGAATGTTTGAATGTCTGAAATGCTGCCTGGATATTTGTGATTTTCGGGTGGGAGGAGTAAATACGTCACAGCAAGTGTTGTGATACCCGCAATAACATATCTAAGGTTAAATCTAAAAGTCACTGACTCAGACCCTCTTTATGTGATCAGGTTCAAAACTATTCTAGTCGAAGATTTAACAGAAATAATTAATAGCTCGCCTAAATTAGAAATGTACAAAGTTGCAGCTCTTAATCCGAGATTCAATTCCTTGAAATGTCTCTCAGGAGGCACAAGAGAATTAGTATGGAAAACACTTTCAGAAATATCTGCGGTAAGCGTGAAAACTACGACAGAAATAAATTTGAAGAAGATAAAACTGTTTTTCTAATGAAAATGACGATGTCAAAGAAACCGCCCCAATAACACCACTTGCTACAGAAATTGACGTCTACAAGCCTTTGGGTGAACTGGATGACGACTTCGCAAATCCTCTTCAGTGGTGGAAGACACGTTCTATTCAGTTGCCAATTCTTTCATCCATGACGAAGAAATAGCTATATCGGTTCTCTGTAAGCGCGTGTTTAGTGATGCGGGGAATATTGTCACCAAAGAAAGAGCAGCACTTAATTCAAAGCATGTAAATGCACTTATGTTTAAAATCATGGATGAAACAACAGTGAATATGTGAGTGTTCATTTAAACTATTATTTGCGTGTCAGTCTCACAAATCTTAGTACATACTGAGTATGTACATACATATATGTAGTACATACATATATATATAAGGTAGACATGATTTGATAATCGATTTCAAATGGATGGTTACACGCCTTTACAAGAACAAATGAAGAAGACTTGAATTTTTTTATTCACTTATTGTGATTTTAGCAAAAGCACGAAATTTTTATAAAATTTTCATGGGTGCAAATTCAAGCAGATTCACTTTGTACAAAATATTAGAAAACCCAAATTACACAACCTCCCTTTTTATATTAGTTATTTCGTAATCCACCTGAGTTTTCCCCTGTGACATTGATGACTGTCCTTTATGCAGAGTAGTTATCAAACACAATATTACATTTTCGTGCACTTAGTAGTAGGGAAATCAATAAATATTTTATTCTGTACCTATCATAGATGAGCAAGCATAAACGTTCCATTCGATCATTTGATATCGATATCTGTTACGTAATGCATATTTGTGAATCCGCTGAACCCCATAGGAATTTTTAGAAAAAGGGTTATAGTAATGTATATAGTGTGACAGAGCGGCTATTAAGGTTGGCGCTGGCCAGTTGTAGAGATAAATATAGATAGTAGAAGCTGTGACACTCTCACCTAGCACAAACACCAGAAGTGCTAATGATAGGTAACCAGAATCTTTTGAAAATTTCCCTTCCATTGCCCCAAGTTGTCCATAATGCTCTGAGAAAAATTCCAGCAGGTATATGTTCGCAAATGAGATAGTTCCCATACTTCTAGTGCAATATAAAGTGCATTTTCCTAGTAAAACGATAATTGTGACGTACAGTGAATAAAATAAATATTTAGTTTAAGGATGCCGTAAATTTCAAAAATCATATCAGTACCGCTAGTCTCCCGGAGTTTCATTCCGCACCAGTTCCTTTAAATGGTAGTAAAACTACAGACATGGGACTGTGGTTTTAGTTAATTGATGGAAATTAATCATTTCTCCACACTAGCCATATATAGGCTAAGGTAAGAATAGATAGAGTCAACATGAAAATTTTAATGCCGTGGCCGGGATTTGAACCACGGATCTCCTGGTTTCCGTCCAGCCGCTCTTAATCTTTGAGCTACCATAGCCAACATGCCGTACTGACATTAAATTCTTCATTTTACTCATATATTTCCCCGGTAGACCACTAGGGGCTCTCGCATCCGAGATACACCGTTTGTGGCGACTTACTATCGTAAGTACGTAAGTCCCAGGCTTCATCATTTAACTCTTATTATTTTAGTTAATTGATGGAAATTAATAATTTCTCCACACTAGCCGTATATAGGCTAAGGTTCTTAATAGATAGAGTCAACATGAAAAATTCAATGTCATGGCTGGGATTTGAACCACGGATCTCCTGGTTTCTGTCCAGTCGCTCTTAACCTTTGAGCTGCCATGGCCAACATGCCGTTCTGACATTAAATTCTCCATTTGACTCATATATTTCCCCGGTAGACCACTAGGGGCTCTCGCATCTGAGAGACACCATTTGTGGCGACTTAGGTACTTAAGAGCTAAATGATGAAGCCTGGGACTTAAAGTACTTACGATAGTAAGTCGCCACAAACGGTGTATCTCGGATACGAGAGCCCCTAGTGGTCTACCGGGGAAATATATGAGTCAAATGCAGAATTTAATGTCAGGACGGCATGTTGGCTATGGTAGCTCAAAGGTTAAGATCGACTGGACGGAAACCAGGAGATCCGTGGTTCAAATTTCGGCCATGGCATTGAATTTTTCATGTTGACTCTATGGGACTGTGGAGTTTAAGCACAGGAACTATCGGTCTGGGTCATGTTTGGACATAAGCCCTAGGGAGCAGTAGCCCAGCTTCTATTCAAATGATCTACCCAAATCGACGTAAGATTAAGAGAGCTCTTGTGTTCGAATCCGCAGAGGGTTAACCGTCCGAAGAAGAGGCTAAGTCCTGCGTATTTCATGATGTCCTACGTCACGAAGAAGGTAAAATGGTAGGGATAATTTGAACCGAATCACGTTCTGCCTCTGAAGGGACAGAGAGAACTTAATCAAGTGACAGTGAAAATCGGCAGACACAATATTATATGTGCAGTCCATGTATGTGCGTGAAAGAGAGAGAAAGTGACAGTGAAAGAGAGAGGGGGATAGGGAGAGAGATCAGCATAACTAAAAGATGAAAATTCGTATAAATGTAAAACACGACGTTTAAATCCACTGTATTTTTTTCTTTCAAAGAGGCTGTGACCCCAATGAATATATTATCTTATCATTGTTTACATAATATAAATGTATATTTAAATTTTCTTTAAATACTTTATGAAATACACTTCATACAGATTGAATTTTACACAGTTATGTATAACGGAAAGCATTGGACTAAGATACCTTTCTTCACAGTATTATGTGTTTTAACAATATTCTATGTGATGCATTTTCCAAAACAGAAAAGTTGGTTGAAAGTATCTGTTTCTTCTTTTTACTACCTCTTATGTTAAGTAATTAGAGTAAATATTTCGGTCCACTAAATATTCTATGCCGAAATTTCTCCATAGGTACACGTTTTGAGACCTCCCGAAGAACCTCCTTCAGAGTGAGAGAGAGAGAGAGGGAGAGAGGGAGGGTGGGAGAAGGGATTAAGAGTGTGGGTGCGTTTCAATGGCAAATAAAGATTATGTTTTAAATTTTCTTGAAATAGCTTGTAAAGTGCTGTTCTTTCTAATTGCTTTGTTTAAATTATTGAAAACCTAATTGAGATAAGGTCTTACTTCACAAACACGTAAATATATATTGCTTAAGCGCACAAGTTATAAGTAATAATTTTTTGTGACAAAGATTTCTGAGATATTCTTTGTTATCGTGTTGAGCTTTCAAATATTTACACTTTTCAAGCATAAATTTTGTTATTCGCTCTTTGTTCTCGATCTTAAGGAAAGAGCGTGGAATTTCCAATCCTTTACATGGTGACTTGCTTTCTAAAGTCAAAATACAACCTTTAGCCTAATATTTCTTTCTTATATCTACTACGAATTGTGTTTAAATATTAAATGAGAATTCATCAGTATTAACAAGAACTGAGAAGAAAATAGACTTTTGTAGAAATAATTTTTAAAAGCGAGTAGAGAATATATCAATTACTCTTGTTTTTCCGTGTTTAATTAATCATTTCCAGATAAAAGTATATAACAACGACTGAAAGATTGCCTCTTGATGAATACAGAGAACATCCGTCAATATGTAATGACATGAGAAAGTGATTTATCCACGCTCGATTCATTATTTCATATGTCAATAATAAATAAATTATTTTGTAAAATTGGGCATAAGATTCACAAAAATGTTTGACATTTTAGAATTACAGTTTAACCCTGTGAAATCTGGTTTCAGTGCTAGAGCTAAACTATCTTTTTAAACTTTTCAGTTACGAAAGTATTTAATACAAGTGAACAATACATATACCTAATAATCTAAGAAGTGCATAAGGTTTTCGTTCTCTGATATATAAAGCTTTTCTGAAAAATTTCAAATTATGGTATATAATATATGCTGAATACTAAGCAATGCTTTTAGAAGCTTAGAAAAACTCTTTAAGTTCAAATATTTCAAAGTGCGTTGGTATATGCCTAAAATTTCAAAGAAGGAAAGGAATAATGAAAGCACCTTAAAATGATACAGATGGATATTGCAAAATTCAAACCAATAATAACGAATATATCGGGAATGGCTTATGCTATTAATATTTATTTGAAATAAATTGTGTGTTTTTAAGATATCTATATTATTTTAGCGCTAAATTATTTTATTTTACTTAAAGCTTGCCACTTATAGAAAACTCTTTCCGAATGAAGAGGACTACACAAGCTATTCCCAGACAATTCAAGAAACAAGTATATTTTTTTATGTTAACCAGGCTGTAAATTGCCAGAATTATTCTGTGTCGTCGATGTGCCGGAGTTTCTTTCTGCGGAGTTTGTTTTCATAAAAGTAAACCTACTAAACACCATCGATCTGGACCACGTTTAAGCTGCGACTTTGGGTCAGAAAATTCAAGATACACATTTTATTCGTCAGGTAAATAACTATCTCTAATTTATTATGATGTTTTAAATAAAATTGCTAAGACCCATTTTGGAGAGCATTAAGACTGACCAATAATTTTGCACTTAAGAATTGCCGCTCCTCATAATCGTGGTCCCTAGAGCTGTCTCCAGTGTTCCGCAACGTAGAGGGTCGCGGGTTCAAGTCCCACCTTGAGCAGGGGTGTTTATCTGTATAGTGTATAGGTGTGAAAATTACGTAGAGCAAGCGGAAACAATAAAAGCTGCAAATTAAGGAAAATATATTTTTGTAAAAATAAAAAAGATATAGAGGAGGAGGCTTTTCTTGAAAATACTCGTGTTGCATCCTCGGATGACACAGCTTAAATACCAATGTTGAGAGTTACACACTAGAAAACGTAAAATCTATTCTTTAGTAATTTTGTCAATACATTTCTTTCCCGCAATTAAGTTTTTGCCGTAGCATTGCGTATTTTCATTTCAGTAATCAGGAGAATCACACAGGACAGTGCTGTACGACATTCCCTGGAGATTCACCGCGCTACATTTGCTAAGATCCAGGGAATAATATAACAAAAACACTCTTCTGCCCTTACATATGAGGTGTTAACTGTGGATAGACGTGCCCACGTATGTAGCGTTCGGGGAATTGTCCCCAGAGGGCAGTAATTAACCCTTTGGATAAATTCGGGCCCCCTCTCCCCCACATGAAACAAAGGGTCGAAGCAGAATAACACTATAAACCCTTTCTCTGCTCCCTTAGCACTCTTTGCACTCAACTTGCCATGGTTAGAGGCGGCAACAAAGGTTTTGCTCGCTTGTCCACGAACGGCTGGTTATTTCAGGATGACTGCACAGACTCTCTGCGACATACATCTCTTTCAGGGATAAAGGCGCCCACACACGTACCGGCTCCGTCTAGCCCATGTGCTTAGTGTTAAAAGTACCCACTCCAAATAAATAGACATGGAATTAAAACTAAAGCTTGCATGTTTGTATCATATTAATATTACAAAAAGGAAATTACTTACACTTCTGTATGTAGAGTAAACTCCTTCCTTGTTTAATAAACAAATCATTAATCAGCTTTTAATAACTCTTTCATCACTGAAAAGCTCAATAGCCACTTCTGAATATGGTAAAATACACTGTATTTTCCTTCATAAGTAACTAAGAGATTAAAAAGGAACTGCTAAGTCCTTATAGGTAAAATAAAAGAACATGTTAGGTGAGGCGTTTTCTTCTGAGAATGCAATGGAGCAGAAAATACAGATGTTACTATACAGAAAATCCATATAAGAAAAGATAGATGTCACGGACACTCCATTTCGTAGCAACGTACTCGTATATGTAAATTATTACGATTTGCCCAATAAGGCACAATAAAACAAAAGAGAACTGAATGTGCTTATAACAGTACAAATCTCATAGGATAGCGGTGTCAAAGTATGTTAATAAGTAGGGCCCGGATTTCGATGAAAAGTCATCTTTTCTCTGAGTAGTCACACACGATTCTTATTGGAAATTAAGGGCATTCTGGAACAAATACGTTAGGTATATATGGTTTTTATAGGTCATCAAAATGCATTTTTCCACATTTTTATAATAAAGTCATTTTAACATTTAAATGCATTTTCCGGTCATTTTCTTTGTTTTTCACGAATTTATATGGTATTTTCATCTGTAGCCCGCCTTCGGAAGGCCCGGGTTCGATTCCCGTGGCGAACCTGACCCTGGACCATGGGCTTTTGGGGGGATTTTAAAATAATCTGTGATTAAAAGTTCATTTATATATTTTATATGAAACAGTAACTTTCTAAGTGTGGTAAACATTTAATTAACACAGGTCAGCGTCCTAACGGTGCTGGTAAATTTATGACGCATCAATTCGAGGAATCCCCGATTACATCATGCAATACGTTTGTATTGCATGCACAGAAAAACATTTGCGAGCTCTTCATAATGTGAAAAAAGAAGAAGACAAGCGTCTCCGTTAATGTTAAAAGAAACGAATTCGACAAGTAACAAGTCACCTTCCTTTTATAAAGTATTATGTGAAGTGTTTATTAGTGCTAGGAAAATTAATTCCAAATTACGAGATTTTCTTGAACGTCACACTGGTCATACAATTCCAAATGAATCAACTTTGCGTTATAGTTACCTACAAAAGTGTTATGAAGAGACGTTAAATCGAATACGTTAACATGTGAATGGGAAAAAATTGTATCAATGTGGTTATTCGAACCATATTCATTATTTGTGTCAGTTATTAATTTATTATTATGAATGAAATGGCTAATTTTTGTTAGGTCTTTTTTTACACTTTATGTCCATATTTTATATTTTAAGGGCATTTTATAGCTCATTTTAGAGCATTTTGAGGTCAACAACTTTCGGGCCCTATTAATAAGTAATCACCCTCGTTTAAAATCCTCTTGCTATATTTCATCTGTGAAATAGTGAAGATCGTTAGGAGGATGTGTAAGGTAACTGTATAAGGAGAGAAAATTATGTCCAGCTAAGAGTAGGTATTACTGAAATGATACTTTACATAACTAATAATTATGCATTTTCCAAACAGGTTAATTTGGCGGAGTGGGGTACAGTTCATTCCAAAATATAAATGAAGTGAGGAAAATTGAATACCACTACTGCCGCTGCTGTTACTACTACTACTACTACTACTACTACTACTACTACTACTACTACTACTACTTCTAATAATAATAGTAATAATAATAGTAATGATGATGATGATGATGATGATGATGATGATGATGGAACAATATATCCAATTTGTTAAAACAAAATGCGAATATAAATTTTATTCACCTCTATGGCCAAATCAACAGTACTATTATTATCTAAAGATATTATTTGACCGTTCCAACCGTTTATTGTCCCACTGCCAAAATGCAGACTATAACGTATGGCAAGGTTCGGAGGGCGGACTGTGCACTTCAAACTATTGAAGATAGTACAAATGGTGCGCTCCCCGGAGGAGGAGTGAGTTCAGAGGAGACAGAATGACCAAAACCAGGAGACACGGCAGCAGAGAGCAGGGTCCATACAGCGATACAGCCTTCAGACATTGACTCCCTGGTGGCAGTCGGTACAACCAATTCCCCTCAATGCTGGAGACTTAACATCCACTAGCGGATCCGGGTCTCAGCATCGCCCCATAGAGCATATTCCCTGCCATGCAACGCAGAGACTCTCCAACACTTATAGCCCTGAAACAGACGTGCAGAATGAAGGTGAAATGAAAAAATAAATGAAGTATAGTGGAAGGACATGAAATGCAGCTTTCCCTGCATTCACCTAGTGACTCGGAAACCCCCACCCCAAATAAAACGATAGGTCAGGAAGGTCGGCCACAGATATCGAACCCACGACCAAATTTGAGTCGCGTGCGCTACCGCTTGCGTCACCTCGCACAGTATGTGCAGACTGTTAAACATTTTTACTATTTGAAAATCTGTCGTGGGGAAGTGAAGGTTGTCAGGCATTTCATCAATATTCCACATCCTTTTGCGTCAATTTGGGGGATTTTCGAAGTTATCATTATAAGGCATAAAAGCTAGATTTTTGCCATGAAAATATTGTATATAATGTTATAATAATTTCATAGACAAATAAACAGGCAGGCACGGGGAGGGGCATGCAGATGGGTAAGTAGGCTTCATTTGCTTTGCCCGCTTGGCTTGTCAAAATTGAATTACAGATTAATAACGCATTCATTAAAATTATAACGATACTGCTCTATCATATGACATTCAACCTTCATTTTAAAAGTTTCAAGACTGATGATGCTAATTAAATTGTGGGTAAATTGATTTTAATATAACTTATTGGACAAATTGTATATTTGCCAAAAATGCAGTTCTAAAATTGTGTTAGTCATATGAATAGATTTTCTGATTTTAGTTTCATAATTACGTAGCCCACTCTTTCACTGAAGTAAGCGTTTGCTATTGTTATAGAACACATTATGTATAGAACCACCTTTGTGTGTGTGTGTGTGTGTGTGTGTGTGTGTGTGTGTGTGTGTGTGTGTGTGTGTGTATGTGTGTGTATGTGCGCGCATGCCTCGGTGAACCTTAAGTTATTTTGACTGGAGATTTAACTAACAGACTCCCTAGGACGTAAATTAAAAATTCTTCTGATAAACGTTTTTAAACAAAGAAACTTGTTGATTTTTCTGGAAAAATTCATAGCAAAATTTTATATAAATTACAGACTGAACGAGGGTAAAATAAGTTGTCTTGTGTTTAAAGAATTCCTCAAATTTCTTAATATGTAGCAAACTGGACTAAATTTAGACTTTGGATTAAACAACGTGCAGACGTACATTCCAATCATTTGCATCCAAAGAAACACGTAGAGAACGATAAGTGAGTACAGACCCTAACAGAATATTTTCACAATTAAAGGAAAATTGTTTTGAAGTTGTTAATACATACCCATAGAAAGCGTTTTTCGACATTAACCATCAAGTTGTTTGCTGCACACCACTTATTAAAAGTAACTGTTGTTGCTTCTTTCTCATTTAAAGAGACAGATGACAGACAGCTAGACAAAATGTGTTCGCAACATTTTGGAATAACATTAATTTAATAATGTAAATCTATGAGTATGCACAATTAAATCACAATAAAAAGTTTTTGAAACACGTGTTAAGTAAAATAAGGGCTGCAACTAACTAACACTGTGATTTTCAAATCGTACTGGTATGTATAAATGATCAGAAGCTTGGAACATTTCCGGGTCCCCTTGTCTTCTATAACATCCATGTATAATAATTGAAATTTCTGTGTAAATCTGCAGAACTCGACCGTAGCAATCACTCCTGTCATGGAAAACAACCAGATAGCTTTATATTCCATTTTTAAGACAGCGCTGCATAATTACTACTGCTATAAAGTACAGCAAAAGACTGGAGAAGCTTTTCAATGGTAACAGATAGTTCTTATTCAGTAATGAGTTGTATTTCTTGCTCGGGTGAAATGAACAGGCACAACTGTTGCATTCGAGAGCCCGAAAAATGTTGCAACTGCAGGGAACCAGTCTGTGTACTCCAAAGGTTCTGTGATGTTATTTAATTCACAGCCACAACCTTGGTTGACTTTTCCACAAATAAAGCATGGCATTGAAATAATGGAACTGTTATTTTTTCCCCGTGAGTGTAGGGCCAAAACCAGATATGGTTTTCTAACACTGCCTCATTGGACGCTGGAGGTAATCGACTCAGACGTAGTTTTCCTGGTGTGAATGGGTTGGGTTGAATGGCCCAATTGCATGGCCACCAAGATCACTAGGCGTAATTTGTCTTCCGTGTTGGCATATAGCAATACTCAAGCTGTCCTTTCTGTAATGAAGCAAATTTCTACTGGATCTGATTTCACAACTATATACACATGATTTTATGTGATTAGCCACGAGTCTTAGATAGCACTGTGGGGAAGAAGCAGGATCATTACAAAGTGAAAGTTCCCACAATTTTGTTCAGTGAATTTGTTATTCTAAGTATGAGATTCTTTTGCCTGCAAATACACATTAACCGTACTAACGGTTTACTTCCTTTCTCAGCGAAGTTATTTTAATACCCGAAAATGATCAATCGCGGTCCTTCCCCGGATATAAAACTTCGACAGAGAGAACCTGGTGCAACCGTAGATATGAATGTTACCACCCTATACAAATCCCCTTTACTTATTTTTATGGAATTATATTAGGGATACCTTACTTAATGCCATATATGTCTCTGGTGGTCCTACGACGTAGGATTATTAATTGGAGGTACTGTTGTCTTGATTTACAGGTAATAAGGGAGACACACATATAGGTGCAAACTAAATATTATGAGATTGCCAAGACAAATATGGAAACATACACCTGCCAGAAGTAGGGCCTTAAATCGACCACTAGTAAAGAGGTGCTCAGAACAGCCTTTGTTAGACGTAAATTCCCAACAACTGACGATACTGGTGAATTTCTCAATCTAATCAAAGTTTTATAATCTTCCATTTAAGGAGACAGCGATAGGAAAATAATATGAAAATTTTAACAAAATACACTAAGATTCTTGAACTTCAGAAATTGATCGGTAGTTTTACTATGGTTCAAGCAGTAAACCTGTTTTCTCAAAGCAAGTATACATAAAAACTGCAGCCAGAAATATTTTTGAGAGTACTGTTTGCTTCCGCACAATTGCATACAAAGATATCTCCCTAAGCGTACAGGTTTCCCAGCCCTGCTCTCAAAATTAGTTTGCGATACCCTGTAAATCTCAGCTTAGTACAAAATGCACTCACTGTCAAATTGTAATGACGATAGTAACATCTAAAGGCAAGTGGTGTGAAAGAACGTATCACTTCAATTTTTGTAAAACGTTTTCCTTAGTTGTGTAATCAAACATGACACCTTCAGACACTACTTTTGGCATTAATCAAAACCATTTATTTTCAAAATACGGGATGATAGACTTATAGCTGTAATTCTTAGATTTGCCGAAAAGCTCTTTCAAATATTGAAACGATTGAAACTATGTTTATTTGAGACTTGCTTGTGGTCAATTATTTCGCAGCTTTTGCGACGTAGTAGTCCTAGTGTAAGCCATGATTTGTATCAAACATACTTCAAGGAAACACTCTGTAATCGTTTATCAAAATGTGACAAAAATTTATGAAAACTTGTTTTCCTGCTGAAATAAGCGTCCACTATGATTTATCATTCATTTTTGTACGTATAATCACCTATTAGATGGATGACATCTACACCCCTTCCAAGTGATATAATATTCACAAAATTTTTATGTCGCACTAACATGAATTCCTATACCAATTATCGTTTATTTTTATTGTTTCTATAAATTATTCCGACAAAAGCTCATTTTTTTATTTAGAGTAGAGCGGGGTAAAAGTTCGCGGTGGGTAAAGATTCGCAGTGTAGGTAAGTATTTTCTGTTCGTTGAAGGTTAAGATGGTAATTGGCATATGACGCCAATGTGTCATGGAGGCTTGTTGTGTGTGTGTGTGTGTGTGTAGTTGTTTATTAGTCTGATTAAAACTGTGCCAGTTATGAAATAAGTTTATTTTTGCACGCTTCTGATGTAAAAAGGAGGATCCTTGCAACCTAGTTTCATTATTACAAATTAAGATAGTTAAAATGTTAGGTGTAGTACTAGATGAACTGATATTATTTTTAATTAACGTCCTCCAACGGTAAGTCGTATCAGATGATAAATGAAATGGGTAAAATGATGCTCAAGTGAGTCCAGGGTAAATGGAGCATAGAGTTATCCGGTATTCGTCTTTCAGAATAAGGGAAACCCCAGAAATAATCTTCTCCAGATAACGCACCCTGATTGAGATTCAAACTCTGGGCCTCTTGAACGTGAGGCAGACGTGCTACCATCTGCACTAACGAAGCGCACTGTGGGAAATTTTTCAATGGATGACAGCACTATCCAGATAAGAAGGGCTAGTCACGTGGGGTAAAATTTCGAATAGAATGATGGGGTAAACTTCGCAGTGCAAAATTTTGTCCCGATTTATTTTAAATTACGATTAATGCTAAAGCTTATGGGCTCATATGTTTGATAATATTTATTTATAAATAATATTTATATATGACAGCTATAATACAAAATAGTCAATTTTGGGTAAATTAAGCAACCCGTGTTAGTATTAATTTGGCAGAAATATTACACATAAACGCATATGCCTGTATAAAAAGCATTTTACCGTTGAGGTTTTGATTCTGTACTACTGATGTCGTATTGCATTATCCTTTGAGTTTATTTCAATCCTGGAAATATAATATGTTTTAGATCTATAAGTCATGTTGCACTTACATGTTTATTTTCATAAATTGCAAAAGAAAGGCCATCCGAAGAGTTTGTATTCCAGGAAGTACAAGGAGAAAACAAAGATAAAGTTAGATAGATATTCAAACCATCAGATAGTCAAAGAACCGGGAATTACAGACATTCTATTAGGTCAGAGGCCGCGCCGTGGCTCAGTGGTTAGAGCGCTTGGCTCTCACCAAGGTGGCCCGGGTTCGATCCCAGGCGACCGCAAAGTGAGATTAGTGGTGGACAACACGGCGCTGGGGCGGGATTTCTCCGGGATGTCCGGTTTCCCCTGCCATCTCATTCCACCATCTCATGTATCATCAATGTCATCGCCTGCGGTGCCATATGTAGTAAAAGTGGGCGTTATACACCACACATTTAAAGACTACACATTACGTCAGAGATTAAAGAAGGTAACTATTTATAACATTTTCGAAACGTTATTATACATAATTATACATTATTATTAAAAAAATAAGCTTTATCTTCTTCATAGGGCTTTGGAGTTGAGTAAATTGGTAGATTTCGGTCAATATTTACTCCTCATAATGAACAGTTACTGCAAAAGCTCGGCTGCATTATTTTGTGGAATAAGAGTTGTAGACCTTAGGAGATTGGCATTCCAATATGCTAAAGCAAATGCGCTAAGTCACAGATTTGACAAGGAGAGCAAATTAGCAGGAAAGTGCTGGGCTTCGAGCTTTTTGAAGAAACATCGTTTGCCTCTAAGAACCTCCAAAAACCACTTTTACAAGAATACTGAGATTTAATGGAGTTCAAATGGGAGTATGTTACAGTAATCTGAGCTAATTGCTGAAGAATGCAAATTCTCTGGTGAAAGAAATCCGGCCTTCATCAGTGCATAACAATATTCACAAAGTAATGACCAAAACTGGGAAGAAAGCTGTAGGTAAGGTCATTTCGGCAGAAAAACGACAGTTAACCACAGTAATCTGTGCAATGAGTGCAGGGAATTATATTCCTCCAGCCGTTATTTTAAAAAAGGAAAAAATGGAATGTAGAACTCAGGAAAGGGGCATTTCAGTATTGTTTACAACCAAACTGTGAAATTTTCTTCGGTTGGCTTAGATGTTTTCAAACACTTACGAGGGGCTACAGATAAAAACCCAATATTCTTTATTCTGGACAATCAGACATGCCATTTAATTTAAGATGCTATACTCTTTTGTCGTCAGAGTAACGTAAACTTGCTCCTAGCAGTCACAAAATTCAGCCACTGAACATGTGACACTGAACATGAACATTAAATATTGTGACTTTGTGGGTTCGTAGAAATAAAAGTCCAAGCTGCAGAAATTCAAAATGTTCTTTATTTCCGATAGAAATACACGTACAGTAGCAGAATTATGTCACATACACAATTACAATCTTCCAAGGTCGTTGACCACAAACAAACAGCGTCCACCGTTGCACAGTATTTAGTTCTGTTTACAACAACTCTCGTTACAACTCCGTTTACAACTATTTACGACTGTTACTTGGTGAGTCGTGACTTCCTTAAATACCTCCATTGATAATTGCAGACTGTTCCGAAACAAACAAGAAACCGAACGCTATCAATCAATCAAGAAGTCACTAGAATGTTCCATTTACCTTACTTTATCTGTTTTGGCATGCCTTTTATCTCCGCGCTATATTTATCTGTTTAGGCAAGCTGTTTATCGCCACCCGGCATTATCAGTCCCTTATCTCTCCGCGCGGAACCTTTTATGTGCGTCACCGCAGCCGCGACACTGTTAATTTCCCCCCGGCGTGCAACTGGCTCATAGGTAAGTAAGAGTCCTCATACAAAATCACATCACTCAGTTACTTGGCATTGCCTATCTAAGCTGTGCGTCTGTTTGCAGGGCAGTTAATGCCTTCAAGGAGCGCGGCATTTTCCCTGTGGATTCAGAAATATTTGCAAATGAAGATTTTGCTCCATCTGCTGTGACAGACCAGGCTTCTTCTGAGAACCATGATTCATTACCCAACGTATTCCAGTCTTGTGTCCAAGACCTAGATCATTTCTGTAGTGCTGCACAAACTTCTTCCAGCGGGTCGATGATCGGTCCTCTACTAGTCACTTCACTTTATCCATACCACTTTAAACCAGTAATGATTTTCTTATATCTACAAGTAGTAATCAGGTAAATTCCTACAAAACTTGTGACTTTGCAGTATCTCCAGCTGAAATCAGTGCTGTTCACACACACACACACACACACACACACACACACACACACACACACACACACACACACACACACACACACACACACACACACACACACTGGTCTTTTATCCTAAAAAACACTTTTTTTCAAAAACAGTGCCTCAAAATTCCTTTAAATTCTTAGTATGAACGTTTCTGAGCGAGATGCAATGCTTCTCTGCCTACTAGATACATGTTTCTGAAATCAAAAATAGGTGAAATTCATGAATGATTATTGTGGCATCTTTAGTGCCTAACGATAGATAATAAGGCTAAAGCAGTAGCAGTAACTTGAACGAGCAACTGATGGTTTCTGGCATGACCATATGAGGACGCCTTAATGTTAAACAGAGAACACAGCATTTTCAGGGAAATCCTAGAGGCTGTTTCAGTTACTGGGCACCTATATGTAACACTCATCTGCCATCTGTTCTGAGCAGAGCAGTCTAGCAGTGTGTGATTGTTGTCTGTTTGTCGTTCCCGACCGTTCTCAAAGGCAGCCGTAAAAACAGTGTTCAGGGGAGTGTAATGAAACCTAAATGTTATTTAAAACAACCCCTGGTTTCAGCCAAGCTGTGTGGCGAAGATTTTTTTCCCAGTTGTATCACATCTCTTGTTCCATGCTTTTCTTGATGTTCGAGGCTGTTTTTCTAAGCTCTGCGTTGTCTATGTCTATGCATTCTCATAGTGTGCCACCTAGCAAAATAGTATTTCTGCTGAATTGAACGTTAGTACAACAATAAAGGATAGCACTTCAAGGCCCACATCCCTGATACGGGGTAGCTTAACTGCCGGACGGCCCAAGCTTTAATATCCACTTGGCCTGTTTCCTGGATAAGATTTCCTTCTAACTTTTCCTTGTTATACATTTTAAATATAGGGTAACTCTTAGTATAAAGGATTTTACACCCAATATACAGAAAAAGTTAATTCTAGAAGATTTTTAGTATAGATAGATACGTTTAAAAGCTGCAAATGCTTTGCTGCAATGCGTGTGCGTGATAGATTGTGTATGAGATATAGATAAATATTTTATTTATTAACGACACTGTTAATTGCCATGATCCTATCATCATCGCTGGTGTACCGGAATTTGGACACCAAGGAGATCCTTTACATGATAGTAAATCCTCTAAAATTGAGGTGTCCCGTTTAAGCATACTTAAAAACCGTCGGTTTTTACCGGATTTGATCCCATGATCCTGAACACAGGCTGACGCGCGTGCGCGTCTTTGTGTGTGCATATTGTGAATGTGTGTATTCCCTTCTGTTAATAATAAATTTAAGAAAAACCCATCTCCTGGTTTCATTGTTTATAAAGGTCGTGTTTTTAAACTAAGTGCCCTTGAAATAGTACGTCATTGCCGCGCTGCAGTCACTTTTCAGCATTCGCGCTCACTTCCTGCGATCGTCGCGTTGTGTTTTACCATTGCTAGAGCATTTTCAGATATCCAAACCAATAAAAAAGAAAGCACACCGAATGTGAAGTATTATCGATTCGCTTTTTAAATGCAATAAACGTTACGCCAGAAAATATTAATCGCCAATTGTGTGACGTTCATGGGGAAATAATAGTGAAATACGATTCCCGGCTACACACATCCTAACTCAAGATTTGACCGTTATCATTTTCTTGGAAACAATTCGACCACCTTCTCCATAGTCCAGATTTAATACCTAGCGATTTTCAACTGTTTCTTCATTTGAATAAATTCCTTGGTGAAAAACATTTCAATGACAATAGCGTTGGGAAACAAAATGTTCAGGCTAGACCATCATAGCTATTGCTATTCTTTGATGAAGATACACCAAACTGATTTTCTCTTACAAGTGCTCGAATAACGGTGGTGACCAATAAAGAAGTAGTTTAATGTGTAAGGCAATGATAAATTACTTGGAGAATAATATGTTGTTCATTTCTCAAAAACACGTCTCGTTTACGAATTCCGGTGCATGGAAATTCACCCTTCCTGATTTCCTGGTTTCTTCCTGATATATTTCTTTATTTATTGTTGGTAGAAGCCACTTATCCTCTACATTTCACACCAGCTCTGGGTAAGCCAATTTCTTATTGGCTTGAATTCCGCTCCAACGCTTGCCCATTAGGTCATGTACATAGGTCAGACCTATGTGAGCAGTGAAAGGGAAGGAGGATGGAAACCTGAGTGGTTGGAAGGCGTGTTTCCCAACAACGGTCTACATAGGTTCTGTAGGACTCTATCACGTATTGCTTTGATATCAAAATTCAGGCACTCAATCACACAAACACAGGTGGGTCAGATAAGTTTTAGGAGTGAAGGGGAAGGAGCATAGTAAAACATACATTAATCAGAAAGCCAAAACCATGTAAGAAGCGGGGACTTGTCGTGACAGAGGTGGTTTAGCATATCTTTACTAGCATAAATATTGTCTATTATATTGGCACGATTTCTACAGACTCCAGGAAGCATTCGTCTCCAATTTAAAGAATATATAACTAGCAGCCACAACAACAGAAAACAATTGACATTTTAATGTGTATATAAAAACAAGCAATACTACAGCTCCATTCTTCATGCTGGTTTCATACATTTTTTTAGAATATGCCGGTCTTCAACTTTTTCATATGTGGTGCTCACAGAGCAATATTACAGGTAATATAATTTAAGAGCAATATTTTAGTTACATACCTGACAATTTCGTGATTTATGATTGAAACTTATGGAAAAATTTATTTATGAAGCCCTAAAAGTTCAGAGTCAAGGAGGAAACTCAGAAATAATTTGACAGTTCCTAAATTTGATTGTTCCTCACCATTTATTACTGGTATTCCTCACAAATATATTTTCTAGTAAACGCATGAAAAAAATTTGTAAGCTCCATACACAAAAAATAATTGAAAACTAGGTGAAATTTTACAACATTATGGCTCTAATAAAATGATACCTTTTAAAAACTTCAGTACACTTAAACTGCAATATTGCCATTTTTCTTGGTATTATAAATTAAAATCTATTCTTAATTTATTTCGCCGATATAAGTTATAATGGCGCGGAAAATTGTTTCTGGATTGACTTTAACTATGTGACTCCAAACATATTGGTCTTTGCCAACAGTTAATACTTTTGTTGCAGTGAATTTATCAAGTGACTGAAGCAATGTATGACTCGTTGCTTGTATCCTTTTCTCTTGTTAATTACAATGCGGAAGGGATTTACCAGATAGGCCACTACATAGATCAACAAGTAAAGTATCTTAACCGAATTTACAATGTTAAATATGTGTTTTACGAAAATAACAGATACAATAATTTGCCAAAGAAGTTTCAGTTCATGTTTTTGTTGTTGCTTATTGCTGCACAAAGTTGCAAAACCAGTTTAACATATCCTTTTTTTTAAATATGAGCTACTTAGAAACCAATAAAAACAAGGAACGTTTATAATAATTGTTATAGTTTTCTTAATTTTCAAAAAATATATGAATATGTTCCGAGAAACTGGTTGAAAGCTCCATCAGATGGAATATTTTTAATGAACAAAAGTGCCGAGAAAAATAAAGACTCAAACCCAAATTTTAAATGGAAAGAATGTTAACTTCTTAACGATGAAAGAGGTGAAAACAAATGCTGAGATTATATGTTTTGAAAGGTTTTGAAAGTTAATTTCCTCATATCTTGAGAAAATTTTATTCCCTCAACCGTAATAAAATCATTAGGGTAAACTGGCAGTAATATGATTTATATATTTGTAAGTCTGTATCCACATCACACTATCAAATGTAGCACATTCTTCTATAAATTAATAGAAGTGTACACGGCCACGAATCAGAATTCACAAAAGCGCATTAAAATCGCATATCAATTCACAATTTATGTGACAGCAGTCTCCATGACCAAGAATTGAATTAGTCTGCATCACAACATAACAAAAATTCCAGAACATTACCCTTAAAATCTGCCCCCAAATGGCAATCACAAATCAAAATAGAAATCTAATTCTCCCTTCATCCCTCTAACAAAACAAAGTAACTGAAATTGGTGAACTCTGAAAAGTAAAAGAATCACAAATGAGCAAAAATGCAGTTATTTGCCCTGGGAACCGCTACATATAAGAAAGAATTCACCAAACTTATTTCCGACCCGCATAAGATAACGTTCTGGATAGCAAATCGTCTTCAGAGGCAGATAAACTCGTCAGCTAACATCAGTATGGGGCCATCCACCAACCAAACAACAGAGGAACAGGTAGCGCTCACTAAGCCTTCGCCTGATATTAACCTGAATCGCTGAAAAAAGAGAAATTGTTATAGTGACCCAGTCTTCTCTATCAATTATGCTAGTAATCTCTTTAATTTCAGTTCTCCAATTATGACTCTTGGGTAAATAACATTTTTACGAAAAAGCAATTTTAAGTTTAAATTTCTTAAGCTTACCAGTACAAAATAATAATGCTAGCCCTAAATATTAAGGCGCGCCTCGATAGTGTAGATGGTAGCGAGTCTGCCTCACGTTCAAGAGGTCCCGAGTTCGAATCTCAGTCAGGGTGAGTTACCTGGATAAGGTTTTCTCCAGGGTTTTCCCTTATCCTGAAAGACGAATGTCGGGTAGCTCTAAGCTCTATGGACCCTGGGCTCATTTGAGCATAATTTCACCCATTCCATTCATCGTCCGATATGACTCATTGTTCTAGGACGTAAATTAAAAAAATTCTCAAGTATTGAAAGCATGGCGTTGCCCATTATGTACATCACCATACAAATAAAGTTGTGCTATAGTCTGATGTTGTGATCTTAAAAACGCATAAATCATTAAAGGACGGAGGCGTATGCAATTTTCCATAGGTACACTGCACATGGACTACATTGTTATACTTGGCGCATGTAAACAGCCTATGACAGGTACAGCGAGAAGAATCAAAACAGTCGCGTAACACTACACTTTGAACATGCATCTTCATACAATTGTAAGTCAATGCTTCACTAGTTTGCAGTATACAAGAATACGTTGTTCCCGACGTTTGCTTCCAGTGGCAGTTGTTTGCATATTTGATGGCCGTGCTGTACGTCTGACTTCATTCATACTCTGCGTCCAGCTAACTTGTATCGCACGCGAGGGCACATTCTACAGCCTTTATAAATCATATATGCTTAGCTAATCATCTGTAGTGTGTGTATGTGTGTGTATGTAGATGATCATAATTTAATGAGTAACTATTATCGGTTGGAATGATGCAACAGTTCACCAAACAAAGGGGAATCGAACTTGTTTATAACACTAAGATGAGCATGCGATACCAATACCAACATATTTAACTGATCCTCATGTGAGAAAATATCCTATTTATTTGGTATGTTTTAACCGAGTTCATTAGTAGGACATACTAAATAGTTGTACAAAGAAAATAATTGCTTAAGTTAGGAATCAGGGAACCGACATTTTATAGTTAATAACTAAGGATATTACTTTTCTTGGTGGTCGCAGAACATGAATCTTTCCCAAACAGATTAACTTGGGGTCTGGGACTAGGAATCTTCATTTTCACCTGTTTCGTTGTACAGCAACTTCTATATTATGTGAAAACTATGCAGATTTGATCAATGAAATACGAGACCGAAGAGCATGTACTCATTTTTAACATTTAACCTATTGAAATTATACAAAGATTATTCGATTATTCCGACAGATAATAGTTCCACAGCCAAAGGGTACTTGTAAGCTATGCAGCGTTTCCAGAACATGGAAAACTATGAGGGGGAGGATAAAGTAAGAAAAGTAACTCGGTGTTTTAGCACTTCTGCGTGAACATCGGAATAGCCTTATTTTTACTAGGATTATACGAAATTACAGTTATAAAATTATGAGGTTAATGGAAAGGTTTAACCATTTCTTAAAGAATAGGAATACGCAAATAAAATTAATTAATTGGTCATTCGAGTTATACCGTCTAAGATTAAACGTGGATGAGCTAGCTGGTGAATTAATATCATATATGTCTCACCCTTCTTAATTAAGCTCAGCATCACCATTCTTGAGCAAACAAACATGAGCTTAAATTATTCTACTTTTATCAGAATTGCTTGTGAATTACAAATAAAGTTGTCCAGCCCAAATGAACAGATCCAACTCCAGTAATGACAAATGGATACATTACAATATTGTCACCCTGGCGGTAGACTCGCGAAGCCGAAGCCGAAGCCGAAGCCGATGGAGATTCAGAAAACTTCGGAACCAATCATTACCGGTAGCGACAGACAGTTGAATGTAGAGTTAGAGCAAATAAAACAGTTTTAAGTTAGCTAGCAAATTGTGATGTGACGAATGTATTTGCTAGGAAAATAAAGTGCAGTTTTTGTATTTGAAGCCTCGACTTTTGATTTTCACGAACCCACAAAGTCACAACTGGTGTCAGGAAGCAGGATAACTACATCACCGAACATTATGGCCATGGAATCGGCATTGGAAATGCTTTTGCAGAAGATGAACGAATTAACAGCGAAGTCGGAAGCGGAAAATAACAACTTGGCCGCGAAGATGAACGAGTTAACAACAAAAACAGAAGCGGCAAATAACAACCTGGACGTAGAGTTGAAAGAAATAAAGACCGAATTGACCACAGAAATGAAGGCAGCGAACGACAGTCTGGCCACGGAAATGAAGGAGGCGAACGAGGTCCTCGCCGCCAAATTTGAGGAACAGTTGGCCGGCGTGAGGGATGACGTGACGGAGCTGGGCAAACGGATGGGCCAAATGGACGAGCGCGTCGAGGACCTGGCGAACCGCTTCAAAGACCTAGAGGAAAAGGCCGACAATAACGCCAAGTCCCTGAACGCCATGGTTGAAGACGTCGAAGACCTCGCGAACGCGTAAACAACCTGGAGGGAAAGGCCGACGGCAGCGTCAAGTCCCTGAACGCCATGGTGGAGGACGTCGTCGGCAGGAGACTGAAGGATTTGAAGGCTGACGCACCGGGACGCGACACAACATCGGCGCGCGTCAAACCTCCGATATATGACGGCGCGTCAACATTCGAGGTCTTCCGCCGCCAGTTCGACACAGTGGCCAAGCACAACAGATGGTCACCGGAGGAGTAGGCCACACAGTTAATAGCCAGCCTCCAGGGACGGGCCGCGGAAATCCTAAACGCGGTGCTGACGACGGCGGCGCCCAAGGACATCTGGGAGGCCCTGGAGAATCGCTTCGGGAACCACCGCTTAGCCGCAGCATACCGCAGCCAGCTAAAGGCAAGGTCGCAGCAGCCGGGGGAGACGCTGCAGGAGTTCGCCATAGCGATCGAGCAGTTGGCTAGCAAGGCCTTGGTTGACCTGCCACTGGAGTTCGTATCCCGGGAAGCCGCCTACAATTTTGTCGACGGGGTACGGGACACGGAGATTCGTCAGCGCCTAATGCTCGGCGATTATAAAAACATCCACGAGGCGCTGACAGCGGCATTAAGGATGGAGGCGGCCAAGGTAGCATCTATCCCGACGTCGAGAACGAGGAGTGTCCGCTACGCCGGAGACAGAAGACCAGCTGAGGGACGCCGGCGAACACCTAGTGGCCTGTGTTGGGGGTGTGGACAGCCCGAACACCTGCCGAGAGACTGCCCACACCAGGAAGAGCAGCCGGAAAACGAGTAAGGGCCGTCGTGGAGAGGGGCACGTCGGCGCCATCACCACCATCCCCTCGAGTGACACTGCGCGCCGTCAGCTGGCGGATGGATGACAACCTCATCGCGGACGGTTGGGTAAGAGGAAAGCCGTGCCGCGTGCTGGTGGACACCGGGGCGGCCGTAAACATCATCAGACCTGACGTGGCGAAGGGTTTGCCGACGAGGAAGCCGAGCCGACCATACGAGCTTGTGACGGCATCGGGCGACACCATGCCTGTGGAGAAGGTGGCCCTGCTGGAGCTGAACTTGGGACAGAGTGCCCTGCGTCTGTGGGTGTTCGTCGCGAAGGTGGCTGAGGAGGTGATTCTGGGACTGGATGCCCTCAGGAGCCACGAGGCGACGGTCGATGTCGGCAGGAAGGTCCTGAGGCTCGACGGAGAAGAGGTTATACTCCGTCAACCAGAAGAGCGCCTTGGAATTTGCAGGGTCATCTTGAACGAAGACGTGGTTGTCCCCGTGAGGAGCGAGGTGATGGTGACGGCGCGACCGGAAGGCCGGACTGCAGGTTTGATCCAGAGGCAGCAGGAGTACGACTTCACCTTGGAACATCGCAGAGGGAAGAGTCACGGTAACGCGGACGCTATGTCCCGAAGACCCTGTCCAGAAGAGTGCGGCCAAAGCACAAGAGCGGAGGGGAAGGAGCGTGCCGCAGCAGTTCGAGTAGTCACGGCAGTGCCTGCGGATGGCTGGGATAGCGCAGGCCTGAGGAGGGAGCACCTGGCGGACGCAGACTTGGGGCCACTCTTGAGGGATGTGGAGAACCTGGTGGACCACCTCCACGACATGCACGAGATGGCTCGCCAGAACACCCAGAAGGCGAGCGACCGCATGAAAACCCGATACGCCAAGGGTTCCAGCAAGGTGACCTGGTCTGGTTATACCGCCCGACCCGGACCAAGGAACGCTGCCCGAAGCTTCAGCAGCCATGGCAAGGACCGTACCGTGTGGTAAAGAGGATTAACGACGTGGTCTACCGCATCCAGAAGGTGCCCCGAGGAAAGATGTTGGTGGTACACCTGGATCGCCTGGCCCGTACGAAGGCGCTGTTCGGGACGACATCCTTGAGGAGGGAGCAGTGTCGCCCTGGCGGTAGACTCGCGAAGCCGAAGCCGAAGCCGGTGGAGATTCGGAAAACTTCGGAACCAATCGTTACCGGTAGCGACAGACAGTTGAATGTAGAGTTAGAGAAAATAAAACAGTTTTAAGTTAGCTAGCAAATTGTGATGTGACGAATGTATTTGCTAGGAAAATAAAGTGCAATTTTTGTATTTGAAGCCTCGACTTTTGATTTTCACGAACCCACAAAGTCACAATATACATAATTGTAGGACAACAAAAGTTCGGCTCTTTCTTAACTTAGCGGCAATTTGTATGTATGAGGTAGAGCCACTGTAACTCTCCAGCTGTAAAGCTAAATGCATTCTCTTCCTCTTTTCTTAAGATTCTTATACACTTGTTCCTTATCCTTCCTAAAACTTTTCCTATCGTATGCCTCTCTATCACTGTAGCCGCTGGTATTTTGGTTGCCAGATTAGGTATAGGTACACGTTATTCATCGATCTACGCCGTGGCGTAGTGAACTATGGCATCCTGCTTTGATTCCCTGCCACAGAATGCTCCTGGGATCGATGTCACCCCTGGAAGGTGCGGAGTTTAAGTCCCACTCAGCATCGTGAAGAAAGTAAGGAGCTACGCTAGGTAGCGGTCCGGGATGAGTAAGCTAAGGGCCTGGGGGTACCGAGAAGCTGACCACATCTTCCCGTATCGGTTAGATTATCACCCACCTCTAAAGTTTGATTTAGATGGGATGGCTGATCTCAAAATATGCGCAGAAGATTGGAAGAGTTTATCTTCTGTTGTTAGGGGAGGAAACCTCAGTTGTGATGTTCGAGACGCACATGGTAACATATCGAGGGATTGATAAAAACACAAACATTTAAGTTCTTTAGGCTCGTCTACATATTATAAAATTAAACTGGATGAACATTTAATAATGTTAATTAGTGTTATTGATTGCGTGTGTATGTTTGATCTGCACTTGTAGAAACATTTAATTCTTTATTTATTTTTATAGTGTATTCATGTGCATCTGAATATGTTGTTAATGGCGAGAAAACTGAAAAGAAATATGCTACATTCACAGATTCGTGAGGTGGTGAGCAATGTGCACAATGCTATGGCAAAGTTGCACAGAATGGCGCGGTCTATATTAAAAGCCTTGGGAAAAGTGTAGCTCATGCTACAGCCTAACAAGTAAAGACCCAGAAGATCAGCTTAGTTTGTTGGAAAGAGAAAATACTTCACCGAACTGTCAATGAATTATATGTACTGAGAAAAAGACCTACTTTAAGGAAGATGTATGCTAAGTTAAAACATCAAGAACAGATGCCATGATAGACTGGATTAAGCAAAACCTTCCAAAAGAACAGTTCCATGCCGATAACTTCTCTAGCACTCTCCATAGTGATATTTCCTACATAATTGTTCCTTTGAAACCCACAAGTACAACCTTCTAAATAGATAGTCTTCTCCACCAAATCAATTACATTATTTTACGTACACCTCTTTATCATTCTGAACTTATCCCCATTGGACTTCTTTTGCCCGCCTCGGTAGCGTAGATGGTAGCGTGTCTGCTTCGCGTTCAAGAGGTCCCGAATTCAAATCTCGGTCAGGGTGAGTTACTTGGATAAAGTTTTTTCCGGGCTTTTCCCTTATCCTTAAAGACGAATGTCGGGTAGCTCTAAGCTCCATGGACCCTGGGCACATTTGAGCATCATTTCACCCATTTCATTCACCGTCCGATATGACTTAAAGTTGGAGGACGTAATGTTACAAAAATAGAAAAATAAAAAAAAATTGGACTTCTTTGGGCCACCGCAAAAACTAGGTGGCTGGTAGCAATGTTACTTTTGGAATGGAGGACATATTTCAAGTAGCTGATGAAAAATTTGCCAACATACACATTTCTTGCCAGCTATGGCAAGAATGATGCAGGCACGTGAAAAAAATTCAAGCAGAATATATGCATAAAGAAGGATTATTGGATGCAGGGGAGGAAATAGCAATAAATAAAGCACTCAATAGATGTCAATACTAACCTACTGGGAGAGTCAGTTTTGTGACTGATGCTTCTTCAGACTTGCATCTCAATGTGCACCAAAACTCTTGCTGAATTCGTTTAAGGAACAATCAGACATTCCAGGATTCTGAATTAACATACGATCGTCATGCGATTTGAGAATTGGGGAACATATCAGCTGGCAATCATCACCTAAGGTTGCATATACAGCGACAGATGCAACGGAAGTCTGACGCATGTAATAAACTTAAACACAGTTTATGTTTCCGCAACAAAGCAGCATCAGGCACAGACACTACAATTACACAAAGCAAATAAGCCCTATAAAAACGAAATGTTTCATTTATAACGCAACAGATAATTCCTGAATATAGCAAATCAAATACTACAGAAGTTAGGTCAGCCAGACTACTACTAACACAGGGCCGGCAAGATGAGCACCGGAAGGGCGAAATACTTTACCCCTACAGTCTCCTCTTCCTTTTTCCTTCTAACTGGCACGTAAACAAACAGGTGACGTGTGGCACAGTGGCAGTAACTCGGGTTATGGATAAATGGTCTTATGGGGCGTGATCAACTGCATACTTTTGAACGCAAGGTTTGGCTAGGATAGCACAAACAGGATTAATGACATTAGAGAACATAAGTGAAAGACCTAAAGACATTACTAAACATCTCAATTGGCATTGTGTGAGAAACCGTCCTTTCACCATTATACTGACTTTAGCCAAATCTTAAACTGACAAAAACAGTTCTGTAGCATTAACTTGTTTATTACCTGTGTTTTGTTTTGTTATGCAATAGCAGTATGCATTGTTATTTCCCTTATGCTGCTAAAGACATTTAAATGGTTTCTATCCTATGTTCTCAAAATATAATCACAGTTTGCCTGAAAATTGCATAGAAATTGTTTATAACATACATTGATAGACAGTGGTTTAGTGATAACAATACTCCCTTAATTTAGACGGTTGCTATCCCTCCTGATTTCTCGGCTGCAAATAGATGAAATGAAGTGTAGAACAGATTGAATATGTTCATCCGAAATGCTACTCAACGTCTAAAATTACAGTCAAAACATTTCTGATGATCCCTCCAATTCCTACCGACAGTGACTTATGTTTTTCGTATTATTTTTAAAAAATAATAACAAGACGGATAACAACAATCCTGGACGAAAGACACTCTGCCGAGTAAGCAGGATCCCGCACAAGTTTCAGCACTACAGATCATCTGCAAACCATAAACCAGCTGATAGAGAAGTCAGAATATATTTTAACTTACCTTTGTACCTACGCTATGTAGACTAGAGCAAAGCTTTTGACTAAACTGAACACAGAAGCATTCTGTAGGCCTTGTCCACACAGGTAATGGAAGACAAATACATTCGTCTATTGAGCAATATCTATAGACAAAATTTTGCTAAGCTAAGAACAGAAGTAGAAGGCCAGTCATTATGTCTAATCCTTGTTTCACGTAAGCTTGCCCAGTATCTCTTACTGCTCACCTGACCTAATCACCTCTCACTGGCTGCTGTTGTGGTAAAGACTGTCGTGCGGTAAAAATTAGTTCATGGTGATATATCTGTATATAACTATACGTGTTGGAAGGGAATTGTCAAATTTGTATTTTCGTATAACAGTTTTAATTAAATATATTACGCAACACAGTTGATTTATCTGAAATGCATGTTAATTCTTAAACGAAGTAAAGAGGAGGTTCCTTTGCTCTCAAGCACATGACACGATAGCACGTGCTTCAGCGGTACATATTTGTTTATATGACTTCTATCACTGACATTGTTTTTAACTTTGTTAGTCATATATCGGCATTCGAAGGCTGTTGTGCCTAGTGCGAAAGCTAAATTATTTTATTGATCGTTTATTGCGCGTGTAATTCTATGAATAATGGCAGAGTCTACCGCCAGTTTTTCGCTGAAGCATCGCAAGGTTAAATCCTTACAAACAGGCGAAAAAAGAATTGCGGTGCATGTGTTGAATGCACTCATAGAGAAGAACCCGTCTTTGTCAGTGAGAGAAGTCGAACAGCTGTGCTCTGAAGTTACAGGTGTGAGTGTTAGATCCATAGGAACATCGCGATGTGAAATTGAGAAAACAGGAAAACTTACCACTCCAGGCAAAATTAGGAATAAACAAAAGCGCGTGCTCGGAGAAAATACGTGAAAAGTGCTGTGCGTCGTCATGTGTATAGTTTTTTCTTTAGAAACGAACTCCCTAACGTAAATAACATTTCATCTGCTGTAAATGAGGATGCAGATTCAGCAAATTTCAGCAGATTGCTTATACAGCTGGGGTTTGTGAATGAAAGAAGAGGCAAGAAAATGTGCTAAAAACAGAGGCGATATTGCTGTGTGGCGAAGACGTTATTTAAGGATAGTCAGACTGTACCGAGATACAAGTCGCAAAATATACTACCTTGACGTGATTTGGGAGAATGAAGAACACACGAAAAGTAAGGTATGATGTGACACGGCTTTTAAGACTGAAAGACAAGCATTTTTGAAAGGTATGTGTGCTGATTTAAAAAATCCCAGGGGAAAAGGCCGAAGGCCTTTCATTATAAACTTGTTTCAGTTACATTGCTCCGTCATTAAGTTCCAACTTGCTCATTTCATTATAAACTTGTATTTTTGCATGCCTTCATATCCTTATTTGTATGATTTTATTTATCTTCCCGGCAATTATTATGACGTTTACTGCAGGTTTAAATGTGACGGAAAGGCACCACCTATGGCCTATGGCGCGAAAGCATTAGCCAATTAGGACGAGGGGGAAGGTAGTTGGACGCGGAGTGATACATGTCAGCGGGGCAAGGTTGTATGAAACAGAGCATAGTTAAAAATTAATACGCGCAAAATACGTTTTGGAATTCATAACATATAGTTTTGGAAGAAGAATGGATGTTTAACCTAATAGAGATTAAACGTGCATAATAGGTAAAATTAGGCTTTATTGTCAAAGTAGGCATATTTAGGTACTATTAAAACTATAATTCTAGGTATGGTTTCTTTTTAAATTTGTATTTGCAAGTAGTTATGAAGTTATCGTTTAAGGATTAAAACATATTTTTACCTAAAATCCGAAGTCTACTAATTAGTTGGTTTAAGTAGTGCAAGCAAGTAGGTCGTGAGTGGAAGATAGTATTTATCAATGCAGAAAAAGCTAACGTGTTTATGTAAGGAGAGATAGGAAGAATGCAGTTTGTTCTCGTATGGTGTATATGGAAATATATCCCAATAAACTTCTATCATCTCGGCAATTATTTAGTGACCTCTTCAACCAGTTATGTGAAGGTGGTAGTGTAACATCTAGAAAATGCAACAGATAGAAATGAGCTTCTGGAGAAGAGCGAGAAATTAGTTCTAGCTGTTGTTGCAATTAGTTCCCATGCAACTGCACATGGAAGTGGCATGAATCAAGCAAGTGTGCTTCGCATTTTCCATCGACATGGGTTCCTTCGCTGTCATATCTCCCCATCAAGCGTTGTAGTTTTTATAATTAAAGTTCTCCATCATTTAGTCACATCGGGCGATGAATGAATGGATGAAATGATGTTCATATGAGCTCAGGGCCCATAGAGCCTGGAGTTACTTGACATTCATATTTCAGGTTTAAGGGGAAACTCCGCGAAAAAAATTATCCAGACAACTCACTCTGACGGAGATTCAAATTTGGGACCTCTTGAACATGAGGCAGACACCCGCTACAGAGGTGGGCACTTGAATTTCTTAGATATCTGTTTCAGCCTGTGGTTGCATAGAAACTATTTAGAGAAGCTATTTACTTATGTACATGAGCATTAAGACGTGATACTCCAGAATTCATCGTGTATCACTTTTAGTGATAAAGCAACATTTATTAATCATGGTCAGGAAACCGCAGACACGTTCACTATTGGTATGTTGACAATCCCCACTGGCTTCTCCAGGAGGAACGTAAGCGTCGATGAAGTTTACATACCTATGTGGTGTGGAATAATGAACTATAAGCTCGTAGGTCCTTTGTTCACAGAAGAAGCATCGAACTCACACAAGTACCGCAGCTTCCTAGGAGACCATCTTTCATAAGTACAGAAGATGTTCCTCTGTATACAAGGAGGAGCCTGTGGTACCAGCATGATGGCTGTCCAGCCAATAGTGCATGAAGTACTATAGCTATTCTTAACAGATTGTTTCCAACACATTAGATTGGATGAAGAGATCCCGTACCAGGAGTCCTTCCTGGTGACAGCGTTCAGCTTCCTGTAGTCCACACAGATGCGCAGCTATTTATCCTTCTCCTTCACCACAACTACTAGGGAACACCAAGGGCTGTCAGAATCTTCGACTACACCCCTGGATCACATGTCCTCCAGTATATCCCGTCTGTTTTGCAAGCGGAACGGCTATAGGTGGTTGTGGAATAGGCCGGGAACTTCGGTACCGATGCGGTGTAGCACTCGGTCCGTGCGGCCGTATTCGCTGTTGCTTTGGCTGAAGACATGCTGGTATCGTCCCAACAGTTGTTGAATCTTCCCGAGGTAATCTGCGGCCAGGTGGTAGGCCGCCCTCTCCACTAAGCCCTCCAGCCGTGGCCTCAGGTGTTGCGTCGGCACCGGCTCCCAGGTCTGGTCGATTGGCGTTACGCTGACCAGGGGCTCACACGACCCCAAATCCGAACCGGCCTGGATGTCGTTATCGGTGTCCGTTGGGTTGAAGAACCACACCGGCACCTCCTCTCGAAGGCAACTATGACCTGGCTACACAGAGCCCGTACACAGGCGTCTTCTGGTCCAGTGTCTACTTCTTGCTCCGCTCGCCTCCAAATCGCGCCGTCAACACCACCTTGCTTCTCGCAGGAACAACCACGTCTTCCCTCAGGATGACCCTATAGATTCCAAGGCGCTCTTCGAATTGCCGGAGTATATCTACTCTTCTCCATTGAACCGCGGGACCTTCCTGTCGACGTCGAGCGTCGCGTCGTTGTTCCAGAGGGCACCCACACCCAGTATAACCTTATTCAACTTCGAGACGAACGCACACGTACGCTCATCAATCCTCCACAAGGTCAACTGTAGCAGGGCCCCCTCAAACAGGCAAGGGGTTGCCCAATGCCGTAACTAGCTGGTACGTTCGGCCTGGTTTTCTCCCGACAAATCCCTGGCTACATCAGATCTGATGACGGTCACCGCTGACCTGGTGTCCACAAGCACGCGGCACGGCTTCCCTCTGAGCCAACCGTCCGCGATGAAGCTGTCATCTACTCGTCGGCTGACGGCGCGGGAGGGGATGGTGGTGATGGCAACAACGTGCGCCTCGCCACGACGGCCCTTGCTCGTTTTCCGGCTTCTCTTGCTGGTGTCGGCAGCATCTCTCCATATGTCCCTGCTGGCCACACACCCAACGCACGCCACTAGGTCTTCACCGGCGTCCCTCGGATGGTCTCTGGTCCCCATTGTAGCGGACTCTCCTGGTTCTCGAATTTGGGGTAGCCGTCACTTTGGCCGACTCCATTCTCAATGCGGCCGATAACGCGTGGATAGATTTTTAGTCGCCGAGCATTAGGCGCTAACGTATCTCTGCATCTCGTACCCCATCAGCCAAGGTGTAGGTAGCTTCCCGGGATAAGATCTCGGTTGGGAGGTCGAATAAAGCTTTGCTGGCCAGATGTTGGACTGCCAGTGCGAACTCAGGCATCGTCTCTACTGGCTGCTGCAACCTTGATTTTAGCTGGCTGCGGTAGCCTGCGGCTAAGCGGTGGTTACCGAAACGGTTTACCAGAGCCTCCCAGATGTCCTTGGGCACCGCTGCTGTCTGGACCACGTTCAGAACCTGTGCAGCTCGTCCCTGGAGGCTGGCTATTAGCTTTGCGGCCACTTCTTCTGGGCACCATTTGTTGAGTTTGGCTACTGTGTCGAATTGGTGGCGCAAGGTTTCAGAGTTGATGTGCCGTCGTACTTAGGTGGTTTGAAGCGCGCAGATGTTGTGTCGCATCCCGGCGCGCCGGCCTTCAAATCCTTTCATCTTTTGCCGACGATGTCTTCCACAATGGCGTTCAGGGACTTGGTGTTGCTTTCGGCCTTTCCCTCTAGGCCATTAACGCGGTTCGGTATGTCACCGACTCGCTCGTCCACTTGACCCATCCGATTACCCAGCTCCAGGACGTCCTCCTTAACGCCAGCCAACTGCTCTTCAAGTGTAGCGGCCAGGACCTCGTTCGCAGCCTTCATTTCGCTTAATTCGTCCAGGCTGTCGTCCGCCGCTTTCACTTCCGTGGTTAATTCGGTCATCTTCGCGGTCACCGTCACGGCCAAGTTGCTATTTGCCGCCTCCATCTTGGCAGCGAGGTTGTCATTCGCTATCTTCATTCCTTTTAGCTCCGCGGCCAGGTTGTTATTTGCCGCTTCTGTCTTCGCAGCGAGGGTGTCATTCGCTGTTCTCATTTGTTTGAGCTCTTATAGAATCTTTGCCAATGCAGCTTCCACCGTTGTGTTCCACTTCTGCCACCAAATGTGACTTTGTGGGTTCTTAAAATTAAAAGCCTAGTTTACAGAAATTAAAAATGTTCTTTATTTCCGTAGAAAAACAGGTTTTACAGCCATTTGCAGCAGGATAATGTAACATACACCAACACTGTCTCTCGTGGGTTTACCACACTTAAACAAACAAAAGAATTCACATTCAAATCACTACACGATTGTCAGTTCTCAACTTGCAACTCGGTACAGTTCAAATGTCCACGCACACACACATACACACACACACACACACACACACACACACAATACACAGCTCACTAGTTCGCTACTCGGTTCGTAAGTACATAGACAAAAACTCGGTTTGTAAGTACATAGACAAAAACTCATTGACCGGCGACCGACCGACCGACCAACGTGCTGGCTGGCTGTATAAAGCCTAAAGGGTTTATAGGTAGAAGTTATTTCGAGATAACAAATTTTATGTACCTCAGGTTTTAGGAATGGATGCAAAACCTTGCATCCTGCTGTTTTATTTTAAATTTGTTTTATGTTGAGAATTTTGATGCCAAACAGCTTAGAAGAATTATGTCGAGCTCAGCTTTAGCTGCTGTTAGGATTATCTCCTGAGTGATCTCGGGTACCCACAAGCCATGCAGGGGTACACGGGACATCCTGGAAAGGCGTCTAGTGGGGTCATAAACTCCCAATGATGTAACTGACTGACTACTACTCACACTGTCACATTTATACCCGAATCGCTGTTTGTCGAAAGCTTTCAAAGCTTCTCGAAAGCTGCAGAAAATTCACGGCCTCCTGTGGTTTAGCGAAAACGTCCAGACTATCTCCGTCTCTCTTTCTTTCTCACTCTGCTGATCTCTCTCTCTCGGCAAGTGCCAACCATTCACTCACATGTGGGCGTGGCTTGGAAGTTATCTGTCTCTTTCTTTCCCCGCTGGCTTGTCGCTACTCCGACGATCGGGTGACATTATGTTTATATTCCTTATTAAATTCTCCTTTATTCATTGGTATATTTATTAATCTATAAATCAGCAAATTAATGTGACATGGGGTTAAAGCTGATTTTTTATGTAATTATCGATTTGAGTACACTTCCTATAAATACCAAAGTTTAATTTATTATTTCTTATTACTTTAGATCTATAAAAGGAAGAAATCCATTAATTTGAATTTTATAGCTTTATCTTGCAAATTTAGTAATTTTAAAGCCTTAATTTTAAAGTATGATATGCAGCGTTGCGTTCGGCTACTGTTGATAACGACTAAAACAGGAGCAGCACTTGTAACAGTTTGCTGTTCTGTAGGTATAATATTCCTACCAGGTTGCTTCATGAAGCCTCAAATCTTCCATACGTGGAGGGTGAAATTAGGCGTCGTTCATCAAAATTCCACGCTACATTACGATCCGTTTGTTTTCTGGTTGTCAGCTAGCAGAGAAATTCTTGAATGACCAGCAACGAAATATTGTGTTTAGCTGTCCAGAGATGGCACCACCTTTAAAATCTGGTAGCCGGAAGGAATACTTGTTTATACTTAAAGGGTTCTGCAGTAAATTAAAATTATATTATAATATCATAACTTCGATTTAATAGCTTTCTTATGTAGTCTTAAAACGAATATTAGCTATACCGCATACTGAGATAACAGCAAACGAAAAGTTGTTTGCTTCTGAGAAAGGAAGTCTTCGAATATGTGTTGATATCTACGACTTTTGTCTCTCAAGATTTGTGAATTTGGTTTGGAATTCGTGAACCACTCCTGAATCGTGAACTTATCAGTAAGATACGGATCATTGTGTGATAAATTTTGGATATGGACTACTGAAGCTTGTTCCTGAGCATATAGTTGTGAATTTTATATAGAGCCTTGCTGAACTAGTGTGTTAAGGTGTTACGTCATAGTTTTCGGTTGAAGCAGAAACCTCAGGTTCCAAGAGGGAAAAGATATATAGTAATTAATACAACAGTAGAGAACATAAATACGCATAATGGGAATAAAAAGGGAATAAACGATATAAGAAATAAAGTTAAAAAGAATATTTGAAATTGCAAATGAAGGAAAAAGTGGACAGGAGTTGCTTCTGAGCACATACACGAGGCAGGAAAAATAACAATAGAACAATAAACCCTCGAAGGTTACCCCGACATTGAGACGCCAGCAAGGTATGTGAAGTTTAAGGGAAACGTAACCAAGCATGATATAGTACCGTTATGACGCTGAGTGGTCATACAACCCAAAGGGATGGAAATGTTACTGCTGCATAGGAAATCCTGACGGTATCGACCAATAAGAGAAAGTTAAAGAAATAAACCCTGCCAATAAAAATGTAGAGTAAACCACGTGATAGGCGTAAAATAGTAAAGGAATAGAAAATGGGTGTTGATAGACGAGAAAGGCTAGAAGAGATGCTGGGATTACGACGGGGAAAAAGCTTCACTCTGGTACTTAATATGACGGGAAGAAGACGTGTTATTGGAAGAGAAAAGTAGGACTCGATGTCGCAGTGTGAAGAAGAGTTATGGTCTTGAAGACAGTGCAAAATAGGGGGAAAAGGAAGTTAGCAAAGCAACGTAAAAACGTTAAGGAGAAAGGAAAACTAAAAAGGCAACGAAAGTGCTAGCAAGAGAGTAAGGAGATAGCCAGGTTAATAGTAACAAGAGAAAATAAAGGAATAGAGAGAAGCACGTCTTTTCATCACCAAACCCTGAGAAAGAGATCCCAGCTCTCCGACAATTAGACATAACACCAACCTTTTCATCTCACCGTCAAACGCCTCACAATCCATTCCTATCAAAGCACTACAAAGGACAACGAACCAAAAAGAACCCCCACCATGGTGTAGTGCCGAAGCACTGTGTGCACGAATATACTTATCTTAAAATACTTGTGCGTGTCTTTGTGAAGTAGTGGAAAATGTGCAAATTGCATGAGTAATGCAAATAGATAGGTAGTGGAAACAGTGCAATAACAGTGTGTGTGTTTTAATAACAGTGGGATATCAAAGTGCCAGTGACCAAGGCGCCCAAACCCCGCCGAAAGCATCGTGGGACGCGCGGCTATGTGCCCTTGTTGCATGCAACAAGTAGCGTCCGCAGGCCAAGTCGCTCCCCGCAGCACTTGCGCTGCTCCAAAATGAGGGCCACAGCTACGGCAACAGTAGCCCTAACACAATGTGCCAGCCAAGCGGCTGGCTCACTAATGCTTCGAGTCCGTCAGCCGGCCGTAGCAGCAGCTGCAGCCCTACAACCACCCGCCAGCTATCGAGGCGTTCAGCCGGCCGCCTTTATAGATGCACAGCCTACCACTAGCAACCACGTTCCTCCTCTCAGAGCACTATTGGCTGCACCATCCACCAGCGGTGACGACCCCATGGACCAGAGCAGCACGGAGGACGAGCAGATGGCCTGAAAATTCCAAAAGCTGTCCCGGGAAGTTAAAGAGCTCCAGAAGGATATCTCTCACTTCCAAGAAATCCTGGAAGCCATGGCTCCGTAGTCCCGGGATTTCTAGAAAACTGCTACTGACCTGGAACGCTGCTACCAGGAACACGCTATTAAAAAGTGCCATCTAGTGCAGCTCGGCGAAGGGTGGCAAGCCACCCCACAAAGAAGGCGCACCTTACACCGAAGGAGTGGCCGGGAATCGGATACCGATGGTGAGCACCCGGGACCCCATACCAGGACAAAGAAAAATAAGACACGGCACCTCAGACTGCCGCTCAACACGGCGAATAGATACGCGGCGCTGTCTTCAACTGAGGAGGATGAGGACATTGACCAACAGACGCCAGCAAAAACCGACGGCAGTTTACCAGCACGTTCATATCCCACACCCAAGCTCCCAAAAGCACAAAGACCCACCCGATCATCCCCCATTATACAACACTCACAACCATCCACTTCCACGACTACCAACACCCCGACTACCACTGTCACAATCATTCCTTCAACTGACGCCCAAATGCCGCCGCGTATCGTCATTCCAGATGGTCGCTAGACGACAAACGTTCTCCGCAACCTCGGGAGCTCTCTTCCCGCCAGACAATACAAGCTGTAGACGACGCGCACGTGCCTGAAGCTCTTTCTTCAACGGAAACAGGATGCAGTACCGACCATGACGCTCCTGAAGAACGCAGGCATTGAAAATTTCAGCTTCACACCCAGGAGTGACCAGCCCCTCCGCTACATCGTGAAGCGGCTCCCCGAGGACCTCGATGAGGGCATCATCCGAGAAGACCTAGAGGGGAAAAGCTACACCGGCATCCAGGTACGCCAGCTTAAATCCTATGGCAGGCCCCTGCTAATATTCCAAGTTACACCAGACAGAACCACAACAAATCATAACTTGTTGCAAGATTGAGAGGTGTGCCATATCATGGTCACCGTGGATGTCTTAAAAAAAACCTTAATATTACTCAATGGTTTAACTGCCAGCAGTTATGGCACACATTTAAAATGTGCCAGATGACCTCCCGGTGAGTCCTCTGCGGTGGGTTCCACCGCTTAACTGACTGCCCGAAGAAGGCCAAGCAGGACGTTACACCCCACTGTGCGAACTGTGGGGAGACGCACTCTGCCAGCTATAGAGGTTGCGAGACGTTCCGCAACGAACGCCACCATCGCCAACTGGCAGCCATAGCCAGGGCACCCCAATGTGCTCAACCAGGGCCAAGACCCATTCCCAACCCAGCCCTGGTCAGAAAAGGCATCTGATTTGCAGGTCCCATTAGAGGGCAAACGGCACCCGTGCCGCTACCAACTGACTAACCTCCAACAGCCCTCTCCAACAGCTCTCCCCACCCAGGCAACTTCTGGCGACCTGATTGGCATTAAAGAGGTATTCAGTCTCCTTAAGGAACTGAATACCCAAGCAATTTTACCAAAGCTGCAGCCCTTCGTTACGAAGTTTAAAAGCTGCAGCAGCACTTTGGAAAAATTAGAATCTGTAGTATGGTTCCTCTCAGAAGTCATCGAGTAAATGGCTCAACCAAGAAGTACAACTTTAACTCGCGCGGTCCTGTGGAATGCCGACGGCATCTACAGGCAGCAGTACGAATTTGAGAACTACCTGCGGCGTAACAAAATTGATGTCGCATTTAATTACGAAACAAAATTAAAACAAAGGTACAATTTTAAACTCAGGGGTTACCATACTTTTCGGAATGACAGAATTGGCAGACAGGGAGGTGCAACCACCATTTTACTCAAAAACAAAGTTGCTCATGCCCCTGTCACGCTGCCACCACTAACAGCGTTAGAGTGCACGGCTCTCAAAACACGTATTAACAGGACAACGGTGATGCTGGTAGACCTGTGTCGCTCCCCCCACTCTCCCGATTTCCGACAAGACCTCGAACAAATCCTCGCAATGGAGGAGCACGTTATAATTGCAGGAGGTTTCAACGCCCGGCACCCGTGGTGGTACTCCCGCCGAGCGAACGCGGCTGGGAATCTCCTGGTAGAACTTATAACAGAAAATGACGACCTCGAGGTTCATCTTCCTCCAGAACCCACATTTTGGCACCAAACAGGACACTTCGACCCTGAAATTTTGGACTTCGCACTCACAAAAAATGCGGCACTAGGAAACAACTTCATTGTGTATCACAGCCTGGACTCCGACAATCTTCCAGTGCATTTCGACATCTGCGCCGCCATCACGACCGGTTACACTGGCCCTCTGAGGTGCGCAGATATAGACTGGAATAAATTTACGCTCGAAATACACAAGATGGCGCAGCCTGGGCTGTCGTAGTACAGCGAGGCGGACATTAACACCGCCATTGAAAATTACAGCGCCTCGCTGCACACGGCCTAAAGAAATTCTACCAGGTATACCATAAGTCCACCCAGTTTTTGCACGTACCCTGAGGTGGAGCAGCTCATCGCCGGGAGTCGGCACTTGACGAGACTTTGGCGGCTTACCCGCCAGCCTGAGTACAAAGTGCTAGGAAATTGGCTTTGCAACATCATTCGGTAACAAATTAAACTCAACAAAATTGAACAGTGGGAGCAGAAAATGTTAAGCACCACACATTTGGACCATTCTTTGTGGAAATTATTAAGGGCATGTAATATCTCCTCGAGCACCAACTCGGGCACTGAGGCGCTGCACACTCGCCTCGGCCTGCACTTCTCCTCCGAGGAGAAAGCCGAGGTGTTTGCAGACAGTCTGGCAGAAAATTCACAGAGAACCCTGCGACAAACCCCGAGTTAGAACGGGAAGTCCAGACATGGGTACAAAACTGGGTTGCACAGAGGTATGTGGCTCAGTGGTTAGACCGCTTGGCTCTCACCAAGGCGGCCCGGGGTCGATCCCAAGCGACCGCAAAGTGAGATTTGTGGTGGACAACACGGCGCTGAGGCGGGTTTTCTCCGGGACCTCCGGTTTCCCCCGCCATCTAATTCCACCGGTGCTCCATCTCCATCTCATTATCATCAGTGTCACCGCCTGCGTTGTCGTATGTAGTAAAAGCGGGCGTTAAACGCTACACATTTCATTACACAGAGGTATGAGCAACACTTGCCCCTCACAACACCGCAGAAAGTCTACAAGTTCATTAAGAAGCTACGTAATGGGAAAGCCACTGGCCCGGACAGGGTGACTAATGAGAAACTCAAGCATCTCCCGAGAAAAGCCCCTGTGCACCTCCCAAAAAGTTTCAACTGTTTGCAGCAAAACTACTTCCCTGACACTTGGAAACCAGCCACGATCATAATGCTCCCGAAGCACGGGAAATGCACCATGCAGCCTCAAAATTACCGCCCCTTTAGTCTCCTGTCTACTATTGGTAAATTCCTCGAAACGGTGATACTGTTTCGACTCCAAAATCAACTTTGGTCACTGGATGACATTTCCAACTCCCAATTCGGCTTTCGAAAACAACATTAAGCGGATCTACAACTCTTAAGATTAACTTACGACGTGACAGAGAAATTTAACAATGGGGCTTCAACGTTGGTGCCATTTCTGGACGTAGAAGCTGCATTTGGTCGGTACTGCCACAACGGCCTGATTTAAAAACTCCACCGAAAGTTTCTCGGACTCCAAAATTGCTTAGCACTGCTGCACAGCTTTTTAGAAAACAAACGCTTCTACGTCCAACTAGGCGGCTCCTCCTCTAAGGAGAGAGTCATGCATGCTGGCGTCCCGCAAGGCGCCATCGTGTCCCCGCTATTGTACATACTGTTTACCAACGACTTCCCCATGGACGCCAGATGCAAAGTGGCCATGTACGCTGACGACACTGCAATATACAACCACTATAAAAGTCCTCGTTTCGGCCTATTAGAGATACATCGGTATATTGACCGCTTTCTTTCATGGCTCGATGACTGGAAAATTAAAATTAATGCAAATAAATGCCAGTTTATCCATTTTTCAAAGCGGCGCCCCTTGGCAATGGACCTAACGGTCGGTGGTCAACTAATGCACTGCCTTCAGCTGGTCAAATACCTCGGCGTGATTTTGACACGCACAATGAACTGGTCCACCCACATAAAAGATATTGCCAACAAAGGGCGGCAGCGATTAAAGATGTGCGCCCCCATACTTAGGAGTAAACTACTGAACTCCGCTCGAAGGTTATCTTGTACAAGACGTTCATGCTGTCAGTGGTTCTATACGCATGTGTGGCCTGGTCAAACGCATCCAAAACAACCATCAAATACCTTCAAACCCTGCAAAACCTCTCCCTTAGGAAAATCCTATCCGCTCCCATCCGCACCACAAACGACTCCCTTCATCAAGAAGTCCGCATCACGACCTTCCCCGAGGCATTGGAAAAAAGAGCCGCCTCCATTTAGGCGCGCATTCGTCCGCATAAAATCCTTTAATGCATAACATCGGAAAAGGTGAGCCAAAACACCGCAAACATAAACGGGTGAAAATACTGTAAATAAGGATGGCTCGGCACCTATTGCGCGCTCAAAATTCCCGGCCCAAGTCCTCACATACCACCGGCAGGGTCCGCAGCTCCCGGGCTTCCCAAGGAACTGAGCGACATGCTGCCGCACAGCAGAACATCTGAGTGTAAATAATGTACAAAGCAAAGTGAATTATGCGCGAATGAGTGTGTGAGTGCGAGGGACGTACTACATATGCCCATGAGTGCGTGCGTGAGTGTGTGTTATATATGTAAATAAAATCACAAAAAAATTAAAATTCAAGGAAAACCTGGACCACCTAAAAGAAAACGAACTAATTAAAGCTGTTCCCGGTGCGCCCATAAAGGGACGCGATATGGGCTTTATGTAAAGCCATGACCTCAAAACTAACAAAAACTGAAAACTGTAATATCATGCAAATGTGGAGCCTGTACTGAAGTACCTCACACAAATTATAGTGCTGGACAATTTGTGGTTGGACACAAATAATTTGAAGAATCGAAACTTTCATTTCTCGGATACTACCGGATACTGCGAAAGAGATCATCTGCTTTCATCCTAATGCAAGTTCTCGGATGGTGTCACATGCTACTTGCTTGCATCAGATAAAAGTTCTCGGATACTATAAACGAGAGCATACGCGTTATTCGATGCAAGTGCTCGGGGTCGATAGGACGAAAGTCTCTGGCGTTGCGCTGCGTCAAGGGTCGTGGTTTCGCGTCCCGCATTGAACATGGAGTTTATGTGTACTGCGTATAGATATGTGTGAAAACACAAAAAACAACGTTCAAAAACGACGAAAGCAAGGAAAATGAAATACAGTTTTTATTTAATTAAGACGATCGATAACATTTACTTTTATTCGAAAACAGGTATCAGGTTTTTATCAGGAACAATAGCAAAACTAACATCAACATATCTATACCAAATTTTAAAAATTAAAGGGAATGCTTTAGTGACTTGCATTTCAAAAAATCTCATAAAAACATCAGCAAGAAAATGTGAAAGAGGAATAACCGTTGCTAAGCCAGAAGTCTGTTGAAAAAATTCACCGTTAAAAGTGAAAAAAAAAAAACATGTTGATCTAAACATTCATCATTACTAATAAGATAAGTGAAGTTGTTATGTTATAAAAAAGTGAAGTTATTATATTTGTATTTAATAACTTCCCTTAAGACATTTTTTAAAGCTTGGAACCAAAAAGTAAAGCACGTTGTTGACTCGCACGCTTTCAGCAGACGGTCATCCAGTACCGTTTTGTGGACTTTATTCACCATTTATGGCAATGTCCCCTCATTTACTCGACTACTGTAATGTTAATTTTAGAGCTGCTACGGCCTCGTTTGAATTCTGCACCCAATATTTTACTGTTGTAAATGAAGATGCAGGCTCTCCGAGAGCATAATCTAGCTATGATTTGATATTGGTTAGACTGGGATCTTTCAACTGTCAGTATTTTATCATATAAAGATGAAGATATGTTCTAGTATTACAAATTTACTGAGAGCATTCACTAATGATGTGTGCCAAACGAACTACTAAACAACATAGCATTATCAAATATCACTTTTAAGCTATCTAAGTTTGGTACTTTTTACCATTGTCATTATCTAAAAACAATAGCCATTATCTATACATCAGCTCAGCTGTTCCTGGAACTACCTTCCTAATGCTCCATATGAGAAGGGTAAAGGTAGAAATAAGACTTTTATAGCATGGGTAAACTCAAGAATGTAACAGGCATGTAGTGAGAACACATAATGTCTATTACTGCTCACAATTAATATATTATGATTCTTCTAACTGAAAGATCCTGTATCTTGTAGCATGCTACAAAATCACCCATACTAAGGTCATTAATATAAAATCTGGGTATATCTGCCTTACCTAGAGGCAAAATGTTATAAAAAATAAAATAAATAATTTTATTCTTCAGTGAAGCATTTTATGGAATATCAAATGCATGTTTCAACCACCAGTGATGCAGTAAAGTTTCCAGAAACCCCACTGCAAAAGGCCCAAGTACCACCTCTGATTTTTGAATGCATTGCTTTCAAAACTTACTTAGATACGTATTATACAGAATGAATCACCAATGTTTTCGCCGCAAATATTTTAGAAGTGAAATGTGTAATAGATGTGTGGTTTTCTCAGAACTGATTTGTAATCAGGGGCTTGTACTTTGAGCCTATTAACAGATTTTAATAATACTTTTATAGTATATTTTTTTAGCAAATATACGACTTTTTAAATAGAACAATGCCTAAATACATCCAAATGAAATTGGGTTAATTTAGAATGTCAATGATGGTTGTTACAAAATTCTAGTACAAATGGTTTATGAGAAACCTTATTTAAAATCTTTTAGACCCCTACTTTTCTTTTTTCCATTAATTACTCATTTGCTGGGTTATATATTGTTATGTTTGTTTACACTTGTTTTCTGTTCATTGATTGCATTATGACTTTCTGATCAGGAGACCATTGACTTTTAGATCATTAAAATGTAAATTTGAGTGCCTAAAATAGGCTTTATAATGTAAGAAATAGTTTCTAAAAACAAAAAATAGGCTTTAAAATATTCTTAAAAACATGTTTGAAATCGGAAATTCTGCTTTTAGAATTTCATAACTTAAAATGCCCCCTCTCCGATACATTTACTGCTACTGAAATTACAATAAAGATAAATATATATTTATAGGGAGTTATGCATGAGTTTAAGCAATGAAATGTGAATAAAAAGGTTTTGAACATAAAAATTAAGTGCACAAACAAGTCAAACAGAATTAACAATTTTACAAGACTTTGTTCATTAGTGTCCGTAATTATTAGCTTCACAATAGATTACTAATAATTTTTCTATATTTTCAAACAACAAACAATACCTTGTGTTACTCAACACTAATTTGTAAGCTGAAAATGAACACTCTACATCCACCGAAGTAACAGGTGCATATTTCAACTTCGACACTAGATGGAGAAGAATGTTACATTGTACATCCCTGATTTTTCCGTCTAGGATATCTGAAGCACTTCGCAGGTTCTTCAACCATACATACCTCTGCAGAACTTTCTCCAGTTTATCCCGCAATTTATCTCCAACAGAACCAGGAACAGTTTAAGTCCTTTCTTTCATAGCATTAAGAATTTGCATTTGTTCATACAGAGGCTTTGCTGCTGCTTCAAGTGATGCAATAACCTGCACAAGGAAGGTAAAGTGCGACTCAAAAATAAAAGATCCCTCTGAATACCAGAATCTTCTATTACAATGCATGCAGACTCGTCTTCTAGACTTGAAAAAACATCTTTCACTTCACTAAAGTGGTCGTTGTAGTATTCTGCAGCTTTGAGCCATGTCCCCTAGCGAGTATGTACATCTTCGGGAGGCAGAGACATTTTGGGCAGATTTCACGGAAAATCTGTACGCTTGTTGTCACTTTAATGAAAACATTTTTAAAGTAGAAATCAATTTGTTGACATTTGGGTACTATTGTCTGATATGCTCTGTGACACAGTTAACTCCATGCACAAGGCAAATAATGTGCCTGGCGGAAGAGTAAAAAACTTAAAGCAACTGCTGTGCTGTAAACTGCAAGCTGCTGCGTCAATGTATATTAGTAGTATTATAATCTCATCAAGACTAGCTGGGTACACAGGTTGAGACTATCATTAACCAATTTCGCTATCGTCTGAGAGTTGTTTCTGGCCAGTTCTCTGCAACAGATCAAATATGCTATTGTGGGAGTATCAGAATTCAACTTGTCAACAATTAAATGTGCAATTTAGCGCCCCATACTAAACATAGTTTCATCTACTGATAGCCAGTCTTATGTGATTGGCCTATTTCTGAGCGAATTCTGCTCAAAGCCTCTATATATGCATCGCCAATATAACGTTTCCTTATGGTGGATGTTGAGGGAGTATTTCTGAGGCAGTATTTTTCTAAGAAGCCTTTGAAAAGTGAATTTTCCAGTGCATTAAATGGGAAATTTCCTGCGACATTTGCTCGGCAAAGACCGGCAAGAAATTTATTTTTGTTTAAAGAATGGTTTACTGTCTGGGTTAGCAGAGACTGATTCAGTTTTCTTTTCCGTCAGTGTTAATCTGATGTGCAGCTCCTTAAGTTAAGTGCTACTTTGTGTCACGGGCTACACACACACACACACACACACACACACACACACACACACACACACACACACACACACACACAGACACACACACACATACATACATACACACATACACGCACAGAGAGAGAGAGAGAGAGAGAGAGAGAGAGAGAGAGAGAGAGAGAGAGAGAGAGAGAGAGAGAGAGAGAGAGAGAGAGAGAGAGAGAGAGAGAGAGAGAGAGACGGAAGTAAGGTCGGTAAATAAATCCGTAGCTCTTATTGATTTTAATTTTATTGCATTACTGAAGATTTTGAATTTCCAGCAAAATTTTAGTTATGTAAATTCAAAATTTAGTTTTCAGAAACACTGTCTTCAGCACGCCTGCGCCAAAGCATATCAAACTGAGATTTAAAGGAGAAATTTTGGTCCAATAAATCACCCAACAAGATAACACTTTGGCAGTTTATTTAGCAATCAGTCATTCAGTATAAATTCATAAGAGGAAAAAAATTATACATATATTATGGACATTTAATTTGCTCTCCTGTTTTCTACACGTTTGACAGAATATTGTGTCTCCATCCGTGGTGAAGTCTGGAAAATCTTAAAGCTATTGATGTATCAATGAAGTCTTTGAAGTTTCAATTTTCGGAATTTCACTCTCACTAAATGTACACAAGAGAGAATGTAAAATTTGCAGGGAGAGGGAAGATATGACTGACTGAAAATGCACCAGGTAGGAGGGTGGGAAGATGCGCTTTCTCTTTTTCCGGGAGCGGACTCAGTTGTGTACTGCAGCTACCGCTCCCTAGGTCATATAAGGGCAACCCTCAAACTGATCATGAAAGTTACATATATAGACTAATCCTTGTTTCACGTAAGCTTGCCCAGTATCTCTTATGGCTCACGTGACCTAATCACCTCTCATTGGCTGCTGTTGTGGTAAAGACTGTCGTGCGGTAAAAATTAGTTCGTTATTTTACATGGTGATATATCTGTATATAAGTATATGTGTTGGAAGAGAATTGTCAAATTTATATTTTCGTAGCTGTTTTAATTAAATATATTACGCAACACAGTTGATTTATCAGAAATGCATGTTAATTCTTAAACGAAGTAAAGAAGAGGTTCCTTTGCTCTCAAGCACATGACACGATAGCACGTGCTTCAGCGGTCCATATTTGTTTATATGACTTTTATCACTGACCTTGTTTTGAACTGGATTAGTCATATATCGGCATTCAAAGGCTGTTGTGCCTAGTGCGAAAGCTAAATTATTTTGTTGATCGTTTATTGCGCGTGTACTTCTTATGAATAATGGCAGAGTCTACCGCCAGTTTTTCGCTGAAACATCGCAAGGTTAAATCCTTACAAACAGGCGAAAAAAGAATTGCGGTGCATGTGTTTAATGCACTCATAGAGAAGAACCCGTCTTTGTCAGTGAGAGAAGTCGAACAGCTGTGCTCTGAAGTTACAGGTGTAAGTGTTAGATCCATAGGAACATCGCGATGTGAAATTGAGAAAACAGGAAAACTTACCACTCCAGGCAAAAGTAGGAATAAACAAAAGCGCGTGCTCGGAGAAAATACGTGAAAAGTGCTGTGCGTCGTCATGTGTATAGTTTTTTCTTTAGAAACGAACTCTCTAATATAAATAACATTTCATCTGCTGTAAATGAGGATGCAGATTCACCAAATTTCAGCAGATTGCTTATACAGCTGGGGTTTGTGAATGATAAAAGACGCAAGAAAAATGTGCTAAAAACAGAGGCGATATTGCTGTGTGGCGAAGACGTTATTTAGGGATAGTCAGACCGTACCGAGATACAAGTCACAAAATATACTACCTTGACGAGATTTGGGAGAATGAAGAACACACGAAAAGTAAGGTATGGTGTGACACGGCTTTTAGGACTGAAAGACAAGCATTTTTGAAAGGTATGTCTGCTGGTTTAAAAAATCCCAGTGGAAAAGGCCTAAGGCCTTTTATTATAAAGTTGTTTCAGCTACATGGCTCCGTCATTAAGTTCCAACTTGCTCATTTCATTATAAACTTGTATTTTTGCATGCCTTCATATCCTTATTTGTATGATTTTATTTATCTTCCCGGAAATTATTATGACGTTTACTGCAGGTTTAAATGTGACGGAAAGGCACCGCCTATGGCCTATGGCGCGAAAGCATTAGTCAATTAGGACGAGGGGGAAGGTAGTTGGACGCGGAGTGATACATGTCAGCGGGGCAATGTTATATGAAACAGAGTATAGAACGCGGAGTACGACAAGGGGCCCAATCTCTCCCAAACTACTTGCAAGCGTGTTGAAAAATATATTCAGAAAAATGAATTGGAGCAAGCAACAAGGAATAAACATAAACGGAGGTAGTGTAACAGACTTAAGATTCACTAACGGAGTAGTCCTGTTAGCGAAAACACAAGAAAAATTACAGTCAGTGCTCCAACAACACTGTACACAAAGCAAATCTGCAGGACTATTTATGTACATGGCTAAGGCACAGCTTATGACAGACAGGAGATCCCCATCTCAATTGACTGAACAACGCTACCATATGCAACGGAATACATAGGTATACCTAGGCCAACTAATTTCCTTCAAATACAAGGCCGGAAAATAAATAATAAGAAGAATATCCTTAGCTTGGAAATCCTTATGGTCCCTCCATTTCATACTCCTGAACAAGACAATCAACAGAAAACTGAAATTCAAATTGCTAGAAACCTGCCTCTAAGCAACACTATTTTATGCGTACCAAACATAGTCAACAACAAATAGACAGCAGATGAATGCGCTACAAATATGCCGAAGAAAGATGGAATGAAAGATATTGGGAATAACTAAAGAAATCAATTTAATCAAAGTGATAGTGAAATTAATTTAATCAAAGTGATATTGAATTGAACTTAAATCATACAAACACTAGACATAACCTAATGCGGGGAACTCACCGCGTTTATGAAACAGAGCTACCAGCTTGCAGAAAGTCTTTGTCCTTCCAGGGAAACATTATTATTATTATTATTATTATTATTATTATTATTATTATTATTATTATTATTATTATTATTATTATTATTATTATTATTATTATTATTATTATTATTATTATTATTATTATTATTATTATTATTATTATTATTATTATTATTATTATTATTATTATTATTATTATTATTATTATTATTATTATTATTATTATTATTATTATTATTATTATTATTATTATTATTATTATTATTATTATTATTATTATTATTATTATTATTATTATTATTATTATTATTATTATTATTATTATTATTATTATTATTATTATTATTATTATTATTATTATTATTATTATTATTATTATTATTATTATTATTATTATTATTATTATTATTATTATTATTATTATTATTATTATTATTATTATTATTATTATTATTATTATTATTATTATTATTATTATTATTATTATTATTATTATTATTATTATTATTATTATTATTATTATTATTATTATTATTATTATTATTATTATTATTATTATTATTATTATTATTATTATTATTATTATTATTATTATTATTATTATTATGCAGTTAAACTTTCACAAACGATTTTAAACATGTAAAATGTACTAGCTCGTTCTGCTCTATTTGCCTTTGCCATATTTTTAATTTCTCCAAAATGCTTTCAAACAATCTGTTAAATGTATATATTTTGATTCCTTTGTACACCAAGGCTAAGTTTGTTAAGGTGAAAAGTCAAATCGCTTAGAAAAGACAAGTCACAAATAAAAAGTTTCATCTTTAAGTTACGGAACTGCAGTCCCTTATTTGTTAAGGAAATGTGAATTTCTTTCCGCAGCTCCAACTTCTTAGCAATACTTGCATCTGCTTAGCCATCGTACCTGGCTGTAGTATGGTAAATCCAAATATTTCGAACCTGAAATAAACAAAACTTTTTGAAGCAGTGCATGAACTGTCCGATATTATTGTGCACATTACTGTGATTTACGATTATTTCAAGGGAGGATACAGCCTGGCTTGAAACAGAGGAACCAATTAGAGATGAAGCAACCATTTAAGATGTCTAAAATACATCGAGGACCGCAATAACATATAATACAGTCTCAAGGTAAGGTTGCAAGCAGATCTGACCTTGCAGTGAGCATAATACAGCTGACATCTTTCCCCCACCACACTATTACATGGCAAAGCGAGGAGACGTATCGGAAAAAATTCTCAATACAGAGATGTTTACCTCAGCTTATAGCACATAAACGGTGAGTCCAATATATGTATACTCTGTTCAGATATAATCATGTCTCCTGGAGAGCAATGTGTCATACATCGGTAGGTGCGAGAAAACGTATCATATAGACACACGCAGCTTCCAAACGCTCTATTTGTGTTTCGTAGCTTACTGTTCATCAACTTAATAATATTTCCCACTTCTAATCGACCTGATAAGACCCGATAAGAGCCGATGGCAGCGCTGGTCACCTGAAGGTCGATACGTCTCAACGCTCTTGTCGAGTAAATACTTCCTACTACTTCACTGCGCATCCGACCTGCCACTTAATGTGAAACAAACTGTAATTTAAGTGTGCTTGTTTAGAATAGGATTTATTTCAACTAAATATTAGTAACTTGTGTTTGTCACCTTTTTTTTTATTTTGCAGTTGCCTAACATGTTTACGTCAAATTACAGCATGTTATTACTTGCTCTAATAATAAGATAGGCGTAGTATTGTAGAGAAGGTATTCCATTATACCAAAAATATCGATACTCGTGGCCGATGTTCTTGGCCCACGGGTTTTTCGAGTGTTTCCCAAGCCTCTAGTGAAGGTTAATTATATCCCCCGAATTTTCTGTACGGCCATTTAACTTCATCTTCGTGGGAGTCTTAGCTTTGCAAATAGCTTTGCAGCCGAGGGATGTTTAGGCCTGCAGGGGGGAGGGGATACGGTTGTACGAACTGTCACCGGGAACTCTAAGTCTGCAAACTATAGGGACTTTTGCCCTCTTTCTTTGCCACTGTCTCATCTCATCTCACCCGTCCTCATTGGCATATGTACAAGATGCTCCTAGGTTAAATGTTAAGTTCCCCCTTTGAATCTTGCCACAGCAGACCTCCACGGTCTTTCCTTCTACGATGTGACACTCCGTGACCTTATTTCTTCTAAATAATTTGTTTTGAAATAATGGAGGTGGATATTTGTGATAGAGTTGGGACGAGAACGACTGAATGAATGAAGGTGTTACGTGAAATAAATGCTTTAACGTATTTTTCAGTTACAAAATTTAAAGCTAATGGAATACAACGCCTTCTGTAGTTACTCAATATTACTCTCTCGGTGGCTGTAATTAGTTCATCATTGTATAAAGTAGTTGTTAGATAACATTTCATTAATTTTGGAAGAAAGGTTGTAAATAAATGAAAATGCAATATGAGAAAGGTTGATTATTGCTGTTAAAGAAATAATTGAAATAGTATTAATTGTGTATCCATTCTATACAGATATACTTATTATAGTAGATTATTTTTAGTAGATATATAGGTTTTGTGTTGTACAACGGAGACAGACACGTCACTTACACGGACCGATATAGATATATTGTGGCTAACATTCCCCAGAAAGAAGGAATGAAGGCAAGGAAGCACAATAGTCATAGGCTGCAGGCACAAAGGCCACAGAGATGCACGAAGGTTCATAACAGTTCCAAGTTCGGAGACCAAGTTTACCATCTCACAGAAGCGCCCTTGTTAGATCATTGGGAGATTATGACCCCACTAGACGCCGATCTAGACTACATCGGGTCCCTCGTAATTCATGCGGGCACCCCAGATAACCCAGGAGTTAATCCTATCAGCAGCTAAAGCTGAGCTTCTCATGATTCTTCTAAGCTGTTTGGCATCTAAATGCCCCCCCCCCCAAAAGAAATAAACAAAAATAAAAATTGGAGTGCAAAATACTGCATCCTCCCCTTCAACCCGAAGGTACATTCTGTAACCTCTAAATTAATCCCAACCTCAAAAGCTACACCACCTTCATCCTACAAACTTCAAAACTAAATCTTACCTGCGGTAAAACCCTTAACGGGTGGGCACGCAGCAAAAACCTTCTGGCTGTATACAGCCAGCCAGCACGAGCGAGCGAGCGAGCGACCGTTCCACCACTGGAAGTCCCTAGGCAAGGCAACGAATTTATCTGTTGATCCAGCAGCAAGCACCTGCGTCGTCTACCCGGCACCGCTACTCACCAAGAAAACCAAAAGCACATCTGAAAGATAAAAATGAAACGGAATGAAAGAGAAATTATTGAAAGGAAATCGTGATGATGATGCCCACCTCTGTAGCGTAGCTGGAGCGAAACACTGCAGAATTCGCCTACTGATTAGCGAAAACCATTAAAATTCAATATCAGGTTTGGCGATCGACAGGAATACACCCTTGACCTCCCAAGTACAAGCCTCACAGTTATCATGGAGCCATCTCTTTTGGTTAGAAGAGATTGCTATATAGCTATATATAATATATTAATTTAAAGAATATCTAGTATAAGTTTACATAAGATGACTACATAGTTAATTTAGTAAAAGAACTCTAAGATTTTCAAATTCATTGCAAAATTTTGCGAAAGACTCAACAAATTGCTTGATGAAGAAAGAACGCACAGTACGAGTAAAAAAACCAGGATATTTTTCCTAAGCAATTAATTAGTAATAGATAGCAATCCCATCATAAGACGTATGATGATAAATTGGCTAGGTTCGCTTCTTCTTCAATTATTGCTTTTGCCAGAACCCTACAGACTGTGTTAGATCAATTATAGCTATACGTCAGCAAGCAGTAAAAATCATATATTATTTATGCCCTGTATAAGCTATTTACGAGAAATACTTTCCGTAGATGGTAGAGTTCTGAAGTAATGTGCATTATTAATTTGCAATATTATCAGTCACCTTCATCTGTCTCAAAACCTATCGACTCAGGAACTATTTTTCGCCTCATTTTTCATTATGAACCAAGGAAATGGCATATGTATGTATATTTATGCCAAAAGACTAAAAATGTCTATAAAAATGGCAATTTGTGTAAGTAACTAAACGCAGTGAATGTATGGCTGTGTCTAAGTTCAGAAACATCAGAAAACCAAGGGTATAAAATTAAACAATGCATTTATAAAGTATATACTTATCAGGTTATCATAAACTCATATTTCAAACTATTTAACCTATGAAGATAAATGGGCATGTTCCAGCATAACGGAATATGACTTTGATTAACATAAATTTACCAAAAATGTGTCGTGCTTCCTTCACATGTCTCCCTCCACCTCCTTCTATAAAAGCTATTCTTACAGAACTTTAATATCCAAGTACTTCTTGTTGATGCACATAGCGTTTGCAAACTTGCCTTTGTTGCATATTTCGTTGTAGTTACAAATACAATACAGTAAATTAAAGCGTATCAAATCTTTAAAAATAATGGATGCCATGTGATGGCTAGGAAAACACATACTCTGCAGGTCCACGAGGAAAAACGAATAGCAACTTGGCAATTGTAAAAGGCATCACGTATTTTAAAATTCAGACCAATAATAAAGAATACCTTGGAAGTCGTTAATAGCGGAAACAGTGCAGTTAGCGTAAACCGTGTCTAATATATATAAATTACGTCCTTTAACTTTTTAAATCATACCGGACGATGAATAGAATGGGTGAAATGATGCTCAAATGGGTCCAGGGTGCATGGAGCTTAGAGCTACCCGACATTCGTCTTTTAGGATAAGGGAAAACCACGGAAAAACCTTATCCAGGTAACTCACCCTGACCGAGATTCGAACTCTTGAACGTGAGGTAGACATACTACCATCTATGCTACCGAGGCGGGCGAATATATATTTATATGCATTAAAATTGTCTACTTCTTACGGTTGATATGTTGTATATTAGTTTACAAAGTTAATTAAAAGCCAACAAATTTTTACAAGTTATAAACAGTAAATTCAGGATATGCCTACATTTTATTCGTCTTTCAAAGTGCATAAACATAGTTTTAACAGCTTTAAGGGAAATAAGATATATGTGACTAAAAGCTTTCCATGTAAAGGATAGCTTGTGGCGAGTAAATTTGCTTGACAAACTTAGTGTCACATTCGTTGAAGATGCTAAACTTAAATACAGAATTTGGTGTACAACCGACATTTTTGAGTTCTGCTTTTCAAAGGCTCTCGCGGACCTTTTTCTCAAATATTTTTATTCAGGAGACCTCTCAACATGTTTTATCATACAATTCCTTTATAACATTTCTGAGTGAGGTAAAATACTTCCTTTGCTTACTAATAGGTAGGTAGTAGAGATAAAAGGAGATTCTAAAAAGCGCTAGAGAAATACCTTTACTAAAGAGGGTAACAAGATGTTTTGACCCATCTCCGTTGGTCTACCTCCCACTGTAATGGTTTCATGTTCACTGTTGGTTAGGGTCAGTTCACTGGATAAGTTTTCTTTTCGGGAATTTTAGTTAATCTCAGCGAACGAATGTCAAGAAACACAAAACACTATGGAACCTGGGTCATTTCAACATCATTTTACTCATTGAATTTATCATGACCGCGCCGTGGCCGAGTGGGTAGACTGCTTGACTCTCACCAAGGCGACCCGGTTCGACCCCAGGTCACTGCATGTGAGTGGACAACACGACTCTACGGCAGGTTTTCTCCGGGATCTCCGATTTCCCCCGCCATCATGCCAACAAATGGTCCATTATCATCTTTCCTTTCATCTACTCCGCCTTCATTCCGTTCATCTACTTCTGCCGTTCTCATTCCAGGCATCGGGATGATCACCCATCCTGGATTTCTCTATCTGATCCAGAGTTGCAGTTACTCAACCCGATGCCTAAGAATCCCCTAACATCCCGATAGAGGTAAAATTAGGGAAGTTAAACATTTAATGCGCAGAAGATCTACCCTGGCCTCATTCTACCCGGGAGCGATGGATAACTCCGGGGCTCTTTCCATAGGGCAATACCTGGTTTCCTAAAACGCCCCCCATCGACAACAACGTCAAGACGGGATGGAAGTGGATACGCCACTTAGGAGCGTCAAACCCGCAGGGAAGACTACCGAAAAATCTCGTTGGGGCCGCCTGGTGATCTAGAACACCTTTACTAGCTCTGCAGGCTAGTACCCGGGACTTATGAGGCAACCCTCTACCCCCTCCGGGCGGCCGTAGCCTGGCCGGAGGTACCCGATTTCCCATGGGTGTCGGGAATACACTGCCCCATCAAGTCCAACCCAATCCGAACAGCTCCATGAAGGGAGGGGTTCGGCAGTTCGGCCCAAGGTTCCTCTGTTAACGTCAGAGGTACCACAAGTGCTAAGGGTCCGCAGCGCTCGCACCACAGCAGCAGGGAAGTTAAACAAAAGGAATTTATCTATCACCTAATATGACGTACCTGGTCAAAGAACGAAGAATACATTTTCCATTCTAAGATAAAACAGGGGAGCTCGTTACATTAAACGGAGGCAGTGGTGATCACCCACTTAGGAAGTGTTAAATGGCGTCGGATGCGTTCATTCTGTAAATGTTAGGGGTCCCGTTCAAACTTGCGTCCGTCATCATACCTGACCTAATACTTCCTATCTAATACAATGCGTTATGTTTAACGCCCACTATGACTACATACGGCACCGCAAGCGGTGACACTGATGATACATAAGGATGGAGCCCAGGTGGAATGGAATGGCGGAGGAAATCGAAGATCCCGGAGAAAACTCGCCCAAGCTCTGTGTTGTCCATCACAAATCTCACTTTGCGGTCACCTGGGGTCGAGGAGAGAGCCAAGCGGTCTGACCACTCAGCCACGGTGCGGCCTTTCCTTCCTAGGGGTGGCGGAGTGGCACAAAGATTACACTGCGCATGTACATAGCTATATCTAGGTAATGTAGAAGCACGTATTGTGTCTATCTACCTTTACTTTTAACTGCTCATACACAAAGCTTTTACAAGCAAACTAAGCTTTATGTCCCTAAATATAAAAGTCATGTGTTGCAGACATAACAATGGGAATACATTACTGTTAACAACGTCGACATTACTGAAACTAAGCACATTATTAGTTAAATATTCTCGTAGAACGTTACATATAATACGGCAAAGATATTTTTAGAGGTCATTTTACTAGAACAGAGAAAGATTAACGTCCAAACACACATCATTGTCTTAACATCACAAAAGGTGCAGACAGTCTATGTTGTTAACATTATTTAGCAGAATTTTCCCCTATGTGGTATATCAGCTCTACAACGCCACTCTAAATCAACACTCAACTACAACTCTTGCGAAAGTTGCCGGCCCTCGTAGCTGTGGTCGCTAGAGGGCATGTCTCTAGCGTCGAAGGTAGCGGGTTCGAGTCTGGCCTTGGGCATGGGTGTTTATGTGTATAGTGTATATATGTGAAACTACAGAAAACAAACAGTAAAACAAACGGAAACAATAAAATACGGTTCAGAAGAGTAAAAACTGAACATTTTAAAAAGAAAAATGAAAAAAAAAGGAGACTCATACTTGATATAATGTGTTTCAATGTACACAGTGAATGTCATCCACATTCGATAACTATTACATACTTTAGTAACTGTTAACGTGATAACTAGTTACTGTCTGGCTTGCCTTGGTAGTCGTTATTAGCACATCTTTTAAATTTCTACCACTTCTAACTATGGAAGTTTCCGTGTATACAAAGAATATAGTTTTCACTTAGCATATGTCACATCTTTTACATTTTAATTTGAACAGTGCTTTCTCTGAATGCCATGTTTAACAAAATGATCCGTTTCCTCAGAAACTATTTAAGTCATCTAAATCAACCTACTATATGATAAAAAGTATGCCTTGAGGTTATTAGCATTTACTTTGGTGTTCAGAAGTTGATTGTCTGTGTTTCAATAAAATTAGTTGCTGATATATTATAAAAATCCTTTCTCTAATTAAGAAAAGGTCCTATGTTCCTAAATAAACCACATTGTTCTATAGCTCACTGAATGTTGAAGGCATAGATCCATTTAAACTTAAGTTTGATATATTAGACATTGGAAAGGTAGAATCAGACTGAATAATTCAATACCATTGCCGGGATTTGAACCACGGATCTTCTGGCTCAAATCCCGGCTATGGCATTGAATTTTTCAGTCTGGCTCTACCTTTCTATACCTTGGCCTATACACGGCTAGTGTAAAAGAAAAATAATTTCCATATTAAATATTTTCTGAAATAATGGAAGAATGTCTTATGAAACAGCTCTGGTCCATCGACAATAAATTTTCAGTGGGCGATAAAAGCATTATATCAGTTCACAGATTTCATATACTTAAATGGTATGATCTAAGCCAATTTGTAACTGAAAATAGGAGTTGCTAGGTTATTCTATCTCCTGGAAAATTACTGCCATTGTTCAAGGCCTTTTGTTTTGTGTAAAAAAAACGTATAAGTTTCAAGAAGTTGGCAATTTAAGTTTGGTGGGTTAGGACACTTAACCTTCTCTTAATTTCTTTTTTAAATCAACAAGCGGGATCTATGTTACATATAAGGAACTTGTGTTTTCCATATTTCAGGTACAGAAGTCTTTAAGTCTTAAGGGATCTATTCAAGAGATGCGAGGTTTATACAGATACAGAGGGGCATCCTAAAGAAAGGTAAAGTAACATATTCCAGAAAAGAAACGACAGGACGGTCCGCTGCTAGTCAAGCAATGGTTTGTATCTGTATGCGCATCATTCAAGAGAAAATCGGGTATTGTTATATCTGAGACATCTTTTGACTTATAATATTTCTTATACTACATTAATAAGTGTTAGAGAGATAAAATATTAATATGATATTTTCTTTATCTTAGGTGGCTGAAAAATGTTTATATTATTAGAATTGCTCTCATTTTTTAATTACTAAGGAAGTTACGACAGTGAGATGTTCTTCAAAGTTGAGAATTCTGTAACACAGATAAAAGTAAGCGTAAAGGTACGTAAGACGGAGCCCCCCACCCCAAGCATGCCCACAAGCCCCGATCCTCCACCGATTCCGTAAGGAAATATGCCCACAGAGGACCTGTCCGTCAGCAATCCGACCGACGTTGGAAAGAAATGTTCACAAAACGCTCCACCAGTTTCTAGCCACAACATGCCGAACACCGCTGTCTGATTCCTCAATCATCAAACAATGATGAAGGCAATGATGGTTACAGGAAATGATGGACATAAAATTATTGATAGAAGGGGAAATATCGCCAGTTTTGCCTACCGATCCGAGGAAACATGAAAAACCCATGATCTGTGTGGGTAGCGCTGAGAATCGAACTAGGGAGCCCCTGAGCGCGAGCCTCGCGCCTTACCACGGAACCATCTTGATCGGTAGCATAAGTAAGAGACTGAAAATAAAGTATGGTACAGTGACACAAGTGCCAAGTGCATCTTTAGAGAACGAGGAGGAAATTTGAAAATACGACATGAAGTGGAGTATTTTCATTTCGAGTTTCTGCATATCACTTGAGGCAATCGTATTGCGCAGTGCGACTATAGTGTATAATCCAAATAATCAAACCAAAATTAATTATTGCTAGATGTTCAGAAGCATTGTGCAGGTCTCACGGTGGGAGCATCTGCGAACTTGTGATCGATTGGTCATACCTGTTAGGTAGTGTTGATCAAGCCAGTCAACAATTGTAAGTGAGATAGCTGCTTCCACCAAAAGAGTTACAGGCAAAATATTATGGCAAGATTTGAGTGGTCAAAGACCACTGCCTAACATGATTGTGTTGCATGTGTACAACAATAAATACCTGTATATTCCAATAGTTGAAGTGGATACCAAATATATTGTGTTAATATTTTAATATTCACGAAGTGTAAAGATTTCAACGCTTCAAGTGGAACAGCACGAACGGAAATTGAATAAAAACATACCCGAATATAAATATAATTTTTTGTCATTTTTACAGGATCTTTTCTCCTCACTTTTGTACAAATATTCCTAAAACCGCTTACTTTTCTATTTCATGTTTTAAGCAGTTATCGTTATTTTATAAGTTGGAAATTTCATTCTTCTTTCATGAACAGAACATTAAAAATTCAAATAACGATTTCCGAATTGAGAAATGTAGAAATGGTGTAAAATTCAAATCAATACCAAAGAGAATCTCGCAAATAGTTATTTCCACACACACACACACACACACACACACACACACACACACACACACACACACACACACACACACACACACACACACACATACAAACACACACACAAACAAAGTAATATAAATTGTGTTTTAACAAGATCTAGATTTTTGATGTAATATGATTTTGTCTGTATCATACGGTTTACCAGTTATGTAAAATTCGCACGGAATGAAGTGGACTTCGAAGGTTACTCCCTGAAAATTCAAGATATACATTTCATTTGTATGTATCTTAAGCATATGGAATTTTAATCAAAATCGCTAGTTAGGTTTAGAGAAAAATGAAACTTTGGAAAAGCTCTTTATATAAAGAGTTGCTTGGAATGGAGAGCTATCGTTGAAATCTTCGTGTAACATCCTTAAAAGATGGAGAATGTAAATACAAAGCTTGGTATTTAACCAAGTACATATTGTTGAGCCATGTTGTTCGTACACACAAACACACACACACACACACACACACACACACACACACACACACACACACACACACACATTATAATGGTTTTATTGCACCTCAAAATGTACATATATTTCCAATCTGATTTTTAAGTGGATTGCCAATGTGCATGGTAGAGAAACTATGAATTTTGGCGATCACGCATGTTTGCCATGAGAAAGTAACACCCGCTCAAGTTCAGCTACTGGTGATGTCACAAAGAGGGAGCAAATTGCCGTGAAAAATAAACGTTCGTTTAAGGACAGCTGATGTCAAGAATTGAGTCGTATCATTAATATAAAAGATATTTTACAACGGTAGCTCTAGAGGCTTTCAATTCCAGATGGATCTATCGCGCCCGATAGATAAGTATATAATAGCCGATGCAAGGCTGACAGTAATCTGACAGTAATGAGGTGGCTGGAATCAAGAGTCATGGAGTTGTAAAGTGAACGGTGTAAGAGCTATGCTTCGGGTTCAGTGTGGTACGATCAAAGCTCCGTGATAAGGAGTCGGAAGGCCTGTCAGGAAACAGTTCACGAGTAATTAAGTGCGGTTCCGGGAGAGGGATCGGCCCGCTGTGGAACCAGCAGCGAAGCAGTTTACGTGCGAATATTAGAATTGTGTTCAGAATTGGTGTATAGACCCATGTTAGAGATGGACCTGTGTGTGAGTCAGAAAGATTATAGCAGCACTTAGGGCGCGTGCTACAGAGACTTAAAGAAACACTGTAGCGACGTTTTGAAGTGTTGAAATTGTGTGAAAGAAGAGCTGATTTGATTGTACGTTAGCACTGATCTAATATGTGTTGGAGAAAATAAAGCAGTTTGAAGCAATTTTTTGCGGCTTTTATCACGATATTAACACTAAAGATGCAAATATTATAAACAGTTCAAGTGATGTCCAGCATGTCGAATCGCACGAATCTAAGGGTTTATTTGGTACGATCAGTTAGAATCCGTACATTGTCAAAGCTGTACTGGATTTGTTAACCAAACGAAGAACAGGAACGCAAAAGAAGTTTTATTTTTCTAACCACTCTACGGGAAGCATAAAAAATAGCTCGTCCTTTTTGCAAAAGGATTTACTTGCGAGCAGAAGCAAGAGGTTTGGTATCTTCTCTAAGCTGTAGAGGGGAGAAGCGGGAGGGCGGACAGGGCACATTTTCAAGTCAAATTAACCCCAGCTTTTGAGGTTTCTCAAACCGTTTGAAGTTTGCAATGCAGTCGATTATAGCTTTGTGCAAGGGAGATTCCTTGCTCTTGCTGCGTAAGTCAAAGCATAGCCCAGAGCCACAATCATTTACATGAAGACAAGATCTACAGCTGGCCCACAGTGCTGTAGCTTTCTCTCCAACTTCACCCTTTGCAAGAAATATATGCATGTATATCAGCGAGCCAGTGTTTTCTTTTGGGACCTGCTACACTGTCTTTGGAAATATTTCCACTGCGTTGCTTACACAATGTTGTACGACAGCTAGAAACTATCCTTTTTACTCTCGCTAAAACTTTTAAAGCAATGTATTGCTAAAATTTGGTAAAAAAAAAGTGATATTTTCAATTATTGTGTTTCGTTATTCAATTCTGAATGGCTCAAACGGTTTTGTCAGTGGCCCTCATACGGGAGGTCCGAGTTCGATTCCCGTGGCCAGCCTATCTGACCCATGGGTTTCCTTGGGGTTTACCCAGATTGCCAGGTAAAAGTTGGGTAGGTTAATTGCATCCCCAAAATTTCCCTCCCTCCATTTCATCTTCATTAGAATTTCACATCATCTGTCATCTGATGGTCTCTTTCAGGATAGAAGTGTCGGCGGGTGTCTCGGCGTTGCATGGCAGGATGACATGCTCCTGGTAAGTACTTCCTCCTCCTGTAGGACGATCTCCTACCTCCGGGCCAGCATAAGGGCTGTTACAGGACCACGGAGGCTGGGATACCTGTTGTACTGGGCTGCCGGGAAGTTTCCAACTGGTAAAAATGTAGGGATCCTGCCCGCTGCATTGTTATAGCTCCCTGCGTCGGCCGTCTCCTTGGCCCTCATCCTTCCTTCCGAGAATGTCTCATTTGGGGGCTTAGGTACATTACATCAAGTCTGGTCATAGTACCGAATTCCCTCCGTATGATTCTATCCTATCCTAACGTTATTCAGTACTTAAAATTTTCACCCTCATTCACACAAGTGATCTTACTTTCTCTAATTTTACTTTACTGATATTTATGCTAAGCAGTTAAATATTACATTCCAACCAAGAATTGGATATCGAGATATCACACGAAGTATGTGTTTTGAGGCCGCCGAATAAAAATATATATCTACCTTCTCTATTACGTACCTTCTCAGAGTGAGCAGAAGTATCGTATTCCACTAAAAATTCGATACCGAGAACCCACAGAAAATTCACGTTTTGGGATTCCCTAAATCCAAAGAAACCACTTTTAGGAAAAGGTATGTGTCTGTGATAGTGTTCAACATAACTAAAAAATAAGAATTAGCATATATACCAAATTTGGTACTTTAGGGTAAAAGGGTAAAGGTTAGACAACGCAGGAGGACATATCATTTACTGCAATCCGCGACAGATCTGTATTGACGAACACCCCCAGTGGGAACAGAGGAAGTGAGGGAATCACAAAAGGACGGTTACACAAACTCACAGAACTCCCCAAATTTTCTAAAAATGATTACCTGTCCCATTGCTGAAACCGCCAGAAAGGAATAACAAGCTATCCATCGACCTGACAGCCCGCTAGTGTGCATCGGAAGTATACTTTACAATGGCAAACATTCGCGTCATCTGCCCGGCACCGTCATACACTACGAATCTAGAAGCACATCTGAAAGACATCAAGGAAATGGAATGAAAGGTAAATGATAGAAAGGAAATCATAGAATTAGAGTAACCAGCTCAGCATTCGTCTAGCTCAGCATTCGATAAGAGGAAATCACGAAAAACCCCAAGGCAGAGTGTACGGCCGACGAGGATTGAACTCACGACCTCCCGAATATGGGACACAAACGCAACTGAGTCACTCCGCCCAGTAGCTTGGTATTTAATTTCAATATCTTCCGAGAGGCAACGCAGAAATATATCAAGAAAAAAATATCTTAAATCACCTTTAATTCGCTTTTTTTCTCCCTGGTGATGCAAAGAGAATGCATTTCAATGCTACCACACAGTGGCCAGCTCTTAAAGAATTTTCCTATAACATAAAGCCTACTCTGCTTCCAATTCCATTTTTCCTACTAGAAAATATGCAATAACACAATTTCTGCGAATATTTATATCGGTTATCTTGATGTACTAGCAAGAAAAGAATCTAAACAGAGATAAAATTCTTAAAGAACAGTGCTGGGATATAAAAATAGATACACAGAAAAATTGAAAGGGGTCTGTGAAATTAAAGTAAACAAATCAAACAACATTAAGAAAAGAAGCCAAACACAGAGAGATGAAGTTCTTAAGAGCAGAGCTGGGACATAAAAGAGTAGATAAACAGAAAATTTAAAAAGCAAGTATCTGTGAAATTTAAGTAAACGAATAAAACCATCAAATACAGTACTTCAAACAAAGGATGGGAAATCGCCGGATTACAAGCCAGTATGTATAGACCAACCGGAAAAAGATTTTGGAGGATAGAAAAAACTAATTCGCAATTTGAGACAGGAACAGGCCAATAGGCCTATACCGTAAATATGACAAAGTCGAGAGAGGAATTAGCGTTTGTAAGAATACTTTGCACAGAAGGAGTAGAGAAGGTCGTATGAGTGCAATATACAAAATGTTTTACCTTCTCTACTACCTACCTGTAGTAAGTAGGTAGAAATAAAAAAGTGCAGTGTTTAACGCCCACTTTTACTACATATGGCACCGCAGGCGGTGTCACTGATTACTTATGAGATGAAGATAAAGCACTGGTGGAATGAGATGGCGGGGAAAACCGGAGATCTGAAGATAAACCACCACTCAGCCGTGTTATTCACCACAAATCTGACTTTGCTATCGTCTGGGATCGAACTCCGGCCCCCTTGGTAAGAGTCGAGCATTCTAACCACTCAGCCATGGTGATGTACAGAGAGCAGCTAATGCACTCCAATAAGAAAATGGGATACGAGTATGTATGTCACCAGAAATAAAGAAAAACGCCTTTTAAAACAGGCGTGTGTGGGACAGGGTGATCCCAGGCGACCGCAAAGTGGTTTGTGATTTGTGGTGGACAACACGGCGTTGGGCGGGTTTTCTCCGGGATCTCCGGTTTCCCCCACCATCTCATTCCACCGGTGCTCCATCTTCATCTCATGTATCATCAGTGTCATCACCTGCGGTGCCGTATGTAGTAAAAGCGGGCGTTAAACACTACAAATTTCATTTTTTGGAACAGGGTGCCCCTAAACAGCAAAGCTCAAAAATTTAATTTTAAAATTAAAAAAAAAAACATTTGATATATATTTAAATTCAGTATCTTCTAAAGATTCGGAACGAAAATTTTGCAGATATTCTAGAAGGTTTCCTTATCCCAAATTATCCTTTATATGACACGTTTTCCGTAATTTTATTTTTTCTCGAAATTAGCTTTAACAATGTTTATTAAAGAGATTTTCATGACAAGTAAAATGTGCATAACGAATTTTATGGAGTTGCTTGTGAAGCTCTCTTTATTAGAAAGGAATGTTCTATAATCTTGTACAAGTGGTAAAAGTAAGCGATAGATGAAAACTTACACAAAGGGGCAAAATAGATATATCTTTAAAACACATAACTTATTCCAAGTAATTGTTTGTGCTATGAGCTATATCCGGTATATCAGCGATTCTTCGAATACTTGGACATTTTTGTTACTAGGAATTGCATGGAAACTGAATTTTTAAGGCCAGGATATAACGTCGAGATGTTAAACGTTTCTCTATTGCTTTTCCTATCGTATCTCTTACGAAATGTGTTGTGTAGCCATTCCTGTAAACGTTTGTTTCTCTTAAAATGAAGCACATGGTATTATAAACTTTCGTTAGAATATATTCACAATTCTCAAGCTATGAATGCTTTTGTTGATTGCCCTGCACCAGGCCCGAATCTCGGCAGAGGTGAGCTATCCGGATAAGGATTTCTTCGCGGTTTTCCCAATGTTTGGTAACTCTAAGCCCAGCGGAACCGGGGCTAATTTGAGCATCATTTCACCCATTTCACTTATCGTCCGATATGATTTAACGTCAAAAAACATACATTTAAAAAATGAACCAATATAACCTCACCTACATATATTACATCGCAACTATTCGATTTACTAAATAGTGGTTAATCTCTGTTCTACTAGGTTATTCAGAGGCCAAAATTGGACTGTGGTGAAAACTAAATTTACAATAGACCTCATAGTAGAAAGAGGTTAGAGAATGAAAGGTTGGACGCTAGATGTCTCTCTAAGAATGTTTTTAAAACTAAGTATCTATTATGTTATGGAAATATACGCCGCATTAGACACTACTATAAAACAAGAGCGATACTGTTGTACACATATGGGAGGGAAGAAAGAGACCACACCGATGGAGTATCTCTATCTCTCTCGCCTGCATACGTGTACGTATTTATTCTAGTTTGAGACATTTTAGTAGTGTTTTGTGAAAGTGAATTTCTGTTTGTTCTTTATTCTTCCTTCTACGAAAATGGATGTTAGAGCCAAAATATTTATCGCTTTACTTTGTCACTAGGCAAAGAAAAAGTATTTCAGCATGAAGGCTAAATTCAAATATAAATCAATTTTGAAAAGACAGAGCTGAACCCGCCAAAGCATGTTTCTGTACGAATTCTTCAAATACAGAACTTGCAGAATTGCAATGATCGATATTCATTATTTATCTCACTTACGCTACCCTCCTCTTATAGAGACATACACCCCTCCAAACGTACAAATGGTTGCCTGGTTTCGGACGCAGTCAAGGAGCAGAGGAACTTTGAATGTGAGAGTATATCCAGTAAGGGAGATCAGCCCGATTCCTGGTATAAGGTTAAAGAAGTAGGGGATGAGATAGATAAAAGGAAAGGTGATTATGGACAGCTGTAAGAATAAATGGCGGGAGTACCGGAAAATCCGAAGAAACCTCATCCTGAAGCCACTTCACCTACCTCATTTTCCATATGCAGTTTACTGGGATCGAACCCGGGCTGCCTTGGAGAGAGGTAAGTAGTGTAATCACTCGGCTATTGCCAAAATGTCAAAAATATATGTAAATAATTATTTTCAGAAGCCCCAAAAAGCAAAATTGTAATTTATTGAAGGAAGGGAGCAGGATCATCTTGACAAATCACAACTCGACAAGGATCTGTGCGTGTAACAACTGCTCCCCAGGCCTAAGGGATAATGCGAAGACTACAAGCAGAGGGTGGAACCATCGAAGCTGCACAGACTATCAGGGGCTCTAAATGCTGGAGACATTGTCACCCGGTGCACCACAGAAGCTTTTCAGTACCACTCAATTTCCAGATGGAGCAACTTCCAGACGGATCCAGGAAAGAATGATAGAGCGCACATTTTACACCATCTATCCTCATCCGCCGACTATGACAACCAAATCTGTAGGATGACAAGGTAGTGAAACGAGAAAGGAAAAGAATCCGTGGAGTAGAAAATTTACTCAAGCACTTGCTTAGTGACAAGGGAAAATCACGGAAAAACCTAGGTCAGAGTGGTCAGTCTTAAGAATCGAACTTGCGACCTTCCGTGTGCGAGACGTGCATGTTACCGTGGCACCACCTCGCACAATAAACGCAAAATTAAGCATGTAACAACGGTATACATTGCTGTAGCTCAGAGCTACTTTGTTTCAAAACCACATAAACAAAGCAATATTTACGGCTACCATATCAAGAGAGAGTTGTTTCCATATTGCAGCGAATAAAGTTTACATTTTGTGAACTATAAATAATTACAATACTTTAGCCAATCTCGCCCTATAACAGGGCATTTAAAATTAGCTTCATTTTTGTTTTGTTTTTTGTCTAATATTTTGGTTACTGTTTACTTTAGGCACAAATTTTAAATACGAGGGCGGTTCAATAAAGCATGATCACAACTGTTTTTGAAAACATACCTTTACTCATCTTCATAATTTTGATGGTCCTTTTCAAAACAGTCTCCCATGAATGCGATGCACTTGTCTCACTTGTACTTGTTTCTGCCAGTCTTCAAAGACATTATGGAAACCATTTTTGAGAGATCCTTCAAAATCGCCTCCGCAGCCCTCACCTTTGCTTCTAATGATGGATAATGCCTCCCACGAAGGAGTTTCTTCAAGCTAGGGGATACAAAAATGTCACATTGGGCTGAATCCGGACTATAGGGAGGGTGAGGGATGCACCTCACGTTGATTTTTGCAAGATATTCAGCAACAACATTAGCAATATGCGGCCGTGCATTATCGTGGTGCATCATCCAGCCTGCATCATGGAAATGTAGTCTTTTGCGACTGATATGGATTTGCAATGTTTTCAGGACATCCCTGTAGTATTGTCCAGTTACTGATGTGTGTGCAGTATACAGATAAACCAATCCATGAATATCAAAGAATGAGATGACCATAACGTTCCCAGCGGAAGCAAACACTTTTGCTTTTTGGGGGTTGGTGATGAAGGAGATTTCCACAGTGAGCTTTGCTGTTTGCTCTCAGGATCAAAATGATGTAGCCAAGTTTCATCAGCAGTGATTACGCTTGAAAAAACTCCGGATCTTCTTCTAACATCAACTTTAACTGCATGTTACCTCCGTTGCAGCGGTAGGTGATACTGAATATGTATGAACTTGCCCGGTTCTCACAGGCGGGAATCAAGAGTACCAACAATGAAACTACTACGGCGTGTTTGTTTCACATTAAGCTAACAGAATATAATAAGATTGAATTTTAGTGCGAATAATTATAACCGTATAAAAGTTATGATCATTCTTTACTGACAGACCTCCTAGATATGTGTTTTGTTCACTAGAACGTCTGGGAGAGAGTCGAGGAAGTGTTACAGCCCAAAATCTTCTACTGAACAAGACGCAGGCCGTGAAGGCCTACGTGTGCTAAAGACATGTGTTTGCTACGTTCCAAATTTTTAATGTGTTCAATATTTAAACTATGATATAGACTAGGGATTGACCAACATTTTGTAACAACGGGTCCTACATTAATCTTCAGAGAATGAACTGAGGGCGACGCCCTATGTTTAAGATAGGAACAAAAAATTCACAGGCACGAGGCTCACAGATCACACTACTTTTCAAACACGTTTTTATACAATATTCTTTTTAAGTGACTTCAAACTTTATACCGCTACTAGCATAAATATTATAATATATGAGGTAGGATAAAAACAAAAGAAGTCACATCTTTCTTTCCTCTTATTTTTTCGTGTATTTTTTTTTTTATTAATTTCGTCGTTACCATCGACGCTGTTTTGTTTAGCAAAACATTAGTACTTTTATTCATATTTTTGTAAGAACTTCTAGGTTACAACTAATGAGCCTATCACTGAATAATAGAATAGCAGACACAATGCTATTCTGAATGCAAAAGGAATATCTCTCAAGATCTGCAAAAAAATTCAGAACTCTTAACAATTTAGGAACACGCTCATGCTCTCATCGTAGTTATGGAGATTTAATCAAGGCTTTTGAGGAAACTGGTTTTGTTGCTGATAAGAAGAAATATGGAAAGCCAAAGTTAATCAACAATGAGAATATTGCTGAGGTGCTCCATGCAAATAATGAAGTAAGTAGAAATATAATGTATGAAATTATTAGTGCTCTACATGTATCGATGCAATTTCAGATGAGTAAATCCATAGCTTGGAGAATTCTAAGAAAACCTTTCAGTCTATATACTTACAGAATTTAGTCAGAAAATGACGCAAAAATTTTAATTCAAGGAGGGTTTCATGGCTTAAAAGTTACTGTGTAGTGTGGCTTCAATTCACAGTTCACCATCGTCCCTTATTTCTTCAAAGACAAATGTGTAATATGAGAGGCTGTTAATGTAAAATGTGGTGAGCGCTACTACCAAACGCTACAAAACTTCGTCATCCCTACACGGAGGATTCACGATATACAAAACAATATCTTCATGGCACTCCTCCCCATATCTGCACCCTACAAAACAAATACCCAGATCTTTCTAACAAAGCGGCCGGCGAGCTTTCTCTGACCTTTTGTTGTAAGGTTACCATAAAGAACGAGTTTTCCTGACACATCCAGCAACTCGACAGGACCTGAAAGATGTTTTCCAGCAAGATATGTTTAATACTCCAAGACAGTGCTGTCCAAATTTCTCATTTGCTCGGGCACATTATACCCATATATAATGAGGAGGGGGCGCCACTATTTTCACTACTACTACTACTACTACTACTACTACTACTACTACTACTACTACTACTACTACTACTACTACTACTACTACTACTACTACTACTACTATTACTACTACTACTATTACTACTACTACTACTACTACTACTACTACTACTACTACTACTACTACTACTACTGATACTACTGTTATAAAGGCGCAGTGGAAAAATCTTTTAAGGACGCAACGCCTGCGAGTTAATTTCTCACCAACTAAAAGACCACTGCATACTCTGCATACCATTTTGGGACTGCTGATGCTAGCATAACATCAAAATGGTAGCTGCCTGTTAGTCACTAATTTCTTTATTCCCTTTCTTTGGTCTGCATAGTAATTTTTGCTACTTTTTAATATGACCCAAGCTTTTGGGGTTCGTAGCAGTGTGTCTTGGATGTTATTGATAGTTACAGCTATACCAGGTTAATGACAGGTCTCATGAGATCTTTTACTAGCTGTAACTATCAATAACATCCAAGACACACTGCTACGAACCCCAAAAGCTTGGACCATATTAAAAAGTAGCAAAAATTACTATGCAGACCAAAGAAAGGGAATAAAGAAATTAGTTACTAACAGGCAGCTACCATTTTGATATTATGCTAGCATCAGCAGTCCCAAAATGGTATGCAGAGTATGCAGTGGTCTTTTAGTTGGTGAGAATTTAACTTGCAGGCGTTGCGTCCTTAAAAGATTTTTCCACTGCGCTTTTATAACAGTAGTATCAGTAGTAGTAGTAGTAGTAGTAGTAGTAGTAGTAGTAGTAGTAGTAGTAGTAGTAGTAGTAGTAGTAGTAGTAGTAGTAGTAGTAGTAGTAGTAGTAGTAGTAGTAGTAGTAGTAGTAGTAGTAGTAGTACTAGTAGTAGTAGTGGTAATGGTGAAAACAGTGGTGCCCCCTCCTCATTATGTATGGGTAAAATGTGCCCGAGCAAATGAGAAATTTGGACAGCACGGTCTTGGAGTATCAAAAATATCTTGCTGGAAAACACCTTTTAGGTCCTGTCGGGCTGCTGGATGTGTCAGGAAAACTCGTTCTTTATGGTAACCCTGCAACAAAAGGTCAGTGAGAGCTCGGTGGCCAGTTTGTTAGAAAGATCTGGGTATTTGTTTTGTAGGGTGCAGATATGGGGAGGAGTGCCATCATGCATGTAGATATTGTTTTATATATCGTGAATCCTCAGTTTAGGGATGACGAAGTTTTGTAGCGTTTCGTAGTAGCGCTCACCACATTTTACATTAACAGCCTCTCATATTACACATTTGTCTTTGAAGAAATAAGGGACGATGGTGAACTGTGAATTGAAGCCACACTACACAGTAACTTTTAAACCATGAAGCCCTTCTTCAATTAAAATGTTTGCGTCATTTTCTGACCAAATTCTGTAATTATACAGACTGAAATGTTTTCTTAGAATTCTCCAAGCTATGGTATTACTCATCTGAAATTGCATCGATACCTGTAGAGCACTACTAATTTCATACCTTATATTTCTTCTTACTTTATTATTTGCATGGAGCACCTCAGCAATAGTGTCACTGTTGATTAACTTTGGTTTTCCAGATTTCTTCTTATCAGCAACAAAACCAGTTTTCTCAAACGCCCTGATAACATCTTCATAATTACCGAGGGAACATGAGCGTGTTCCTAAACTGTTAAGAGATCTGATTTTTTTTGCAGATCATTAGAGAAATTCCTCTTGCCTTCAGAATAGCATTGTGTTTGCTATTTTATCATTCAGTGATTGGCTCATTATTTGTAACCTACTAATTCTTACAAAAATATGAATAAAAGTGCTAATGTTTTGCTAAACAAAACTGCGTCCATGGTAACGACGAAATTATTAGAAATTACACGGAAAAATAAGAGGAAAGAAACAAAGAATGTAACAAAGAAAAAGGAAAGAAAGAAACAATCACACCTCAATGCTTTCCCAATATGTGACTTCTTTTGTATTTATCGTATCTCATATATTATAATATTTATACTCGTAGCGGTATAATGTTTGAAGTCACTTAAAAAGAATATTGGATAAAAAGAGGTGTTTGAAAACTAGTGTGAGTTGCTAAAGTATTGTAATTATTTATAGTTCACAAAATGTAAACATTATTCGCTGCAATATGGAAACAACTCTCTCTCTCTCTCTCTCTCTCTCTCTCTCTCTCTCTCTCTCTCTCTCTCTCTCTCTCTCTCTCTCTCTCTCTCTCTCTCTCTCTCTCTCTCTCTCTCTCTCTCTCTCTCTCTCTCTCTCTTGATATGGTAGCCGTAACTATTGCTTTGTTTATGTGGTTTTGAAACAAAGTAGCGTTGAACTACAGCAATATATACCGTTGTTACATGCTTAATTTTGCATTTATTGAGCAAGGTGGTGCCACGGTAACATGTACGTCTCGCATTCAGAAGGTCGCCAGTTCGATTCTTAAGACTGACCACTCTGACCTAGGTTTTTCCGTGATTTTCCCTTGTCACTAAGCAAGTGCTTGAGTTAATTTTCTACTCCACGGATTCTTTTCCTTTCTCATTTCACTACCTTGTCATCTTACAGATTTGGTTGTCAGCGGTAGTTTTGGCGGATGAGGATAGATGGTGCAAAATGTGCGCTCTATCATTCTTTCCTGGATCTGTCTAGAAGTTGCTCCATCTGGAAATTGGATGGTACTGAAAATCTGTGGTGCACCGGGTGACAATCTCTCCAGCATTTGGAGCCCCTGATAGTCTGTGCAGCTTCGATGGTTCCACCCTCTGCTTGTAGTCTTCGCTTTATCCCTTAGGCCTGGGGATCACTTATTACACGCACAGATACTTGTCGAGTTGTGATGTGTCAAGACGACCCTTTTCCCTTCCTTCAATAAATTCCACTGTTGCTTTTTGGGGCTTCTGAAAATAATTATTTACATATATTTTTGACATTTTGGCAATAGCCGAGTGATTACTAACGGAAATCGAAAGGGCTATCTAGAAAATGTTAATTTAAGACACACACTTAAAAAAGCTATGCAAAATACAAACCTTTTAACCTTTAGTAGTTACAACAAAATACTTGAAAGTGTAGGTTGGAGACTTTCTAACCCTCTCTAGAAGTTTATAAAAGTAAACATATGTTGCAAATGAGGATTCCAAGAATAAATGAAGTCAAAAGCCTGTTGCTTCTCGTCGGCTTCTTATATTTTTACTCTATATGTACTGTCTACCCACGACAAGAAGGCAAGTGGAGCATAAAGAGGGAGAGGGATTTGAACTGTTTATGTGCTCTGGTAGTGGATCTGTTTACTACGCCATGAGTGTATGAGAGTGCATATGAGTCACTGATGCTGCCAGTCTAATGCTCGTTTCAGTAACTGCAGTGATAGGTATTTAGCATGGGTGAGTTATGTGACAACATTGTGCATTTTATATAAACCTAGCATCCAGAAGGCAAACATAAACACAGCAAAAGTCATTACGTTACACATTTCTCTGCATTCTCTTCTTGTGCTGGGAAGACAGTAGGTACATGATATTGCGAACTCCTGTTTATAAAAGCATAACAGCTAAAACAGCTAAATATACAACCTCATGAATTCATGATGAAATTTATTTCTGGTTAGCGGTATGACTTTTATTTTTAAATAGTCACAATAGACAAATTTCGAAAGCTGGCAATTGGAAAACTATAACATGCATCGAATTGCAAAACCAATATATCATGTGTCTTTCTGCAATATTAAACTTTTTAGATAATTTTCTGCAACTCTGATGAATGCAAGCAGACATCAGTTTTTAAAGCGTACTGCTTGACCCACCTTATTTTCGGTGTATAACTTTATTCTAGAAATCCATTGTGCGTGGTACTTAAAGTGAAGCAAAAAGCAATTTTCTGTACTGGAATATTGGAAGATAATATACCCCAACAGAGAAGCATTATCCTGAAAATATTTGCCTCTTTTTACATTTGGGAAAACCTATCTGTTAGAAGATATCACTAAGTTTCTATCCTTTTCTATTTTTCACTCTTAGAGGGATTTTTCATTTTATTAGATATCGTTTAAAATACTGTAGATACCTTTTGAGAATGGCCAGAACTGTATGACAGTTACTTTATAACACCAGCAAATACTTTTATTTCCCCTGGGAAGAAATTATTAATCAAAAGCTGCAGAGCATACTATCTGCGATATTTTTATGTTTCTCTCGAATTCATCTAGGTGTATAATATAAAGACACTGAATTTCAGAAGTACATTGTTGTATGAAAAAAAATGAATGGTACTTTCGTAAAAGGCTGTACGGTTTACAATGAAGCGGACAGTTAGAAGCGGCTGATACAGCCTGTATATTTGTATATATTTCCGTAAAGAGTAATTAAATATTAACTTATCTGTTACATTACCCCATAATATAAATGGAAAATGGATGAATCTTTCGTTCTCTTGATTCCCTGCAGAAGTTACTTTGCCGAAGGAAAGAGAGTGAGATGTTCCTGAGAAGAATCGATGTTGGTCCAGATGCTGGGTCATCCATCCTCGGCCCGCTGACAAGGGATTACCTTCATGGTTTCCGTGCAACAGTCCCACAAGTCACATATGACTCTCTTTCGGAATTACATTCAACTTTCTGTGCTTTGATTTTTCGTCTAGCATTAAGGCAAAGTTGTGAAATATAAACTTATGCAAAGCTTTTCGATCGGCTAAAATCACGACTTGGACCTTTCAAAGATTTCTCAAAACTCTTCCTCAAAATGGAATTTTTTCATTCACTTTCACCGTGTAACTTAATATTTATACAAGATAACCTGATTAATGTAATGCACTAAGAAACTAATCCAAGAAATAAGGAACAATTTCCTTTGTGCAGATTCCTATCGGGCTTCTATTAAAGATCGAATGGTTTTCTGGACAATGTTTTTGTGTAAGCGTCAATTGAAAAAGGTTGTCTATGTGCATTCTGTGATTGTTCAAAACGGATTATGTGATACGAAGTCTCGATGAGCTGGCTCTGTAGCTCAGTGGATAGAGCACCTGCCTGCAGTGCGAGGGGTCCCGTGTTCAATTCCGGGCTAGGGTGGAAGATTTTTCTCCAACCAAGATAATTCCCTATTTGACCCAGGTTCTGGGATATGAATGAGAGTACAAATGTGTGCGTGATCTAATTATTAACATCCATAGTACCAGCAACCCAACATCTACGAGTTAACACCATCGCCAAAAGGCAATAAGTTCCAAAGGAGAACGGCCGACAGTATATGACCATTGCAGTTAAATGGCACAAAAAGAAAGCCTCCCCACACGTGAACAGAAAATTTCGTTTTTTTCAGAACTTGAATTATAGGGTAATTCGCCTTCAGCTAAAGGAAGTGAATTATGATACACTAATAAAAGAAAAAATACTAGAAAATGCTGTAAATATTAAAAAATACACAAACAATGTATATGATGAATTTTGTCCTGTGCTTCCGTTACTCATCATAGATGACTTGTAGAATAGAGAGAACAAAATCGCTAAAGACAGACATGTAAACCTAGATGAATCACACATCTCTTTTCCACAATTTTTCTTGTTACTTGTTTGATGAAACTGTGCCTGAACATATTGTTTTATGAATTAACGGCAGATAATTGTTACATAGGAACTCTAAAGCTCGTGGATAGGTGAGACAAACGCTTAAATCTCGGAGGTGATAATGCTGAAAAATAATCTTAATTTTGGTGACACGCCATTTCTAATATGTATACCTGCCTTCCAATATCTACACATTGGACGTACAATAGTCCTGCAAAGTCTAAAGGTAACGTGCTAGAGTCTGGCCGGGAGTTCAAACCCAGCCTAGCCCAATGCATATTTTCGGGCCTAAACATGCTTAGCATGGCTTCCTTCGGAAAGGAGCTATAGTGATGGTCCCGTCATACATTCGGCACGTGAAAAAACCTTAAGGGTGTTAGAGACCGCAGAGCATTAAATGTCTTTCGTGCCCAAAATAGAATAGAACCTTCAAAAACGGATAAGCTAAAAAGCGTTAGCAACGGGCATAAAAGTTTCGGTGTAAATAGATAACAGACGGATAGTGTTTCACTGTAATAAAGAGGTTGCATAAGCAGTTAAAGATAGCGCGAGATATAGGTCTGCCGAAACAAACTGAGATAAATGGAAATTTCTGGTGACATCTTGATTGATAGAGATTTTTCGGTTTCTTTATTGTTCCGGAAATATCTAGAATTTGTCAATGAGGTATTTAAGAAGGCGACGACTCGCCAAGAGTCAGTCGTAAGCAGTAAACAGCTGAGCTAAACCGTAAGCAGAAAACAGCTGTAGAGTGTTGTTGTAACGAGAACAGATGTTGTAACAGGAGAGTTGTAAACAGATGTAATCAGAACGCTGTTTGTTATTGTCATCGGCCGTGGTGTTATAGATTGTGATATATGATGTAATTCTGCTTCTACGAAGTGTGTTTCTACGCCAATAAAGAACGTTTCGAAATTCGGCAAATTGGTCTTTAAATTCTACGAACCCACGAAGTCACAATTGGTGTCACGAGTGAGACATTACGTCATTGAGGCTGCATTGGCACAGATTCTAGAGAAGTTGGAGACGGCAAATAACAGCATGGTCGCGACGATGACCGCGAAAGTGACCGCGTTAACCACGAAGACGGAAACGGCAAACAAAAACCTGGCAGCGGAATTGAAGGAAATAAAGACGGCGAACGACAACCTCGCTGCGAAAACGGAAGCTGCAAACAACTTGGCCGTGACGATGACCGCGAAGATGTCCGACAGCAAGAGGAGCAGCCGGAAGAGCGAGTAAGGCCCGGCGTGGTAAGGAGCACGTCAGCACCAAAAACACCATCCCCTCGAGTGAAACTGCGCACCGTCAACCGGCGTATTGATGACAGTCTCATCGCGGACGGTTGAGCGAGAGAGAAGCCGTGCCGCGTGCTCGTAGACACCGGGACAGCCGTGACCAACATCAGACTTGACGTGGCCAAGGGTTTGCCATCGAGAAAACCGAGCCGACCATACCAGCTAGAGACGGCATCGGGTGACACCTTGCCTGTGGAGAATGAGGCCCTACTGAAGTTAACCTCGGAACGGAGTGCCGTGCGTCTGTGGGTGTTCGTCGCGAAGATGGCTGAGGAGGTGATTCTTAGATTGGATGCCCTCAGAAGCCACGAGGCGAGGGTCGACGGCGGCAGGAAGGTCCAGCGGCTCAATTGAGAAGAGGTCATACTCCGGCCACCCGAAAAGCGCCTTGGAATCTGCAGGGTCATCTTAAAGGAAGACGTGGTTTTCCCCGCGAGAAGCGAGGTGGTGGAGACGGCCCGACTGGAAGGCCCGTGGACGAAGAACATGATGCTGGACTAGAAGATGCCTGTGCATGGACTATGTGTAGCCAGGACATTGTTACCCTGTCGAGAGGAGGTGCCGGTGAGGCTGCTCAACCTGGCAGACACCGATCACAACGACCAGGCCGGGACGAACTGGGGACGTGCGAGACTGTGGTCAGCGTGAAAACAATCAACAAAACACAAGAGCTGGAGCCGACGCAACACCTGGGGTCCTGGCTGGAAGGCTTATTGAAGAGGGCGGCCTACCATCTGACCGCAGAACGGAAGATGAAGACACTGTGTAGTGCTCCTATTCTGCGATTTCCACGACCAGGTGGCGCCTTCATTGTGGACACCGACGCCAGCGACCATTGCATTGGAGGTGTTCTATCGCAAGGCCGGGATGGCCACGAGTGGGTGATAGCTATCCAAGGCAGAGAAGAACTACTGCGTCACCCGGCGAGAGGTGCTGTAGTTAGTAAAGATCTTGGTGCATTTCCACAAGTACCTGTACGGTCAGCCATTACAACTGAGGACTGACCACTCCGCCCTAACCTGGCTACTGAGCTTTAGAAACCTGGAAGGCCAGATAGCACGTCGGGTCCAGCGACTGCAGGAGTACGGCTTCACCTCTGAACATCGTAGTGGGAAGAGCCACGGTAACGCAGACGCCATGTCCCGAAAACCCTACACGGAGGAGTGCGGCCAATGCACAAGAGTGGAAGAGAGGGAGCGTGCCGCAGCTGTTAGAGTGGTCACGGCAGTATCTGCGGATGGCTGGAATAGCGCAGGCCTGAGGAGGGAGCAGCTGGCGGACGCAGTCTTCGGAACACCCTTGAGAGAATTGGAGGCAGGGACAACGCCAACGTGGAAGAACATGGTACCAAGGAGCGCCACATATAAGTCGTACTGGGCCCAATGGGACTGACTTAAGACAAGAGAGGGCGTGCTCTGCGGGGTATGGGAATCGCCGGACGGGACAACACACAGAGTACAGTTGGTACTTCCCAGGAGAAAGGTCCCGGAAGTTTTGAAGGAAGTGAATGCCGGTGCTTAAGGAGGACCCCTGGGAGAAAATCGAACAATCGACAAACTCCGACAGCGCTACTACATCTCCGAGCAGACGCTGAGTGATGGTGCCGTCAATGCCATGTGTTCGCGGCGAGTCGTGGCCCCCAGGGTAGGAGCTGTGGTCGCATGTATCAGTACAACGTTGGAGCACCATTCGAAAGGATCGCCGTCGACATAGCTGGACCATTCTCAGTATCCGAACGAGGCAACATTTAACTGATGGTGGTCGTGGACTACTTCTCCAAGTGGCCAGAGTTGTATGCCATCCCGAAACAGGCGGCAAAGACAATCACAGACTGCCCCGTGGCGCAAGTGTTCTGCCCATTTGGGGTGCCGTTAGAGCTCCACAGCAACCAGGGCACCAATTTTGAGTCCAACCCAATGAAGGAGGCACTAGAAAGACTTGGGGTTAAAAAGACCCGCACAACACCTCTACATCCCCAGTCGGATGGCATGGTCGAAAGATACATCAAGGCCTTAGAATAGCATCTGAGGAAGGCCGTAGCCAGCCATCTGCGAGGATGGGACTACAAGGTGCCACTGTTCTTGTTGGCCTTCCGCTCGTCAACACACGACACCACTGAGATGACGCCAGCCAGTCCACTTTGAACAACACCTTTTTATTGTCTCTGATACTCTTTTAAACTTGTTCCAGTTTGGTTAGTTGAGTCCAATAAGGAGCCCCAGTTTGTAACACGTCTAGCCACTATTGACGGCAACCAACAACCCCCTAGCTGCCTGGCATGCTCTCCAGCAACCTGTGCGCCAATTATGGCCATAGTCTACAGGTACTACTCACAATCATCAGGTGGAGGAGGTGTTTTCCCCTCACCACAGGTTCCAGTGGACACATACAGGAAGTGTTAGCCGAGTAAGAGCTGACAACAGTCTACGTGCTATAATCGTGTGTGAGAAATGGTTCCCCTTACTACAGCAGACTAATTGTGGAGACCAGCAAGATCAGTTGATCTACATCAGCCAACAGGCATCTACAGTGTGTAGTGCTTCGAAAAAAATGGAAAAACAAAACTTGATTGTTGCATCTAACTCAGTGAGGTTGTATTAAGTGACTGATTTTTTCTTACTTGTGGCTAAACTACCGAACCAACAGTTTTGCACTGGGGACTCCAACTTTACAATCACTTATTGCTATTTTTTTTTCAAAACTATGTGAACAAAAACTTAAAAAAAAAAACAAGAAGAAAAAAGGAAATTGTCTTTGTGAAAAATGTGATGTAATGTTGTTTTAAGATCAATGTAAACATTGATATTAGAGGAAGCGAAGGATAGATGTCACAAGTGACTTTTAATTAACACAGTAATAGTTCATATGACTTCAGTGGTATGTGACGTCACCCCGCACTCCTCCGCCTCTGGCATAAGTGAATGTGAGTGTATTCCTCTTTGTGTGCAGGCCTTCAACCTGACAGGGCAGAATGTCCTGACTGTGTATGTATGGGTCCGAGTGACCATCTTTTGTAATTAATTAGCTTAGGAACTATTCTTATTAAGTGATTTGTAGTGTTAATTAGTGTCACCCATAAATTTTGTAGAAATGAACCCAAATAATAACCCCAACCTCTCGTAAAGCATGCATTCCCTACCTATTGAGCTACTCTCCCCGTGTACGATCAGGCCATGTGCTCCTTTATCCTTTAACACACATGGTTAGGTCATCACAATATATTGTCTTCCAATGCCAAGATAAACTACTATTACCGTTACTTAATATCATTTATTTATAAATTGTTCATCATACTGCAATGTGATTATTATTTTACTGCTATTGTTCATGAGCTATTTCCAATATGCTTTTGTTGAAGCACAATGTAATGTCACTTTTTATAGACATGGTTGCTCATAACCTAGTTCTTCATGCGACCTAAAATAAACGAATTTAAAAGAAAAACATGGAAACTTTCTTAAGCCTGCTGCTTTATTTCATTCAGTGCGATTTTAAAGTCCTCATTTTACCTAATATGTAGCTATGTTTATTTTGTAAGTGATGAGCTATCGTTCTGCACACTATTTCGTGTGTTCCTTAGAGGTATTTGACATGTTAGCAGCATAGTGCAGAGTGGAATACGTTTACACAGCACTGTCTGCTATGATCGATGAGTAATCATATCTTCCTCACGCATGAGCCCAAGACGTCATAAAATGTTTGAATTCAAATGAAGGAAAATATTCCATCATTCAATGCTTACATAATCCAAGTGATCAAATTAAATCACAGTACGAGTACACAGATATTGTTCTCTGTATTTCCGCTGTAATCTCAGAATTGAATTTTTGGGTGGAATGTAATACTTCCACTACTTACTGTAATTATGTAGTGGAGAATGTAAAAATAGCTATACGTAATTACGGATAAGTCAAATAAAAGTTCCTCAATAAATTGCCAATCTAAGAAGTGAGTTTATTTTGTCTCAAATAAAGACTCCTTAAAATAAATGGAAAGCATTCTAAAACCTTTTCGATTGTTTGCGATTTTCCTATCTATTATCAGTTAGGAAATGCCTCACCTCGCTCATTGCAGAAAAAACTTCGGTCACGCCACTGCCGTCCGTTTAACGGTTTTACCCCGTCATGTTCTGCAACTGTTCTAACTCACGAAGGGATAT